>OZ012549.1:0-1216104 GCA_963935595.1 Schoenobius gigantellus | reverse complement strand
CGACTTCAAAAAAGGAGGAGGTTATCAATTCGGTTGTATTTTTTTTTTTTTTATGTTTGTTACCTCATAACTCCGTCATTTTTAAACCGATTTCCAAAATTCTTTTTGTATTTGATAGAGTATACTGCAAGGGTGATCCCATAGACACCAAAGTCAGGATCGGATGATGGGATCCCATAGAAAATCGAGGAAAACACTAATTTAAATTCGGGTTTTCTTTCACTAAAAAGATTTCATTCACTAAAAAGTTAAAAATAAATTTTTTTTTACAAAAAATAGAACCGACTTCAAAAAAACGGAAAACTTAAAAATAATCTTCTTCTATATTGAATTTGGTGACAAATTTTAACACTTTCTAGGAGATCATCTTTTGGCGCCGACTTCAATATAGAAGAAGATTATTTTTAAGTTTTCAGTGTTTTTGAAGTCTGTTCTATTTTTTGTAAAAAAAATTTTTATTACCTTATTATCTAAAAAAGCCTACTCTTAACTATTTGAGTTGATTACTAGTTTATTTGATTAAGGGCCGATATTTCAATCGTCAGATAACCTTCTGTAGAAGAAAATGGCGGTTTGACAGATTTTCTATATAAAAGCTGTCAAACTGTCATATTTATTCCGCAGATAAAAATTATCTGACTATTGAAAATCAATTTAAATTGATACCAAAAATTACCAAAACAGATCTAAGTATGAATAATGTTATAAAATCAGTAAAATCGACTGCATTTAGCCAATTTTACTAGGTTACTACAACCGGTTAACTCGGTAACTGCTGCAAAGTTACTCGGTTTTCTCAAACAACTTATTAGGCTACTACAACCGGTTCACTCGGTAACAGCTGCAAAGTTACTCGGTTTTCTCAAACAATTTATTGGGTTGCTACAACCGGTTCACTCGGTAACGGCTGCATAGTTACTCGGTTTTCTCAGCCAATTTATTGAGTTACTACTAACGGTTCACTAGGTAACTGCTGCAAAGTTACTCGGTTTTCTCAAACAATTTATTGGATTGCTACAACCAGTTCACTCGGTAACTGCTGCAAAGCTACTCGGTTTTCTCAGCCAATTTGCTTGTATCCCACTAAAAAAATAAGATGAATCATTGAAGTCAAAATGCTCGTTCACGACAGCTTTAATTTCTTCATCATCCCCAAATTTTCTTCCCCGAAGGTCTTTTTTCAAGAGAAAGAAGTCGCTGGGAGTTAGTCCTGGACTGTAGGATGGGTGATTCACTTCATCAAAGCCAGTTTCTCGAAGGGCTTGCCTCGCAATTCGCGCCGTATGGATTGGCGCATTGTCTTGCAAAAACAGAATTTCTTGGCTAATTTTCCCTCTTCTTTTTTCCACAATAAGATTGCGTACTTTTTTTTTATAAGTGCTGCATAATACGCGGCGTTCATTGTAGTTTTTTTTTTGGTAAATAGTCAACGAGGAAAATTCCTTCCGAATCCCAAAAAATAGTAGCCGTGAGTTTCGAAGTCGACTTTTCGACCTTAAACTTCTTTGGCGGCTTCTCTCCCTTGTTTAGATTCTGGATCATATTGTCGAATCCACGTTTCATCCACGGTGACAATACGGTTACAAATTTCGTCCAAATTGTCATTGCACAAATCGATAAACTCCATAGAAGTTTCAACTCGACGCTGTTTATCGAGCGGCGTGAGCATTTTTGGAACCCAACGTGCTCTAATATTATTCATGTGCAAAGGAAGGATTACTGATGCCCAACTCTTCTGCTATCTGACACATTTTTATTCGACGGTCCTCTAGTACAATTTTTTTCACTTTGGCGATGTTTTCGTCTGTGACGGCGGTGCAGTACGGGGGGTGGGGGGTGGGGGGGGGTGGGGGGGTTGTCCTTTCAACTTGTCCAACGTTTGACTGTGGCAGGACGATGGTCCACATTCTGGATAGACTGCAGACTTTTCTTCAAAAATCTCCTTTGCCGTATTCCCCTTTTTTACGAGGAATTTTATGAGGGCACGATGTTCCAATTTCGTGTAATGCAGCGATGACTCAGATATGTTGATGTTTACAGATCTTCTTTCACAAAACACTAGTGACTAGCGCGAGTGAGTTTCTGGTTATGAGTGGGTGCGAGATCGATTTACCGTGGTTGTGTTGTTGTTTTAGCTGAGCAGAGCGGTTATGCCTCTTTTTGATTTCTCTAAAGGTTATTCCCAATTAGGTAACTCGGTTGTTACATAGTTTAGCAATAATGTAGTTTGCTATAACTAACCGATTATATTTACTCATTTAAAAGGAAATAAGTAACGTGACTCGAATTAATGAATTCATCTTATATATCAATAGATCAGTTGATGTCTTAAAATCAACCAAAAATTTCTCGATTAAAATCAATAAACAATTAGGTTGGAATCAAATAAGTTCTACTCATCTATTATTAAATAAAAACGTTTGTAAAAATCAACCAATTGAAATAACTTGTTTAAAAACAACAACATACTTATTAAGTGTTGACAAAATCACTTAATAGTTTTGGATCACGTTTGAAAGTGTTAAAATTTACCAATTAAGATATTTGTTAATAATTAATGTTTTATTTGTTGTTAGACAAGAATATTTAGCAATACACACAGGTCTGTTTTATACCAAGTTCACTTAGAGATTTTTAGTTAAGTTTTAGTTAAAATTTACCGATATGATTGTAACCGAGCCAAAAAGGTACTCTGCTAAAATAATATTTTTTCAGTGTGCTGCAGTAAATATTGCAAAGATTACTCACAATGCAGGAAAGTGTGGATTTATTTCCAAATCCCTTATTGAATTGTATGCTTTTGTTTCCATATCGCAGCAGCGTGACCAAACAACGATTACATTGGCTGCTTTTAAATTCGTATTTCGTTTCGCATTCTGATATCGTACGGTTAAATAATTTACATAAAATGTGATGTGTTAGAAATAACTATGTATCGATTTCAAATTCTCATAATAAACTATAGTTTCCTATCATTCCAATCAGAATGTGTGCCTGTTACAATTTTTTTACGCCCTGTGATGAATTTGCGTGAAATTTATGAGATTAGTTCAAGTTCAAAGTATGTTGCCTCTGACTCTGAAAACGTATCTGTGCCTCCGTCTGTTTTAAGTGGGTTTGAGTCTATGGAAACAGGACCTAGTAAGGATGCTATCGCTCGAACTCAGAATAATAGAACTGCAGCTCCACCTGATAAACTATCCCGGACAGTGCTTGATAATAAGATGTGTGACCCTATAAAAGGATGTTACAAGACAAACATTTGTTCACCTCTACTTGCTGACGACGGCAAGAAAGGAAAGGAATCATTTTATGAAAAGGTTAGTGGTTTTTTTTTATGTAGGACCCGGCAAATGATCTCCTCCCGCCTGATGTTAAGCGGTGAAAGAGGCCCAAATGAGTTGACAGATAGAGTAGGGACGACATCGACTATCCTACCTGCCCGCCCCTTGCCGGCCCAAAAGATGCTTTTTCACGCCTCTTTTGAAGGAACCCATGTTGTAGGATGGAGGAAACACGTGCGCAGGTAGAGAATTCCAAGTGTGGGATGAACGACAGAAGAAGTGTTTACTTATAATTGTGCAATTTGTTAAAAACCACACTACAGTCCCACACTACGTTTTTCTACCACTCGGAAGCGAGCTAACTGGCCGTGCTAAAGCAAGTCATTGCGTCGATGCCGACCACCGACATGAGTGATAAGTTATCTATCACAGAATTTGCTTTTATTTTTTGGTTACGTAAATACCTAGTTACCCTTTCTGCGACTTAACACGACATCTGTGTCGATGACACTTGACACTAAACTACTCAAGTACGAATTGATACTGTGAGCACATATTTTGGCTCCAAACTACTTAATCGCTTAACTCGCCATTTGGCCGATACTTGCTACTTATCGATCGAGTAGTAGATTAGCTCGCTACTTTGTTACTTGTAAGCGAACTTATAGAAGTATAATAACGAGCCTTAGATTACATAAGTGGAAGAAGAAAAATTAATTCAACACTACTTTGGAAATTGGCACGGCCATTACGAAAACAGAAACAAGAATGACCCAGCTGTTCGAATACCACTGGAGCTATTATTACATCGCTAGAATTTCTACCATGAAGGGAACAAGGTCTCGTTCCTAACACACATAATAGATAGAAAAATTCACATTTTAATACTCACACTTGCACATACGAGTATGCTATACACATTGATTTTGAATGATTTTGAGTCATATGCTTCGTTAAGGGGTGCGCTCTTATAAGCTGCTCCAGTCCAGCGCTATGTAGTTCAAACCTGATGTTAAGTAGCTACCAGAGTCTATATTTGCGACTTAAGTTGCCAATCAGCACTGCTAGCACACTTGTTCAGAGCAGCATATTGCATGTTTGCGGTCTCCTGGCCTCCGGAGCCATCTAGGCTTCAAACGGGCTTGGGCTGATCATACAGCAGTTACCTCTGCTGTCCATAATCTAATAAGGTCTAAGCATAATATTGTACCTAGGCTTAGTCTTTCGCAGACGGTAAAATTAGGAGGCGATTAATGCGTGCATTAACTGTCCACCTTTCATGACCATCATAGGTGTATGCATAAGCATACACTTAATAGCGGAGTATATAGAAGTTACACCCATCGAGGGGCTTATGAGTGAGCGTCAAAAAGCGCGCGCGGTCATGAGTTCCTTGTCTGGAGATGACCAAAATGTCCAGGGTAGTTCTCCATGGACATCATAACCCAACCCGTAGCTAGCTCAGAAAAACTGCATAGATACCTGATGACTAAAATAAATAGATACCTGATAAATAAAATTAACAAGTTCATATTTGCTTTATGGAAAATATCAAGAATAACAGATTATGAAACCGCAATAATGGCCTACCATGGATACATTATGTCTCTTCTTCGGTACGGAATAGTTTTATGGGGTAATGCTGTAAAAGTAAATAGTCTATTTATAGCCCAAAAAAATGTATCCGTGCCATATTTAATGTACCTCCATGGACACCATGTACTCCAATATTTAAGAAATACAAATTATTAACATTGCCTAGTTTATATATATTCGAATCATGCAAATTTGTTAGAGCCAATGCTGAACTTTTTGAAAAATTTGAAGATCGGTATAAATATAGTAATAGACATGTGGGACAGTTAGCGATACCACAAATGAAAACAAATTTGTACAGCCGAAATAGCCATGCCATGAGTGTTCGAATTTACAATAACCTACCCCAAAGCATCAAAGAACTTAACGGTAAACTTTTTAACAAAACTTTATTTAATTGGCTAGTTACAAATTGTTTTTATTCGGTTACAGATTATTTGACTTATAAGCATAAATAATATTAAAAATGACTGACATTTTATTATAATAATTTAATTAACATGTAAGAGTAATATAATTATTAGGTATAGTAATATAGTAAAATGACATATAATAATAATACAAAATATAATACGAAAATTTAAATTATGTAATTGTAAACTGACATTCACATGCCACAAGTTGGTAAGACGTGCTGTTCAGCTACTCATTTTGTTACCATTTTTACCATGCCTTGTGTGAATAAATACTTTGACTTTGACTTTGACTAGTAATCAGCACACACGTTATAGCTACAATCTAGCTTCCAAAAAGGCTTTTATAACTATACCCAAGACTTTGGGAACTACCTTTCAAATGAACTATCTATTTGGTACTTTAAGTTAGGTTTTATTACAGATAAATACAGCGTGCCTGCCGGCTGCCACTAAGAAGGCTTTGAACTTTCGTAACATCGAGAAAATATATTATGCCAGAGAGAACCCTCAAACGACCAGCACTATGGCTCCGCTCGTTGCTGGAGTCACGACAAGCTCTGAGACACCACCCCCCATAGTAAATCTCAGGTGCGACAAGGTTGCTAATTGCAAGGAACATCAGTGGTGATGAAAGTTTTCTTTGATTTAGTTTTAGTAGCTGGTGAATAAAGTGTTAAATATCCAATTCAATGTTGATTAATAAATGCTTCATTTGACATAATTATTGTGACATTTATTCACATAATTTTGGATCACCGGAGCACCTTCATTACGTAACTACGTTGTGTACAACAGAATCATCTTCGCCATCAAATGAAATAAAAGTCATAATCATTTACAGTTGAAAAAATATGACATGCGACAATGTTTGCGATGAACAGAAGAAATCCTTAGAAAGCTATGATAGACAAAACCAAAGTAAAGCGGCAATTCGTTGTAATGAAAATAAGACACGCAATAAAACTAAATACCTTTACTATTTCCTAACAATGGCGTGTCATTCCTTTTATTTGACCGCTGTCTTCGCGTGGTCTAAGCAACGGACTGAAAAAATGTCAGCCAGGATTTTTCACGCAATGAAAATGTAGTAATTAATCTAACTGGTATAAATTTATAATTTTGAATTACTATTTATAAGTACATAAGGAAAATTGCAATACAGTACAGTAGATAAAATGCAATACAGTAGATAAAAATAAGAAACGAATACGTTTCTCTCAACGGAAATTATCATCAAACCTTGAATTTCTCTTAGGCTGTTGTATTGCACTAAAAATAGAAATCGGTTACATAAAAAATTTAAAATCCCATTTTAATGTTGACATACACACGTTACCAAACTTCTGTTAAAATAACACGTGGACCAATGTGCGACAATAAAAGTCTTTGGAAAACTAATAGAATACGTACATTCTGGCAAAGTAATTTTTTTAACAATAAATATGACAGACAAGCAGACGACATACATAACAGTAAGTGGCTTCAGTCATAGTACATGTAGTTCTCTAAAGATCCTTAATTAAACCTCTGCAAGAACCACAGTGTATGAGTATGCTGCTAACTTGTGAGTTTCTTTACTGGAGAGCAACTCTGTACCAGGGTCGTCTGCTTGGGTACCTCCGTCTTACCTGTTTCTGCCGCAAAGCAGCAGTGCTTGCATTGCTGCTTTGCAGTGAAATTTTGGCAGTGAAATTACTGGGTACCGTGACTTTAAATCATATGCCACAATTTAGCGCGTACACTGTGGTACACTGTAGGGTTTGTAGTTTTGCTACGATTCTCACAAGAACCACATGTATTATAGGTGACTGTTACCACTTACAATCAGGTGGACAGTTTGCTTGTTTGCCACCTTAGCTGCATAAAAAAAACGAAGTTAGGTCGCAGTACCCAGTAACTTTACTACCTGTCTGAACCTCCACACCGGAATACTGCAATACTACACTGCTGCTTAGCAGCTAAAGTATGTAAGATAGTGGAACCCATGCAGAAGAATAGGGTACGGAGTCTCTCTCTGGTTAGAGGTAATGTAATTTGCTTAATGATACAGGTATACTACACGACGCTATTCGGATGCTGTCTTCTGTGAGTCACATTATACTTTTAGAAGTCGACTTGCTCATTACAGTAATAGGCTCGATACCTCACCTCTTTGAGAACGGCTTCCGCTCGTGCTTTGTGCCACATACCACTTATGAAGAAATCTTTGTAACGCGACGCGAAACAGACGCATTCGGGTAGTCATTACTCCCGAGGGACGCGGCCCAGCGCTCCACTAGGGCCACTTTTCACTTATATGATAGATTGCTTCCCTAATAGGTGTATCGGAAAATAAAAAGGAGCTTAGTCATGCGTTCCGATAAACTAATAAAAGGATATAATAAAGTCTATTGTTCGCTATCCAATCAGTCCGGAATGCCCCAGCTTTTCTATTTCGCTCGGCGCTTTTGTTCGGAGTGCATCGAGGTAGTTTTATTGATGATTTTTGTAGTAATCGTTGCTTGTGGAGTTGTGGGTACATCTATCTTAGAACGTAGTTCTACAAAGTGGTACTGGTTTGCCTTTTCGTGAGTTGAAAACGCATGCGAAAATGACTTTTTTGAGTAAAGGCTGTTATTAAGTCAAGGATATGTAAATGACGCCAATGCTTGATGTTAAACAAGTACTGCTATGCATGGTAACTACATTTCTTTATTATAAATGTCGATACTTCTGACAAAGGTGACGCGTTTAACCTATTCTTCCTCCAAGCTAAAATACGTCCTGAAAAAGAAGTCTGTGGAAGGTAAAATATTTGAACGTTACAAAAGAGCTATCTATCAAATCATTTAAATAAATACTATTTTGGGTGTCGGTGGCGCTGTGGACTTGGCACTGGCCTTCTAATCGGGAGGTCTGCAGCTCGATCCTGACATGTACCAGTGTGTTTTTCGTTTTTCGAATTTCATACAATTTCTGAGGACTCTGTGGCGAAGGGTATCCGGGCACTGTCCACACAGGCTGTGGGTAGTGATGGGCTTAGCCTGGGTATGTTGCTCCCGGTGCTTGAGGATGTTGTCCATATTCTTACTCACATGATTAACTTTTCTTTAATGAACAACATCTTTCCGGCATCGTGGAAGAAAGCGTATGTTGTACCCATTCCAAAATCTTCTAACCCTAAATCCTTTTCTGACTATCGTCCCATTTCCATATTGCCACTTTTGTCCAAAATCCTTGAATCCGCAGCTCACCAACAACTTTATTCCTTTCTCTATACAAATAAATTATTATGTCCTTACCAGTCCGGTTTCCGTCCTTGTCATAGCACGAGCTCTGCGTTGCTGAATGTAACTGAAGGCATACGTCATGCCATGGATAACACAAAACTCACTGCACTGGTTTTGCTAGATTTTAGCAGCGCTTTTAATTCCGTGGATCATGACATACTCCTTGATACTCTTCGCTCTGTCAATATTTCCCCTTCTACCATCCAATGGTTCCATTCCTACTTAACTGGGCGCCAACAGTGTGTTAAATACAATGATGTAGTGTCACTCTGGACTGGACTGTCTGCTGGCGTGCCTCAGGGTGGAGTACTTTCTCCGCTTCTGTTCACAGTTTTTATAGATCGGATTTCAACAGTATTAACTTGCCAGTACCATTTATACGCCGATGACCTGCAAATATACTGTCACTTTGATCCATCCAACATCAGTGGAGCCATTTTATTACTAAATAAAAATCTTGGGGCAATACAGAGGTGGGCAGAGTCGTTTGGGCTCCTTGTGAACCCAGTCAAATCTCAGGCCATTCTCATAGGTAGTAGTAGGCTAAGGTCCAAGATTAATTTAAATTTGGCTTCACCTCTAAATTTTAATGGAATGACGTTACCTTTCACTGACAAGGTTAAAAATCTGGGATTGTTAATGGACGGCGACATGTCATGGAAATCCCAAATTAATGAGATTAGCAGACGTTTGCACTTCTCAATTCACTCTCTCAAACGACTCCAATACTTTCTCCCCTTCGATACTAAAATTATGCTTGCGCAAGCTCTCCTACTCCCTATTCTAGACTATGCTGATGTCTGTTTTCTGGATCTGAATGTAGATCTATTAAATAAGCTTGAGCGGCTACAGAACCTGGCAATTCGGTTTATTTTCGGACTTCGAAAATTTGATCGAATTTCACAATTCCGCTCTGACTTAAAGTGGCTACCGATACGAGAGCGCCGTAACGTACACATTTTGACGACACTTTTTAAGGTTATAAAAGACCCTAACGCCCCGAGCTACCTCAAATCACGTTTTCGAATGTTGCCTCCACCATCTCGTTCTGTGCGCTCTTGCTATGGTGATATGCTCGAACTCCCCCACGCCAATACCAACTTCCTTCTCCATTCTTTCTGCTTTCGAGCTGCCCAAATGTGGAATCATTTCCCGACAGTTGTTCAACAAAGCCCATCTGTGCCATCATTTAAACGCAGACTCAAGCAGCACTTTCTTTCTCAACTCTCCACTTCAGTGTTATAACGAATGTGTACAGCCTCATCATCTTAAGTAAAAGTATATATAATATTATATATTGGTATAATTTATGTATTTTTTATGTATATACGTGTGTTGTATTTGTGGTTTATATATTATTTTTTTTGAGTTAATTTATAGTGAGAGTAAATATGTAGTTTACGCGCTTGTGTGTTTCCCACAAAACAATATATCCTTCATACTCACAGGTTGGCTGGAAGAAATCTCTATGAGAGATAAGTCCACCTTTGTGTACATTGTCTGTTATAATTTTATAGTATAAGTTACTATGCGCAATAAAGAGTATTATAAGAAGTAAAATTTTTATTAAAAATGTGGTTAAAACTTAACTTGAAATATCGGCGAGTTACTTTAATCTTCGCCTGCCATTACGCAAATAACTGTACGAAAACATCATGTTGTTGTTGATAACGAAGATAACTGAGTTATCAACTCAGCCCCTATCATTGCTAACACTCTCCATGTTTCTCCAAGCCGAAGTCCTCATTTCTCACTAAAAGCGACACAATCCACAAAAAATTACACCATAAAACCAGACGTTTTATTAGGTTTGACTGACGCGTGCGACAGTCGGCCCGCGTTAGGAACAAACCGGTACATAATGTGCCTACCTGGTGAAACTGTTTTGTCCACCTATGTAATATTTATTCGGACAGACATAAAAACCGGGAGGCGTGCGCCAGAATATGAAGAAAGGGGATTTACCCGTGTCAAGCGTACGACGGCCG
Organism: Schoenobius gigantellus; assembly: GCA_963935595.1. Classification (NCBI taxonomy): domain Eukaryota; kingdom Metazoa; phylum Arthropoda; class Insecta; order Lepidoptera; family Crambidae; genus Schoenobius; species Schoenobius gigantellus. The sequence continues at coordinate 1,205,551 of OZ012549.1, read as the reverse complement.
GCGTAATAACTGGCAGCGTCTTGGGTGGGAGATACAAGATACACATTATAAGATACAACGCCGATAATGCTCCGCTGGAGGACAATAGTTTTCGTGAAGGAAGAGAAGTAGCGCTTTTTCGCTCTGATACGCTTGACGGAACTGACACCATGCGCTAGCCTGACACTAGCAAAAACAATGTCAGGAGACGCATTTTTGAATCATTAGAAATGAATCTCAAATTCGAATACGAATACAAATCACGTGCGAAATTATTTATTACACTACTGTTCCCAATTTTAAAGATTTTTGAATCACTCGAATTCAATATTGTCATTTAAAAACAAATTCTATATTAGAAACCGTTACACGCAGAAAATACTAAATCCGGTACGCAATAACATGGCAATAACTTATCAATTTAAAAAAACCAGTGATACATCGCATGTAAAACAGAACGTAAGTATATGGTTGCGTATATTCTACTAGTAGAAATAAAAAAAGAGTGGGTAGGACCACTCGTTGCAGAATTCACGGAATGAATGTTCAAAAATAGTGAATTTGGAAATTCGTATGCGAATCTTACGAATTCGAATGCGAATTTGAATTTATTGTTTCAAAAATGCGTCTCCGGCTTGTATAGATTTATTCAATTACTAGCTGTGCCCGCGACTGCGTTCGTGTTGACGTCGGCCTTGACTCTCATAAATGCGCGCTTGGTACTCGATCATTATTTTGTTGGGGAGTTCTTTTAAAACTATGCTAACTCTTAAGATATTCACTGAAATGAATTGATGTTAAAAACAATTTCCTTCAAAATTAAATACTTGTAATCAATAATGTATTTATTTCGATAAGGAATAATACCTATCATGTTTACAAAAACACCTTCGCAGGTAATGCATTATTTTAGAACAAATTTTATTACCAAAAAAAAGTTTATAGTGATTCAACCTTAAATGAATAAATGAATCAGTTTATTTGCATATATTTAAATAAAGATAGGCATATGCTGTCGCTTTTTTTAGAACTTCTAAAGAAAAACAATTGCGGCATACCTACATGATTTTTACGTAACTTTAAGCGTTTACGCAGCGCACGTAAGGAAATCTGTGAAAGGAAATATTGTTTTCCGTTTTTGCAACATTTTTCATTGATGCTCGGCTCCTATGAGATGGCATAGCCTATAGTCTTCCTCAATAAATTAACTACCCAACACAAAAAGAATTGTTCAATATTAGTAAGATATTGAACAATTCTTTTCAAGAAAATACAACTTATTATGTACTGATCTGGAATGCAACTGAAACAATGAACACAGCAATACTACAGTCTATACATTCAATCTTATTTCATTACCTTGACGGATAAAGGACACCTTTCCATCAAAAGGTATTCATTGTCCGTCGCTATGTTGCCGCCGACCTTTGTATTAAAGTTCAACATTTTCGAAAATTCTACCTTCTTATCCACACTTAAGGATAAACATTTTTGCATATTCCCCTTTAAAGTAAATGTCGTTTGAATGTTTATTGTGTTCCTATGTTGCGCTTAAAATTATTGAAATTAATTTCACTGGACTATCTTTGATAGCCTCTGTTTTCACATCGGGACTCTTTTTACTGCGGTAAAGTTATAATATTTTCATGGGACAAACCAAAAAATATGGGAGAACCTGATGGAAGAGAGTTAAAGGGTAAACATTTTTTATTTGTATAGAATCAAAACCTTTGGCTCTTAAGCTCTCAGTGTAGGTACGGATAAAGGAAAAGCTTACTATCAATTGCAAAAAAATTATTTATTTGATAATTATAAAAAAAATCAAGGTAAACGAATGTGTTAAGAGAGTGACACTTGCTCCTTAAGGCGCTATTTCCCCATTTTCGAACAGTTTCGATTTTCTGTACCGCCGCAAATATAAAACAGTTCTAAAATTTATATATTATATTTTTGAACATTTTATCTAAACATTCTTTATGACAGACACATGATTAATAATATTTCACTCCATAGAAAAAATATCCAAATATCACTCTGTTCGGTATTTTGAATCAGCTGTGAATCAGGAAATATAAGAATATATGACATAAAACTTTGACCAAGAGACGTGCATGTTTATTGTCTAGAAAATTGCAAAAAATACATTTTCCCAAAAATCGATTAAAACTTGTAAAATGTAACGTTTTACTTCGGTCGCAGCGCGTAAGCGACATTAGAAGCTATGCAGTTGTCAAGTTTATTACCTTGCAATAAAGCAGTAGCCGTGTACGAGATTTCCCGGGAAACTTCGCCTTAAGAGAAAGCTCCGAAACCTCTGGACCGATTTGAAAAATTCTTTGTGACCCTTCTTCTGGGTAACGCGTAGAAATATCCAACTGAAATTTATAGCGAAACCTCGAGTCTATAGTCCCTTTCAGTTTTGTAAAAATCAAACTTGTAAGTTAATGCGAACAAAAGATACGTTTGTGTCGCATCTTTTCACAAGTTTTGCGATTTCACAAGGGAATCAAACCTATAGGCTACTTCTCGTTGACCCAGAACCATGAATTTTTGGTAAGAAGTAAGGTCTTATAGCACATGCCAAGGAAAATGTCTGAACACCGTAAATATGTACATAATTAGAAACCTATATAAACTCAAACTCAAAAATCTTTATTCAATATAGACCTTTACAGGCACTTATTGACGTCAAACAAAAAATGAAAATCTTCAACCAAGAACCTAATTAACTAATTATTAATTCCTTGTATATACACACACTCCAGCCATTATTAAGATGTACGCAAATACAAGTAAAATGAAAAAAAGTTGACTCTACACCTGTTCGGAAATTTGGAGAGCCTTCTCGAGAAGAAAAGGCGATGTCTCCTCTTTTGAATTGCCAACATTACAGATATTTTATTTGACTAAAATTTTTTATTTTACAATTAAATTTTATTTTACAAATATTTTATTTCACAAAAAAAATACAGTTTTTATTTAAAAAAAATATAGAAATGCCTGTCGGAGTGAGTGGAACAGTACTCAAATGAATGACATTTATCCCACATTACATGACATGAGCCGTCGGTGGCGCTATGGACTCGGCACTTGCCTTCCAATCGGGAGGTCGGGGTTCGAGACCCGCCATGTACCAATGTGTTTTTTGTTTCGAATTTCATATATACATTTATCTGATGCTCCTACGATGAAGGAAAACATCGTGAGGCAACCTGCATACATCTGCGAGAGATTCAATGGTGTATGTGAAGTCGACCAATCCGCACTGGGCCAGCGTGGTTGACTAAGGCCTAATCACCCTAACATAGGGTAGGCTCGAGCCCCTCGATGGGGACGTTTATGAGCTGTGATGATGACATGACATTTATACTTATATCAGTTTAGGAACCCTCGGTGTGTTAGTCCAGCTCACTCTTGGCGGTGTTTTGTTATTTTTATATTTAACCATCATGCCAAGAAAATATAAAAAAGGACCTTGACCAATCTTCTAAGATTGGCAATCAAGAGTAAAAAGTAGCAACCAATTACGGTGGTCAAAAACTTGATTCTGGCGGAATCCAAAAGGGAAACGCCACTAAGCAAAAAAGAAGAAGAAGAATTACGGTGGTCAAATCGCGGCTAGTTCTAGTCAAATTGTTGTCGAAAAGAGGGAATAGAACAAAGAAGAAATTTATTAAGGCACTACTTTCCCGCTTTCGAACAATTTCGATTGACACTATCGCCACAAATATTAAACATACAGTTCTAAAATTCATATGTGCCATTTTTGAACATTTCATCTAAACATTCTTAATGACAGAAACATGATTAATAATATTTCACTCGATAGAAAAAAAGTCCAAACATCGCAATGTTCAGTATTTTTATTTAAAACAGCTGTGAATCAGAAAATACGATAATAAATGACATAAAAGTTTGTCACCAATAGACGTGCATTTTTATAATCTAGAAAATTGCAAAATATTTTTTTTATTCTGTGCCCCAGATTTCCAAAACTCCGTTGAAACGTGTAAAAAGTAACATTTTAGTTCGGTCATTTTATATACTTACTTATTTACAACGAACAGTTCACTATTAGTTATGCAGTGCCCTTGCAGGGTGTATGTACTGATTGATTAAATTGTAAACACCTATAAATACGTACATGTAAGCAAGCAAATAAATAAATAAATAAATTTTTAACACCCTTGCTCGTAAAGCTGATGTAATTCCACCGGTTTTAAATATGTAAAGCGGGTCATAAAAAACGCGTTTGTTACCAAAGCAAATAGTTAAGTTATAGTCCATATAAATTCCATAACAGTATTATTTGCCATTTCAAATATGGAACTGATTGCCGCCGCACGACTACAGCTAGTGAGCAGCGCGCTGTTGCTATTCAAATTTCGAACTAATCGCCGCGCGGCGCCAGTCAGTAGGCAGCGCTAGCGCGCTGTTAAAATGGCGGGAAAGCAACAGTGTGCATTCACAGATTGAGTTTATTTAAAATAATGTTTTTTTTTTCTGTTTCCTCGCAAATGTGTTAAAAAACGTCGTACGATATACGTGTGTATTGGTTATAACATGCTCGGCTCAATTACTGAAATTCCGCCTCGCATGTTATAACCATCTTAACGCACTAATATCGTAATGTACTATAATAGTCACCCAGAATATGGGTCACATACGTACACATAATTTTTCAATGTATTCTGAAGGTCTCATCTTAAGTAATTTCTGCATAAATTCTGCATAAATTTATAAAAAAAAAAGCTTGTAAGCATTCTTAGTATTTTCATTAATACTCAAAAATTACGCCTAGACATAAGCCTCCCCCAAGGATCTTCAAACCGATCGGACTTGTACCTTCCGCATCCAGCGGCTTAGTTAGTTAGTTAGTTTGGGGCTCTTACGCACTTAGCCTCATGATTGGGCCATTGTGCGTCCTAATCTACGTCTGCTTCCATCCTACTCCATCCATCCCAGGTCATCCCAGAACGCCAGCAACCTCTGTGGGCTACTACATGCTTCCGGCATAGATGCCGGGAGTGGAGAAGTTTTGCCCGTTGATCGGCCACGCTTGTGCATTCCATAAGGACGTGCTGTGGCGTTTCTTCTGCCTCCATGCACCCTCTGCATAGAGGGCTATCTGTCACCCCTATTGTGAATAGGTGTTTGTTTAGTAGACAGTGTCCGGTTATAGTAGCTATAACTTTTCGGATTTTGTCTCTCTTTAGTCTGATGAGGGATCGGGCAAGCTTCTTGGATGGTACCGGGATTGCATCTTTTGTCTGTTTGCATCCCCCATTGGTTCTCCACTCTACTCGTATTAGATGATGTTCCTCGGTTTTCTCACGCAGCCAGGTTTTTATCTGGGCCTGTGAAATGGGTAGTAGGGGCTCTGGTCCGTACACTTTTGTGTTTGAACCCCTCTTAGCCAGTTCATCTGCTGCGTCGTTGCCAAGTGAGTCGCTGTGTCCTTTTATCCATTGCAGAGTTACCCGATTTGTATCTGCTATGGCTTGGAGCATGTTATGACATTCCAGTATAAGGACAGAGTTAATAGTATTGTTTTGGATGGCCTGCAGGACAGACGCGCTGTCTGTGATAATCTTTATGTTAAGATTAGTAACACCTCTAGCTGCAATCGCCTGTGCCGCCCTGGTGATGCCAATGCACTCTGCTTGGAAGATGGTGTTCCGCCTGTCTAGGGTTATTGATAATTTGATATTAAGGTCGTTTGAGAAGACGCCTGCCCCAGTTCCACCAGTTTTCTTGGAGCCGTCTGTGTATATCCTAACTTCTTTGATGTCAGAGCAATCTTTCGATTCTGCTGTAAGTTGGATATCGTATCTTCTGTCGAAGACATGGTGGCATGGTATTCTGTCGATTGGTGCATCGAGAAAAGGTATTTCTTTCGTACTCCAATCTAGGATTGTTGTGTATGTTTTTCCTGTGTTGCTTTTCCATAGTCCCTGCGATCTTAGTCTTAGGGCTGCTGCTTTCGCCTCCTCTTGTATGACTAGATCTAGAAGTCTCAGTTGTAAGAGGTACTCTAGGGAAGCTGATGGAGTGGTTCTCATACATCCACTGGTCGATGTGGTTGCTAAGCGTTGCAGACTTTGGAGCTTAGCTTTTGCTGTGATCAGTTGGGTCCTGGGCCACCAAACGACTGATCCATAGGTTATAGAGGGTCTGATAACTGCAGTGTATAACCATAGTGTGATTTTTGTCTCCTACATTGGTTAAACACCAAGCGTGCCTTCTTTGTTGTTGTTTCTATGTGACTCGCCCAATTTAATTTGTTGTCAAAGATTATGCCCAGATATTTGACGTGTGTTGAGAGGGAGAGTTAGGTGTAAAAGAATTTTGGTAGTTGTAGTTCTGGTAACTTTCTTTTGTTGGTGAAAAGTATAAGTTCTATTTTATTTGGATTTACTGACAGTTGATGTTCGTCACACCAATGTTCTACTAATACTAGGGCTTCCCGCATTTCCTTGCATAATATGTTCTCTGCGGTCCCATTTATAAGTATTGCCAAGTCATCTGCATAACCAATAGTAGTATTTTATTTATTTATTTGTTAAGTACACTTACAATTTATAACAGTTTTCTATGTCTATGAAGGTGCCTAGGGTTGAGGATTTATTTTGTATAGCCGACTCTATTTTACGGACCACCATATGTAGTGCCGACACTGTAGACCTGCCTTTCCTATAGGCGTGCTGTTGGGGATGTAAGGGTCTTTCATGGAGTGCTCCATCCCTTAGGTGTCGGTCTACCAATCTTTCCAGTGTTTTGTACAAGAATGATGTTAGACTTATTGGTCTGAAGGATTTCGCCGTCTTCTTTCCCTGGTTTGGGTAGGAATACTTCCTTAACCTCTCTCCATTGTTTTGGAATATATTTAAAGGCTATGCAGGCCTTATATATAGGTTCTAAGTATTTTACTGCTAAGTTGGGATGCCATTGTAGCAGCGCTGGGAATATTCCGTCCAGTCCTGCGGATTTGAATGGTTTAAAGCTTTTGATAGCCCACTCTATTCTATCCGCTGTAGTGCTCGTCGGACCATTCCAGGTCTGGCGCGATTTGACAATCGGGAAAGTGTGTCTCCAGTAGTACCGCACTGGTTTCCTCTTCAGATTTAGTATAGGTGCCGTAGGCTTCCATTCTCCGGAATCTGATCCTCTTCTTGTAGTATCTCTGCGCGTCTTTGTATCTGTCCCAGTCGCCGGGAGTTCTTGTATTTTTTGCTTTATGTAAAAGTGCCCTGAGTTTTTTCCGTAGCCTCTCAAGTTCTGGCCCCCACGAAAGATTTTTGTTGAGGTCTTTCGGTATAGACATCGGGCATGCCAACTCGTAACTTCCGACGATTGCTGAAGTGAGGAGTTTTACTTTTTCTTCAATACTGTTTGTGCTAGGTGTTTCGCCGCTGGCGTACGTTCCGTCTAGTGCTTTTGTAAGTGCGTTAGTGTACCTTGCTATATTGGTTTTACGGGGGTTGCGATAAGGAGCAGGGTCTGGTAATCTATAGAGCAGTTGGAAACACACTCGACGGTGGTCCGCGAAGGATGGTTCGTTCGATACGTGCCAACCTTTAATGAGGTTCGCCGCCGTGTGTGTTGCGAAAGTAATGTCAATGATGGTTTGATACCTAGAACTTACAAAGGTTGGTTATGTGCCTTTATTTATGATATTAAGGTTTGTTTGGAATAGGTATTCGGTTAGTAACTCAGCTCTTTTGTTTGTGTCTTTACTTCCCCACAGTGGATGGTGTGCATTGCAGTCCACCGCAATGATCAGCTCCCAGCCGTGGTTCTCGCAGTGTTGTACCCTTAACCATCATTTTCCTTGGAAGAATGTCCTCTTCGCTCGGCATATACGCTGAAGCTAGTACAAGGGTAGTTTGATTTTCTGTGGAGAGCGTCACTGCAGTAAGATCTCTAGAACAGAATTGGTTAAGCATAGTTGTTTTTACAGAGTTTGGTATATAAATACAGGTTCTCGGTTTTTCCACTGATGTGTTTACCAGTAACTTACCACCGATGCTGTTCAGACAGCAGATTCTGCTGTCCCTGATCCAGGGTTCCTGGATCAGGGCGACGGTCTTGGTATTTGCCTCCAACACTCTACGCAGTGTAGCCGCCGCTATCTGTTTGTACTGGAGGTTTGTTTGAATTACGTGTAGGCTGTTAGGGACTCCGCAACACGTCATCTTCGTCGCTGGTGTCCCCTACCCTTACCGTCAGTGGCGAGGTTCTCTCCATCTGGTTCGAACCGTGTTGGGGAGCCTAGGTGGAGGGCTCCGGGGAAGATGTCCTCGGTTGCAGCTTCGCCGCAGCTTGGTTGTCGGCCGGTGTCTCATCTGGTTTCTTCATCTCCTCCGAGGTGAAGAAGCGGATGTACCCGCTTCCAGACTTTTCTTTGGAATCTGGTTCCTGCGCCTTGTCACCCACCGTCATGTCGTAACACTGCCAGGAATCAACTTTGTACCACGGGTTTTGGGCACAACGGACTCTCTGCAACGTTAAAGCATCGGTGATGCGCGTGTGGACAAGAAGCCCCGCCCTGAGCCTCTTCTTCATCTCTGATTGTCTGATGACAGCCAGAATGGTATCGGCTATAGGTGACGGGATGGTTTTTACCACCTTCTCCAGCCAGCTGAGTGCGTTAGCATCGCTAGGACCCCCTCTAAAAGAAAGGGCCGACCGCGGAAAGATGGAGCCTGCGCGCTCGAGTGCGGAGGAGACAGTATGACCTGCAGGATCCTATCATCGATAGTCTCCCTCAGCCACTCTGCCTGTTCGGCTGAGAGGTCCCTCGGCGGGACCGTGGTGACCGCTACTCTCAGGTGCGAATTACTCGCATCTGCGTGGCTACTTACTTAGTAGCTGCGTACCGTCATACTTGGCTGACTCAGATCCGAGGCAGGTGGTAAGTAATGCGACGCCCGTTGTCAATCTGAGTCATTTCCAGGGCGCACGACCCACACCAATGGGTCCGCCCCAGGTTTGTACGTCGGCAATACCTGAGGCGGCGAGGACGTGTATGACGGACTTAGAGGACAGGACTTATAGCCCAGCGTCGCATGCTCAGGCGTTCCCCTCCTCCCGCGCCCCATCCAGCGGCTTACCGCGACCTTCACCTGATCGTCGGTCCACTTTGTGGGGGCCTACCAATGCTGCGTCTCCCGCTACGCGGCCGCCACTAAAGGATGCTGCGGCTGCCAGCGATGTATCCTGCCCACTGCCACTTAAGGTTCGCAATTCTTAAGTCTGTTTTTATGCTTTGATTTTTATCAATATGTATCGTGATATCTGTTTACAATAAAGAATTATCAATTGGTTACCTAAACATTTGTACAGTTAGCGCCAAACTTTAAATTTGCACTACGAAAACCGCCCCTATTACATGTGACATAAGATTGGTCCAAAGGTCAAACAGTATAACTTGACGCACCGGCGCTTACTGAACAGCTATTTATTTATGTAATCTGTCCTCGCTATCATAGTTTAAATTTCTAGGTACGTAAAGTTATTTCAGTATCTTCCGTCGATTGGTAACTACCCGACACCTATCTGCTTTAAATAACTGTTTATAATACTATTAGGCAGTCTAATTAGCTTATCATTCCTAGAATTTTTCATCTGAAAAGGATTCGCAAAGTATTCTTCATTGGATTGGAGTCTAATCAAATCATATTTGCGCGGATAGTGCTTATTACATTTATTATTTAATTCAGCTGTATCTGGATTTTTCAAATCGCTCTTCTTAGCGTTTTCATTATTGAAATATCCGTTGCCAAGCAAATAATTTTCAAGGTCTTCATCGGCGATTCCTGTACGATTTGTTTGTTTATTTTCGTTGTCTGATTGAGCGGTGAAGTAGACAGTCGAAGGTCAAAGTTGCTAAAATTGTCGTTTAAAAAAATAATTTAAAGTTATACGGCGAATCATTTTTTGGAAAAAAATATCGCGAACGTGTTCCTTTTACTGTCGATACAGAGCTACTCGTTTTCATTTAATAATCAGATACTTATTCTGTTGATCATAATTAACGTTTTCTGGGATTCTATCGAAGTTCAGTATTATCTTTTTATTTTTCTTCGAGATTTTTTAAAGAAAAAGATGTAAATAAATGTTTCAGACTTTTAAGCAACAAATACGTGGTTTTAAGTTTTATTTACAGTTGCAATAAAAAAATGCAAACATTGTCGTAACGGTTAGAATTAATCGTAGTTTCAGATGAATTACGAATATACCTTTTCAATTGACGTGGGAAACAATAGCATTTCTCAATACATCAGTGTTAACTAAAATTAGCTACCGAAATGAGCTCGTATTGATTTCCAGCTAAAAAATCTACAGACCTCTGTAAAGGCTAATTAAAATTCTGTGACGAAGTGCGAGCACTCCGCTGATTCCCCGCATTTATTCAAAAAGGAAAAAGAAGTAAGCCTTTTACAGAAATTAACAAAGGAACTTCGTAATTAACTTTCATTTGCATAAGATTTGAGTTGACTAATTGCGAATAATTAAAGGTGTTTCAAGAATTTTTGTCAATATTGCACACCGAGGAATCTGTTCAACCACTCCGATGTCGCTAATTGTAAAAGATCTAGAAAACTAATACATTAGCAGGCTATATTTATTTTTAGGTGATGCCGTGGAAACCTGGCACATTGATCAGGTTGTCCCGGGATGGCCCGGGAAATTGGGACAGACCCTAGATCTCCCCGGCTATGGATAAGATGGTTGTCGATGTTAATTTATGGGTGGGTAACCACCATTCCACCTTGCAAGTGACATAAAATATCTAGTCAGAGTACCCAACAATTTCTCTACCTGTTTTGCCCTTTCAACCAGAACACAGTAATGAAAACACCTACTTGGCGGACATAAAACATAAAATTGGGTCTATTTTATGTTTTATGTCCGCCTACGATTTTAGTATTGAGTCTTCCTCTGGTAAAGATTTTCGAAGATGTTTAAATTATTTTAAAATCCCGCTAAATCTACACGAACAAAGTCTCACCGTCCGAATCAGAGAGTCGGCTAAGATTCTCATTAAACATTCATCCGCATTACAAAAAGATAATGCTAAGCTTTATTTTCTTTGTGGTGCACATTTGGCGGGCCCGTGTCAGCTGGGGCAGCGGGCATTGTAATAACATAATCCTTTCGGCCGTCTGTCGCGTGACGCGGGTTAAGCCTCACAGCTGATGTGCCAGCCTTGCATTCATATTTCCCTCTAAATAAAACTGGATCTTTGCATGATAAAAAATGACCCAAATATTATAGAAATAACAACAATTCTGTTTGTTGCTCTGTTTAATTATGTTTGAATACAGTATTCTGGGCTACATTAACAGGTCCGAGTCCGAAAACGAAAAATGCAGTCCCAGGAGTTGCAAGAAACCATATATTGAAGTTATATATGAAAATGAGGGTATTTGCCTTATGGTGGCATGATTCAAGGGTGAAACCTTAAAAATTTCCAAAATCAGCACAACTAGTTCTATCCCTATCATCTAGTAAAAACCGAAGTCTCTAAGTGATCCCGGGACCAAGATCTCGATAGAACGACAGACGATAAGTACGTCACGCTAAGAATAATATATGATAGTAACAGAATCCCAGTCTCCTAAGCACCTTGTAGCGGAAATTTGGTGTAGAGATAGCGTGAACTAAAGGATAAACAAACAAACCTTTACCTGGATCATCACAGGTAGATCATCACAGGTAGATTGTTTGTTCATTCTTTCACATCACCCTTCCACAGTGGAAGTGCGATACGACAGTCTAACTATGAGGACAGATGTCGCCAAATTGCCATCATTATAATAGCTCATATCCCCACCGAGGGGCTCGAGCCTATTCTAAGTTATGGTGCGTAGGTTTACCACGCTGGCTCAGTGCGGATTGGTCGAATTCACATACACCTTTGAATTTCTTCGCAGATGTATGCAGGTTGCTTCACGATGTTTTTCTTCACCGTAAAAACCATTGAAATAACAAATACTAATTTCCACCACCATAGGAAACATTTCACCCGATTTAATGTAGTTTGTTGTGGTGTCTGCCCTAATGGACGCACATGGTAAGGTCCATACCGCGACACCACTACCAACGCGCCTGGGCAAGTCTGACCAACTGGTCGGGCTATCGTCAAGAGTGAATTGTCGGAGAACACCAGGGTAATCCCCAGACGGAGGGCCTCACGGCGGCGTGCACTGGGCCAACTGTACACGCAGGTCTCCAGATTTATCTCTGTCTCCTATATCCCTGGTGGCTTTTCCCACAATTCGTGATACCGTAACCGAAACCGTAGCAGATCGTAGCGGGTTCGTAGCAGCGTAGTCATTGTGTTTCTTAAGCCCCGCGTTCACTAGCCTCGCCGAGCAGAGTCGAATCGAATCGCAAAAAGTCGCCTACTATATAATTTGTATGAAACTGCGTCCATTAGCGACGAGCCGAAGCGCGCCGAATCGAGTCGACCGGGCGAATTGCTTGACAGGAGAATTTCTTCGCCGATGCGATTCGATTCCATTCGGCGTGCCTCAGTGGACGCGGGGAAGCGCATGCGCACTGACGCATTCTCACTGTTTCGGAAGGCATTAAAAAAATGTTCGTTTAAAAAATGAATGAAGAATTATTGATATAGCTGGTCCAACAATATATTATATATTTCATTTCATCCATATTTATTTCTTTTCATATTAATGTCATGTACCCAGTATTTTGGAGCACGTCGTTTCCTTTTTCTTATATTCTCCTCTTCTTCATCAAAAAGTATTTGAGACAAAACCATCTCTTCATTCGAGCTGTCCATGATGCAAAATACGACCTACTTTAATGAAGAGTTACGATGAATTAAAAATTCGATTCGTATCTTCAAAGATGGACGCACTAGGAATAAATGCGACTCGCTTCGATTCGACGCGCCTCCGCTGTAATCGACGCCAGGCTTTAGAAAGCAAGAACGGCTGTTGCCATAAGCTTTGCCACGTGCTTTTTTTTTTAGAGTTCCGTACCCAAAGGGTAAAAACGGGACCCTATTACTAAGATTTTGCTGTCCGTCCGTCCGTCTGTCCTTCCGTCTTGTCTGTCACCAGGCTGTATCTCAAGAACCACGATAGCTAGACAGTTGAAATTTTCACAAATGATGTATTTCTGTTCCCGCTATAACAACAAATACTAAAAATGAAATAAAATAAATATTTAAAGGGGGCTCCCATACAACAACCGGGTTTTTTTTGCTCGATGTCAATAAATGGTATCAGGTAGGCACTTGAAATATTCACAAAATACCTAATTGTATATTTACTTTAATAATAAATAATAAAATTAAAATAAAAAAAATATTTAGGGGGCTCTCATACAACAAAAGTGATTTTTTTGCCACGTTTCGCCCGTTTACCTAGTCAATGGTGCGGAACCCTTCGTGCGCTAGTCCGACTCGCACTTGGCCGGTTTTTTTCCTTCATGCTAATTACACAAAACATACATTTTTTTGTGAACACTATCGTAACATTATGTAAGGTTATTACGCGAGAACTATTCACATATTGGCGTGAAATCGTTTTACCAACCTTCACTGGTAAAACCTAGCAAATTGTAATGGTAAAAGCCCGAAAAATCGTCTATTATTTTTTAAAATACTTTCTAACATTTACCAAGTCATGTTCGCAAATCCTAGGAATTACTGGCAAAATTTAAGATTTACCGATGATTTACAGACGGGCTTTTACAGTAACATATATTAAAGGAACATTATAAACTTCTATCAAACAAAAAGGTTTTCAGTATAATAAGGTTTGAAACCGCGAACAAGCAATATCGACTTTAACCACTTATCCGAAACCAGCCCGCCGTCTAATAAATATTCAAAGCAAAAGCTGTTGCATTACTAAAGTCGATTAAAAGTTGCAAAACTCTGTTGCAATATCTGATAACCAATTATGAACAATGTCTGCAAGTTGGCCGAACTTGGGCGGGCACTTTGCAAGTGCTCGAGTGGGCGTTTTCAGCTAAAAGGCCTTCTGATGTTACCCGCGTTCGTGGAGGCACTAGGGTTACTATTTTTATGCTCTTCGTCTACTTTGTAATTTAAGAATTGGAATAATAACATAGGTTTGAATTTCATAACCTGCTGTGTTTTTTAGTAGCTAAAACTGAAAGTTTTTGATGAAATCTCAGTAGCTCTACCATGAGTTTGCATTCGTTTGGAGTCGATATCGACGGCGTAAATTTTTGTATGGAACTTTGTACAGCGCCCCTAGCGGTAACGCGGTGAACTAAAATCGGTACCATGAGTGCAATAGTTTACGATACGTCGCGAACCTATCGAAAACGCGCTCGCTATCGACAATCGTTTTGTGCATATTGTATGGAAATCGGTACCATGAGTTCATGATTTGACAGCTACTCGATAGACGATAACGTACAAAACGATAACTCTGTAGTTACGTTACTCACTTACATTTTCAAGCGTGAGACTCGATTCGATAGATAATCTAAGCAAGTTTGGAATAATATTATTGAGTTAAATTAGTTAATAAGTTGTGATTTTTTTTGCATGGAATATGCCAACCACGGCTGAGTTCAAGAATAATAACACATACATAATATATACGTCAATGACACGAAAACAATTAAAATACGGGAGCAGTCGTGAGAAAAAGTTCAAAAGAGTGATTACAACTATTTGTGCTAATTATAGTATTATAAATAAGCATTTCAGCATTGGTGTTTAAAAGCAAATACAGACTTGAAACTGAAAGCTATACAGAGTTTATGTAAGTAACCTCAAAATCAAATTATCATTTTTAAAAAGTTACTTACAATTTCATTATCATTATCATCATTATCATTTATTGCTCTCCATAATGTTTCGATACAGGTGGTACTTACATATTATTACAGATCAATTATGGACCCTGTCGGGCACGGCATATTTAAAGTAGGAGAGAGGAAGCGTTTTTATATTAATGAGCAATTAAATTCTTATCTCATTATACAATAAATTATTAGCAATATGATCAGTAAAAAAGAATTGGAATGTTTCATTAAAATCGATAATTTTGTGGCATATTTTAAATTATTATTGTATTTATTTATTATATTATTTTATTATTGTATTCATATTTATCAATGTAATATTAATTATTAATCATCATAATAATAAATTCAAATATAGATATATTTCATTTAAAATTGCATGTCAAATTTACAGGAATTGGTTGCATTACATTTATTACAATTTATCATTAAAATATTCTTCGATACTGTAATAGCATTTGTTTATTAAAAATAATTTAAGCTTGTTGATAAATGTATTGTATTTAGTTTCATTCTTAAGAGATTTTGGTAATTTATTATATATTTTAATTGACATGACTAAGGGACCCGAAGAGTGCATTTTTAATCGTGAAGTTGGAAGATTCAATTTATTTTTGTGTCTCAATGTTATTTTATTTTGTATGTTTTCCCGCTTAGTATAATGTCCAGGGTATTTACGTACAAATTTACATATTTCAAAGATATAGACACAGGGCAAAGTTAATATTTTAAGTTTAACAAAATGAGGTTTACACGTATCTGTTTTGTCATTATTTACTAATATTCTGATAAGTTTCTTCTGCAAGGTAAAGAGAGATGGTGCATCTGTACTATTTCCCCATAATATTATACCATAGCTTAACCAAGAATGAGCATACGCATAGTAAGTGACAAGTGCAGTTGATAAGTCTGTAGTTTTCTTGACTTCTCTAAGGGCATAGCAAAATTTTGATATTTTAGCTCTTACGTTTTTTATATGTTGTTTCCAATTTATGTGGGTATCTATGGTTATGCCAAGCAAGTTAAACTCTTTTACAACTTCAAGTTTCAATCCCTCAAAAGCAAAATCTATATTTAATGTTGCCTTTTGGTAAGGGTGGAATGACAACAGTTTCGTTTTCGAGAAATTAACTTCCAAATTATGTTGTTTCATCCAATCTACTGTTTCATTAAGTATAGAGCTAAGATTTTTATTTAAGTTGGAAGTATTTTTGCATGAAATAAGCAAAGAGATTTCATCCGCAAACAGAACACAAGGCCCTTCTATTATTTTTGGTAGGTCATTTATGTAGATGAGAAACAATAAGCATCCAATCACGCTTCCTTGCGGAATTGAGGCGTTAATTGGCTTTGTGTTCGACCTAATGTGTTCTATTTGTCGCGTTTCGCTGTTGAAGAACTCTATCTCTACTACTTGTTGTCTGCCTGTTAAATATGATACGAGCCAATTATGAGCTTCTCCACGTATTCCTATTCCATATAGTTTATCTAATAGTATATTAAACTGCACTTTATCATAGGCTTTCGTCATGTCAAGCAGTATACCTACTGCGTATTGTTTATTGTTAATTATATTTAAGGCTTCTTGGACATATTTAAAGACAGCAAGTGTCGTTGATTTATTTTTTTGAAAACCATTCTGGCACTCATCAAATACTTTGTACTTCTCACAGAAATTATAAATTCGGTTACACATAGCTTTCTCGAATATCTTAGAGGCGGTTGGTAAAAGGGCTATAGGACGGTAATTGTTTGGGTCGGTTTTAGAGCTTTTTTTATGTATAGGTCTTATTAGTGCTTGTTTTAATTGATCGGGAACGACGCCTTCTTTAAATGATTGGTTTATCAGCTTATAAAAAGGTAATGTCAGCTCCTCAGCGCAGTATTTGACCAAATGTGGTGGAATTCCATCGACGCCATAGCTTTTCTTATTTTTTAAGTTTCTTAAGATTTTATTTATTTCATATGGGTCTACTGGGTTAAGAAATAATGTGTTCTCAATGGGATGAAGCACAGGAACGCTACTAAGTTTCGTACCAACTTTTTCACCAATAGATGCAAAAAAGTCATTGAAATAATTGGCTATTTGCTTTGGTTCAGTTATAGGCTTGTTATTTATTTGCAATTTTATGTTATGTTTTTCTTTTATAGGTTTTTTATTTGTCCGCTCATTTATAACACTCCACATTGTCTTTATCTTATTATCCGAATTTATTATTTTCTTCTTATAGTGTATTTTTTTAGCTACTTGTACAGCCTTTTTTAACGTCTTTTCGTATATTTTATAGTGTTTAGTTAAGATCGGGTTATTTAATTTACTTGTAATTTTTTTTAACAATCTTTTGTTTTTGCAAGAGCGCCTTATACCCACAGTTAACCAATACTTTTTATATTGTTTTTTTAATTTAATTTTTTGTATAGGTATGCAGTCGTTTAGAATATTTATTAGTGTGTTGTTAAAAATATCATAATTTTCGTTCATATTGTTGTTTATAGATATAATATCGTTCCATTTTTGTGTGCCTAACTTAGTTTTGAAATTTTTCATATTTATTTTATTATATATTCTTTTATATGCATGCCAGGTGATTTGTTTAGTTTGTTGGGGCAGTTCTAAATGGACAATTGCCCCACTATGGTCTGAAAAACCAAAATCTCTCACCGATGCAGACAATTTATTATTATAAAAGTTGGTAAATATTAAATCCAAGCATGTAGAGGAAGTCTGTGTAACGCGTGTTGGCTGTTTTATATGTTGTTTAAATCCATATTCCAACATTAACTCTAAGAATTGGTTCATTTTCGAGTTATCATCTAAAACATTAATATTTAAGTCCCCTCCTAGAATAATATTATATTTAGAATATTTATTATTTATATATTTTAAAAGAAGTTTTAACTGTGTCATAAATATTTCTTCCTCCCTTCTATTCCAATATATAGTTATTAATATAATATTTTCATTTATTAGTTCACATGCACACATTTCTATAATATATTCAATTGACATACATGCAATTTCACATAAATCTTTGTATTCTATATATTCTTGAAGTAAGATACATACGCCGCCGCCCGATCTACTAGTACGGGAGTAGGAGGACGCAACCTTATAGCCGCTGATTTGTACCATATGCAACTTTTCCGGAGATAACCATGTTTCTGATATGCATATAGCTTTATAGGTTGGGTCTTGTATTACAAAGGCTTCCAGGATGTGTTGTTTATTAAAAAGGCTTTGTAAATTCTGGAATAGAAGATTAAATTGTTGGTCTGATTTGTCGAAAGGAATGGTTTAATGAGCTATTAAAATTAATTGAATCATTATTGTTAGTAATGAAACTTTTTCTCTGGTTTGCTTTAAATTGGTTTATTTCGTTATTTTCTTGGTTAAGGATTATCCCGTTCTTAATTTCAACTTTTTTGCCTTCTATGAATAATTGATTATTTCGTATAATTGCGTGAAGTCCTGCCTTTCTCGCTTTTATCATTTCCTCCCGCAATAAATGTCTTTCCTTTAATGCATTATCATCCAAAAATTCTGATATAGACAGTCTGGTTCCCTGGAAGCATCGACTGTTTTTTAAAACACAATGTGCCATTCTTTTGCTCAACAGCTCAACGACTATCGGTCGATTCTTGGTATTTCTTCCTATTCTGTACATGTCCTCTATGTAGCCCATTAAGTTTATGTGCATAGTATTATGAAATAATTTAATAAGCCTGTTGTGAAGGTCAAATTCAGTCTCTTGGTAAAATTCATCAAATCCATAAAGTACTACTTTCTTGGCATATGATTCGCTGCAATACATATCGGAAGGTATAGTTTTAGCCGATAGATTATTTATCTCTTTTTTTAGATGTTCATTTTGGATTTGTAAGTTTTTTATTTCTATGTTTATTTTTTTTTATTTTTTTTTTTTTGATCTTTTTTTGATCTTTTTTTTTAATTTTGTTTTGATCTTAATAGTTTTATGATCATAGAGGTATCTTAAGTGTATAATACTGTTTTATGACAACTGAAGTGAATATATGGGTAATAATTCAGATTGCCTTCGTATGACCCCTTCAGTAGGTAAATGCAAAACTTGGATTTTTGGAAATAACAAAACAAAATGTCATCCTTATGTATGGCAGAATAACACATTCAATAAACTACAAGGCATCCCTAGAAGTTAAGAAATTGTTTGACAAGCTGATAACAAATTAAAAATAGTCTATATCAAAGTGTTAAAATACCTATTCTATAACATTTTATTTACAAAACATTTCTTACAGATTATCCATAAATGGGACTGTTGATGCCACATCCATACTTGCGTGCAACAAGTCCAATGAAGAAGCAAAGAATTAGCTGGATATAACAGCCAGTCAAATGGAAAAAGAATTGTGGTTAAAAATCATTGTCACTGTGTAGAGGTAAAACATTCTTACACCCTCAAATGTAAAGAATTGCATTTTATTTTCTATATTATAAACCTTAATAACTTTTTTAAATAACTTCTTAGAATTGTTTCTCTAATAAAAAGCTATTGGTACCTAATAGGTATACCTAATTTTTTTACAAAGAATAAAACTGACTTCAAAAACACCAAAAAATCATAAATAATATAAGAATACATACAATATCACATTTTTATATTGAAGTCGGTGCCAAGCAATATCACCTGAAAAGTTTGGCACCAACTTCAATATAAAAATGTGATAATTATTGTATGTATTTTTGTATTTAGGACTTTTGGTGTTTTGGAGCCTGTTTAATTTTTTTTGAAAAAAAAAAATATTTCAATATTTTTAGTAAAATTCCCAAACTCGTCACCTACCAGAAACCTTCCATCATCATCAGCTCAGTAACATGATATGATGACTATCAGATGCAAATAGGTACCTACTTACCTAAATATCGTCAGAAAAAAATGAAATATGTTGGATGTGCCTCTGTAATTTAAGTATTTCCTTCCATTATACCAGGATCCCTCTATCGATAAAAAGAAAGAATTTTGAAAATCGGTCCACAATTGGCGGAGTAATCAGTGAACATAATATTTTTTAAAAATTATTCAGTAAACACATCTCCTTTTTTGAAGTCAGTTAAAACTTAAAAAGGTGCATATATTATTATAAGATTTTATTTTTTACAGCTACATTTATTTTGGATGAGTAGCGGAGGTTGATTTGATTGAGTGGCATTGATGATAATACAGAATGGTGCAGCCAAGACCTTCGGTTTTAGCATTTCATTTTTTGGACTGATTAATTGCCACAGCTGCAGTTGGATTTTACAGTGTCACAATAGTTTGGATTGCATTAAAAAGGAAACATTGGTTGATGATTTTTTTTATTGGTAGATTAATAAAAAGATGTTGTTAACACATTTTTTACACCAAAAATAAATAAATTACATGAGCCCACTCTTTAATTTATTTACCTAAGTAGGATTTCCTTGTTTTGACTTTTGACAAAGCAAAAAATATTAATTTTCAATAAAATTCTAGGTCTATAGGTATTTCATACTGAATCTAATATAAAGAACAACAGAATTGTTGTATTTGTGCATATTTTACACAAGAATGTTGGCAAACAAGCAAATAGTCTACTAGATGATCATAGTCACCTATAGTCTTCTAATGACCAAAGTGTACAAGGTGTAGGTTATTATCTTATGAATGTAGTTACAGTACCCTGAAATTTCGTATCCTTCAATATAAAACAGAAAAGCATTGCTGCTTTGCAATAACACAGAAGACCTAGTACCTCTGGTTATTTAACATAAACATTAAGAATTTGCATCAAAAACATTATCTTTCAATGGAGATTGTCCATTTTTTATGAGACTGGTCAGTCATGAACATTCCTATAAAACTATATTTTTACTTTTACATCTTATGTAAAAGAAGTTATTACCTTACGTAAAAGAATATGGGCATGATTCAGTATCACAGTACTTAATAAATATAACTTCGCTGTTCAATGAATATAAACAATATGAAATAAAACAAAGAACTCAAATGGTTGCCTATCCGTTTGCGAAGGAACCTGAGAGTCGCTTCCCAGCTTTTCAGCATTATTTACGATCCAAATACTCCTGATTACTTAAAGAGTAAATTTCAAGCGCTTGGTAGTACTCATATACTCAACTTACGTTCTGCTGCAAAACTCACACTTGAGTTTCCAAATCATAGATCCGGGTTCGCTTCGGACTCTTTCACACTTTCAGCTATACGCTTGTGGAATAGCTTACCCCCTAACTATAGATCAGCCTGTAGTAAGGCTTCATTCAAACGTCAGATACGAAGACTCTTTTTGGAATCTGTTTAGTTTTATTTGACAGTATTTCATCATAATATTAGCATTATTTATATATATTTATTATATATCATATATGTAGTTTTATATATTTTTAATATTTATATTCTATTATATCTATGTTTACTTATTTCATCCTAATTTAAATATACCTACTTATGTCGTTTGCGACTTTAATTCGTACACCGTCTACAATTTCTCCCACATTTTTACTGGTTGACTGGTAGAGAATGCCTCAGGCATTAAGTCCGCCTTTTGTACATCTTTTGTTTTATGTACGATAAAGATTAAATAAATAAATAAATAAATCTTCTGTATATTTGAATTTATTCTGATTCATATGTCAAATAGGTGGATGGTATGAAAAAACAGCTTTGTTGGTGATATATATTGCCCAACCCAAAAACCATGTAAGAGTCGTAATGTGAACACAATAATTCACTGTTTTTCAGTCAACAATGCATTTATAGTAATATTCTTTAATTGCTTCCCTACCATTGCTGTTATTATGATAAAATAATAATACAAACAAAATGTATTTTTCAGACTAACTTCCCACTGTATTTTACCCTTAGATCATTTAGCCTAATTTTACCTCATAATAATGTGTAGTTTGCTAAAGTATCCAGTGAGTTTGTAGCTGTGACTCTGCATACTTTCATACTGTCATTAAGATTTTGGCAGCAATATAATTTTACTGACTTGTAATCATACAAAATAAGTAAAATACCAATAGAATATATTTTAATAATATAATAGTGTCGATTAAACAAATTTCTTCATCTATTAAGTTTGCTAAAATATGATAATTATTGAATGATAATAAATAACAGTAGTACCGGTTCTTTCTTGTGCAGTAATTTCTATGGTTGGACATTTGACTCTAATTCCAGGTAAATTTTGGAACTTAAACTTCTGCAACAACAGACATATCATTAAACATCACATAAAGCCATAATAGATAATCATAATATTGTAAAATAAAAGTATTTTATAGGAATATTGGCCGACGTCAGACGTCATCAGCTTTATTTTAAGTTTTATATAAATTGCTTCATCATAATTACTCATACTGTAAAGGAGTAACATTTTTAGTTTTATTCATTCACCCACTCACTTATGCAGTTGTATATCTCCTGTTATACTACATTTGGCAGGTATCAACTTTCAGCATATTTGTCAACTCTATTGAATTAAACAAATATTATACATATTTTCCTGTAGGCCCTCGGGAACAATTGAGATAATGGTGATCTAAAGCCTGAAAGAAAAAATTAATTGGTTAAATTATTTAGCTATAATAGAAAATCCTTCAATTATAACGGATTGCACTATTTACATTTAAATTATCAATCCAATAGGTCTCTTTGTGTAGCCACGTCTTTAAATAGATGGGTACTAAAAAACAAACCCATAGAAGCATAGAAAATGATTATTTTAAATGGAAAATTGTTACAATGTTTACCACAACAATGTTAATACTTACAATTAAACTATAATTACTATATATTCCTATGAATTGCGCCATTAACTGGAACCATGGAGCGCTTGTCTATATCATTATTAAATCAATACATGGCCTACATTTAATAAAAACTTATTCTTTAACATAAAACTAAATAAGTTTTCGTGAATGTAATCAAACAATGATTAAAAATATAACCTATGAAATAATTTGAAGTTGACGTATAAGCCGACTAAATTAAATCTTTCATAACAATATGGTAAGAAACCGAATTGAGCTACCTTTTTGCGAGGACGGATTATAGCGTATTACCAACATGACGACAACAAATAATTACCTGTAAGTAGTCTGTATCCTTTGTATCGTTTACTATACTATCGAGTTAACGTTACGAAGTCAGGTAAATGCAAAAGTAACTCATGGTACTGTCACTATCGAAAACGATATCGTCTGCGTTAACACGTTAGCGACTGTAGTTAACTACAGTGTGCAATCGATGGCAACTCATGGTAGAGGTACAGGTCCGATTTTTTTATTTATTTACTAGCTGTGCCCGCGAACTACGTTTCGCCATCAAAATGCTTATCACAGTGTTTAATTGTTTCCTTCATTTTATTCCATAATGATTCAAGATTATTCTGACTTACTTGAGCAGCGGCCATTTCGAAATTAGGACAATTTTCGTAGGTTCGTAATGCTCTAGATACTCTTCAGGGTCTTTCATTTAACCCATTTCACCCATATTGCTGGGTTTGAAAAGGAACTTTTATCCTCCTTTTATGAGCGGCGGCCATATTGAATTTACGTCAATGTTACTACGTTCATAGTGCTCTACTGATCAAGGCCTTTCATTTAATACCCATATTGCTGGGTTTGCAAACGAACTTTTATCCGTTTTTTTTCTAAGCGGCGGCCATATTGAATTTTGTGCGATTTTCCTAGGTTCATAGTGCTCTTCTCTTTAAGGCCTTTCATGTAATGCCCGTATTGGTAGGTTTGGAAAAAACTTTAATCCACCTTTTTTGAGCGGTGGCCATGTCGAATTTACGTCAATTTTGCTAGGTTCATAGTACTCTACTCATCGAAGCCTTTCATTTGATGCCCATATTGCTGGGTTTGAAAACGAACTTTTATCTTTTTTTGAGCGGCGGCTATGTTGAATTTAGGTCGATTTTCCTAGATAACTAATGCTCTACTCTTCAAGACCTTTCATTTTATACCGATATTGCTGGGCTTGGAAACGAACTTTTATCCGTTTTTTTTAACAACGGCCATGATGAATTTAGGGCAATTTTCTAAAGTTCATAGTGCTCTACACTTGAAGGCCTTTCATTTGATACCCATATTGCTGGGTTTCGAAACGAACTTTTATCCGCCTTTTTTTAAGGGCGGCCATGTTGAATTAAGGGCAATTTTCCTAAATTCATAATGCTCTACTCTTGAAGGCCTTTCATTTGATACCTATATTGCTAGGTTTGGAAACGAACTTTTATCCATTTTTTGAGCGGCGGCCATGTTGAATTTATGTTAATTTTCCTAACTTCATAAAGCTCTACTCTTCAAGGCCTTTCATTTGATACCCATATTGCTAGGTTTGGAAACGAACTTTTATCCACCATTTTTGAGCGGCGGCCATGTTCAATTTATGTCAATGTTGCTAGGTTCATAGTGCTTTATTCATCAAGGCCTTTGATTTGATACCCATATTGCTGGGTTTGGAAACGAACTTTTATCTTTTTTTGAGCGGCGGCTATGTTGAATTTAGGTCGATTTTCCTAGATAACTAATGCTCTACTCTTCAAGACCTTTCATTTTATACCGATATTGCTGGGCTTGGAAACGAACTTTTATCCATTTTTTTTAACAACGGCCATGATGAATTTAGGGCGATTTTCTAAAGTTCATAGTGCTCTACACTTGAAGGCCTTTCATTTGATACCCATATTGCTGGGTTTCGAAATGAACTTTTATCCGCCTTTTTTTAAGGGCGGCCATGTTGAATTAAGGGCAATTTTCCTAAATTCATAGTGCTCTACTCTTGAAGGCCTTTCATTTGATACCTATATTGCTAGGTTTGGAAATGAACTTGTATCCATTTTTTGAGCGGCGGCCATGTTGAATTTATGTCAATTTTCCTAACTTCATAAAGCTCTACTCTTCAAGGCCTTTCATTTGTTACCCATATTGCTAGGTTTGGAAACGAACTTTTATCCACCTTTTTTGAGCGGCGGCCATGTTCAATTTATGTCATTGTTGCTAGGTTCATAGTGCTTTATTCATCAAGGCCTTTGATTTGATACCCATCTTGCTGGGTTTGGAAACAAACTTTTATCCGTTTTTTTTTGAGCGGCGGCCATGTTGACAATGTTGTGCTCGGTTCATAGTGCTCTACTCTTCAAGGCCTTTCATTTGATACCTATATTGCTAGGTTTGGAAACGAACTTTTATCCACCTTTTTATAGCGGCAGCTATGTTGAATTTACGTCAATGTTGCCAGGTTCATTCATAGTGCTCTACTCATCAAGGCCTTTTATTTGATATCCATATTGTTGGGTTTGGAAAATGGACTTTTATCGGCAGTCATGTCGAATTAGGTAAACGTGGCAAGGTTCAATGTGTTCTACTCTTTAGGTCCTTCGTTCGATATCCATGTTCCTTAGGTGGATCCAAAAAAATGTGTTCCGTCATTTTAGACATTAGGATCAAGAGTCCCGTAACGTACTGTTACAAATCCCCTTTGTACCCTTTTATGCTTATCATGCACATTTCTTGCCTATCCCTTGTGACTAATGCGCCCCTCGCTACCATTCCATTCCCGCTCAGTCTTCAGTCGTTCCTCAGCTTCCATCCGCGACACAACCACCTCTTCCTTACATCGTGTATTTCTGATAATCTTATGAATTTATGTATAAAAAGGAATAAACCCAGTGTAAACCTAAAAAACATTTTTTAAAACTCTCTCGTGACTCGGTCCCGTAACAAATTGGTGGCAGCGGTGGGATCAAATAAGATCCCCGGTACGTCTCGTGAGTTATTCGTGTGTAAACTGTGAAGTATAGTGAAAAGTGTATCACCGTATCCTCTGTATCCTGTTGACTCTGTATCGCCGCTGTATCCTGAAAAAGAAAAATAAGTGAAAACTTACCGTGCTATTTGACATCGACTCTGCATCCCGATAGAAAATCGTGACCATATCTCTGCATCCTAGTGAAAAACTGTATATCTAAGTGTACTACTACAGGACGACTCGTAGGAAGAGGAAGAAGTACACCCCAATAAATCTCTGCACCCTTTCACTCTTGTCTCCCTCGCCATAACCTGAAAAAGAAATATCTGCGCAGCATCCGCCCCGTGCCCTGAAAAAAAAAATAAAGAAAAAAAAAAGAAAATAGAAAAAAAAAACCCTTGTCGCTGTACATAACCGAAGAATTTCGATATCAAGTGCAAGATCCGACGTGCAAGACACAAAGAACTCTCATCTATACCCCGACTTATTCAAAACATCGTGCAACAGCGCCAAATGATGCACTCTCTCGTTATCGTCTTATTTGCGGCCAAGTAAGTAGTTCTTGGTTATTGCGATTCTCAAACTTTTATTAATACACTTCTTCGTTACTTTTGTTAACAGCCACAAAATTGTATAGTATAAAGTTTTACTCATTTTAACACTCAAAATTTTATTAATTAATTATTTTATTTGAACCTCTTATTGTTAAATTTATTTAAACTTATAAAAATGACTGAACCGAGAGCTCAAAGTCCTAAATTTGAAAAGCCTGAAATTGCAATCACTGATACAGAGGAGGATGGTCTTTACCAGCCTCCTGGTCCAGCTACTAGATCCCAAACAAAAAGAAAAACCACCGCTGTAGTCAACAAAACAGAATTAGATTTATCCACGTTATTAAAATTTATAAAACCATATGATGGCTGTAGAGAAACATTAAACTCCTTTTTATTGAATTGTACCAACGCTTACGAACTTGCATCGGAACCTCAGAGAGACGTTCTATTTAAATACATTCTATGCCAGTTACAGGGCAAAGCGCAAACCGCATGCTCAGTAAAAGAGTTCACCACTTGGACACAACTCAAAGAATTCTTAAAAACACAATTTTCCGAAAGAAAACACTACACGCATCTACTCACTGACCTCCAAGAATGTAAACAACAGGTCAACGAACCTGTAAGCCAGTACGCCTTAAGAATAGAAACCTGTCTGTCGCAACTACTAACGGAAATATCCATTACACATGGGCACAAAAGTAGGGAAATGATTGGCCGTACAGCAGCGATAGATGAATTGGCCCTCCATCATTTCCAAATGGGTATCATACCCCGTATCTCAAGTATTGTCAGATGTAAATCACCCAGGTCTCTGAATGAAGCAATTAACATCGCCAGTTCCGAAGAAAAAATCCAACAATTCCTTATTAAGCAGAACCCATCAAACTCGCGTCCTGAAAGAACAAACATGCCAAGACCAAACTTTCCAAAACCTAACTTTCCTCTATCAAATTATCAAAACACTCGTCGCGACTCAAATCCAAACCAGCCCAGACCCAATCCAAGCCGAAATTTTGCCGACACTTCAGTCCCAACATGTAGATATTGCAAAGCTCTTGGACATACACTAGAGCAATGTAGGAAACGCGAATACAATAATAGGATGCGAAATCAGAAAGTCTCACCCTTTCCAAACTCCTATCATCCACAACCTCACAGAGTAAACTTCGCACAAGATCAACAAGAAGATCAAGGTCAAGACGAAGTAGACCTCGAACCCTCTAACCAGGTTGATTTAAACTAAATTTGGACTCCCGGCGGTGTCCCGTGAGTCCAGAACCTCGTCTTAATCCAGTCCTAACGAAAAAGGCACCTACTAAATCCGCTGTCTCTCCTAAGTCCGAAGACACTACTATATCCGCCGCACTCAGTTCACCTGCTAATACCACCGTTACCTCTGTATCTAAGTCCAAAGCAACCGAATTCTCGCCGCGATCCACTGTATCCAATACTCATGCACCCACCGTATCCAATACTCGTGCACCCACTGTATCCACTGTATCCAATACCCGCGCACCCACTGTATCCACTGTATCCAATACTCGTGCACCCACTGTATCCACTGTATCCAATACCCGCGCACCCACTGTATCCACTGTATCCAATACTTATGCACCCGCCGTATCCACTGCATCAACTGTATCCTCTATACTTACCAAACCCACCAAACCTACCATTTCTACCGTACCCACTGTATCAAAGTCACCTAGTCCTGGCTGCACTGCTCCTGAAAATAAAAACAAAAAAAAAATTAAAGTATACAACATTGCAACAGATCCGTCAAATAAATACTTACCTTTTGTTGAAGTTCTAACATCAGTATCACACAAACCACTATTATTGCTTGTAGACAGTGGTGCCTCTATTAGTCTAATTAAAGAATGTTCCATAAAAAACATGCCCGACATTGTTAAAGAACCTATTTCATTTGCAGGAATAGGCGAAACTGATAATTACAAGAAATCGCTAGGATATATAATAATTCAATTCAATTCTCTCAAACATCAATTTCATGTTGTCTCTAAACTAGATTTTCCTTATGATGGAATTATCGGCAATGATTTTCTATCAAACTCAAATAGTAAAATTGATTACCAGAAAGAAATCCTTACAATTAACAATACAAACCTTAATTTAAAATTCAATGATCCCACTTACACCATACCACCTAGAACCGAAACCATCATCGAATGTTCTGTTTATAATCCAGAAATAAAAGAAGGCATTATCATCGACCAGAATCCTATAAATACACTTCTTATAGCCAATTGTCTGGTTAAAGTCAAACCAAATAATAGAGTCAACATTTCTGTTATCAATACGTCCGAAATACCATTAACAATAAACTCTAACCTTAAATTAAAAATCCAACCCCTTGAAAACAATACCGTGCAACATTTTGATCACGAAAAATTAACATCACGAGGAACATCGCGAAGAGACAAAGTCCTTGAACAATTAAGATCCTCTCACCTAAATAACGAAGAAAAAAATTATTTGTATGAAATTTGCTCCAAATATTCAGACGTTTTTCATTTATCAGGTGACAAATTAACCGCAACAGACCTTCTCGAACATGAAATTAAAACTAATTCTTCCCAACCTATAAATGTTAAATCCTACCGTTTTCCCGAAATCCACAAAAAAGAAGTCGAATCCCAAATTTCAAAAATGTTAGATCAAAATATAATTCAACCTTCTACTTCCCCATGGTCTTCACCCATTTGGGTTGTCCCGAAGAAAATGGATTCCTCAGGCCAAAGAAAATGGCGTGTAGTCATTGACTACCGTAAACTTAACGATATAACAATCGGCGAAAGTTACCCTATCCCTCAGATCAACGAAATACTAGACCAGTTAGGGCAAAGCAAATATTTCAGCACACTTGATTTAGCATCCGGCTTCCATCAAATAAAAGTCAGTAAAGAGGACGCTTCAAAAACAGCCTTCAGTGTTCCACAAGGACACTTTGAATTCAAGAGAATGCCTTTTGGGCTCAAAAATGCCCCTTCAACATTCCAAAGATTGATGAATAATGTTTTAACCGGACTTCAAGGCATACATTGCTACGTTTAAATCAAATCAAATCAAATCAAATCAAATTTATTGCATTCATGTGAATTTACAGGTCTTAAAAATATAGAGAACAGTACACATGAACCCTGTTAGGGCACAGCAATGATAATTAAAATTATAATCTATATAAATAAAAACATTATTTACGACTCAGTCGATCGACTATTAATAAAATACATTAATTTTAAATTATTAAATATTTTGATTATACAAATTTAATTTTTAAATGTCAATAAAATTATATTACAATTATATAAAATTTAATATTTGATAAAAATTATATAAATTAAGGACTTGATTAAATTATTATTATACAATACAATACAATATTATTTAATCCTGAATTATTTAATATTGAAAAATTCTGATAGGGAATAAAAACATTTATCTATTAAATATGTCTTAAGGCTATTTCTAAATTTATTTTCGTTCTCTTGTGTTTTTATGTCATGTGGGATATTATTATAAATTTTGACAGCCATGCCGAATGGGCCTGATTTTACAATTTGTAATTGAGTATTCGGCGGAGCTAGTTTGATCTGGGCTCGTAAATTAGGAGGCCTAGTATATAGTGGGAAAAGGTTTTTATTCCTTCTAACAAATATACAAGCCTCCAAAATATATAAACCTGTGAGAGTTAAAATTTTTTGACTTTTGAAATATAATCGGCAACTAACCATATTATCTATATTTACAATTATTCGGAGGCATTGCTTTTGTAATATAAATAACTTATATGCATCAGTACTATTGCCCCATAGTAATATTCCGTATTGAAGCCATGAATAGTATGCGCATGTGGCTGTTTTGGCGTCTGACGATCTTTTAAGATTATACAATGCATAGGTAAAGCGGGATAATTTAGTATGTATTTTCTTAATGTGATCTTTCCAGTTCAGACTGGAGTCAATATTTATGCCTAAAAGTGGGTATGAGTTTACATTTTCAATTTTTGTGTTTTGGTAGCTATAGTTTATATCTAAAGGATGCTTTTGGTAGGGCTTAAATTGGATTATTTTAGTTTTTGTAAAGTTAATTTTTAAATTATGATCTTTAAGCCAGCTAGTTACTTTATGCATTACACTATCTAATGAATTATTCAAGTCAATACTGTTCTCACATGGAATCACCAAAGATATATCATCTGCAAATAGAGTGCAAGCAGTGTCCACGATTTTAGGCAGGTCGTTAATGTATATTAAGAATAAGACGCATCCGAGAACACTGCCTTGCGGTATTGACCCTGAGACGTGAGCAAGTTGTGATTTGACATGGGTTATGTTTCCTGTTTCATTCTCAAAGTGTTCAATCTCAACGTATTGTTTGCGATTTTTTAAATATGAAACAAACCAATTGTAGACGGGTCCCCTTACACCTATTCCATAAAGTTTTTGGAGGAGTATATTAAAGTGAACTCTATCGTACGCCTTGCTCATGTCGAGTAGAATTCCCACTGCATACTTTTTTTTATTAATTATATTTAGTATGATGTCTATATATTTAAAAACAGCTAATGTTGTGGACTTTTGTTTTCGAAACCCGTTTTGGTGTTCGCTAAAAATATTATATTTTTCGCAGTAAGAATAGAGGCGACTGGACATAGCACTTTCATAAATTTTTGCGAATGTAGGGAGGAGAGCAACAGGGCGATAGTTGTTACAGTCAGTTTTAACTCCCTTTTTATGTAGGGGTTTTATGATTGAGATTTTCAGTGCATCGGGGAAAGAACTTTCAAGAAAGGATTTATTTATTAAATAGGTTAGAACGGGAGCCAATTCTTTTGCACATTTCCTAATCAAAAACGGTGGTATGTCGTCATGTCCGAAGCTGTGTTTATTTTTTAGGTTACGGATTATTTTTTCAATTTCTAATGTGGTGACAGGTTTTAGATACATTGAGTTCTCAGCAGGGGAGAGAACTGGCCGATCGACTGAACCGTGATCGACCTGACATGATGTGTCATCATTTCCTACATTTAGAAAATAAGTATTGAAGAAGTTAGCGACTGAGAGAGGATCTTCTGTCAGGGTATTATTTATAGTCAGCTTGATATTCTTTTTACTTTTTTCTGTTTGTTTATTCGTCTGTTCCTTTACTACGGCCCACATTGTTTTTATTATATTTCCAGAGTTTTTTACCCTTTTTATGTTTTGTATTTTTTTGGACGTTAAAACAGCTTTTCTCAACAATTTCTCATACTTTTTATATTTATGAATTAGACTAGGATTATTTGTTTGTGATACAAGTTTTTTTAATATTCTTTTATTTTTACATGATATTCTAATTCCTGTTGTTAGCCACGTTTTTTTGTTTTTATTTTTTAATTTTATTTGAATTTTTGGTATATATTTGTCTAATAAAGTTTTTATAATTTTCGAAAATGAATTATAATTCTCATTTGTATTTTCATTTATTTTTATTATTTCGGAAAAATTTATTGTTTTTAGATTAGATATAAAATTTTGTATATTTTTTTCGCTGTATTTTCTTTTTTCTATGAACCAGGTTTTACCTAAATTTGGTTTTTGTATAGGTACACTTACTAAAACTCCCCTGTGGTCTGAAAAACCGTACTCTTTAACAAATATTTCAATTATGTTAACTTTAAAATTTGTAAACAATAAATCTATACATGAAGTCGTAGTATTTGTTACTCTAGTGGGCTCCTTTACAAGTTGATGGAAGTTATAACTTATCATTAAGTCCAACAATGTTATTGTGGTAGTATTTTGCTCTAATACATTTACATTAAAGTCTCCACCTAAAACAACTTGTTTTTTATTGTATTTTGTTTGTAAGCGCTGTAAGAGTTTTTTTAGTTGTATAAAAAATGTTTCAGGCATTCTTTTTCTATCAGGCCAGTATAAGTTAATTATAATTAAGTTGTAAGTGGTGACTTCAATAGCACACACCTCGATAACTGACTCCAATGACATACTATTTAAATCACTTAATTCAACAAAATCTAATTGGCTTTTCAAAAGAATACACACTCCTCCACCTTCAGAGTATGATCGACTAAAATGAGATGCTAGCATGTAGCCTTCTAAGCGAAGCAGGTCCAGTTTATTTGTGGTGATCCACGTCTCTGATAGACAAATGACATCAAATGATTTATCTTCTTCTGTGGCGGCCTCTAAAAGATGGAGCTTGTTTTTCAGGCTTCGAATGTTTTGGAAGAGTACTCTAAGTTTAGTATCGAAAAAAATCGGTGCGCGCTAGCTCCGGTGTTGTCCGTTTGGGTGAATTTTCCATTACTTTTTGGGGATGTTCTAGTGTTTCTTGCATCTTTCTTGCGAATTCTTCATAGTATTCTATAAACGTGTTAACATCCTTCCAAATTATTTCCATTCCGTATTTATTTAAATAGCCTGAACCTCTATTGAATGTTGTGAAGTCGTAATTTAGGTTGAGATTGGAATCAATTAAATAGGCATATTCGTACGTTGTATTGTCCAAATGCAGTAGATTATTGAAAAGCTCCACTCTCCAGTTGAATATATTTGCGAATCCGCTACATTTATAAGTTGGTAAACAAATGATGATGTTTGTGTGGTCTATTTGTGAGAGAGTGTCCCTTATATACTTTATGAGTTTGTGATAGTCCGCTGTTGACTCGAAATCTTGATTGCCTAGTAATATTATGCAATAATCGTCTGTGGTGAAGTTACAAAGTTTATTTTGAATACCATGTAATAGTGATTTTATTCCGTGCCCGCTCATCAGATAGTGACACATATCATAATTTCCCTTTAAATATTTTTCTGCAATACTTCGGATATTGTAATATCTTTGAGTGCTAAGTAGGCATATTTTCTGTTTATTCTGGGATTTATGCCTATTAGTGCCCTCTGTTGTCGTTCTTGGTGATGGGGGACTTTTGCTTTTACTACTCGTAAGCTGTTCGTTTATGAGGTGTACTGCTTCTGGTGTAGATGGCGCTGTGCTGTAATTTGTTTTGTTCGAACTATCTTTAAGATATTTATTTTTTGTACTGAAAAGTCTAATTTGGTGCTCACTAAATCATGTTTTTCTTGATGTTTTTTATTTATATTTCTTTTTGGCGTTGATTTACAGATATGAGACAGTTTTTTTACTTTTAGTTCATATTCTGCTATTTTCTTGTTTAAATGTAGGTTTTCTAAGGTCAAATTATCTATTTCATTTTCAGCAATTTCTAGATTTTTTCCGATTTTTTCTAGTTTTTCTGTTAATTCTTGTATTTTATATGTTGTGTTTTGTTGTACTTCTGAATAGCTTCTATTTGTATTTCCAATAGGTGTTGAAAGATTTGAAGAACATCCATCGATTTCGTTAGACAGGTTAGCAAAAGAGTTCTCTGTCTGAACATTTACTTTGTACTTCTCGCGGCGGGTAACATTTTCTTGTCCTTCAAAATTTATTTCACTTACGTCTTCTGGTTGTAAGGGGGAGATGGTAATATTAGGTGTTGGAGTTGCTGTTTTTGATAAGCTGGTATGCACTGAACTATTAGGTGAAAGCGATTTGTTTGTCGTATTTAGATCGTGTTTTTTAGTTCGGCATGGTTGGCATTTAAATGCACTTTTATTGGCTGTTGACATTATGCGAAAGCGCTGGAATGATATGCTTGTGCAATCCAGATGATAATAGGAATCGCATTTGGAGCATTTCAAGAATTGCTTGTCTGTTATTAGCCTTTTACAATTATTACAGCGCATTGCCATCTTTCGGACGGATATGGAAACAAATCAGATAGGCCGTCAATAAGCACAACTTTGCAATTTGACAGATATGTCTGCAGTTCAAGCAATTTCGGATAGATGGCAGTTTGATTTGTTTTTAATTTTCTGATTTTTTATGATGTTTGGAGCAGAATTTGCTCAGTTTAGCCACTTTTATCACTTTACGTTTACAGAGTTACACTTTCTTGATGATTTTCTTCGGTATAATAACCATCAGTTCGTTAAAATATAATTTTGAAACTAAGATCGCCAGCACAACACTTATTTTTGTTTTTGCGCCACTTTACACTGTACTAACATTTCCATGCACGTATCACATCACAGTTCATTTAAAAAACGCGTTTTGAAACTTAAATTGGAGTTGCTGTTTTTGATAAGCTGGTATGCACTGAACTATTAGGTGAAAGCGATTTGTTTGTCGTATTTAGATCGTGTTTTTTAGTTCGGCATGGTTGGCATTTAAATGCACTTTTATTGGCTGTTGACATTATGCGAAAGCGCTGGAATGATATGCTTGTGCAATCCAGATGATAATAGGAATCGCATTTGGAGCATTTCAAGAATTGCTTGTCTGTTATTAGCCTTTTACAATTATTACAGCGCATTGCCATCTTTCGGACGGATATGGAAACAAATCAGATAGGCCGTCAATAAGCACAACTTTGCAATTTGACAGATATGTCTGCAGTTCAAGCAATTTCGGATAGATGGCAGTTTGATTTGTTTTTAATTTTCTGATTTTTTATGATGTTTGGAGCAGAATTTGCTCAGTTTAGCCACTTTTATCACTTTACGTTTACAGAGTTACACTTTCTTGATGATTTTCTTCGGTATAATAACCATCAGTTCGTTAAAATATAATTTTGAAACTAAGATCGCCAGCACAACACTTATTTTTGTTTTTGCGCCACTTTACACTGTACTAACATTTCCATGCACGTATCACATCACAGTTCATTTAAAAAACGCGTTTTGAAACTTAAAATAGGACTTATTCTATTTTAATGCGAAATATTGCCACAGAGCGTTTGTTTACGGAAGTACCCTCTCGCGCGGTTCAACAAACTCCTCGTCCTCCTCCTTATCTCGATGACATCGTCATATATTCTCACGACCTACCTAGTCACATCGAAAAACTCTCTTATATTTTTGAAAGACTCCGAAAATACAACCTTAAACTTCAGCCGGATAAATGCGAATTTCTTCGTAAAGAAGTGGCTTACCTGGGCCACATTATTAGTGATGAAGGTGTTAAACCAAACCCCGAGAAAATAAATTCAGTTGTCCATTTCCCAGTTCCAAAATGTGCTAAAGATGTAAAATCCTTCCTAGGGCTCGTATCATATTACCGTAGATTCATTTCTGATTTTTCGAAAATTGCTAAGCCATTGACATCCCTTCTCAAAAAAGACAAACCCTTTGCCTGGACTAACGAACAACAAATTGCATTCGAGGAACTAAAAAATAAACTTGTATCCGCTCCTATTCTTATTTACCCAGATTTCACTAAACCTTTTGTCCTTACCTGCGACGCTTCCAACTATGCCGTTTCTGCCATACTATCTCAAGGGGAAGTGGGTAAAGATCGTCCCATCGCCTATGCATCTAGAACCCTCAACAAAGCCGAGACAAATTATTCCGTCACTGAAAAAGAGTGTCTGGCCATTATTTTCGGAACGAAAGTTTTCCGTCCTTACCTCTACGGGTTTCCATTCAAAATCGTCACCGACCATAGACCATTAAAATGGTTATTCAATTGCAAAGACCCTGGCTCCAGATTGATTCGATGGCGATTAAAATTAGAAGAGTTCGATTACGAGATAGAGTATAAGAAAGGAAAAATAAACAGTAATGCTGATGCTCTATCCAGGTATCCTGTTAATCCTATTCAACAACCAAATCCAAAAACTCCTATTCCATCCAACGAAAACGCCTC
Source organism: Schoenobius gigantellus (assembly GCA_963935595.1). Taxonomy (NCBI): domain Eukaryota; kingdom Metazoa; phylum Arthropoda; class Insecta; order Lepidoptera; family Crambidae; genus Schoenobius; species Schoenobius gigantellus. Next base: position 1,169,679 of record OZ012549.1, on the reverse strand, counting down.
GCCCTCTTTTGATTTAATAACTCCTGATGATTTGGATTTACTACTTCCTACTACATCCGATTTCGATAATAATGACCTTCCTTTCATCGAATTATTAGAAAGTAACGAAATTCCTACATCACATAGTCCCGAAAGAGAAAACTTACCTGAGCCCCAACCATCAGTATCTGCTAATCCTGTACCTTCTCCCAGTACCCAAAATCGAGATCTTGACGATTTTGGACTCAGAGATCTAAGTCCTTATGGAGATAATCTTAATCTATACACTGAATCCCTCGATTTGTCCAAGACTCCACCTGCAACATCAAAAAATTTGTCTAACAGTCCCGCTGCATCCTCTCCCCCTTCCTCTTCCGCTATGCCCGCTGTACCATCCGCACCTGAAACAGAAAACAAAAACATTAATACTCAAAATGATAATTATTCTCAATGTTCTAAAGCAATAAAAGACAAAAACGTCTCATTTAATACCAACATCACAGAACACAATGAAAACATCATGAAAACTCCATTCAAATGCATCATTATACCAACTTCTGTTGATTTCGATAATTCAAATCCCCATGTTGAAGATATTCTAGGAAATCTTGAAAACCTAAATGACATACTTAACAAAGAGAGAACCTTACACTCTTTCATTTCATTCCAATCTAAAGATACAACATTCTATCTCCTTTTAACCAAAGTTTACCACTTTAATGATTGCACTTATGAAGAAATCTACAAAACCCTACAAAACCTTAAAAAGGACCTTCTCGAAAATAGCATCAAAGAAATTGCTATCACTGATTTTCAAAACCCCTTTGAAAAACATATGTGGACTAAAATTTATAATATGCTAATCTTCTTATTCAACAATACAGACATATCCATCCACGTGTACCACAATTGCATTATATATCCAACTCCATCTGAAATCCCTAAAATTCTAAAAGAGAATCATGATATCCCAATTGCTGGCCATCTAGGAAACGCAAGAATGTTCAATAGGATCAAAGAAAAATATTTCTGGAAACATATGAGAACCGATATAGAAACATATATAAAAAACTGTTCTTACTGTCAATCGAATAAAGCCTTCCGACATATCAACCGAGCTCCAATGCAAATTACTACTACCTCCACGTGTCCTTTTGAACGCGTAGGCCTCGATATTGTAGGTCCCTTGCCTGAAGCTGGACTCACAAAATTACGATTCATTCTAACATTACAAGACGACCTAACAAAATTTTCCATAGCATATCCTATTATCAATGCAACTGCTGAAGAATCCAGCGAATGCCTCGTCCACTTTATTACCCTTTTTGGTATACCTAAGTCGATTCTAACTGACCAAGGTACCAATTTCACGGCAGAATTATTTAAGAAAACTTGCGATTTATTAAAAATTAAACAATTGTGGTCCTCGCCATATCACCCTCAAACACAAGGTGCACTAGAGCGTAGCCACTCCACCTTAAAAGAATACCTGAAAAGTTATGTTAACGAAAACCAATCTAATTGGCACAAATATGTCTATACAGCTATGCTTTCCTATAATACTAATGTTCATTCAACTACAAATTTCACACCCTATGAACTTGTTTTCGGCCATAAAGCCTATATTCCAGATTCTATATATAACCAACCTGATCTATCTTATCCTGAATACGTCAAATCTCTTCATCATAGACTGAAATTATCTCGTGATAAAGCGATAGAAAACATTCGAGCTTCTAAAGAAAGATCCAAAGCCTATTACGATTCCCATTCTCGGCCCATTCAATATAAAATCGGGGATTATGTCTATCTGAAAAATCATCTACGATTACGTAAAGCCTTATCTCCCGTGTGGAAGGGACCTTACAAGGTCGTCAAGATAAATGGTCGAAGTACCCTTACACTACTGATCAATTGACGTCATGTAACACACCACTATGATCAAGTCAAGTTAGCTTATACTCCTAGTTCTTAAGTCATTTTCTTATTTTTTTAACATATAATATTTATAATCATTATTTTTATTTTTAATTAAGATAAGTTTAATTTTATTACAGCACACTGGCTCAAGACTATATTCAACCGATAAATTCAAGTGCCGGTTTATATTTTGATCCAATTGGTGAGCTCAAGATTAACACTGGGCATCTAGACGTGGTAACGCCATTCGACATCTCATATGTCAGTCCTCACATTCAAAATTTAAATTCAATATTTGGAACATTGCGTTTTTATGCAATCAAATTCAAATTGAAACGACAAGTAAATTAGAATGCCACAACGTACTAGAACCCCTCGTTGTTAGATATAATGATCTAATTTCCGAATATTCCTCGATTGCACACCTCACTAGTAACGGCAGATCTAAACGAAGCGCATGGATTGGTGGTATAGGCACCCTATCCAAAATCATATTTGGGACTTTGAATGAAGAAGACGCTGTTAAGTATGATAACGCCATACAATATGTTCAAAACAACGAAATAAAATTGGCTTCAATAATTAAAGAAAATATATTAGTTACCACTTCCGTTTTGTCAAAATTTAACGAAACTTTGTATAAAATAAAAATTAACGAAGCCAAGCTCAATGAAGGTATTGACAACCTTGAATCTAAATTAAAAAATATATCTACAGCTTACAACGAAATAAATATAAGATTAAATATCAACTCAATATTAAACAGTTTGGAAGCCGCTGTACTCACCTTATCGTTCCAGCTGGGAGACATAACAAATGCCATTATATTCGGTAGTCAAAACATCCTTCACCCAGCCGTGCTAACGCCTATGCAGTTGTATCAAGAACTTGTCAATAACTTCATACACTTGCCTGCTAATCTTAAGTTACCTATTACTTTAGAATTAAGTCACATGCATATGCTAATGAATATATCTAATATTGTTTGTTATAGTTCAAGTAGTAAGATTATTTTTATATTAAGAATACCTTTAGTGTCCTCTAAGAATTACAACCTTTATCATAATATAGCATTACCAACCCCGCATGACGTTTCTAAACCGAACTCGTATAGTTTTGTAATTCCTAGTAGTAAATATATCGCAATAACCAAGGACAACTCAGAATATTCTACCTTGAATTCATTAGAAGAATGTAAGGTCATAAAACCTCGCGAGTATATCTGTGACATCATGACCGTTTATCCAACTAGTGCAAATCCAAACTGTGAAAGTGAACTGATATCAAATGTCATAGTTACCTTACCAGTGCAGTGTCAAACCGACTTTATTTATGGACATGTAGACTTGTGGAAGCCGCTTAGTAATAATAACTGGATCTATGTACAGTCGCAAAGAAATAAATTATATATAGAATGTTCAACCAAGAAAACTCTAGAAATAAATATCATTGGAACTGGAATTGCAACCATTCCAAACAACTGTATTGCATTCTGTAAAAGTACGAAATTAATACCAAAATTTAATAATGTAAGATTAAACGTTACTATAATTCGTCATGACTTTAACATTATAAATGACTCTTGTTGTTCTTTAGATAAGTTTGAAAAGGTCATAAGTAGCGAACCTCGTATAAAGCTGCAAAATATTGATTTAGATATTTTCACTCCGGAAACAAATTTACAATTGAAATCTATATCCGATAAAACAGATAAAATTATTAACCAGCACCCAATAATAAAATACGAGACTCACTACTCGATTACAATAATTATAATTACATGTATTGTTATTCTATTCTGTTGCATAAAATTAGCACTTTACCTTAAGACTCGCCGACGTCCATCCTTCCGACTCTTTCCTGTAAATTTCCGATCAGCTCCAGAAGACTCACCTGTCATAGATCAACCGCAGAATCCCGGTCCTGTAAGTCCTGTAATTCCTGTAATAAAAAATATAAAACGTCCCGAAAATCCAGAGAATATACCTGCCCCTAACATTAGAACCAAAATTTAGATACCTTGTTATATTTTCCTAAACTTCGAAATTTCAACCCCGAAGTTTAGTCTACCCCCGGGAGGTGTTACAAATCCCCTTTGTACCCTTTTATGCTTATCATGCACATTTCTTGCCTATCCCTTGTGACTAATGCGCCCCTCGCTACCATTCCATTCCCGCTCAGTCTTCAGTCGTTCCTCAGCTTCCATCCGCGACACAACCACCTCTTCCTTACATCGTGTATTTCTGATAATCTTATGAATTTATGTATAAAAAGGAATAAACCCAGTGTAAACCTAAAAAACATTTTTTAAAACTCTCTCGTGACTCGGTCCCGTAACAGTACGCGTAACCCAGAATCATTGCAGTTAGATTTTTTTTATTATCAATATTAATCAATTACTTTTAATAGTTTTTAATGGATGTAAGAGTTTGACTCCTTAGTCACATATAACACCGTTCAAAATACCTTGGAAAGAGTATTTTTACTATGCAACATTTCAAATATTTCAAAAATTGTACCGATTTTGTGAAAATTAGTCAAGAAATTAAACCAACCTACAAATTGTATATTTTTGACGTGATATTGTCATAAAAAATGCTTTATACATTGGTTGTATGGCTTGATTCTTTTGCCTTACCACCACGGTACACGGTACTACATAAGAAAAAGACAATTTAAACTTCTAAACTTCTTGGTTGGCGAAATCCAGATGGGCATAGCCATTAACAGAAAAGAATAATTTTTTCTTTGCACTATGTGACAGACTTGTCAAAATAATTTCACGTGTGCCATGTTGATTTTCTACTTAGCTATGCATTGTTCGAAAATTTTATATAGTATTTTTTCACTAAAAATAAAAAGTGAATTTAAACAAATGAAATTATGCCTAAATGTTCTTCCGGAAAATTCTAAGCATTGTGGAGTAAGCCATATTAAATTGTGTCCAGTAGTTTCGGAGATCTTTCCGGACAAACAGACATACAAACAAACAATTTCTTCAAAACCTATTCTATCGTGCTCTGCTAATGATTTTAAGGTGACCTGTGTTTTTTTTTCTTAATATTTCGCAATTACAGATTTTTGTACCCCTACGATTTTATTATACTAGAGATAGAGATTTCTGTTCAGGTAACAAACGCCCATACATAAACACAAGCAAACAAGCAACACCACAATATTTCAAACTAACGTAATATAACAATTTTGCAAGTATATACAGGGTCACTTTTGGGACCTTCCAAAATGTTTTATGAGATAAAGAAAGCAATGAAAAAGGTCAGGTTTAAAGATTTTTCGGTTCCAGCTTTCTAGACGCGTGCGCTCACCTTTACAACCCTGTATGGAACTTATGCGTTCTTAATTAAATTTTAAATGTGTAACGTTTTCTGTCTCATGCTAGTGGTGTTATATATCCGTCGTTGGAATCGCTAGTAAGCTACACCTTCACAAAAATTTGCCAATTTTTTGGATGTACTGTCCAACATCTTTCCATTCCATATTAAGTAATTACGAAGATTTTCGTTGGATTATCAGGGTACTTTAAACGCTTAAGTCATGTGCCATTGTCACTTTTTTTTAATTTAATCTTCCAATACAATTTGTATATAGAGGCGGACTTAATGCCAAAGAAATTAAAAATATTTCCAATAGCAATTACATTTAATTAAGAGTTTTGTTTAATTGTCATACTGTCCCCTATTTGTAAAAAAAAACTTAAACTTAATTATGATGATAATAAATCTATTCCAAATCATTTATAGCACGGTAACGATCCACTGAAGGCAAGAGTTAGAACCGTACCAACACAAACTATAGCGTAATAACTTCCAAAGCTCGCACGGCTGCAACTTTGCCTCGACTGCAGCCGAAAACAAACAGATTGCAACTTCATCAAAGAATTACTAATTAATGCAGTACCCGAGTGAATTGGTCTTTAGTCGATTCGCAAACTTCCCCAACTGTTAACTGGAACAGTGCGACTGTAACAATGAGAATAAAATTTCATTCCGTGTAAGACACATTGCAGCGGCCGAAGAAGTAAGTTGCCCGTTTGCAGCGCACGTGCTATGGCGCGTGGGCTGTTTAGAACCACACAGGATTTTGGAGTAACATTAAAATTTTGGGTTAACAACATACAAAATATTAGGTTTTATTTAAAACCTCATGGAACACAAACATGATATGCGCGTGGTGTGCCTTATCTTAGCATGCCACAGCAAAATTCTTGGAGAGCGTCGGCGCTGTGGACTCGGCATATGCCTTCCAATCGGGAGGTCCAGTGTTCGAGACCGCCATGTACCAATGTATTTTTCGTTTTCGAATTTCATATACGGGGTTACTTTTTTATCACCACGGAAAAATTAAGAGACGCGTCAGGAGACGGTAGTAGAATGATTTCAACATTAATAAAAAAAATACTAACCTATTTAATTTAATATTAAGTTTCTAAAATATCCAAAAAATACTGCACGAGTTTAGTGTAGTATTTTTTTATTAAATAGTGGATGTGTCCTGAAGCATTCCTTCAATTATACGGGTGATAAAAAGTCACCTGTATACTTACATTATCTGACGCTTCTACGGTCAAGGAAAACATCGTGAGGCAAACTGCATACATCTGCGAAGAAATTTTAATGTGTATGTGAAGTCGACCAATCCGCACTGGGCCAGTGTGGTTGACTAAGGCCTAAACACCCTAACTTATGGTACGCTCGAGCCCCTCGATGGGGACGTATATGAGCTGTTATGATGATGATGATTTTATTTCGATGGTATCATCTCATATCATGGATTTTATGATGATATCATCCGAAGGTAAGTGGCGAAAAGGTCGAAAACCCTCCAACGCAAAACACGTCTTACCTTTCAAGCCGAAAACGCAGTGATAGAAGCACGCTGCTTGGCAGCAGAAATAGGTAAGTATAGGGGTAGTCTCTGCTAGAGTCGTCCTCTGGTGCAAAACTTTTGTTACCTACTTAAAATTCGTAATCTTTGGACTATGTCAGTGTTTTACCATCTGAGACCAAGCATTTGTACCTATAAGAACGGAAAGTGATATGCAGGGGAAAAAAGGGTGTGATGTCACCACCAGCGGCCAGCTCGAACATCGCTGGCCAACTGCCCTCTACCTTCTGGGGCTCCAACATTCAATTTAACTTGAAATTGTAAAGGCAAGCATTAAACTAGTTACCAAATACATTCCACTGTCTCATCTAAAGTCCCCTTGGATCATAACAGGCGATCATTGTTCTTCAATCTCATCATTTTTATTCGATCGAGATATCGCGATTCTTCTAATATGAAAAACGAGTATTGACAAATATCACTTCCTCAAATGTGCTTCGTACTCCTCAGTACTAAGGGTCGTGGCTTCCAGACTTTATCAGGTTTCAAACTTTCCAGGTTTTATCAGATATGATGATCCTCAAGACACTCCTGTCTTTGGCTGATTCTGCAACGTCCTGGATCTAGGTAGACAATTTTAAGATTTAAGTTTAATCAGAGCGCTTAGCTACGGCCTCTCCCCATCTTCCCACTTTCTTTCCACAAAGCCAGTGATCATATTTCCATATTCTGTCTTCCTGGTAATAAGTCCGAAAAACTTGTAATTTTTTAGAAGCCTGTAGATGAGAATCTGGTGACTACTTTGATATCCTTGAGTTTGACTCATTATTCCGATGTCCTATCTACTGAAGATTATTCCTACAAGCAACTTAACCGCATGTATACATTCCAATTTACATGTAAGCTGCATTTAATAGCAGCCTCCATGGTCTAGTGATGAAGACCACAGGGTATTGAACGGAAGATCTGGGGTTAGATTCCATGATGGTAGAAGGCTTCTAAGCCCACCACCTTACCTAAGCTTGTCGCTATATTTACAATGTTGATTATATTTGTGTTCTGACAATCAATGAAGTCCAAATGAAGTTCGCTATCATCTCCGACCTTATCATCACTAACCTGCACGTGAGATGAAGGCCACGAGCTTCCCTGTTGTATGTTTTGAATGCACACACACAGACACGTACCACATACGTACGCGCCAACTTTATAGCAGGGACCGAAACCGGTTACCGTTATAGCCGGTAGCCTTAGGGTTTTGATCGGGTATTTTATAACGCTGGGTTTTTAAACCCTTTGCCTTACGGTAAGCTTTCAAATGGCTTACCGGTTTACACATTAATCCCTTCGATTGAATTAATTAGGGTTAGCGCTTACCGATATCAAAAACCCCCAAATGGGTTACCATTCTAAGCGCTGATTAATTTGTGCAAGTTATTTAATAACTTACGTATATCGTGTTTAGATTGCTTTTGCATCGCATATATGCCGAAGGTCGCGACCGAACTCCAGCGTTATTGCACCCGCAGTGCTATTTCAATCGCTAGGTGTGCGTGAGGGAAAGGGTTATCCTAACCCGAATAGTAAGCGGTTAAGCGCATAAACACTAAAAACCTTTATGATTAGGTAACCGGTAAATTTAACGGGTTATCGTTATTGTTGGGACACCTGTTGAACGGCTTACCGAGCCCACTAGGTTACCATACTAATGGGTTACCCTTTCGAACGGCTTATGCAAATGAACGGGTTTTCCGGTCCCTGCTTTATAGTTGAGTAAGTAAGTATGTAATAGTTTTTGTATAATGTTTAGTCTGCTTCTCTCTATAAAACTCTACTAATAGTTTTCTTTGTTTATGTACAATATTTTTACTTCTCTTAACCAAAATGTGAACTGATAATGTTATGGAAGACCAGTATCTCGTAACTAGGTCACACACACAGAGAATCACAGTTTATTTATCATAACTGTGAGAGAACGAATAAAGATTTTTCAAATTCTTATTGTTAAAAAGCCTCCATGCTCGAGTCCAAGCCAGTAAGATGTGACAGCCAAACGCAGCACGGCGGAGCGAGCGGGGACAAGCGCGGCGCGTGCGTGACCGGCGCTCGTAAGTATTCCTTTGACATTATAAAGCTACCTATGGCAGGCATTACGGCACGCCCTGTTTATCAGCTAAATGCATTTGTTTGATACCTATTGGACTGATTTGGGATTGAGAAGTAATGATATTGGGATTGAGAAGTGATGTCATAAGTACCACTTGTTACTTCATCATCATCAACAGCTCATATACGTCCCCACCGAGGGGCTCGAGCCTACCCTAAACTAGGGCGATTAGGCCTTAGTCAACCACGCTGGCCAAGTGCGGGTTGGTCGACTTCACACACAACCTGTAAAGAAATTCTTTCTTCACAGGTGTGTGCAGGTTTCCTCACGATGTTTTCCTTCACCGTAAAAGCGTCCAATAAACGTACATTTGAATTCAACATTTGAAAACACATTGGTACGTGGCGGGGTTCGAGCTGCTACCCCCCGATTGGAAGGCAACAGCCTTACGCACTACGCCATCGACGCCGACTTGTTACTTAGTTATGATTGAATTGGAGGTATTTCTATTCTTATGATTAAGATTACAAAATTCAAATTTCACTTACGTAAAGTGAAATTTATTTTTTTCAATGTTGGCGTTTTTAAAGAGGATAAAATGAAACCTTCGGAAAGTCCCGCTATACTTCTCGTGAAGACTCTGCGAACAAGTATGGAGTCAACTTTTTTTGTCTCTTGAATTTGCATACATCTTAATAATGCTTGGGTTGTATGCACATACAAGAAAAATAATTCTTTAATGTCTTAATTGATTTCATGATTAATAAGGATATTGTTTATTTGTTTGACGTTAATAATAAGTGCTTGTACAAGTACGAGTATATTATGAAATTTTAGTGGAGATCGATGACTTCTATTCGAAGCTGTACGCCTCGCAGTCTCAACCACCAGAATCAAACCGCGATGATCCCCGAGCCACGTTGACCCGCCTCTACACAGGCGCGCTCCCAGATGTCAGCCTTAATTAAATCGACTTAAAAATGGAAAAGCCCCGGAAGCACTTTTGATCTTATCAAATCTGTAGGAATTCCAGTACTAGCCCAGCTGCAGCGAATTCAGCTCCACGATAGAGATATGGCATATGAACGCAGTAATCTTGTTTTTCAAGAAATTAGATAAAGCCCTGCTAAAAAACTACATATAGACCCACAGAACACAGAAAGAGGTTAGAAGGGCTATGTGGGCGGGGCACGCGTAGCCACAACTATGACTAAATGCTCATACTTGTGGCCCCGCACCGCTAACGCGTTGTTTAATCACTGACGGACAAGAACAGTGAGTGTATCGTGAAGCGCGGCGCTATAAATATAAAAAAATGCCTTCTTGTGCTATAATTACTTGTAAAACAAGAAGTCAGGTGTCAAGTGTAGCTAAAGAAGGAATTTCTTTTCATCGGTAAGTAGTAAAAAGATCATAATGACCATATTCCATACATCATAATGTCAAAATCCACCAAAGGTGGTGCCCCAAGTAGACTCCACCACGTCGGCGTTTCACCGACTTGTATTGCTGAATTTTATTTGACTACCAACTCATAGAAAGCTGGTATTACTTACCTTGGCTCCAATTGTCTCCTTCCGTCTCCTCCGTAGCCGGTGGACTTCCTGAGCTAGCTCCCCCCGCTCCGGACAGTCCCGGACTGTCCGCCAAATCAGTCTAAGGGGAGGCGAGAAAGAGTAGCGACCGCGCGCTTCAAAACAGAATCCCCAACTAGGACCTCGGCAAACCTGGGCACACCATCAGACCCTAGAGTAAGTTGGACAATGCGTCCGCGACGCCAACGTAAGGGTGGCAGGTTTGGGTCCTTCACTAACACGAGGTCTCCAACCCTCGGTGGGTTTGTCTTATCTGACCACTTAACGCGCTGTTGCAAAATGTGTAAATATTCAAGGTGCCAGCGGCGCCAGAAACTCTGGGTAAGCTGCTGGAGCAACTCAAACCGCGAAAGGCGTCCGGGATTGATATCTCTATAAGGATACTCGGGCAGGGCGTTAAGTGGTCTGCCTATCAAGAAATGGCCCGGCGTGAGGGCCTGCAAATCGTTCGCGTCGGTAGACAACGGACATAACGGACGCGAGTTGAGAACCGCCTCAATCTTATGAAACACCGTCGCGAGTTCCTCAAACGTGAGAATAGTCTCCCCAATAACGCGGCGAAGGTGAGTCTTGGCGGCCTTTACAACAGATTCAAAAATCCCTCCCCAGTGAGGGCAAGACGGCGGGGAGTATCGCCATGTTACCCCCCTACGGGAGAGTGTGGATCCGATCTCAATATTATTTTTATCTAAAAATTCACAAACTTCTCTTATATGTCTATCAGTGCCCTTGAAGTTCGTCCCACAATCGGACCGAATTAGAGAAGGCAGTCCCCGGCGGGAGACAAATCTGCCTAACGCTGCTAAGAAAGCGTCCATGGTGAGTGCACTCACCACCTCCAAATGAACGGCTTTAGTGGCCAAACAAACAAACACACACAAATAAGCCTTTTCAGTCTTAGCATTACGGAGTCGCGACGTTTTTATAGTGAACGGTCCCGCGAAATCAGTTCCAACTCCTAAGAAGGTCATCGATTCATTCACACGATCAGCAGGCAAATCACCCATTTGGGGCTGCATCGTCTCGGGGCGTAAACGATAGCAGGGCAGACATCGAAAGATAACAGATCGGATTATTCTTCGCGCTGACAAAATCCAAAACTCCCGTTGGAGGAGCGCGGTCAATGCATTACATCCGGCATGAGCATTCTTCACATGGCGATCAATGATCAACAATCGCACCAATGGTCCGTCCTTGGGGAGCAACAGGGGATGACGTGATCTATAAGGCAAGTTAGCGTGCCTCAATCGGCCTCCTACACGCAACAATCCTTTATCGTCCAGAAAGGGAGTCAAACGCACCAAGGGTCCCTTCAATTTGGACGTCCCGGTACGGAAAATCTTAAGTTCCGGTTCAAACGCTCTAGACTGGGTCATACGCACCCAATGCAGAAGAGCATCTTGGCGCTCCTGCGGTGAGAGGACCGGACACAAATCTTTGTCCTGAGGCCGGCGACAATTTCGAATAAATCTTCTTATCCAAGCGGTCACGCCGAGCAACTTGTCTAGAGAACTGTAGCGGTCTAATAAAAATTCCCGCTCTGGAGCCGCCATAGTCTCGACAGCGTGAACACGCAAGCCCGGATTTGGTACCTTCACCACAGCTGGTGTGGAAGGCCAAGACGGCTGTAACAACCATTCGGGACCCCACCACAAAGTGTGGTCAATAAGCTGAGGGGCTTCGCTGGCACGTGATGCACAGTCAGCAGGGTTTATTTCACCTGGCACGTGGCGCCAAATCAACGTGGCGTTCGAGGCCTGTATTTGGGATACCCGATTGGCCACAAATACTTCCAGGGAGTGGACGGAGTTCTTAATCCAACACAGGACAACCTGACTGTCGGACCAAGCAAAGAGCGACTCAAAGTCCACACTACGTCCCAGGGTGTCAACAACGTGGTTCATCAACCGAACCAGAAGAGTAGCTCCAGACAATTCTAACTTCGGAATCGTTAATCGAGTCCGAAGTGGAGCAACCTTACTCTTAGCAATTAGCAAGTGGAGCTTAACAGCTCCTCTATCATCGACCGTCCGGATATATACGACGGCTGCGTATCCACTCTCAGACGCGTCACAAAAGCCATGAAGGCTGGCCGTAAACCGTCCCTTAGGCAGTATATGTCTAGGGATACTAACACGGTTAATGTCGGGGAGAGACAACATGAAGGACTCCCAATCTCGCAGCAAACGGCCCGAGAGGGGCTCATCCCACGACACTTCGGCTGACCAAAGTTCCTGTAGGAAGCACTTCATCCAAAACACTACGGGACTAATCCAGCCATTTGGGTCAAAGGTACGAGCTACTGTAGACAAAACCAACCGTTTCGTCCAGACCTTGGGGCTTGGCAGCTCCAATCGATAGGTGAACGTGTCCTGGACAGGTCTGTATTGCACTCCCAAAACAGACAGTAAATCTGGAGTGTTGGCATTCTCAAAAATATGAGGCTCCTGCTGGTGGTCGTCTGGCAAGTCACACAAAAGCTGAGGTGAGTTGGACATCCACTTCCTCAGTTCATAACCACCAGCCCCGAGAAGAGCAATTAGTTCATCTCGCAAAATCAAGGCTTCCTCGACACTAGAGGAGCCCGTACAAATATCATCAACAAATGCATCCTCCTTGAGAACCAAGGATGCGCGAGGGTATCGTAATCGTTCACGTTCAGCGAGTTCCACAAGTGAGCGAATTGCCACAAAGGGGCTCGAACGCAAACCGTATGTATTGGTGTTCAGCTCGTAGACCAGCATGGGATCCCTGGGATCCTCCCTCCATAATATGAGCTGATATCGTCTATCGTCCGGGTGAATCACAGTCTGCCGAAACATCATCCGGATATCGGTCACAAAGACGACGGCATGGCGACGGAAGTTGGTCAATACATCGCCCACCTCGTGGTGCAACTTCGGTCCAGCATGCAGACATTGATTCAGCGAAACTCCGGTAGACGTAGGAGCTGACCCATCAAAAACAACGCGTATCTTCCCGGTGGAAGGTTTCAAAACCGCGTGGTGAGGAAGAAAATTATGTTCCTCGTTTCGCCAGTCCAGTCGCGAGACCGACATGTGCCCCAGTTGCTCATATTCTCGCATGAAGTCGACATACTTCTGTTTGAGGTCGGAGTTCCTACTCATACGACGCTCCATGGACAGCAGCCGCTTCTTGGCCAACGGCCGGGAGCTGCCAAGTGAGGGGCGAACTGACAAAAAGGGCAAACGAGTGAGTCCCGAGTGAAGGCGACCTGTATTGTTCTGGTAGAACAACTCACACTCCTCGTCCAAGGGGTTCACTCGCTTCACGGTAGGTGGCTCTTCCACCTCCCAAAACCGTTGAAGGACATCCGATAAGGTGGAGCTAACAGTTATGTAACTGTCCACCGATGGAGATGGTGGGTTATGCCTAACTGGTCCCATCACTACAAACCCAAGCGATGTAGATAAGGCTACCAGCCCACCCTTCTGTAACTCTCTCCTCTTCCCACAATACACGCGGCCTAGAACATCGGCACCGAGCAATAAGTGAATCGGACCGGTTCGGTGGAAGGAAGGGTCAGCCAAGGTCAATCCTGATGTCGCATCAACGACAGCGCGCGAAACGTGCTGTTGCGGAAGCTGACCAACAACCTTCTCATAAACAATCGCGGTAGCGCCAATTTTGGGCGCTGAAGAGAAGTGGGGGGAGAAGGAGAACAAAACCTGACCGATCGGATCCGGGATCCGCAGGTCTCCGATTCCTCGTACCGATTCAAGGTATGGAGATGTGTTCAAACTCAACTGCCGGACCAGCCAGCTGGAGGCAATGCAACCCTGAGCTCCCGTATCCAAAAGGGCGCGAACTAAAACAAAGGTGCCCCTCGGGCCCCACACCTGTACGGAGGCTGTTGGTAACAGCACCTGCTCCTGTGGGGGGGTTGCAGCCGACAGTTGGTTTAGTGAAAATCCTCCCGCATTCCCCGCAACGGGGGGGAAGGGGGGTCCGAAGAAAAATGCGTGCGCGGCGGAGGAATAGGGCGCTCAAGGCGCTCGAGCGGGTCCCAATCCGGCACGTACACACCCCGACCAAAGCTGCATCGGGGGGCCGGGCGGTGCCCATGATGGGCGAAAGTTGGGGGAGCCCGTGACAAACGGGGTCTCTCCATCAGAGGGGGAGAGAAGCGTATCGACTCCCGGCGTGGCTCCCTAATGACCGCGGCCCAATCCCGCGGTGGCGCCTCATAAGCGGCGCGTCGATCCCCCCCGCCCGTAGGGGGGGTGGGGCGCCCAATCCTCTCACTGGAGGGGGGGCGCCTCTCTAATCTCCGCGGAGGGGTGGCACGCCCCTCCGATCTCCTCGGAGATGTGGGTGACCTACGAGGGCCCCCGCCCGTGTGCGAGTCCCTCTCTCTCACCACCTCACGAGTGTTTCTATTGTTGAAGCACAAAAGGGGGTGATGGGCCCCTCCACAACAGTGGCAATCTCGTGGGTGGGGGCAAGCCGATGCCATATGGGCCCCCAGGCAGCGGTAGCACCAATTCCGCTGCTTGGCCATATTCCTACGCCCCTCGGTGCGTAGGCCAACAAATTTGGGACAGGCCGGCAAACGATGGCCATCCCGCTTGCAACACTTGCAAGGCATCGGCCTCTCCCCGGGTGGAGAGTTCTGCCGCACTGCAGTATATTGCTTGTACGGGCGGCGCTCTCTCCGTGGCGCTGCCCGGGTCGCCTCAAAGCGGCCTGTACTCGGTCCCGGTATAGGAACCAGATCCAAGTGGTCGGTCATCCGACACTCATCCTCCAAAAATCTGAGGAGATCCGAGAAGGGGGGGAGGTACGAGGCACTATTGCCCCCATACCTTTGTTCAAAGCGCCCCTTCATCTCCATGGGAAGCTTATCGAGGATGAGGTGGAGCAAAATAAAGGACCACTGGTCCACCGGTAGATCAAGGCGTTTGAGCGCGTTAATAGCGCTCAGCAGCGGGTTCAAAATCTCCTTCCTCAATGAGGAGACCCGCGATACTCGTGGCAGCCCTAAAATGGCAGCCACATGTGTGTCCGCTAGCAAGCGAACATTCTGATACCGGGCGGTCAACAACGCCCTTGCAATATCATAACTGTCATCATTGACAGGTAGATGCTGGACAAGTACACCAGCCTCTCCACGTAAGGCAGAGAGCAAATAGGCCAATTTCTGGCTAGGGAACAGGTCGTCCCTCGAGTGAACCAGGCTATCAAAGAGGTTAATGAACCCCATCCAAGAAGCCAGGTTCCCATCAAAGGTTGGGATGTCTAAAGTGGGCAGTCTGCCCAGCAAGCCGGCCGGGGTAGGCTTGACCTCCCCGGGCGTGCACGACTCACCCCTCCGGGCGGATAGGATTGCCTGAGCCTTGTTTATAATCACATCCGCCTGTTCAAAACACTGATCATAATCGGCATTAAATTGGTCGACTGCCCGCAACTCAGCGGCACCCTCGGCTGGGTGGTCGAGCAAATATTGTTGATGAAGAACGAAAAGCTGCTCCAATTCCTTCAAGCGAGCAGGTACTCCCTCATGCCGAATTAACAAAGCCTGTTCTCGGTCTGGTCGGTCTACCAAAGCGACGGCACTAGCAAACCATCTCAAAATCTTTTGTGCACCCGCGCGGGCACCACTAAGCGGGCTGACTGGCGGGACCATTTTGCACCAAAATTAAGATACTCTATAATAATACACAGACAAACAGACCGACAACCGCAGACAATAAAACAGATCGGGAGGAACTTCAAAGGCAGAACAAAATATATAAACAAACCAAAATCAAGTATAAATGCTAGAACTTAACTAGAACAACAAGGCATTTAACAACAGAATTTTTCAAACAAATTAAATTCAAGTATTAAGTCAATAACTTAACAAACATAATATTCAAGGGCAAACAAAACAAAATCAAATGTAAATGCTAAAACTTAACACAGCAAAATAGTGTATTACAACAACAGCAAAGTCATTTAGCAGCAAAGTTTTTTCAACAAATCAAATTCAAGTATAAGTTTACAACTTAACAAACAAAATATTCAAGGGCAAAACAAAGATATGAAAAAACAAACCAAAATTTAAATATAGGTAAATGCTAGAACTTAACTAGAACAACAAAGACATTTAACCTCAATTTTTCATATACAATGACAATTAGTTAAGGAGATCGGTCCACAAATGAGCTGGTAGTCGGTTTAAAATCAGCAATCAAAACCAATTAATATGTATTGCCCGTTTGGACAACCAACAAGATTACAATATTAATTGTACAATACTAATCAAATGCTCAAATCTAAGAACCACGCTCTGCTACCAAGAGATGGTGGTGCCCCAAGTAGACTCCACCACGTCGGCGTTTCACCGACTTGTATTGCTGAATTTTATTTGACTACCAACTCATAGAAAGCTGGTATTACTTACCTTGGCTCCAATTGTCTCCTTCCGTCTCCTCCGTAGCCGGTGGACTTCCTGAGCTAGCTCGAAGGAAGTCGCGGCTCCTGAAGATCTGCAGTGGATCCACCGGTGGAGACCGGAGCACTACAAATGCCTAATAGGCCACCACGATTCACACACGCGATTTCGCACAACACAAAGCGGGCTTTCGCACCCCGATATTAGGTGCGCCGCGCAAACCACTATTTGCTTGAATATTGTATATTATATTTTATTCCGGCCTGCCATAACCTCTAAGCATGTCATGACATTTCGACTCGACTCAACTGACATGTCACATGCGGCCGGCCGCCAAAAAAGCTGTCACTGCACAGACTAGAATGCAGTGCCGCCACTCGCTCTTCCTCGAGCGTGAACACTGATCATAACGATAAGTTACATAATATTTTTCTAAAAAATATACATTACCGGCAATGTACGCACGCGATTTTTGCCATATTACTTAGAGCGCGTAATGTAGTACACTGCTTTCGGTAGTGACACATTTGGCTTAATGAGCATTAACGCAGTAGTCGCAGTACAAGGGATAGTGCCGTGCTAATCAAAAAACGCACGCATTACATTTTATCGATAAATGTATATTTTAAAATATTTGTATAAAGTAAAAATAACATATTATTTGTCACTTAAAATGCCATAATAATAATTATTACTTTTCGATAATACAGAATGTTTGGCGAAGCTAACACCTACCCTTTCTAACATCCTATTCATATAAGTACGGCGATGTAATCAAAGATTAAAATTGTAAAATTAATTTCAATTTTCACGATACAATTAGTTCGATTAGTAAAAAAATTATGGGCAAATTCTAAACTAATTTTACAACTTAGAATTTTTAATATCACCATAATATTTATATGACTATTTTAGCATAGGTAGGTAGCCAGCTTGTTATATCATGAATACTAGACACGCCGTTAGGACGCCGCGCCGCCGTGGTAAAGTGGTCAGTAACGGAGCTTTACATCAAGCAGTCCAGGTTCAAATCCTGGCGGGAACAAATGTTTGTGTTAGTCTTGTTCTTATTCCTACGTTAGTTTGTGTGATAAGCACGAACATTTGTTCACGAGTCTGTTGGTGGTTTTTGTATTGATTTATTTATTTTAAATATATTTTACTATCAATTATACCCTTTTAATAACTGTTTTTGGACATATTACTTTAGTTTTCCTAAAGATCCGGATATACGTAAAAAGTGGATTGACGCAACAGGTAGAGAAGAATGGATTCCTACTAAGTCAAGCACCATTTGCTCAAAACATTTTAGTGAAAATGATTTTGATATAAAAAAATCTGGGAACAAGTATTTAAAAAGCAGTGTAATACCACATGAAAAAGTCGTGTATTTGTATTCTGCAGTATGTATTATAATTTTTTAATGATATCAAATAATGATTGCAATATCAGTAAGCCAACTCTTTTATGTTTAAGATAAATGATGCGAGAAGTTCTACTTCGTCGTTAATCAAAGAGAAATTAAACAATGGTAAATCACAAAAACGTAGTCTTAAAGAAGCGAGAAATAACATAAACGATAATGATTTAACAAAACGGATGAGACAGGTAAAGCTATGTTTATGAATATTATGTAAAATATGTAGCGTAAAGTTTTAAGAAAATACATTACATATAAGGTACTTGATTTATTCTAGGACATTTTGGATTCAATAACATCAACCTCTTTGATAATAAAAGACAGTCCCAAAAAAATCTTATAGGTAAAAATAACGAAAACATAAAAATTAATTTAAAATGTAATAGTCAATTAATAAATCCGTAATTATTTTCAGTTCAATGTACTGTCAAGTAATAGCTCAAATGCATCAACACCCAGGATTTTTTTTAAATACTTGTTTCTAAAGAGACTGTTATAAAAAGACAAAAAAAAATAATTAAAATAAATACAAGCACAAAATCGACGTTTGAAAAAAAAAGTATACAAAATGGAAGATATTATTAACGATTTACAGAAAAAGTTTTCATTAAGACATGAAGATTTGAGTACTTTAAAAAACACAAATTTACAGGTAAATATTTACTTTACAAATATTTACTTCTCCATCCAACCAAAATATCCTAACAACTAAACTACCGCACGTCCGTTTGTCAGATTATCCATTCTAGTTTATGCTTTCGGACCGGTGCATTATAGTATTATAGTTTTTCTTTTATTTTACGTCTAACCTATAACATTTTTGAGCTAAAAAGCTATAATTTTGTTTCATAGAAACAAAATATTACTTGAATATTATTAATTATAAACGTATAATGAAAGTAATAATTATTTTTTGGTTTTCTAAATATTTCAAATGGCTAAATAGCTGGCAATATTTAATATCGATAACTATTCATTGATGTGAATCACTAAAATAATGTTATTTGTACACGCGGCTCTTGACGTCAGTGAATTTCTGTGAATGAGGAGCCCAGTGAGCGTTGTGATTGGTTCAGCCCGATTTCGCGCGACTTTGCATGGGCGGTGCAAGGAAAAGAAGTGGGAGCAAAACTGGCGACAGCGGTTCCCGTACAAACGGTGCATGATTGCCTTTCTAACCTCTTTCTGTGTTCTGTGTATAGACCCATCTCGCTCCAAATAAGTTATCACACACATAAGTTGTTTTCGAGAATCATCACGAATCACGGAAGACTTGACGAGGTTCAACCGGCAGAGTGGATCCGATTGAACTTGAACAAACCAAAGTTTTGTTTTATTTTCATGTTGCACCGGAGCCGGTCGCTGTCGTCGGGGTTACTGTCGAAGCTGTCCAAGAATACTCGTATGTCTACTACGGGCAGACGTTGCAGTTGGAAAGAGACAACTTCGAGAGAAAGACCGACAAGTAAGTTTGCTTGAGCTGGGGAGCGTTCCGGAAGCTTCGACACGTCTTCTCATTCTCCAGACCTTGTAGACAAAAATCTATAATTAGTGCGTCCTATAATATCTTACAATGCCAAAACGTGAACACTTACAAAGGGATTGGTCCACAAGCTAAAAGGCGCCCAGGGAGCTATGTAGACTATGCTTGGAATTTCTGTGTCGGATAATGTTCGAAATGAAGTTATCCGACACAGAACCCAGGTCACCGACATAGCTCTGCAAATAAGCAAGCTGAAATGGCAATGCGCTGACTATATATCGCAGAACCTAAAATCGTTGGGCCGGCGAGTGCTGGAGTAAAGAACACGCTTGGGCAAGCGAAGTGTAGGACACCGTGTAACAAGCTGGAGCGACGTCTTGCGTCGAACAGCTGGGAGCGCATAGACGCTAACGGTCCTATTAATAAAAATTTTACTCCTTGGATCATCCTCGGTTCAGTTAATCCGTGTTTTGTCTTATGTTGACATATGACAGCCGGCATGTGCTGAAATAAGACAAAACACGAAGTAACTGATCCGAGGATGATTCAAGGAGTAAAATTTTTATTAATAAGGTCGTAAAAGCCTATAGCCGGGGTGATGCGCCTTGAGGGAGGCCTATATCCAGCAGTGACTGTTCCACGCTGATGACGACGATGATGATAGTGATGATATCTATAGGTATTAAATGCCTAAAACAAAGTATTAAAAGAATAAGGCTTTGTAAGCCTTGTCCGATTCAATATCAGGTTCATTTGATTCTAATTTTACTTACAACAACATTCTTTACCCGTTTTCGAACAACAAAGACGAAAGTTAGTAGTTTACGAGACATTAACGATATAAAAAAAACATTTTGATATCACGCCAAGTTCGAACGGGTGCCATTGTCGCAACAACAGTTTTCATTGCAGCGAGAGCAGACAGAATGAGCGAGCGGCAGTGCATCGCTCGGGCGACCCGGGCGGCACGACCGGCAACTTTTATTGGAAAACTTCGCCCGAATTTACATGTCGCGAGCATTATTAAAAAACACTCGTAAAAGCTAAAGGGTGAAGTTCGCCAGACACCTATTGGGGTATTGAAGGCTTTGTTCGATAGTTTTGGTGAGACACTCAATGTTCAATGTCTTAGTAGTTTTGTACATTGATTCGCGGGATAGGTACTAGGAATAGCTTAAAGGCAAAAATGCAATTGGAATTTAAGTGACCGTTCCAGTCACTGACATGCATTTTATGCCTTCATGAAATCGAAATCATATATGTGGA
Source organism: Schoenobius gigantellus (assembly GCA_963935595.1). Classification (NCBI taxonomy): domain Eukaryota; kingdom Metazoa; phylum Arthropoda; class Insecta; order Lepidoptera; family Crambidae; genus Schoenobius; species Schoenobius gigantellus. The sequence goes on along the minus strand of OZ012549.1, from coordinate 1,148,667 downwards.
AAAACTATTATTGTAACTCTGGCAATTTAACCCGGCGCCAATCACGTGAAAATAATTACGAGACCGATAACATCGCGGGTCATCATGACCCAATTTTTATCAATAACAGTTACACGAAATTTATGAAGTCACTTTAATTTTAATTACTGTTTATCTAAAAAGGGTTTTTACTTAGGTAGTAAAATAAAAATAATGCTTATAAATAAATCAAATTTTTTAAGCTTTCTCGATAACACATGCAAAATTAACGTTGAAAATATTACATATTCAATTTTTGATATTTGGTAAATTATTCTTAGTAGTAATAGGAATCAATAATCTTACAGATTAAAAGGGAGATCAAACAAACTTTTTATAATTAAAATAATAAGAAATCAAACTTTTACTTCATTATGCAGAGCCATGGAACTGCTGCAGTTATTGCAGAATGGAATCAAATGCTCTGGATTTACGTAAACGCTGTATACATGACAATTATGAGATGTTTTTTTGTCCTATTTAGATGGACTTATTTAACATCTCTTGGGAGTTCCTCGTTGTTATTAGCCCAATGTATTATGTTCGCATTTATGCCCGATATATTCAATATAATTGGTAGTCAATACAAAAATCCGAAGCAGTCTGCGAATTTTTATTGTCGGAATCTGGCTCATCTAACAACGCCATAATACTCTCCGGGTCGTTGGATAGTTACATTTTTATTAAAAAACCTAAAAATCAAAAGGTATATTAACTTATAACATCCAAGAAACGAATACATATAAGCCATAAAATTAACACGCCAGCGATGACGCTGGGTCATAATTACCCGTCATAATTACACAAGAGTATCTTACTGCACAAGCGGCGTCGCATTGAAAATACCAACGAAATGTGTAGAGGGGTGCTATATCTCTAGGTTTTTTTTTTGTATGACCCGGCAAATAACCTCCTCCCGCCTGATGTTAAGCGGTGAAAGAGGCCCAAATGAGTTGACAGATAGAGTAGGGACGACATCCACTATCCTACCTGCCCGCCCCTTGCCGGCCCAAAAGATGCTTTTTCACGCCTCTTTTGAAGGAACCCATGTTGTAGGATGGAGGAAACACGTGCGCAGGTAGAGAATTCCAAGTGTGGGATGAACGACAGAAGAAGGAATCTTGGAATTTCTTGGTACGGTGTGAGAAGGAGGACACAGTGTACGGATGACTCCGAAGGCCCTTACGCGTGTTTCTGTTAAGAAATGGAAAGGGAGGGATAAGGTTAAAGCGCTCCTCAGAGCATTCCCCATGGAACATTCGGTAAAAGGCGCTAAGAGAGGCGATGTCACGACGAAGTTGTAGAGGCTCGAGGGTGTTAGTTACCTCTACATCGCCAATAATGCGAATAGCGCGACGCTGCAATCTGTCCAGAGCATCGAGCAGGTACTGAGCGGAGCCGTCCCAAAGGTGCGAGCAATATTCCACGCAAGACCTAACCTGAGTTTTATACAACAAGCATAGTTGGTCCGGCGCAAAATACCTACGCACCTTGTTCAGGACACCGAGTTTCCGTGAGGCAGTAGTTATGACGGATTCGATGTAGTCTCTGGTACATAAAGATTCACAACACACAAGCGCAAAAATAAAATATGTCCGTTAAAAATTACCTCGGGTCAATATGACCCAGCGTCATTGTCACCATGTTAAAAGAGGAGAGTTTTTTTGGATTTAAAAAAATAACAATAGTATACAGTCATGAAATTAACATTTTTGATAACAACAAAATGGGATTAAAACATATTTTATTAAAATTATCTTCTCGACCAAATAATTAGCTTTATTTGAACGTTCGAATGACCGTTTCGAACGGGAGAATCACAAGGCAAGCATGAAAAATAAATATCTTTCTGATATGAAAGTGAATTTTGATGTTAAAAATTCGTAGTCTTTCTGACGAGTGCAAATAGCTGAGTGGACAAAACTGCCAACACTTAAACAGTTACGGAATAGGCAAACCCTCATGAGCTGTAAGCATATCAAAGCTGAGGAATTTGATTGTTTCTCTTAATAATAATATTAAACCTTGTCTTGTTAGTTACAACTTATTAATGTTTTTAACCGACTTCAAAAAAGGAGGAGGTTCTCAATTCGATGCGTTTGTTTTTTTCTTTGTGTGTATGTTACGCGATTACGCCGCCAGTTGTGGACCGATTTTCAAAAATCTTTTTGTGTTCGATAGAGTACGAGGGTGGGTTAAAAAGTTCGCGGAATGGAGGGTAAGAAGTAAGAAATAAAACACAAAATTATTTTTTCTTCTCAATGTATTACCCCTTAACTCTAATACATTTATTAGACCTATCAATTAATTTATTAATACCTTGGAAAAAAAGTGATTTCTCTTTGTCGTCAAAATAGACCGAAATTGCGCTCTTCACTTCTTCATCGCTGGAAAATTTCTTCCCTCGAAGCTCTTTTTTCATTTTTGGGAACAAATAATAATCACTTGGGCCTAAATCTGGGCTATAGGGAGGATGTTCCAAGATTTCGAAGCCCACTCTTTGAACAGCAGCCATCGCAACTTGCGCCTTGTGCACGGGTGCATTGTCGTGCAAAAGGAGCACACCTTTAGTCAATTTCCCCCGTCTTTTTTCTCTCACAGCATCTCGCAAACGTTCTAATAGTGCAGCGTAGTACTCTCCAGTGATAGAGACACCCTTTTCTTTATAATCAATAAGGAGGATTGCCTCTAAATCCCAGAAAACAGTAGCCATGAGTGGTGGTGCCCAAAGTAGACTCCACCACGTCGGCGTTTCACCGAATAAGGATTTTTAGGTTGATTGCTGATGCCGCCACTACAATCAAAGAATTTCACTACTTACTTGGATCCGTTCGGTCTCCGTATGTAGCCGGTGGACTTCCTGAGCTAGCTCGAAAGAAGTCGCGGCTCCTGAAGTTCTGCTGTCTGACCGAACCGGATGGTACACTTGCCTATTAGGCCACCAATACCCGAGCTCATTAACGAACACAAAAGCTTGATACACTATTCCCCGACACTAAAGCTTTGCGGAACCTCGCACCAACAATCACTTGGTGCGCCGCGCAATACTATACTATTTGTTGGATAATTTATTGCGGCCCGGACATAACCTCTAACAATGTCATTCCGTATTCGACTCGACTCAACTGACATGTCACATGCGGCCGGCCGCCAAAAGGCTCTCACTGCACAGACCACAATGCAGTGTTGCCACTCGCTCTTCCTCGAGCGTGAACATCCCCCCGCTCCGGACAGTCCCGGACTGTCCGCCAAATCAGTCTAAGGGGAGGCGAGAAAGAGTAGCGACCGCGCGCTTCAAAACAGAATCCCCAACTAGGACCTCGGCAAACCTGGGCACACTATCAGACCCTAGAGTAAGTTGGACAATGCGTCCGCGACGCCAACGTAAGGGTGGCAGGTTTGGGTCCTTCACTAACACGAGGTCTCCAACCCTCGGTGGGTTTGTCTTATCTGACCACTTAACGCGCTGTTGCAAAATGTGTAAATATTCAAGGTGCCAGCGGCGCCAGAAGCTCTGGGTAAGCTGCTGGAGCAACTCAAACCGCGAAAGGCGTCCTGGATTGACATCTCTATAAGGATACTCGGGCAGGACGGCGTGAGGGCCTGCAAATCGTTCGCGTCGGTAGACAACGGACATAACGGACGCTAGTTGAGAACTGCCTCAATCTTATGAAACACCGTCGCGAGTTCCTCGAACGTGAGAACAGTCTCCCCAATAACGCGGCGAAGGTGAGTCTTGGCGGCCTTTACAACAGATTCAAAAATCCCTCCCCAGTGAGGGCAAGACGGCGGGGAGTATCGCCATGTTACCCCCCTACGGGAGAGTGTGGATCCGATCTCAATATTATTTTTATCTAAAAATTTACAAACTTCTCTTATATGTCTATCAGTGCCCTTGAAGTTCGTCCCACAATCGGACCGAATTAGAGAAGGCAGTCCCCGGCGGGAGACAAATCTGCCTAACGCTGCTAAGAAAGCGTCCATGGTGAGTGCACTCACCACCTCCAAATGAACGGCTTTAGTGGCCAAACAAACAAACACACACAAGTAAGCCTTTTCAGTCTTAGCATTACGGAGTCGCGATGTTTTTATAGTGAATGGTCCCGCAAAATCAGTTCCAACTCCTAAGAAGGTCATCGATTCATTCACACGATCAGCAGGCAAATCACCCATTTGGGGCTGCATCGTCTCGGGGCGTAAACGATAGCAGGGCAGACATCGAAAGATAACAGATCGGATTATTCTTCGCGCTGACAAAATCCAAAACTTCCGTTGGAGGAGCGCGGTCAATGCATTACATCCGGCATGAGCATTCTTCACATGGCGATCAATGATCAACAATCGCACCAATGGTCCGTCCTTGGGGAGCAACAGGGGATGACGTGATCTATAAGGCAAGTTAGCGTGCCTCAATCGGCCTCCTACACGCAACAATCCCTTGTCATCCAGAAAGGGAGTCAAACGCACCAAGGGTCCCTTCAATTTTGACGTCCCGGTACGGAAAATCTTAAGTTCCGGTTCAAACGCTCTAGACTGGGTCATACGCACCCAATGCAAGAGAGCATCTTGGCGCTCCTGCGGTGAGAGGACCGGACACAAATCTTTGTCCTGAGGCCGGCGACAATTTCGAATAAATCTTCTTATCCAAGCGGTCACGCCGAGCAACTTGTCCAGAGAACTGTAGCGGTCTAATAAAAATTCCCGCTTGTAACACCGTTTTTTCTTAAAATTTCATAAAACACTAATTTTGCAAAAACACTTTGGTTTCACTGTAGTTTTAACACAAATTTCACAACTAAAATCACAATTACAATAACTTTGTCAATTAATTTCACAATATCAATGTCAAGTGTCAACGTCAACGTCGTTTCACGTCACGTCAGTGACATTTGCAATTGTCTTTGGTCATTGTTCACTTTTTGCATAAACAAAATAAATCTCGCGTTTATCCTGGCCTTATTTACAAAGATAGTTTTTTTTTCGCCCAAAATCCCGTGCTTCCATTTAGGTGGGTTGATTTTCTCAAAATTCGGAATTTGACATTTAGACCGTTTGTTTTGATCATTTCTATAGACATATTTTAATAAAATACACTTAAACTTATAGATCATATAATTATAGTTTCGTCGAATAGAATTTGGAAAGCATTCACAATTTGTTTATGATTAATTTTTAATCGCCGGCGCGCGATTCATTAAATTAATAGAAAGAAATAAATTTTATCAATAGATAATACTCCGCCCACACTAAGGTATCTAATTAGCTTATTATATTTCATGATTTAAAACAGATTTTGTTAATTTTATTTTTATTAGTGGGTATATTGATTATTAAATCAAACATATCACATTTCCAAAATTCGCCTTTTTCATCCCCTATTTCATTAAAAAAACCTGATAGTAAGCGGCATTTTAGTGGGATTAATGCATATATTGAGTAACACTGGTGAATTTCATGTTAAATTCTAGATTTTCACTATATTGAGTTTTACATCATACTTTGGCAAATAACTCACAAATTAAGCTGTTTTCTTTTTATTAATAGCAGTAATTATACACAAAATAGGTGCTCTCCCCTCCATATGTCTTTTTTATTAACTAACCAATAAGAAACTTTGACAATTCATTGAAAATTATGTTTGGAATTAACTTGCAATGTTTATTACCTGAAATTCAGATGTATTGACTGGGATTCATTCAGAACTCAGTGTTAGACCCACTGACCTCAAGATCATAGGCATATTTAATTATATTTTTAACCGAACACTGTGCTATGAATCTCCAGGGCAGTTCCCGGAGGCCGTAGGGCTCCGCTGCTTGACTTTAGAGCCAGATGATCTAACCTATTATCAAGGAGGAATTCGGTGGAGCTAAATATATTAATATAAAACAGGAATATTATATCTCTGACCCGTGATTGCAAGACTTAGCATAGAAGGTATGATCCACTAACAACCGCTCCGGGGAAGGCTACTAATTTAAAAAAAAAAGGAAACCTATAACTATTTGTTCGTGTATTTTATTGCCCCTCATTTTGTAGTTTTGTACCCAATTTGTACCTGATTTTTACCTGCCGAGATTGATCAAACAAACCTGAACCATCCTGCCCTTGGCTTGTATTAATTAAACATTAAGTTAAGTGCTTTGCATTGAGGGATTTTGTTTACTTCAGTAACATTATGCATAAGTGAATTATAGTTATGTACCTACAACAATAAAACTTTTCATTTTGTATCGGACTAAAGGAATGTTTGTTTTTTTTCTTTCAACTTTAAGATTTCCCTATATTTCTACAATTTAGCAAGAAAAAGCACTACAATTTGGCGCCCGAATATACAGCAGGTTTTGTGGCATTATATGGCCCATTATTCTGGTCAAATGCTCAGATAATGTTGATCCATCTCGGTATGTATCTTTAATAATTTTCTTTTTTAACGTTGTGTGTTAGTTAAGCTAAAACTCAAAAACAGCTCGACCGATTCTTACGAAATGTTATGTGTATTTGAATAGGTCCAGGGAAGGTTTAAAAGTACAACTGGACCCAGTAGGTGGCGCTGTAATCGGACAGGAGAACGTCTGCCGGTCTCACTAGTTAACTATACTTTAGTTATAAGATAAATAACAAGAATTCTATGCAGGTTTGGTTCAGATAGGTATAAATAAAAACAAATTTTAGTTACATTTGCAAAGGTGAATATATTTTAAGATTTTTTGTTCATAGTTTGAGTATATAACATAAATAATATTGTAAAATTAACTTATCATATAGAATAGAGCGTAGTATATTTTTACAAAAATGGAACAAAGACCAATTAGTTTTAATTTACTTAACAAAGATGAACTAGAATATGAGGTGAAAATCAGGGGTTCGAAACCAGCTGACACGGTGATGGCTCTGAGAGCACAGATCCGTACTCTCAATAAAGATCTGCCTTCTGATGAAATACTGACTTGTGATCTTGATGTCAATATTGAATTAAAGGTAATTCAAAAGAAATTAGATGATCTTGAGAAACTTATCACAAGTACTTCAAGTAAACCGTCATCACTTAAGATGATAAATAGAATTCAAACTCTTGCACACCACTTATTCCACAGAATTGGTCGCTTGTCTTTATCGGAGTATGATGATAATAATCTTACTTCTTTAATTACTTCTCTGAATAATAGATTAGATAGCATTCTTGTAAAAATAGATAATATTTGTCATAATTTTAAAAGTAGCTTGGCACCTGAACAACCTATTGAGAACTCCACTGCAACTACACACAATACAGCTAATGATTGCTCCGTGCATAAACTAAATTTACGCTTCAATGGCAAGACATGCATTAAAGCCTTCTTACAACGCCTCGAAGAGTTATGCTTGTCTCGTGGCCTTGCAGATTCAAAGCTTTTCTGTTCTGCGGCTGAACTTTTCACTGATGAAGCGCTATGCTGGTATCGAGGAGTAAAGTCAGACGTTCACAATTGGACTGAGCTGAAGACCTTGCTTCTCGATGAATATTTACCATCTGATTATGACCATAGGTTGATGCAGGAAATTAGAAGTCGTACTCAGGGCCCCGATGAAAGCATTGTGAATTATCTCAGCATTATGCAAAATTATTTTTCTCGATTATCAAAACCAATCTCTGATGATGATAAATTGAACATTATCATGTTTAATATAAGACCTTTTTATACTACTCAGCTTGCTCTAGCCCCAGTGGAATCTTGGACTGATCTAAAGAAAAAATGTAGGTTATTAGAAGGTGCAAAGGAGCGATCGGTGCATTTCAGTGAACCTCCTAGGGTCACCACTTCTTCTCTGGCTCCCGATTTGTGTTACAAAAATACTAGTGGTAACAGTGGTAGCAAGGCTCCACCAAAAGTCTCTTCAATTCAGCCAGTGAATAATACACAAAATAATCTTTTTTGTGTCCGCTGTCGGAAAAATGGCCACAGCCTGAGGTATTGCAAGGCGCCTTGGGTACTTATTTGTTATCGTTGTGGAGAAAAGGGCTTCAATGCAAATAATTGTCCAAAGTGCACTTCTTCAAAACCTTCAACCGCAGAGATTCCAAAAAACGCCAAGCAGTGAACCGATGGCATAAAACAGTATATTTTTATAATAAACATTGTAATTCTGAACAATCAAGGCAGAAATACAATAAATTCTATAATAATGTAAATAAAGCTAGTAACATACATATGCATAAAGGTAAGGTTACATCGGTTCACGCTACTACTAACGCCACCTATAATGATACCAGAGCTTATCTGAAGATTAATATTTTTGGCTTGGAATTCAGAGGATTACTAGATTCAGGATCACAGATCTCCATTGTGGGAGGGCAAGCATACAAATATTTTAAAGATTCCGCTACTTTACATAAGTCTGAGGACTTAGACTGTATAAAAACTGCAAATGGTTCTACTTCACGAGTAACTGGGTATTTATTTTTACCAGTATCGATAGAGAATAAAACTCGTGTTATTAAATTTTACGTCGTCCCTGGAGTTGCTACAGAGTTGTTATTTGGCTTAAATTTCTGGAAGGAATTTAATATTGCGCCAGATATTTTATCATTGTTAGAGGATAGCGGACATTTATATAAAAATAATAATCAGGTGTACACAGTTATGTCAGGCAGCCGTGCTTTACATGATTTTGAAACTTTATCTAAGCTTGAGCGTAGGCTGGTCAATGACGTCATAAAGCAATTTGATGACATTTCCGCAGAAAAGAAAGGCCTAGGTAGGACACACTTAGTGAGTCATAAAATTGATACCGGTGACCACCCACCTATTAAACAACGGTATTATGTAGTCTCACCCGCTAAACTGGCAGAATTAAATAAACACCTAGACCAAATGCTGAAGGATGATGTTGTGGAGCCTAGCGGAAGTGCATGGAACAACCCCGTTACTTTAGCGGTTAAATCAGATGGGTCATCACGTTTCTGCTTGGACAGCCGAAAACTTAACGCCATATCAAAGCATGACGCTTACCCTATGCCTTATATTAGCCATATTCTGGACCAGCTCAAAAATGCTAAGTACTTATCTTCTATTGACCTTAAGTCTTCATATTACCAAGTTCCTTTGGACTCTATTGAGTCCAGAGAGAAAACTGCTTTTACTATTCCCTGCAGAGGCTTGTTTCAGTTTAAGGTCATGTGCTTTGGACTTACTGCAGCTCCAGCTACGCAGCAGCGGTTGATGGACCGCCTCTTTGGGCCCGAGTTTGACAATAAGGTGTTCGTATATGTTGATGATTTAATTTTACTTACTCCTGAAGGCCCAACGGCCTTCCAGGATCACCTCCAGCTCCTACGTAGGGTAAAGGAGAGACTTAAACTAGCCAACCTTACTGTCAACATGGGTAAATGCCAGTTCTTCAGGAGACAGCTGAAATTCTTGGGTCATGTGGTTGACGAATATGGTCTGCGCACGGATCCTGACAAAATTAAGGCTATAGTAGACTTTCCTATTCCCACCTGCAGGAAAGACGTCAAACGTTTCTTGGGTACTGCATCTTATTATAGGCGTTTCATAAAAAATTTTAGTCATAGAGCTGGTCCCCTTAATGCTCTTACTTCTACCCGTAAGAGCGCTCCCCCTTTCAAATGGACGACCGAGGCAGACGAGGCGTTCAACGACCTAAAACTCGCACTGTCTACTTCTCCGGTTCTGGTATGTCCTGACTTCTCGAAAGATTTTGCTGTCCACTGTGACGCTTCTGATTTCGGGTTAGGAGGTACCTTGACCCAGGTTGTAGATGGACAAGAACATCCTGTTGCGTACTGTAGCCGTTCACTAACACCCGCCGAACGTAACTATTCCGCTACAGAGCGAGAGGCATTGGCCGTGGTACATGTAGTTGAACACTTCCGCCCTTACCTTGAAGGTGGTCGACCATTTAAAATTATTACCGATCATGCTAGTCTAAAGTGGTTTTTAAACCTCAAGAATCCTACAGGACGACTAGCGCGTTGGGGGTGTAGATTGTCGCCTTATAATTTCATTATTGAGCATCGTAGTGGATCTCAAAACGTCGTACCGGATGCACTATCACGTTCTGTACCAGTGGCAGCCGTAGACGCATTTACATCCAGCGATGCTTGGTATAACAATATATTAAAACGTTGCACGGATAGGCCGCGCGCGTGTCCCAATTTTCAAATTATTGATGGTAGGCTTTTTAGATTTACAAAAAGCACTAACAAACTCTGTGGTGACTACCAGTGGAAAGAGGTTGTACCAAAGGAGCTTAGGGAGGATATTATTAAAAGTAACCATTCTGAACCAATTGCTGCGCACTTAGGCGTTGCAAAAACATATAAAAGATTAAAATTACGGTATTTTTGGCCCGGTATGCATAAAGATACCGAGGAATTTATTAAAAATTGTGCCACTTGCAACTCATATAAACATAGCTCACTAGCGTCACCTGGCTTTATGGGGGAACCCAAGGTCTGCTGTCGACCATTCCAGTGCATCAGCATTGATCTAGTTGGTCCACTGCCGATGTCTCGACAGCAAAACACCTTTTTACTAGTAGTTGTGTGTTGTTTTACAAAATATTGTTTATTATTTCCTTTACGGCGTGCAACGGGCAAAGTTATAGCGCAAAGGTTAGAAGACCATGTATTTCTGGTTCACGGAATACCACAGACTGTGATGTCTGATAATGGCTCGCAATTTATAAGTCATGAGGTTCAGGCATTATATGAAAAATACAATATTCCGCAAGTACATTTGGGTCCAGTATATTGTCCACAAGTTAATACGGTGGAACGTTATAACCGCACAATAATCACTGCAGTTTCCTCGTTTGTTGAGAACGATCATAGAACGTGGGATGTTAACATACATAAAATACAATTTGCCATGAACACCTCAGTAAATGAGTCTACTTCTTATACTCCTTTCATGCTAGTACACGGTAGGGAAGCTGTCACAGATGGTAGTATTTACCGTGATTTTGAAGATCTCCAAGAGTTGGTTGTGGTACCACGCGATACTCATGCGTCTAATATTGGCCACCTCGGTGACATTTTCATCAAAGTCCGAGAGTCATTGCGTAAGGCCCATGAAAGGAATATAAAATACTATAACAACAAACGCAGAGATATATCATTTAATGTCGGTGATTTTGTGTGGAAGCGTACGTATAAGCAGAGTTCTGCTAATAAATATTTTACTGCTAAACTTGCCCCTAAATATGAACGTTGTAAAATTATACGTAAGCTTTCTCGCCTCGTCTATGAGCTCGAAGACGAGAACGGAAAATACATAGGAAAGTGGCACATAAAAGATTTTAAAAATTTAGATACTTCGAGTGACTAAATTACATACCTAATAACATAATACCTACTTAATTTTAATTTCTATGCTCTTATGAAAATAGCGATATTTGTATCAGCATTTAAACTATTTAAGCACCGCGGGTGCGGCGGTCACAGAATACCCACCCCGCCATTCTTCCTGGCGTCTCGTAGAACCCGAGTGTAGGATAACGCGCCATATAACATCTGGCGGCGTTTTTGCATGTGTCTGTCCCTGTCGTTTTTTATTGATTTGCCTTGATACTTAAGTTTCCATATACCTAACATCTTCAAAATTGATATTATCATTACATAAGTACATAAAGATCTAAAACACAAATATTATACGTGTCTTAGTTCATACCATTATAAATATATTATTACTACCATTATATAAAATGGATATTACTTCTTTAGTATCTGATACCAGAATTAAGGAACAAGTATGTACTTATTATAACTGTTATGTGGTTAGATAGATGCATTTAGCACAAGATCACAAATATAAACGTGTCTTGTTCATTATTTTTATATGTATTCTACTCTAATCAACAAAATTAATTTTGAATTCCTCACAGGAGCGGTTTGCAACTCTAGAAATAAGCCTTTGCTATATTCTTATAATGGAGGAAGTTACATCTAGCTGGAAACGTAGGAAAATCAATATCGACGATCAGGGGCAACGACACCATGCAACTCATTTTTTTTATTATTTCCTTTTGTTTTTTTTTCTACATATTATTTGACGATTAGAGTCAAAATGTCTGTAATAACGACATCTACCGGTGGTTGTTGACATTACTTGCTATACACTGTTAGTGTCAAGATATACTTATTTAACAACGCCATCTCGGCGTCAGTCCTGACACTACAGTTTTTTTTTATTACTTTCTTATATTTGATGGGCATAGGATATAATGCTTTTTGCCTATTTATCACAGCCATATAGGTGCTAGCAGAAGTGGTTTCGCTAGATTTTGCCACCTTATTGGTGAATATTTTTTTTACAACCATGTAGGTGCTAGCAGCAGTAGTTTCGCGCTAGATTTTGTCACCTTATTGGTGAATGTGGTTTTTTTTATTACAATCTTTAACATACCATATTAATGGATTTACGTAGATTTAAGGTACATGCAGGTTAAATATTCTTTATTTACACACGTTTATATTTAAAGCTTTATTTTTTATCTTATACAAATAAATAAACTTATATAAAAAAAAAAACGTTAGGCGTAATTGGGTACAGAGTTTATCACGAATGAATAGTTTTTAAGTACCTAATTGATTCTAATTATGATAATTTTGTTTGGTTGGTTAGGAGGTTTTGAGGCTGACGAGGCGTCAGACGAATTCCCTACGTGAATTCTATCGTGGTTGGGGGGATACTGTAACACCGTTTTTTCTTAAAATTTCATAAAACACTAATTTTGCAAAAACACTTTGGTTTCACTGTAGTTTTAACACAAATTTCACAACTAAAATCACAATTACAATAACTTTGTCAATTAATTTCACAATATCAATGTCAAGTGTCAACGTCAACGTCGTTTCACGTCACGTCAGTGACATTTGCAATTGTCTTTGGTCATTGTTCACTTTTTGCATAAACAAAATAAATCTCGCGTTTATCCTGGCCTTATTTACAAAGATAGTTTTTTTTTCGCCCAAAATCCCGTGCTTCCATTTAGGTGGGTTGATTTTCTCAAAATTCGGAATTTGACATTTAGACCGTTTGTTTTGATCATTTCTATAGACATATTTTAATAAAATACACTTAAACTTATAGATCATATAATTATAGTTTCGTCGAATAGAATTTGGAAAGCATTCACAATTTGTTTATGATTAATTTTTCATTACGTTTTGTTTTTCAACCAAACTTATAACTTTGGCTGGAAATACTTGTTGCATATTGTAGAATTTCGAAAGATCCGTATGTTGACTTGACACATCTTGAAGCAAGTTAAGAGTCTTACGAGTGTTATGTTATGAATTTGGTTTTAGGAGAGGTTCCGTCGCCAATACGGCGCTTAGCATTCAGCAAACGGACCTCGGCTCCGTCGCTTCCACATAAACGCAAATCTGCGCGCAAGTGGAGCGTTAGTTTAGTCTATCGTCTAGGTTATGATTAGTCTGTGAGACATCGATGGAAGTAATTTGTTATTGATTTGAAGATCATAAAGTTTTTATATATTTAGTTCTGCGAAGAAAATCCATGGGTATTTCTCTCGTTTTCCGTGTGAATTTAATTTGAAAAGTACATTAAGACTTCATAAGTCAAGTCAGTTATTTTTGTTTTCAGCTTGAAGAGTAAAAGCTCAATCATATTTTTAATCGCCGGCGCGCGATTCATTAAATTAATAGAAAGAAATAAATTTTATCAATAGATAATACTCCGCCCACACTAAGGTATCTAATTAGCTTATTATATTTCATGATTTAAAACAGATTTTGTTAATTTTATTTTTATTAGTGGGTATATTGATTATTAAATCAAACATATCACATTTCCAAAATTCGCCTTTTTCATCCCCTATTTCATTAAAAAAACCTGATAGTAAGCGGCATTTTAGTGGGATTAATGCATATATTGAGTAACACTGGTGAATTTCATGTTAAATTCTAGATTTTCACTATATTGAGTTTTACATCATACTTTGGCAAATAACTCACAAATTAAGCTGTTTTCTTTTTATTAATAGCAGTAATTATACACAAAATAGGTGCTCTCCCCTCCATATGTCTTTTTTATTAACTAACCAATAAGAAACTTTGACAATTCATTGAAAATTATGTTTGGAATTAACTTGCAATGTTTATTACCTGAAATTCAGATGTATTGACTGGGATTCATTCAGAACTCAGTGTTAGACCCACTGACCTCAAGATCATAGGCATATTTAATTATATTTTTAACCGAACACTGTGCTATGAATCTCCAGGGCAGTTCCCGGAGGCCGTAGGGCTCCGCTGCTTGACTTTAGAGCCAGATGATCTAACCTATTATCAAGGAGGAATTCGGTGGAGCTAAATATATTAATATAAAACAGGAATATTATATCTCTGACCCGTGATTGCAAGACTTAGCATAGAAGGTATGATCCACTAACAACCGCTCCGGGGAAGGCTACTAATTTAAAAAAAAAGGAAACCTATAACTATTTGTTCGTGTATTTTATTGCCCCTCATTTTGTAGTTTTGTACCCAATTTGTACCTGATTTTTACCTGCCGAGATTGATCAAACAAACCTGAACCATCCTGCCCTTGGCTTGTATTAATTAAACATTAAGTTAAGTGCTTTGCATTGAGGGATTTTGTTTACTTCAGTAACATTATGCATAAGTGAATTATAGTTATGTACCTACAACAATAAAACTTTTCATTTTGTATCGGACTAAAGGAATAAGTTTGTTTTTTTTCTTTCAACTTTAAGATTTCCCTATATTTCTACAATTTAGCAAGAAAAAGCACTACACGCTCTGGAGCCGCCATAGTCTCGACAGCGTGAACACGCAAGCCCGGATTTGGTACCTTCACCACAGCTGGTGTGGAAGGCCAAGACGGCTGTAACAACCATTCGGGACCCCACCACAAAGTGTGGTCAATAAGCTGAGGGGCTTCGCTGGCACGTGATGCACAGTCAGCAGGGTTTATTTCACCTGGCACGTGGCGCCAAATCAACGTGGCGTTCGAGGCCTGTATTTGGGATACCCGATTGGCCACAAATACTTCCAGGGAGTGGACGGAGTTCTTAATCCAACACAGGACAACCTGACTGTCGGACCAAGCAAAGAGCGACTCAAAGTCCACACTATGTCCCAGGGTGTCAACAACGTGGTTCATCAAACGAACCAGAAGAGTAGCTCCAGACAATTCTAACTTTGGAATCGTTAATCGAGTCCGAAGTGGAGCAACCTTACTCTTAGCAATTAGCAAGTGGAGCTTAACAGCTCCTCTATCATCGACCGTCCGGATATATATGACGGCTGCGTATCCACTCTCAGACGCGTCACAAAAGCCATGAAGGCTGGCCGTAAACCGTCCCTTAGGCAGTATATGTCTAGGGATACTAACCCGGTTAATGTCGGGGAGAGACGACATGAAGGACTCCCAATCTCGCAGCAAACGGCCCGAGAGGGGCTCATCCCACGACACTTCGGCTGACCAAAGTTCCTGTAGGAAGCACTTCATCCAAAACACTACGGGACTAATCCAGCCATTTGGGTCAAAGGTACGAACTACTGTAGACAAAACTAACCGTTTCGTCCAGACCTTGGGGCTTGGCAGCTCCAATCGATAGGTGAACGTGTCCTGGACAGGTCTGTATTGCACTCCCAAAACAGATAGTAAATCTGGAGTGTTGGCATTCTCAAAAATATGAGGCTCCTGCTGGTGGTCGTCTGGCAAGTCACACAAAAGCTGAGGTGAGTTGGACATCCACTTCCTCAGTTCATAACCACCAGCCCCGAGAAGAGCAATTAGTTCATCTCGCAAAATCAAGGCTTCCTCGACACTAGAGGAGCCCGTACAAATATCATCAATAAATGCATCCTCCTTGAGAACCAAGGATGCGCGAGGGTATCGTAACCGCTCACGTTCAGCGAGTTCCACAAGTGAGCGAATTGCCACAAAGGGGCTCGAACGCAAACTGTATGTATTGGTGTTCAGCTCGTAGACTAGCATGGGATCTCTGGGATCCTCCCTCCATAATATGAGCTGATATCGTCTATCGTCCGGGTGAATCACAGTCTGCCGAAACATCATCCGGATATCGGTCACAAAGACGACGGCATGACGACGGAAGTTGGTCAATACATCACCCACCTCGTGGTGCAACTTCGGTCCAGCATGCAGACATTGATTCAGCGAAACTCCGTAGACGTGGGAGCTGACCCATCAAAAACAACGCGTATCTTCCCAGTGGAAGTTTTCAAAACCGCGTGGTGAGGAAGAAAATTATGTTCCTCGTTTCGCCAGTCCAATCGCGAGACCGACATGTGCCCCAGTTGCTCATATTCTCGCATGAAGTCGACATACTTCTGTTTGAAGTCGGAGTCTCTACTCATACGACGCTCCATGGACAGTAGCCGCTTTTCGGCCAACGGCCGGGAGCTGCCAAGTGAGGGGCGAACTGACAAAAAGGGCAAACGAGTGATCAGCCGTCCCGAGTGAAGGCGACCTGTATTATTCTGGTAGAACAACTCACACTCCTCGTCTAAGGGGTTCACTCGCTTCACGGTAGGTGGCTCTTCCACCTCCCAAAACCGTTGAAGACCATCCGATAAGGTGGAGCTAACAGTTATGTAACTGTCCACCGATGGAGATGGTGGGTTATGCCTAACTGGTCCCATCACTACAAACCCAAGCGATGTAGATAAGGCTACCATCCCACCCTTCTGTAACCCTCTCCTCTTCCCACAATACACGCGGCCTAGAACATCGGCACCGAGCAACAAGTGAATCGGACCGGTTCGGTGGAAGGAAGGGTCAGCCAAGGTCAATCCTGATGTCGCATCAACGACAGCGCGCGAAACGTGCTGTTGCGGGAGCTGACCAACAACCTTCTCATAAACAATCGCGGTAGCGCCAATTTTGGGCGCTAAA
Organism: Schoenobius gigantellus; assembly: GCA_963935595.1. Taxonomy (NCBI): domain Eukaryota; kingdom Metazoa; phylum Arthropoda; class Insecta; order Lepidoptera; family Crambidae; genus Schoenobius; species Schoenobius gigantellus. Next base: position 1,131,733 of record OZ012549.1, on the reverse strand, counting down.
GAGAAGTGTGGGGAGAAGGAGAACAAAACCTGACCGATCGGATCCGGGATCCGCAGGTCTCCGATTCCTCGTACCGATTCAAGGTATGGAGATGTGTTAAAACTCAACTGCCGGACCAGCCAGCTGGAGGCAATGCAACCCTGAGCTCCCGTATCCAAAAGGGCGCGAACTAAAACAAAGGTGCCCCTCGGGCCCCACACCTGTACGGAGGCTGTTGGTAACAGCACCTGCTCCTGTGGGGGGGTTGCAGCCGACAGTTGGTTTAATGAAAATCCTCCCGCATTCCCCGCAACGGGGGGGAAGGGGGGTTCAAGGAAAAATGCGTGCGCGGCGGAGGAGTAGGGCGCTCAAGGCGCTCGAGCGGGTCCCAATCCGGCACGTACTGGCCCCGATCAAAGCGGCATCGGAGGGCCGGACGGTGCCCATGATGGGCGAAAGTTGGGGGAGCCCGTGATAAACGGGGTCTCTCCATCAGAGGGGGAGAGAAGCGTATCGGCTCCCGGCGTGGCTCCCTAATAACCGCGGCCCAATCCCGCGGTGGCGCCTCAGAAGCGGCGCGTCGATCCCCCCCGCCCGTAGGGGGGGTTCAGCGCCCAATCCTCTCACGGGAAGGGGGGCGCCTGTCCAATCTCCGCGGAGGGGTGGCACGCCCCTCCGATCTCCTCGGAGATGTGGGTGACCTACGAGGGCCCCCGCCCGTGTGCGAGTCCCTCTCTCTCACCACCTCACGAGTGTCTTTATTATTAAAGCACAAAAGGGGGTGATGGGCCCCTCCACAACAGTGACAATCTCGTGGGTGGGGGCAAGCCGATGCCATATGAGCCCCCAGGCAGCGGTAGCACCAATTCCGCTGCTTGGCCATATTTCTACGCCCCTCGGTGCGTAGGCCACCAAATTTGGGACAGGCCGGCAAACGATGGCCATCCCGCTTGCAACACTTGCAAGGCATCAGCCTCTCCCCGTGTGGAGAGTTCTGCCGCACTGCAGTATACTGCTTGTACGGGCGGCGCTCTCTCCGTGGCGCTGCCCGGGTCGCCTCATAGCGGCCTGTACTCGGTCCCGGTATAGGAGCCAGATCCAAGTGGTCGGTCATCCGACGCTCATCCTCCAAAAATCTGAGGAGATCCGAGAAGGGGGGTAGGTACGAGGCACTATTGCCCCCATACCTTTGTTCAAAACGCCCCTTCATCTCCATGGGAAGCTTATTGAGGATGAGGTGGAGCAATATAAAGGACCACTGGTCCACCGGTAGGTCAAGTCGTTTGAGCGCATTAATAGCGCTTAACAGCGGGTTCAAAATCTCCTTCCTCAATGAGGAGACCCGCAATACTCGTGGCAGCCCTAAAATGGCAGCCACATATGTGTCCGCTAGCAAGCGAACATTCTGATACCGGGCGGTCAACAACGCCCTTGCAATCTCATAACTGTCATCGTTGACAGGTAGATGCTGGACAAGCACACCAGCCTCTCCACGTAAAGGCAGAGAGCAAATAGGCCAATTTCTGGCTAGGGAACAGGTCGTCCCTCGAGTGAACCAGGCTATCAAAGAGGTTAATGAACCCCATCCAAGCAGCCAAGTTCCCATCAAAGGTTGGGATGTCCAAAGTGGGCAGTCTGCCCAGCAAGCCGGCCGGGGTAGGCTTGACCTCCCCGGGCGTGCACGACTCACCCCTCCGGGCGAATAGGATAGCCTGAGCCTTGTTTATGATCACATCCGCCTGTTCAAAACATTGATCATAATCGGCATTAAATTGGTCGACTGCCCGCAACTCAGCGGCACCCTCGGCTGGGTGGTCGAGCAGATATTGTTGATGAGCAACGAAAAGCTGCTCCAATTCCTTCAAGCGAGCAGGTACTCCCTCATGCCGAATTAACAAGGCCTGTTCTCGGTCTGGTCGGCCTACCAAAGCGACGGCACTAGCAAACCATCTCAAAATCTTTTGTGCACCCGCGCGGGCACCACTAAGCGGGCTGACTGGCGGGACCATTTTGCACCAAAATTAATAACACTATAATAATACATAGACAAACAGACCGACAACCGCAGACAACAAAACAGATCGGGAGGAACTTCAAAGGCAAAACAAAATATATAAACAAACCAAAATCAAGTGTAAATGCTAGAACTTAACTAGAACAACAAAGGCATTTAACAACAGAATTTTTCAAACAATAAAATCAAGTATTAAGTCAATAGCTTAACAAACATAATATTCAAAGGCAAACAAAACAAAATCAAATGTAAATGCTAAAACTTAACACAGCAAAATAGTGTATTACAACAACAGCAAAGTCATTTAGCAGCAAATTTTTTTTAACAAATCAAATTCAAGTATAAGTTTACAACTTAACAAACAAAATATTCAAGGGCAAAACAAAGATATGAAAAAACAAACCAAAATCAAATATAGGTAAATGCTAGAACTTAACTAGAACAACAAAAGACATTTAACCCCAATTTTTCATATACAATGACAATTAGTTAAGGAGATCGGTCCACAAATGAGATTGTAGTCGGTTTAAAATCAGCAATCAAAACCAATTAATATGTATTGCCCGTTTGGACAACCAACAAGATTACAATATTAATTGTACAATACTAATCAAATACTCAAATCTAAGAACCACGCTCTGCTACCAAAAGATGGTGGTGCCCAAAGTAGACTCCACCACGTCGGCGTTTCACCGAATAAGGATTTTTAGGTTGATTGCTGATGCCGCCACTACAATCAAAGAATTTCACTACTTACTTGGATCCGTTCGGTCTCCGTATGTAGCCGGTGGACTTCCTGAGCTAGCTCGAAAGAAGTCGCGGCTCCTGAAGTTCTGCTGTCTGACCGAACCGGATGGTACACTTGCCTATTAGGCCACCAATACCCGAACTCATTAACGAACACAAAAGCTTGATACACTATTCCCCGACACTAAAGCTTTGCGGAACCTCGCACCAACAATCACTTGGTGCGCCGCGCAATACTATACTATTTGTTGGATAATTTATTGCGGCCCGGACATAACCTCTAACAATGTCATTCCGTATTCGACTCGACTCAACTGACATGTCACATGCGGCCGGCCGCCAAAAGGCTCTCACTGCACAGACCACAATGCAGTGTTGCCACTCGCTCTTCCTCGAGCGTGAACAATGAGTTTTCTAGCCGACGGAGACACTTTGAATTTCTTCGGAGGTGGTGTGCCCTTTTTTGCCACTGCATGGAGTCTTGTTTGGACTCAGGCTCATAATGATGAACCCTAGTTTCATCTCCAGTCACAATTCGGTTTAAAACTTCATCCTTTTGTTCACCACAGAGCGCTAAAAACTCGCGACAACACTCAACTCGCCACTGCTTCTGGTGTGGCGTGAGCATTCTCGGCACCCATCTTGCACACACCTTTGACATGCCAAGATGGTCGTGTAGGATGTTCAAAATGGTTGTAGCTGATACTCCAATCATTTTTGCAAGCTGTTTCTTCTTTAAACGGGCATCTTTCAATATGATTTTTTCAAGTTTTTCGACGTTTTTTCTGCCGTGGTTGCCTCGACAGGCCGCCCTGTCCTCGGATCACCTTCAATCGAATTCCTGCCTTGCTTAAACAGGTTGTGCCACTTGTAAACCATGGTTTTACCAGGGCAAGCGTCCCCGTAAACAGAAGACATCTGTCTAGGGATCTTCCAAAATAGTCTAGGGAGGTTTTCCATGTTTGGTAAGGAACTTGATGACTGCGCGAAACTCAATTTTCGCCATGTTGCAAATTTTCTTCCGGATTGACTTGTTGATTGATGTGTAGCTCAGGTAATTATGACCTATTTTTTTTTAAACTTAGTATTTGTACTCTTAATGAGTGTCACAACTAGTGCAGGTAGTAAAAGGTCACCTTTCCCCCCTCTATGCCCCTCATTCCGCGAACTTTTTGACCCGCCCTCGTATACTCCAAGGGTGGTCCCATGGTCACCAAAGTTAGGATCTGATGATGGGATCCCATGAAAATCGAGCAAAACCCTTAAATTTTAAGGTGTTTCCAACGTGTTTTGTGTGTATGTTACACATTTACTCCGCCAATTGTGGACCGATTTTCAAAATTCTTTTTGTATTCGATAGAGTATACTCCTTGGGTGGTCCCAAGGTCACCAAAGTCAGGATCTGATGATGGGATCCCATGAAAATCGAGTGAAACGCTAATATAATACCAGGTGAGCTGATATTAAATTAGGGTTTCTTTCACTAAAAAGATTTCATTCACTAAAAAGTTAAAAATAAAAAATATTTTACAAAAAATAAAAACCAACTTCAAAAACACTGAAAAGTTAAAAATAATATAAGAATAGGTACAGACATCACACTTCTATATTGAAGTTGGTGCCAAATTTTAAGACTTTCTAGGAGATCATCGTTTGGCACCGACTTCAATATAGAAGTGTGATGTCTGTACCTATTCTTATATTATTTTTAACTTTTCAGTGTTTTTGAAGCCGGTTTTTATTTTTTGTAAAATATTTATTACAAAGACAAAACGGCCTACGACTCAGTAGTCACCGACTAGCGACAACCTCTGTTATTCTGTCGCAATCTTTATCCATTTAATATTCGTAGCTGAGTATAAGGAGTGGAAACAAAATATACAGCAAAATTAACACAAAAAAACAACTTAATAAACATAAACATAATAGGCTCACCATTGGCTTATCAATGTGAGAATACCAGGGATTGGCGTTTAAGCAGCCATTCACGAAATTTAGTTCGAAAAGTAAGAAGCGAACTAGTTGGTTGGTAGAATGCGCTAATCTCAAATTAAAAAAACTATTTTTGCGTTGGATAGTACATTTATCGAGGAAGGCTATCTAACATTATTTTCCGATATCGCAAGCGAACAAAGTCGCGGGCATAGCTAGTAATTAATAATAAACACTAAATTAATTCACTTGCTTAATATTAGGCTGACGACGCACCCCAACAGATCTTAAAGGCTCATTAGACGGAATGGGTGTTGTTAATTAAAGCGAGGCTTAACCTGTGGGGTTAGATTGGTACTATTGATTATCGGGAAGACATGTTTATTGTAGCTAAATTCAATGTAGGGTACCATGTATGTAATAGTTGGGGATTAGGTGAAATAAAATTGTTTAGTGAAACTTCGAAATTATTTTCTCAAAATGATGTACCCGCAGCTTTGCTTGCATGAAATTCAGCATGATCGTAGCATGGTCTTATATAGCCTATAGCCTTTCTCGGTAAACAGGCTATACAACACTAAAATATTTTTTTAAAATTCGAACCAGTAGCTCCTGAGATAAGTGCGTTCAACAAAACACATCTGAAAATAGTCTGTATATTATAGTCTAAGCTTATTCGGAAATTAGGAAGGTTTCGAGAAAGAAGCTTCTCGAAATGATAGAGTAGGTAAAAAGATCTTATACGCGGAACTCTATCCCGCACACAAAGCGCACGGCCGCAACGAAACTTTGAAAAGGCATCCATATCAGTTAGTTAATTTTCTCTATGAATTGGGCACTTCACCCTCTCTATATTTACCCAATTAGGGAGGTGTGCTCGCTGAAAGTTCCGCGCGAACTCGCGTCTGCGAGGCGCCTGCTTTGAGTTCGAGTTCAGGGCGCTTGGGTTACGGCATAAGCTTTCGATAAATAACACGCCATACTTTTATTCATTTCAAAAATTCAAAAATCTGTATTTAACGTAGGCCTTGACAGGCACTTGTTGAAGTCAAAACAAAGCAAAACATTCTAATTTAAAGGACACATTTCAGCCGTGTATGTGCATACACCCTGAATACAATCAAGATGTCTGCAAATATAAGTAGGGGAAAAAAATTACACTTGAAATGAATCTAAAATGAATCTACACTTGTTCGGATTGGGATCAATTTTACAAACGATTTAAATTTATTCACAAATCTTTAAATTGCAATCGCATGAATATTACAATAACGCGTATTATTTTAATCGCGTATCACAGATGTAATATTTATGCACAGAGCTACACAAATAAATAAATAAATAAATTTTTATTTTAGTAACATATAGGTAACATTTTACAACACTACAGTCAAGACAAGATTAAATATAGGAAACATATAATCGTGAGCCTGAACTAGGATTAACCTGTGTTTCAGGCAAACAAACACCTACTATGAAAAAAAAACGGAAAATCAAATGCAGAATCAAATGCACAAAACTTAGAAGATGTTTAAATTGCTGCAATATCACGTTTTGCAAAAAAGTATTTATTTCATACTGTATACTATAGCACTGACTTAGGTCCCTGTTTACTAACAATTCTGAAAAATGTGAAAATAAATACGAAAGGCCGGCAATGGACCTATCGATCCGTTTTGTTCCGCTCCGTTCTTTCATACAAAAAACCAGACTGGTTCAGGTTTATCCTTTTGTATTCAATTCTTTGCTATTATACTCGGCTTCGTCCTCGGGATTAGCAAATAATACTTGTAGTAACGCCTAGTGATACGCCAGTCACGCACTTTATTTGAGGGTATAAATAAAATTTAAAATGAGTCTCACGTCAACAAGGTGGGCGACCTATCCGCTCGCTTCATTTCGCTTTTTAGTGCTCGCCACGATCACACTCTCGCGTCTTAAAAGTTTTTACTTTAAGTGAGGTAGTGCTTATTTATAATGCCTAAGCGGAAAAGTGAGGAGGATTGTCAAATCTGTTGTGTAAGTTTAAAAAACTCGAAGTGTTACGAAGATGCCGTACGCGGAGTCTCAAGGTTAGTCATTGTGTGAATAAGTGCATTTATTAGTGACTATGGCCGAAAATGTCATTTTCTATTTGCTGCCCGTACAATGCTCGTTTGATAACGGGCAGAAGTATGATAAGTCAGCCATCTTGTTATATTCTCATAAGTACTAGAGAAACTTTATTAGTTAATGACGAATTATACCTATAATGGTAAATTTGTCACGTTTTTATTTTTTACTGGTTTCCTCTGAAATGAAGTTTTATAATCCAATGAAATAGTTTTACGAAAACTGTTAAATAAGATTTATTTCATACCTACCTAGTGGGCTTATTTTGTATGAATTTTTATGACACTATATCTCTAAGAAGAAAGTTTACTAAATAATAGTTATTGCTACAGTGATTATTCACTAAACTGGGCTTGCGTACCTCTCTTTGGGGTTGCACTACCCAATAATAATTTTGCGAACAGTATTTTAGGATTGTTCCTTAACTGATTAGCAGTAATAATAATTATCCAATCGTAACATGCACCTACTTTTTATGATTATATACTAAAGAACAAATACAGTATATACATAGTGGTAATGGTTACCTATCCTGGTTTGCGAACTTCTCTTTGGAGCTGTACTACCTTATGGTAATGGTAACCTCTCCGGGTTTGCGTACTTCTCTTTGGAGCTGTACCACCCTATAAATTAGTCTCGCGAACAGTACTTTGGTCTGTTTCATGACTAATGGAGATATCGGTGTATTCATAGTGGCAATGGTTACATATCCGGGTTTGCGTACTTCTCTTTGGAGCTGTACCACCCTATAAATTAGTCTCGCGAACAGTACTTTGGTCTGTTTCATGACTAATGGAGATATCGGTGTATTCATAGTGGCAATGGTTACATATCCGGGTTTGCGTACTTCTCTTTGGAGCTGTACTACCCTATAAATTAGTCTCGCGAACAGTACTTTGGTCTGTTTCATGACTAATGGAGATATCGGTGGTTTTCAGAGCAAGAACGTAATAACAACGTTTTAAACCTGCAGGCCTATTACGATCTCACGGTTTTCAAATAATATCATATGATATCATAGTGCAAAGCGAAAATTATGATTTTCGGTCAGATTTTTGATCATTCGTTCGTTATATGATATTGACATCATCGAAATTATGCCATAGTAATGATATCATTGGAGATCGGTAATACGAAATGAAGCATTTCATGATTTATTATGCCATGTCATACGATGAAAGATTTATAATTGGCCTACTGGTCGATGGGATTATTGGTTCTGAGCCACGTTCGGAGATGCAGGTCGACCTCGACCCAGAACCCGCCGAAGTGGCTACGCCCGCCGTTTATATCTTCTGTGCCGTCATGACGGTCACCCCCGTGGTGGTCGCCACCACCGCCACCACCGCCGCCGCCGGTGCGCCTGAGCAAGTGACGGATACCGACGAGCCTGGGTCAGCTAATGCGATGCTAAACACCACAATACTTGAAATATTGGGCGAGGATCCAACTATTTCGAATACTTTTGGAGCCGACATTCACAAAGACTTTGCAGTTAAGTTGGAACACACATTAATGTGAAATACCTTTCGCCGACTAACTGCAAACTAATTAATGCTCCCGTAGGTACTGAATGCCGAAATTAAGGTGGCTATCTCCGATATAAACGCTAAACGTTATAAAAATATCGAAATTAGGCAAAAACAAGTTTCTACGGCTATTTCATGCTTGAACCAAGCTATTAATTCGCTGACCTCGAAAAATAACAGTGACCCAGAATTAATAAAAATGTTGATGGACACAGAACGTATTCTCTGTGACTTACAATACCGGATTCAGTCATACGACGGAATTTTATTCTGTCTTCCCTTAAAAAAGACATGAAAGACCAGCTTCAAAATAATTAACCATTTTTTATTCATTCATTAGGCGAAAACCTGTCAGAAATTATTAAGACTGCAAAGGCGATTAATAAATAGGGTGCAGAGTAAAAAAAATAAAAAAACTTTAATAAATTTATAAAAGCAGATCATTTAAAAATTGAAAATTTACGCTCAGTGCTAAAATTTAAAACAAAAAATTGTTTCATGACAAAAATAGATTTAAAAGATGCTTTTTGACCCTAATTCAAGAAAATAAGATTTCAAATTGAACAAGAACTATTTGGCTTGAGTACTGCACCATCAAGGCAATAAAACCAATTGTCCGATTACTCCGTTCTGCGGACCTAAAATCAACTAATTATTTAGATAATTATTGGCCAAATATACAAACCAAAAAATTAATTACCTCTCTTTGATTTTAATTAACGAGGCCAAAAGTTTAATGATACCTAGTAATATATGTACATTTTTAAGGTTTCGTTCTAATCTAGACTAAAAATTTCCAGATCACAAATCAGAAATTAAAAAAAAAAAAAAAAAAGAATGGTTAACTCTTAAAAGATGTTGAATACGTCAATTCGCACAAATAGTCGAATTACTAGTCTCAGTTTGCCCGGCTGTAGAATACACTAGCCTTAAACTAAAATATTCGAGCGCATTAAGTAATTAAACTTAAAATCATCATTAATGATAATTATGATAAATTTATAAAAATCCCTAGGAATGACGCAATACAAATACCGTTTTGTAAAATCAAACATGATACACATGATCTGGAAATTTTCTCAGACGCCTCAAATACGGGGCTGTACGTGGCAAAGAGAAGGTTAGCGGATTGTGGAGCATTCAGGAGAGAACACAATACATTAACTACCTAGAAATTCTAGCTGCTTTTCTAAGATTAAAAGTGTTCGCCAAAAATGTAAGTACCTAGTTGTCAAATTTCTCCGCATCGACAACACTACAGTAATCTCTTACATCAATACAATGGGGGGTATTCAGTTCCCCCACTTCACTGACATCACTCGTCAACTATGGCAGTGGTGGTGTGAATGTCGCAATTTGTATGTTATGGCTTATTACATTAGCTTATCAGATAATATAACGGCAGTTGCCGAATCAAGGCGGGTACATCCTGACATAGAATCGACGACACGTTTAGCGCAAAGGTCGAGTGATCACCTACTGCGCAACGGGTCGCGGGTTCGATTCCCGTACGGGACAAATGTTTTATGGCCTACAGAAATTTGTTCCGGTCTGGGCGTATGTGCATGTGATATTCTATGTTTGTAACTGCACCCACGACACAGGAGAAAATCCTAGTGTAGGGCGACGTATTTAAAAAAAAAAAAAAAAAAAAAAATTGGAGTTAGCGGACTGGGCATATCAGGAAATTGTCTCATCGTATGGGGCACCTCAAGTAGACTTATTCGCTAGTCAAATAAATACTAAATGCACTGATTATGTCTCCTGGCATAGGGACCCAGATGCATTTCCTGGGCCGATTTTAATTTTTATGCTTTCACCCCGTTCTCTGTCATTGTATAGCGGGGAACTTATGCGGACGGCGTGGAGTGTACCGCCGATATTAGCATCTATATTCCAAAGTTCTTTTAAACAATATAATGTTTATTTACGGCGCTGGTTCAATTACTGTAACGACAATAATTGTGACTTGTATAATCCTTCAATTCCACAAATAATTTATTTCAACAAACTATTATGAAGAGGGAGCTCAATATGGCACGCTTAACTCCTATAGATCCACGCTCGCCCTGCTTAGGGGAAAATAATTTACGAGAAGATGACAGAGTAAGAAGATATTTTAAATGAATATTTCGGTTACGCCCTCCCTTGCCCAAATATGTGGGATACTTCAATAGTTATTAATTATGTCAGCCAATTTTACGCCAATGAAACATTGTCTTTTGAAAAACTTTCGAAAAAACTCATCACTCTCATTGCGCTGTTGACAGCACACAAAGTACAAACATTGTCCTAGATTAATATTAAAAGTATTGAAATCTTTCCTTCTCTTCATAAGTGCTAAAAAGCCTTATAATGCTGTCGGTTCCCAAACCTTAAGTCAGTGAATAAAGAACACACTGCGCGATAGCGTTTTTGATCTAAACATATTTACCGCGCACAGCACGCCGCTACATCCGAGGCTCATCACCTAGGTGTCGGCCTAGATCAAATAAGACGAACCGCTGGATGGAGCGGCTCTTCAAGCACATTCTATCGATTCTATAATAGAATCATAAGTAATGTCAATACTAATGGAAATAATTATTTTGCCAGAACAATTGTTAATAATACGAGTAATTCAAATGATGATTGATGTTTATTCTTATTAACATAAATTAATGAAAATTCAGGAATAAACAAAATATTTCACACTATTATCTCTAAAAGTCTACAAGTATTATTTGCTAATCCCGAGGACGAAGCCGAGTATAATTAATGATTAAACGAACTTACCTGTACGTGAAGTTCAATCATAATTATACGAAGGCTTCGTCCGAAGGGATTAGCAACCCTCCCTCCCAACTACAAGTCCCCATTTTTGTGTGAAATATTCCGGATGCGGCTACTCTAAACTAAATGAAGCGAGCGGATAGGTCGCCCACCTTGTTGACGTGAGACTCATTTTAAATTTTATTTATACCCTCAAATAAAGTGCGTGACTGGCGTATCACTAGGCGTTACTACAAGTATTATTTGCTAATCCCTTCGGACGAAGCCTTCGTATAATTATGATTGAACTTCACGTACAGGTAAGTTCGTTTAATCATTAATTATGTTTTGCTTAGAATAGAATGATAACGGATACAATCTAATATATAAATATCTCGAGTTACAGTGTTTGTTATCGGAATCCTTCGAAATGGCTTGACCCATTTTTATGATGTTTTTGTGTATATTTGGTAGGTATGAGAATAGGTCGTAAGCAATTCCTCTCCAGGATATTTTGAGATAGTTTTCTACAATTTCTAAAATGTGGCTTTTGGTAAAAATAAGCCAATTCAAATCCTGTAAATAATTGTCTGTAAATTACTAGTCTGAACGAGGCACGCTTTATATCTCAATTCTTTTGTCGGCGAAGTCAATAACGCATATTCTTAATATTAAACTTGGCTCTCATTTCACATTTATGTTTTAGATGAGATATTACAATAATAGCGCCTTGTTTCTTATTATGTGCATCAAAATTAAACACAACCCGAAGAAAATTGGAATTTTGATTTATTATTATTTTTTATTAATTTATTTCGACATAAAAATCAGATATAAGCATTGTTTTAAAGTGACTGAAACCCGATCAGGTTTGTCTAGTCACCATTCATTCGTCTTAATTACAAAAAAAAACCAGCAAACGAGCACAAATAAGCGGCCAAAGCCGAAAAACATAGCTACACAAACTAGAATATAAACTGCACACGTACGCTGCGCGCGCATAAGCTGAATGAGTGCGTGCGCATCGCTCGTGCTCGGGTACAAGTGAACACAAAAAGCATTATAGAAATAAAGTTATTATATCGCAGTAAATTCTTTGGACGTAAAATAATATTTTAGCTTCCGCTTAGCGTTATCAACACCCAAAATCATTTGTATTTCTTTCGGTAAATCGTTTATTATTGTTGGAAGAATACAAGATAGCCTTCTTTTTCCATAAAAGTTAGTTGAGCCCAACTTGAAGAGTTTTTTCTGCGTAACCTGTCTCGTCTGCTTTCTATGACTAACTGTCGGCAAAGTCGGTACTGTGTGAAGTTGTTCACTAAGTATTGCATAATTTGTCTTATCATAGACTGACATGACCTTGCAATATCTAAAAAGCTCACTATAGTTGTCCCTAAATTTTTCTTTTATTTTTTTATTGACCATTAATTTTAGAAATCGCACCTGTAGATTATAAATTTTATTTAAGTACGTTTTGAATGTGCGACCATAACTAGAAATTCCATATGCAACAATAGGATCAACCAATGTCCTGTACAATATCATCAGTATGTGAAATGGTATTTTGCTCTTAATTATGGTAAATCTTGACAGCAGAGCACGCAGTTTTTCACATACGGTTTCCACATGAGGCCCCCAGTTGAGGCGATTGTCTATTATCAGACCTAAATATTTTTGTTGTTCTACTAGGTCAACTGACGGGCATTGACAAGGTGTTATTTTTTTGTGCATACATTCGTGACTGTGAATAGCTATTGCAATATCGTGATTTGTGTGATTATGACTTGAATGTATGTGCAAAAGCTTAGTTTTTTGCCCATTCAGCACAAGCCCCATGTCATGGGACCACTCGTTTAGCAGTGACAAATCGTACTGGAGGTTATTTTGGACAGCTCGGATATCGCGATCCGCCGCTATTAAGCAAGTGTCATCCGCGAACTGGTACACTTTGCATTTTTTAACTATATTGTTAACATCGTTAACATACGCTAAATAGTGCAAAGGACCGAGCACTGATCCTTGAGCTGTGCCCTCAGATACTTTCCTTTTGTCACTGTAGGTATCGGCAACTTTAACCTGGTACGTGCGGTTTTTAAGGTAATCTGTGCTCCAGTTGAGTAGCGGACCCCTAATCCCTGTCAATTCGAGTTTTTCCAACAATGTGCTATGTTGAAGTGTATCAAATGCCTTACTATAATCTATGAAAGCAATAAGCACGTGTTTTTTTTCGTTTAAGTAGGTATTTATGTCATCAGTAAATTTTGATAAAAGTAAGGAAGTGCTTTTTTTGGGTTGAAATCCGAATTGGTTCGAACTCAAAATACTATTTACTTGATAAAATTCTTGAATTTTATCAAGTATTTGAATTTGATAAACGCGCCTGACTTGAGCCACACGTCAATCGCCGCTTCCTCAGCAGAGACAACTTTTATTGCAACTTGAGCAAGTCAACTGCGCCTACATGAAACGCATTCAGTTAACGTAACTCCATACTCCCTATTTGATTCCACAACATAAATACTAGCTGGTGCACTAAATATTTGATTTAGAACGCGACGCTGCAATGTTTACATTGACGTCTTATGTTGAGCGGTTGCGTTTCAAAATTTTTCATGACGGCAACAGTTTCAAAAAAAGCGAGTCTTAGCAATTTATGACACTTTGTACTTGACTTCTAGTTTTATTCAGGATTCACAAATTATCATCATCATTTTTATAGCTGGGATGATAAAGCGACATAATACGCCATCAACAAGCGTTTTAGGTCTTTTCCCACCATGCTAGCTCATTACTGGATTCGTCGTTAAATTATTTTTTACACTCAACGGATTTTTAGGAGCGTCGGTGGCGCTGTGGACTCGGCACTTGTCTTCCAATCGGGAGGTCCGGGTTCGAGACCACCGTGTATCACTGTGTTTTTCGTTTCGAATTTCATATGTACATTTGTCTGACGCTCCTACGGTGAAGGAAAACATCGTGAGGCAACCTGCATACATCTGCGAAGAAATTCAAAGTTGTATGTGAAGTCGACAAATCCGCACTGGGCCAGCGTGGTTTACTAAGGCCTAATCACCCTAACATAGGGTAGGCTCGAGCCCCTCGGTGGGGACGTATATGATGACTATATGTTATTAGATAATAAATATGCCTACAAAATACATATACTACTTACTATTGTAAACAAAAGAATAAACTAAAATTCTATATAGCTGTGGAAAATGTGTTTGTACTGCTCGCTTGAAAGAATCATGAGATGGTGCACGCCTTATGACCTCAGACAAGGAATTCCAAAGTTCATGAACAAATTTATGACAAGTCTTTTACCGTCTAAGCCATTATGGCTTAGACGGTAAAAGACTTGTCATAAAACATAGGGGAGTGGGGTGGAAGAAGTATTGTATCGTTTTAAGGAACGAAGGGGTCTGTTCTTTGTTGAGGAGTAAAGAAGAAAACGGGATTTGAGATAATGTGTCGTATACGAACTGGTAAGTAGAGAATGAACAAGACAAAGGATATGACAATCTCTCCGATGAATTATAGGGAGCCACTGGGTCAATCAACTTTTTACCCACACTGGAGCAAGAGTTCATGATATTTAAAAAAAAAAGTACTCTTGATATCTTTTTATATTGACCAGATGATTGTACTAATTCTGTATATTCTATTTTCAAAAAAGCACAACTTTTTTAATAAAATACATGTAAAATTTTATCAACTACGATTGAAGGAATGCGTTACATGTCCACTTAGTTACCGTGTCAATTTACACATTAAACTATCATAAAATCAAAATTAAAAGTAAAGTCAATAAAAACTATTCAAAACCAATAAAAAAATGTAATCTGTACTGAAGGGCAAAATAGTAACGCTAGAGACAATTTTGGTAACTCCAAAGACTCTATATTGATATTTTTGAAATCTTTCTGGATACCGCTTTTGTTTTTCGCCGGGGGCTAGGGCCATGATTCCCTTTCAGATTCCTAAGAATTTTTGAACCAATTTTAATTATTATGGAACAGAAATAGAGAGAGTTATGTTGTAATTGTAAGCTGTTAGTAGAAGTGATTTTGTTGATACTAGAACAATTCGTAATTTAAAAAACCTTTATGTATTGTTTAACTACAATTTAGAAATTAATTCTCATTCACTTAAACTTAGTATAAAATTCTGAATCAAACGTTAAGTTTGTCTCTGGTGTTACTCTTACTGCCTTCAGAGTTACCGTCAAAGTAACTCATTATATTAGTAATTCCAGAGACATTTGACGATTATTCAGTTGTGACGGCTATTATTATAAAAAAACATTATTAATTTTATTAAACTTAAAACATAAACACCACTGGTCAATAATAAAAAAAGGAAATTGAGCCAATGTAATTCATCTAGCCTTCGAAAACATGGACACTCAGGAGACAGCTAATAAACCCACGCACTCCCTTCGAACGTTCATCGCTGGCTGAGGGCTTGTCCGGCTGCATCAAAAGCTTCGCCGCCGTGCCCCCAAAGAATTATAAGTTTCGACGTGGTTTATTGATAGGTATGTAATAAATTCAGAAGAGCGTCGGTGGCGCTGTACCCTCGGCACTGGATTATGCTCCGAGTAGAATCGGGAGGCCCGCGATTGATCCTGCCATGTACCAATGTGTTTTTCGTTTCATGAATTTCATATGTACATTTATCTGATGCTCCTACGGTGAAGGAAAACATCGTAAAGAAACCTGCATACACCTGCAAAGTAATTCTAAGGTGTATGTGAAGTCAACCAATCCGCACTGGGCCAGCGTGGTTTGACTAAGGCCTAATCGCCCTAACTAGTTAGGGTACGCTTGTACCCCTCAGTGGAGACGTATATGAGCTGTGATGATGATGATGATGATCTAATAAATTAATAAGTAATTTTTAATTAAAATTTAATATTTTTTAAATTCAGTCTCAAAGGACAGCGCATGGTGGGTAAAATAGTTGATTGACCCCACTGAAGCTTGGAGCGCTAGTATGATTTATATAATATGATGAAAGCGTAGCTTATAAATGAACCGTATACACAGGTTCTGCAAACGCACTAATTTATTCAACTGAGTAATAGTTAGGTCAGGACAAAACGTATCAGAGTAGTCTAAATTGGAAGAAGTAGTAACTGGGCTAGCAAGATTTTCGAATTGCTCGGAAGCAAGTTCTTTGTGCGTTTAAAAGAATTGTCGGACGGAATTGTCGGAACACACAAAAGTCTTTACAATTGTTATTAGGCATCAAAGTAAGGTTCTTCAAACAAATGATATTAATTTATTTGAAGACTAGCTTTCCGCTCGCGGCTTTGCCCGCGTTCTTATTGTTTTCCCGTGGGAATTTTATATTTTGCCGTAGGAAAAATAATTTTGTAGCCTACTATTTAAAATATAGCTATGTCCGCGAACTATGTTTCGTCTAAAAAATTAGAAAAATGTAAATTTACTTTCCCGCGGGAACCACTTAGTTTTCCGGGATAACAAGTAGCCTATAATATGTTAATCTGTGTCATAATCCGTCTATCTACAAATTTTCATCCAAATCCATTTAGTAGTTTTTGCGTGAAATAGCCTCCGTGGTCTAGTGGTTGAGTTTGACCAACTGGTATATTGATCTGAAGGTTCGAGGTTCGATTCCACACGGGGGCAAGAGCTTTTCTGTCGGGTTTGACTCACATTAGGACTTCTGAGTACGCCTGGCTTGCTACCACTATCAGATCGATATATAGCAGGTCAGGTCAGGCCAGACTACGGAAGATTAATCTTCAGATTAATATCATCGCTTCTTTTCTTCCCAAAGAGTTAGGTAGAGGAACATAAAGCATCTGGAGGAGGCCTCTGTCCAACAGTGGGCGTCTCTGGCTGAAATGATGATGATAGTGAGGATGACATAAATGTCCTCGCTTTGCTATTTTTATGTCACACGTATAGCGAGGGGATGGAACTATTACAAATATTTTTTTAAACAGAAAAATCTTAATTAGCTTTTCATCTAACCTGGATCGAACCCGATACCTTGGATTAGCTGTCTCACTTGAATCTAAATATACCAACCAGGTAGTCTTAATTAAGTTTACTTGGAATTACTTTGTTAAAATCCACTTATAAATTGATTTACAAAAAATAGCTATAATGTTAACATAAACAAAAAAACACCAAGTCCGGTTTGCCTTCTAGAGGATATTTTGGGGTAGGATACTGAAATTTACGAAGGCTTTTTTTGCTGTTAGTGAATAAGTGAAAACGTTTCTTAAATATAGATCATAAAAATAAAGCTTATTAGCACAAATGTATGTAAGCTACTATAATATATATTTGTGCTAATAACAGCAGTGAAAAGCTTAAGTCTTTAATTTGGACCTAATACATACGTTTCGTTTCCTAATTATGAATTAAATATTTACAGATTCTTACTTAAAATAACATTCGATTTAAAACTATCGTGGTCATTATAAATGTTATGGGTTAATCGCTACAGTCTTCAACATGCACCAACCAAGAACTTTTCCTGAGTCGGAAAAGTTTTATTACAGCTCACAGCACGTCAACTGAGTCCACATAAAGAAGCTATCGTTAAAGGAAATGCGCGGGGTACGTGCTTGAAATGAAAAGTATAATTATTATATTTTCTCAAACATGTTACGATAGTGACCATAATGTCTTGCACAACCTTCTTTGGGATAAATCGTAATTGCAGTACTGAGCCTGGCAGCAGACAGCAATTTCTTATCTCGCGTGCTCGAGCGGCCGGCAATGTTGTTTGAAAATGGAACGAACTTCTTTCAAGTCCGTACATGATTACTGAAAAGGTAACTCACTTAAGTTTTATTCAAATTTCGAACTGCTACACAAAATAAAAAGAAAAGAAAAAAAGAAAGAAACCGATTTTTTGTGTGCGGCTTTACCATTTTTATGCCTATTGTTTTTCATATATTTAATTTTTTAAAATGAGTACATAGAGTGATGAAGATATACACCGCAGGAAATTCAAGAGATATTATTGCGCTAAAAGACATTATTGAAAACAATTTACCACCAAAATCGAGGAGCATTGAAAACGTAAAAAAATATTTTATCAAGAAATGAAAAGAAATCTGATTGTAATGGTACGCATCAACACCGAGAAACAATTGTACTTACAAGTATCGGTGCCTTCACAGCAGAGAGTGACACTGGAAGCACTTATTGAGATAGTACATGGATAGTACACTGCACGTCGTACGTCGTCGGCAATATAACATTTTGGATCACACAAACAAGATCACACAAAGAAAAGTGAAATTTTTATTTTAAAGCCTTTTCATTTTAAAAATTTTAGTTCACACGAGTTGCATTGTTCAAGATTCACTTGTAATTTGTAACCAGGCCATATGTCGTCACCAATTTAAAAACTAGGAAAATTCCTTCATTAGTTTTTAATATTATTGGATAAAGAAAAAATCTTGCTACTGGTTCGCCAATTATGTAAGAAAACTCTCCAAATAAAAGCATTCAAAATCACCGCAAAAGTCCTTGATGAGAAAATATATTGCTTTTTATTTCTCCTCTTTATTCAGAAAAATGTGTCGTTAGTTACCATATTGTAATAACGGACGAACGCCAATAGAACATCACATCAGGAAAATGTGGTGTTAGTTACTATATTGTAATCACCGCCTAATGTCATAACTTGGGCCACACAAAAGTAGCTCAGTCTTCGGTGAGGAAACTTTTATTGCAACCGATGCGAGGCAACCAGTTTATACACAGCGACGCACCGCGCGTCGAACGAACGGCTCAAAAATTCTATTTACCCTCCACTTTTGCCGCCCGAATTCGCCGAGACGTAAATAAGACATTTCGCGTTATTTACCCGGCGTTTCCTCAGAAGTCGGCTGAGAAAATAAATTAGGAAAAAATAGAATGAAACGTCTGTGCATTTTCGTATTGAGTTTGACTGTTTAATGTGAGAATACGATATTGGAGTGAGCGTCCCGAATTGTGAGCTTAGATAAACAGTATAGGTTTTGGGAACGACTTGCGTGTATTGGAGCGAAAGCGTTCACAGTCGCTGTCTACGTGGAACATACAAGCTCTTTGTAATTCATCAGTCTGTTGTTCGTGAATGTTTCCTGTTTTAGGTGATTCACGGCATAAGTATAATAATAACAAAATCTCTTTTTAACATTGACACTCGACAAAGGGCTCGCGATTCTTCAAAAACAGGGAATAAAACGCTATTTGTTTCACCGAGTGAATAAAAAAAAAGAATTTGGAACATGCGCGAATATACGGACTATAGTAAGAAAAAAGGAAAACGTGCAAAGAGGTTGCACACTCTCGTTATAAAAACGTACTAAAAACCACCAAAACGTAATAACTGGCTGCATGGAATATGCCTCAATTTAAAATTTTAAGAGTAATTATTTTCTCGCCGTCAATGATAAAAAGTAGAGTACCTAACAACTGAAAAAAAAATCATCTCGGCTCTTGTATCCCTTGATCCGCTCACACGCTCGCCGTGTAGCCAACGGCGGCTACGGTGCGGTTACGCATTTACCCCCAAGAAAAAAAAAGAATTCTATTCTAGAATCCTTCGCTCCTCTCGGGATATAACTTAGTGCCTCGAAAAGAATTCACCTTTTTTCACTTGTTGGGTAATCTACTATTATAATATTTTCTCCACAATCTTACATACCTAGCGTGCCAATACAATAACTGGAGTTTGCACCAGGGTATAGATTGAGAGAGACTGATGGCGTCTGAGCTAGGCAAATATGCCTGCATTACAGAGCACCAACTCTCCCCTCAGAATGTGGACAGGTAGAGGAAATATTCAGTACTCGGCCGTGATGGTGTTAAACAGTAACACTTTGCCAAACCTACAAGCTACCACCACAGGTAGTACTCGTACTTACGACCGCGTTTCGCGGCTGTGTTAGGAGGCACGTGAGAATTACCTAACAATATCTAACTTGTTAATAAAGACCTACGTACTCACAGTCCAGCTTCTTCTTTCCTCCTTAGGCACCGTGGCGTACAAAACAGGGGCCCCTAATCGCCTCCAGGCGAGCCACTGACGATTGGACGTGGCTGGACTGTTCTTGGGAGTAGGTACTACACATACACAGACACTTGTGAATCTCCACTAAACAAGGGGTACTAGATAGACCTCCAAAACACACAATAAATAATTACAGATACCGAGTCGCTAATCAGCGAACAAAACCACGGGTGCTCAATGCCGACTCCGATTGGCGTCTCAAGTAGACGTACACCGCATACACTGTGGCCACCCGAGTAGTGTCGCAATATCCAGCGCCGCCTCGCGACTCGAGCATAGTAACTAACAGTAAATTTGATATTACTTAGCGTAGCAATGAGTAATTTGAATAAGTAAGAAAAAATATAACAGTAAAAATACACAATTACCATATGTGTGTGTGTGTGCACGTGTGCGCGTGTGTGTGTGTGTGTGTATGTGTGTGTGCATGTTTGTGTGTGTAGTTCTCTTTAAACTAATCAGTTACCAAACAAGCAGGCTGCCCACTAGCTGATTAGTGAATACAGTCGCCTAAAACTACATGTATATGTCTTAAACGCTTTGTTTCAAATATTTGTATTGTAATATTTTCATTATGAAATATTAAAAAAAATGCATGTTCGTATCTTATTTGTATTTTCCGTTTGGTCATAGTTTTGTTTGAGAAATATCTATTTCTTCTCCCACAGGACGGGCTAAGCCTAGTGTGGAAGTTAGATCAATCCTATTGTGTTTGTATGTACTAAATTGGAAATAAACAATTATTATATTATTATATAGTTCCTGTAGGGTTTTCAAATCTACAAACTCTACAAGAACTTCAATAGCTTCAATGCTAGCCTGTGACATAAGATGTCGAGTACACATCCTAATAATTTCATTGCCTGTCGCACTCTTCAAACCGGAATACAACAATACAAGCACCGCTAGTTGGCGGAAGCAAAATGTGTGATAGAGGTACCGCGCTGATGACTTTGTTTCCCTCCCAAGCCCTTTTCATCGCAAACCAAATTCAACTATTTTTTTACTGTAATGCATTTCTGAAACTTACTCAGCATTTTGCTATTTACCTACTACGATCGTTTATCGATGTATTCCTCAAATTAGTTTCAAATTCATTCTACACATGCACAAAATTTGTAATGGTAACTTTAACACTTTATATCTTTTAAAAAAGATTTAGTAAGTGAGAATCGTTCCGTGCTTCATACTTTGTACCGTATGCGAGCCATATCTGCTCAAAGTTAAAGCAGCGTAAATGCATTTTCATGATTAACATAAAATACACGTTATATAATATTGTAAATAGCTTTTGTTACATTGTTTTCACAAATTGGAGTTAACAGTAAAATTGTTATTTGTTAATTGATTTCTAGTTCAAACAAATCACTGAAAGCATAGTTTTGTTGTTATTAATCACTACACATTTAAAGGTAAATCCGTATCCTTTTTAACAATTATTATAGCTTGTAAGTGTCCTTTAAATACCTAAAGCACTCGCACAATGGTAATGAATACCGAACTTTGGAAAATTACCGGATGCTCTTTTTTGGTAAAAATTGCTGATAAAATAGTATTTTTTGGACAATGGATTGCCCAGCGTGCGTGCTATTCGAAAGTGAAAGAAAATAGCGTACAAAGTCATATTTACTACTTAGATACAATATATTTTCTACAAGATCGATGTCTTCGATACTGAAAATCGCATTCGTCTTGAATTTTTTTATTCTTTTGTGTTTTCAAGTCGTCCTATCTTTAGTTACCCCAATAGAGACCTTTGCTGTTAGCTGCAGATAGCCCTTACAGCGTCACCTTAACTTAGCTCAGGGAAGGTGAGAACTTTGGTGTGTTGAACCTTAAGCCATGGATTTCAAGGCAGACGCGGATCGGACAGACATTAGCGAGTCTCTAAAGTCTCGGACACTTAAGTTCGTCATGTAGTGGGATGCGGTGAGAAATGACCAGGTACATATATGTTTATCTGTTCTACGTGTCCTAACAAGGACCCGTGAAGATCTGAAAATATCCTGTAGATCCAGGGCACTAAGAGCATGTTATCTTACTCATTTCCTCAAGAGAGCGACTTAACCAAGCGCAGGGATACAAAAAAAGAGAAATATAAAATGGCATATACCGCGCTGTAAGAGTGCACACTGGCGGCTTACGTTAATCTGTCCATGTGTCCGGCGATGACGTGGGTCCGACGCGACCCGAGATCTCTATGAAATTGCCCATTTTTTGCGCGACAGCACTACACTTTATTGTGTTTAGTGTTGGGCTGTTCTTCTTAATTTGGGACGTTACCCTGTTTTGCGAGCGTTGTATACCTATTATTGTTATGATATGGGAAACTTAGTATATGGACTGTTTGTAAGCTGTGTATTCGCCGTATGATACTCGAATTATAAAACATATTTCAAAAAGTATAGGATTTATTGCTTTTGTGTTTTATAATATTTGATTGACATTCAATGACAAGGCATAATATGTTTATAGAAAATATGTTTATAGAAGACTTTACTTTCTTAATAACTCGTAATGTAATAATATCATAGGTGCTAGGTCTACTCATCACGAAATCTGTGACTGGTAGACATCCTATATTACAAGTTGGCAACGTATAAGCTGTGGTCTTTATTTCTAGAGGACTGTACTTACAGGTGGGCAGTCTACTGCTCTGTCAACTTTTTTGTTTTGAAATACTCGTATATTGTATATTTTTTATTTTCCTGAAAGTTTTCTCCTTTTTAAAATTTAATATTATTATTTTAGGGGGATATATCTTTGTGTGCACGACCGGTGTATTATAAATAAACATTTATTATTATTTGTAATCCACTTGAAGTACAACAAACAATGGTGATCAATGCAAACAGTTGTAGTCCCACACAAATTTCACTCCGCCGTATAATAATAGCCCTGGCGCAAACACGCCCGTTGTCTCAATAATAATGTTAATAACGCCTCATTGTAACCGGCAACGCGCCAATTAAAATATTTTATTAGCACACTGGCAATTTGGAAGGCACTTAATTAAAACTTCACTGGAAACGGCGCATATAGCTTTCTGGGAAGCGACCCATGAACGCCGAAGCTGTTCGGTCGTTAATACGGAGTTTACGAAAGCTTAGATAGTAGGCTAACTATAAATAATGTCTGTGTTTTTCGAATTTCATATGTACATTAATTTGTCTGACACTCCAACGGCGGAGGAAAACATCGTGAGGCAACCTGCGAAGAAATTCAAAGGTGTATATGAAGTTGTCAATCCACACTGGGCCAGCGTGGTCAACTAAAGCCTAAACACCCTAACTTGGCGCATAACACATTGCACCGGACACCGCTGCGGTGTACGGAGGGACGAAAACCGCATGCGGCTGCGGCGGCACGGAACCGTGCCACCGTGCGGTTTGCTCCGTATCACCGTCCGGAGCTGCGGTGCACGACGACGCCCCGCATCACCGCATTATCTATGTTGAGATCTATTACGCGTATGCACGTCCTTTCTACGCAAAAATCCATACGATACTGCGGCACAGTGTGGCATACCCCGCGGACCGCACCGCATCACCGTCCGGGAGTGCGGTGACGTCGCGCGCGCCGCACAACCGCACGGTGATGCGGTGCGAGTGTGTTATACCCTGCAGTTTTTGTATACAAATTAAGATTCTCCAGTCAAAATTAAAAACCGCAGCACCGCACACCGGAGCGGTGTCCGGTGCAATGTGTTATGCGCCTTAGAGTAGGCTCGAGCCCCTCGGTGGTGACGTGTATGAGCTGTTATGATGTCTATGTGAGTGATGGCGTATTTAGACAATGTGTATTCGCCATGAATGAGGCGATCAAACATTATTATCAGAATGCCAGCATGAACAATAATGAACATGGGTCTCGACCTGGGGTTTGGTTGGGCCATCCACCACGCCAAACCGCGTTGGGCCCTTCTTTCAGGCGAGGTTAACATGGGTTCCTTGTGGTTTTGGGAAGATAGCCAGTTCCTCACATGTTGAGGAGTCCAGGTGAAGCTCGCTTCCACCTTCGGCCTTATCGTCACTTACCATCAGGTTAGATGAAGGCCAAGAGCTTCCCTGTCGTATGTAAGAAAGACTTATATTGAAGGCTCTCCCGATTTCAAAACAGATGTCAACTTGTTTTCTCATTAACTTGTGTTTGCATACATCAAATACGTTGAAGTGTTTAACGTGCAAGGATTAAATAATTAACTGATTTTCTTGGCAAATTAGATTTCTTTCTCTCCCGTCTACTTTCCCGATTTCCGAACAGGTGTGGAGTCATTTTTTTCATACCTCAAAAGAGAAAAACGGAAACCTTATCACTTCGCTTTCCGTCCGTCTGTCTGTATGTCTGTCAATACCCTTTTTCTCAGGAACGCGTAGATATATCAAACTGTAATATACCGGGTGTAACTAAACACCCCAATAACATTTAAGGGGCATATAAGTTAGATACTAAATGGACCTTCGGTGCTTGTCCGAGACCTGGAACCCCAATACTTTCAGAGTTATTTGATTTTAAACTGAAAGCAAAAACTTTCAAGTGACAACCATAAGCAGCTCTTAACACAAAAGAAATTAAAACACAAAATGACACGTGACAGACGTGAGCGTAGTATTCCTCCTACGCTTACGTAGGGCTGTTGGCACTTAATACAAAAAAAAAATTATTTAGTTGTAGGACGTGAGCGTAGTATTCCTCGCAAGCTTACGTAGGGTTGTCCGCACTTAATACCAAAAACAAGGAACATTAGTATTTATTTTATTTACAGAATCATAACAATAATTAATAATTGTGTTATCTACAAGAACTGCTGCAGAATAAACAATCATAATTAAGAGGCACGTATGAGAATCATTCAATAATTTTCATTGTCGAAATAATATCAGATATGATGTCCTGTCAAGATGACTTCATTATGATCGTCCAAGAAAACATGTTCACCTAAGAAATGCTACAACAATTTTACATTTTATCACCGATTATTGCTTTGAAGAATTACCTATTGTCTTGGTTTTACGAAGATGCCTGCAAAGTCTATCTTTAAATTCCGATTGCCTGCCACCATCAACATACACATCGTGGTTCCAGTTTTTGTTTTCAGTGCCAATACTTTGTGTGCATTATCCCAAGAATTCCATTTTAGCCTGGATACTTAATATTTTTTAATTTTATAGTTTAGTCTTTATAATTTAACTGTTTAATAATTTTAGTTTTACGTTATTTGTTAATATGAATGATAATAAGCTCTGTCACCAGTGTCAGTACTGTCCCAGATGTTTCACAGGCTCTAGAGGCCTCAAAATTCACATTTTCAAAGTTCATAAAGCAAATTTAAGCCATTCCACTCTTCCTTATAGCTCCTCAGCGACAAATAATGCACAATCTATGCAAGAAGTACAAACACAGCAAGCACTTCAATTTCAAGCCGAGCTCGGAAAATTAAAGAACTCGACTCCTATCGTGAAGAGGATTCCACGTGGTGCGAGGATTTCCGTCGCCTCAAAACTATCCTCATTAATTAACAATTGCATTTCGAGCAACTCTGTCTACGATTGGCAATCTGTTTTACATTTTCATACACAACTCTCCATAGCAATCATAAGCATAATACATCTTTGACTCAAAATATTAAAAATAACTGTACGAGCATAAATACTCGCATCATTCCACCAACAAATAGTTTGCCTTCCACTTATAATACTGCGAAGAAGGTAGAATCCAAAGTTTACGATGGAGACCTTACGGGCGCCGCTAGGCTTCTTTTCACTTCTGACACTATTGCACCTAACTCTCCTGATACGGTTAATGCTCTCAAAAGTAAACATCCACCAGCGCCCTCAATAACATCTCCTTTTCCTACTGTTCTAAGCTCGCAGACCTGTCTTCAAGCCACCGATAAAGATATTACTAACGCAATTTTTTCTTTCAAGCCTGGTTCAGCTGCTGGATTAGATGGAATCTCGCCACAACATCTTAAAGACTTGAAAGGTGCTACTGTTGGCGACACTGGAAAACGCCTTGTAACATCTATTAAAAATCTGGTAAACTTCATGCTTATTGGAAACCTTAACCCTGAAATTACTCCGATTCTGTACGGTGCCAATCTTATAGCCCTTAAGAAGAAAGATGGCGGAGTAAGGCCTATTGCAGTAGGATCAACCTTTCGACGTCTCTGCTCCAAAATTTGTTGTACAAATACATATTGCCGAAATTATCTGACCTTTTCAACTCGATTCAACTAAGGTTTGGGACAAAGGGCGGTTGCGAAGCTGCTGTGCATGCCACCCGCACATTCGTTAACAGCATTCAGTGCGAGGTACTGCTAAAAATTGATGTAAAAAATGCATTTAACACAATTAGTAGGGAAACCTTACTAAATGAAGTAAATTCATCTATCCCAGAAATATACAATTATTCATTTCAATGCTACTCAACACCTTCCAAATTAATGTACAGTACCCATGAAATATCTTCAGCTCAAGGCTGCCAACAAGGAGATCATCTGGGACCGGCAATATTTAGCCTCTCAATTAATTCTTTTATTCAGAACCTTAAATCTAAATTCAATGTCTGGTATTAGGACGACGGAACCCTAGGGGGCCAGGTAGATGTTGTCATATCAAAAAATATTATTGAAAAATTCCATTCAGTTAACCTAGAATTAAACACTTCGAAATGTGAACTATTCCTAAAAAATAATGACCCAATTGTTATAGAAAAATTTAACGCCTTAGCCCCAGGAATCAAAATTTTATCCAGGTCCACTCTTAGCCTCTTAGGTTCCCCCGTATTTGACGATTCTGTCATCCCCCACTTGCAAAATTCACTATCTAAATTTGAAGAAAACTGTATCCGCCTTACAACCATCAACACACATTCTGCTTATACTATTTTAAAATTCTGTGTATTTATACTTAAATTCATATATTTATTACGGTGTTGTCCAGTTTGGAAATTTAATAAGCTTTTAGATTCTGCCGACCTTTTAGTCAAAAAACAAATTGAATTTTTTTTAAATATCAAGTTTGAGGACCAATCATGGGACCAAGCCTCTCTTCCTTAAAGGTATGGTGGTCTAGGGTTAAGAAAAATTTCTGAAGTAAGCTTACCTGCCTTTCTATCCTCTACACATGCTACAGACAAACTTGTTAAAAAGATTTTGAGTCCATCCTTGTTCCCGTTTGAGATAGCATGTATGGAGGATGCAAGGGAAGCCTGGAATACTACAGTTCCAAATTGCCCTTCTCCTTTAAACCCCTGCAGTCAGAGGAGCTGGGATGACATCATATGCTCACAAATATATGACCGCCTTCTCCAAAACAGTACTGACACTGATACAGCTAGACTCCGAGCAGTCCGCACCTGGGAGTCAGGTCAGTGGTTACAAGCCCTGCCATCTCCCAACACTGGCACATTTTTAGATACTGAGACCTTACGACTGGGTATCGGACTGCGTCTAGGTGCAAATGTTTGCGCACTCCATTTCTGCAGTTGCGGTGATGCTGTTGGGCACACAGGTGTTCACGGTCTATCTTGTATTAAAAGTGCAGGGCGTATTCCGCGGCACGCAGCTCTCAATGACATCCTACATCGGGCGCTCTCCTCCGCTCACGTACCGGCTATTTTAGAGCCGAACGGTATTGTGCGTAGCGATGGAAAGCGTCCGGACGGTATGTCACTGGTTCCGTGGAAGATGGGACGAGCGCTGGTGTGGGACGCAACTTGCGTTGATACATTAGCTCCGTCAGATCTACACGGCACCACTAAAAATGCAGGCGCTGCTGCAGAAGCGGCCGAAAATTCTAAATTTAATAAGTACGTGGCACGTAATATCTATTCATGCCTTTCGGTGTCGAAACCCTTGGACCGTGGGGACCTTGTGCTCATCGGCTCTACCGAGAAATTAGGAAGCGCCTACTCGAGGTGACTGGGAACTTAAGAGCTGGCAGCTTTCTCGCGCAAAGGTTAAGCATCGCAATACAAAGAGGGAACGCTGCCAGCATTCTTGGAACTCTTCCGCGGCCACCACGTTTAGAGGAGTGCTAAAATGTTTTTTTTTTATAATTATTTTTAGTTTTGTAATTTATAAAGGCCTTATAATTTATCACTCTATTTGTATTTGAGTAAATAAATGAAACTTTTAACATTATTGAAATACCAAAAAATAATTTATTTAGTTTATATGGGAAAAAAGTAGGTTTGTTAGCCCTAATATTTTTCCTATAGAATCTCTACTTCTGATGGATACAATACCCTTAAATGTTATTGGGGTGTTCAGTTATACCCTGTATATCAAAAACTCGGGTCTACGGCCTCTTCTAGCTGCGAAATTTAAACGAAAATCATACTGTAAGTCTAGGCGATCAAAAGATTATGACCGTTTTTGCAGCATATTTTGGGTATTTACAAAGAAATCAAATTTAATACCCAGAGTACTTCCCTTTGTCCTAGAATCATTAAATTCAACAGAAAGCAATGTCTTACACCACATTTTGAGAAAAATAATATGGAAACCGTAATATGTAGTCAAATAAGAAGTCGTAACTTAGGGGAACCTGTTGAACCTCGGTACTATGTGTACCTAGGCCAATTGGCTCGTTTTAATATATTTCCGAATTCTTTTGTCTGTGGCATTCGGTACATCACTGCTGTTTATTTGTATAATTCTTTTATTATAAAAAGATGTTGGGGTGTCTGAGATTTTGTGTTATTAATTAATTAACACGTCTATTTTAATAGGTACGCTCGTTAAGTATTTATTGCTTTAGTATAAGTTTCTTGCATAAGTGAATTGTAAATTCTTGTAACAAATAAGGATTCTCTAACCTTATATAAATTTGTTATCGAGTGAGATATTTTAAGTAAGAGAATTATATGTATAGCAGCATATTCTTGGCCCATCTACCGCAGTTCCTGAAGACGAAAGTCTTCAATTCGTGCATGTTGCCAGTGATGACGCATGGAACTAAGACGTGACTGCTTACAATGGGTCTCATAAGAAGGCTCAAAGTCACTCAAAGGGCAATGGA
Source organism: Schoenobius gigantellus (assembly GCA_963935595.1). Taxonomy (NCBI): domain Eukaryota; kingdom Metazoa; phylum Arthropoda; class Insecta; order Lepidoptera; family Crambidae; genus Schoenobius; species Schoenobius gigantellus. Next base: position 1,102,592 of record OZ012549.1, on the reverse strand, counting down.
GAGGGCATTGGTCGGGGTTTCTCTACGTAATCGCATCAGAAATGATGAGATCCGTAGAAGAACTAGAGCTACCGACTTGGCCCAAAGAATTGCAAACCTTAAGTGGCAGTGGGTAAGACACATTGCTCGTAGGACTGACGGCCATTGGGGCGGAAAGGTCCTCGAGTAGCTGCTGCCGCGTACCGCGAGACGCAGCGTTAATAGAACCCCCAAAGGTAGACCAACGACCTGATGAAGGTCGCAGGAAGCCACTGGATGCGGGAGGTGCAGGACCGATCAGTATGGAGATCCTTGGAGCAGGCCTATGTCCAAAGTGGACGTCTCTTGGCTGAAATGATAATGATGATGAATTGTATGTCACTCGAAACGTTGCTAGACTACAAAAACACACAGTTCTAAATTGCAACATAATCTAAATCATAAAATGAATATACGAGTACCTGTAATAAATAATATTAACTACCAACCCAATACCACTAATTTACGTAATGTCGGAAGCGCAAACAATACTTCAAGATCGTCCAATAAGTCTCCCTGATCGGTCCCTACATCACCACACGTCACTAGTTCCGAGACTCTGATTCTCGGCAAACTCGCTCCTAAGTGTCGAACTTCGGCCCTTCTCAATTGCTATAATCTCTTCGCGATTGCCATGCATTTATTGTGATGTTTAGGTCGGTCGCACTGTGGTGGGAGACAGCGGGATGTTTTTGTTGAATTTATTGAAGCTACTGATTGATGTAATTAAATTCTTAACATTATTATTGTTGGTTGATTTGATTCTTATATTTTGTTTGACACCAATGAGTGCTTGTAAAGGTTTATTTTACATAACTCACTCACTCACTGTATATTTTTTTAAATCATTAAGACTGTGTAATTTATGTTTATTTTAAGATGTACACAGACACTGGCAACTACCTAATTATTGTATCTACATTATCCATGTAAAGAAATCGCTCAATGCTATAAGGCCACCCATTGTATCACATTTAAAAATATTTTTATATTATATTTGGTTTTGCATACAATTAAAACTGAACTAAAATATGAAACTAAAATATTATTTCAAAAATTTATTAAGTATGTGTTGTATAGTAAAGAATTTATCTTTACATCATTCCTTTTTTATCACCCCGGATAATTTTAGGGACGCCTAGGACACAACCACTATTTTATAAAAATTAAAAAAAAAACATTGTGTGGTGTTATGAATCAAACGATGCAAGTGAAACTTTTTTCGGATCGTGGGCATTTACCTGAAAATTTTTGGAACATTATTCGATTTAGGTTATAATATTAAAATCGCATTTTTATCTAAACTTAAATCTTTTTCTTCTGAAAAAAAAATTGTTAATAAAAAAAAGTTATAAAAAAACAAATTAATAGAATAAACGTAAAGCAATCAAAAACAACATAATAATACAAAGAAAAAACAAAAAAGGTGCTGCCGGTAAACCAGTATCGAACCACTACTGCCACGATGATTTAAACTTAACAATCTAACGCATAGATCAATCCAGAATTATATGAAGTAGTGATAGTGAAACTAAAGATCTCATGTTATTGTGTAATGCGACATGCGATAGATAAAATAAAAAAATTTTGGGGGAGGTAAAAAAGTTTCCCTTAAAAAATACTGCACTAAAGGATCCATTTTTTCTTCCATACAACTATGCCTAAAACAGGTACCTCGGGTTTTATTACATTTTTCTATGTAAAAAAATCTGAAAATTAATAAAAACTATGACTTGTACCACCTGAAACTATGACTTAAACATTTTGATGACTGGCAACATAGCATCAATATTAAATAAAACGTATTAGCGTAGTGAATTCTCCAAACCTGTTTAATAAAGGTTTTCCAACTATTTAAATAATTAAAATAGGGTTTTTACTTAATTATAACAAAAATATTACAATAAAACTCCTAACAACTCCATATTCCAAAGCGTTATAAATCTTGTTAATAAGTGTCACATAATCTGTGGTATGGTGTTTATTTTGGCTAACAATACCCAATAAAAAAAAAGAAAAAAGTGAAAAGTCATTAGGATGTGTATTGTATTGACGTATCAAATTCACAATTCATGAAAGGTGATTTGTAGGCGATCGCAATATATGTTGGCACACACACATAACAAACTCCGGATTTTTAATTAGAAGAACTTCAACTTCTGTAAATACCTATAATAGGAAGAAGATTCTAAGTGAAAATATTATCAAGCGACCATAACAATGACTGATTGTCAATGTCAAACCTTGACGTCCATAATTAATCACGTTTCGTTTCACGAAGTTTTGCATTCACTTATCATTTTTTATCTTATTTTTTGCAAAATCTATTGAGCTTGAAAAGATTTTAGCCCTTTTCAACACGTTATTATCTTTCATTTCATATAATTAGTACCTCGATACATGATTTAGGCAAAAACTGATGACCTCCTTTGTGTAGTACTTTTTGGCTATTTTTGAAAATTAATATAAAATTAAATAGGTGAGTTATTTTTTATTAAAATTCAAATCATGCTCCTACCGTGTCCTGTATATGTATATTCAATCAGAAAGAAGAAAACCATAATCCAGCTGCAGAAAATGCGTTTTAATAGCTCGCTTGAAAGAGTCATTATGTTTTTTACTTATTATCCTTGACAGTTTTCTTAACTCCTTTATTCTTGTAATAACAAAAACACCCGTTAACTCATCATATAAATCGCTAAGAGCTCACCAATGTAGCCGCGCCGCATCGCCGCGTGGGAATAAGCCGTAGTTCGGATGGCCTACAATACCCCGCCGCGACTCACTGATGGGCCACTCCCTTGATTTATGGCGCACGCTTACCTGTTCCTGTGCTGTTAGAGCTGATCTCAACTTGGGCAACAGCTATACAGATTTGATGTGCATACAAAGTTTCAACTTCATTCATTAAAATGATTTTATCCGTGTTGGCGCGCCTAACAAATGTATTAAATGTTGTTACTCTCCAAGCCTTGTGAACCACCGTTCTGTAGACTTTATAAAGGCCTTTTATGAAGAACTTGTTTCACGACATAATCATACGCGAGAGGAAATGTAATATAAACTTCAATTTACGTTACCAATTCAATAACAAAGTGTATGGGAGTACCTACTTCTTGTAGATTGCGATTCATCACCAGTATATGTAGTCCACTAACTGAACATGGCCTCACTCAAGGTGCGCTACTTAGACCTGTATTGAGTTTACGTCATCGCCCCACGTCATAGCCATCGAACGTCACACCTGCCCAAACGCGGTCTCTAGTGTCTCTACCCGAGAAGGTAGGATTCCGAGCAAAGCGACACTGCCGCTGCGTTAGTGCGCACGCGGCTCTGTCGCAGCATCTCCGCTCTTGGAATTTCGAGGGTGGCGACAGTATCAATGCGGCCACCAGTTATTTTGCAACCGGTGGACCAGGACTGGCGTTTTTTTGCATTTAATGCAAACACACGGTAAACCGGACATGCGTCAAGCTGTTGTGAAAGATTTGCAAAATCAGCCAACCAATGGAGCAGTCAGCTAATTAGGCGCGACGATCCAGCCATTGACGGGGTCGCTAGTGTTAACAAGCCGAATGAGAAACTTCCCCGTTGGAGCCCAATTAGATTAAGCCGGATGTGGAACTTGGCACCGAAATCAAGTTTGCTATGATTGTGACATTGCGACTCGGAATCAGTAATTGAAACTCGTTACCAACTCCTCTTTGCTCGCTTCTAAGGACTTGCGCGCAAGAAAGTACCCTGGAGTAATTCAACAACATATTTCGTAATTTTATTAAGGCATTTGTCTTATTTGCAATTAGCTTTGCAGGTAGTGAGTGAGCCTTAATTGATTCCAGTGCACCTTGACGACCAACAAGGCTCCAGGATTCACGTACAGGCTATATTATTATATTAGGTATACTTGTATAATCAACTATTAGTCATAGGCAAGTTAGTGTATTTCCTGTTTGTACTGTATATATACTTTTTTTTATTGTGATAAGTTAGCAAACTGCCCACCTGATGGTAAGTGGTAACAGTCATCTATAATACATGCGGCTCCTGTGAGATTCGCAGCAAAACTGCAACGCCCACAAGAGCCATAATGTAAGTTGCAAACATGTGACATCAGATGTAAAGTCACGGTAATTTTAGTGCCATATCTTACCCTTCAAACCGGAACACAGCAATGCAAGCACTGCTGCTTTGCGGCAGTAATAGGTAAGACGGAGGTACCCATGCACACGACCCTGATACAGAGTCTCCCTCCGGTAGTATCCAAGAAGTAGAAAATTTTTATGTGAATTTATTTTAGAACTTTGCATGTTCTTGTAACAAAAAAATTGTGATTTTCTATACCGAACTTTGCACCTGTAATTGATCCCAATTTTTTTGTCGGGGAAGTAGCCAATATTGAACCTGACTTTCACTTCATCGTATTTTTGATGAGATTAAATATCCTTCGGCTTCATTCATCGATATCATTCATCTCAAGTTTTCATAATTACTAAAAATACACGGCACTGGCCTTCTAATCGGGAGAGCCGAGGTTCAATCCTGCCATATACCAATGTGTTTTTCGTTTTTCGAATTTCATGTATGTGTTCATAATATATATTTGTCCGACACTCCTACGCTAAAGAAAAACGGTGACACTTTGAAACGCATACTGTTAATTGTCATAATTTCAATTGGCATACATCATATGCTATAAAAATCAAAAAGCATATTAATATTTGGCATAACATATTAATAGGCATAAGCGTTATACTGCAGAATTGTCGAAAGGCATAATATTAAAAATCATAATCTTTGAAAGGTATAATTTGGTTTGCCATAATTTTATTAAGCATACTTTAAAACGCATAATTTTACTACGCATAACTGTTATTATCCATAACTTTGTTTGACATAATTCAACTATGCGTAACTCATTAAAAACGTAGTTTTATAAAGAATAAATCCAGCTTTATATAGTATAGATATGTTCACGCTCGAGGAAGAGCGAGTGGCGGCACTGCATTCTAGTCTGTGCAGTGACAGCTTTTTTGGCGGCCGGCCGCATGTGACATGTCAGTTGAGTCGAGTCGAAATGTCATGACATGCTTAGAGGTTATGGCAGGCCGGAATAAAATATAATATACAATATTCAAGCAAATAGTGATTTGCGCGGCGCACCTAATATCGGGGTGCGAAAGCCCGCTTTGTGTTTGTGTGTCAAAATCGCGAGTGTGAGTCGTGGTGGCCTATTAGGCATTTGTAGTGCTCCGGTCTCCACCGGTGGATCCACTGCAGATCTTCAGGAGCCGCGACTTCCTTCGAGCTAGCTCAGGAAGTCCACCGGCTACGGAGGAGACGGAAGGAGACAATTGGAGCCAAGGTAAGTAATACCAGCTTTCTATGAGTTGGTAGTCAAATAAAATTCAGCAATACAAGTCGGTGAAACGCCGACGTGGTGGAGTCTACTTGGGGCACCACCATCTCTTGGTAGCAGAGCGTGGTTCTTAGATTTGAGCATTTGATTAGTATTGTACAATTAATATTGTAATCTTGTTGGTTGTCCAAACGGGCAATACATATTAATTGGTTTTGATTGCTGATTTTAAACCGACTACCAGCTCATTTGTGGACCGATCTCCTTAACTAATTGTCATTGTATATGAAAAATTGGGGTTAAATGTCTTTTGTTGTTCTAGTTAAGTTCTAGCATTTACCTATATTTAAATTTTGGTTTGTTTTTTCATATCTTTGTTTTGCCCTTGACTATTTTGTTTGTTAAGTTGTAAACTTATACTTGAATTTAATTTGTGTAAAAGATTTTGCTGCTAAATGACTTTGCTGTTGTTGTAATACACTATTTTGCTGTGTTAAGTTTTAGCATTTACATTTGATTTTGTTTTGTTTGCCTTTGAATATTGTGTTTGTTAAGTTATTGACTTAATGCTTGAATTTAATTTGTTTGAAAAATTCTGTTGTTAAATGCCTTTGTTGTTCTAGTTAAGTTCTAGCATTTACACTTGATTTTGGTTTGTTTATATATTTTGTTCTGCCTTTGAAGTTCCTCCCGATCTGTTTTATTGTCTGCGGTTGTCGGTCTGTTTGTCCGTGTATTATTATAGTGTTTATTAATTTTGGTGCAAAATGGTCCCGCCAGTCAGCCCGCTTAGTGGTGCCCGCGCGGGTGCACAAAAGATTTTGAGATGGTTTGCTAGTGCCGTCGCTTTGGTAGACCGACCAGACCGAGAACAGGCCTTGTTAATTCGGCATGAGGGAGTACCGGCTCGCTTGAAGGAATTGGAGCAGCTTTTCGTTGCTCATCAACAATATCTGCTCGACCACCCAGCCGAGGGTGCCGCTGAGTTGCGGGCAGTCGACCAATTTAATGCCGATTATGATCAGTGTTTTGAACAGGCGGATGTGATTATAAACAAGGCTCAGGCAATCCTATTCGTCCGGAGGGGTGAGTCGTGCACGCCCGGGGAGGTCAAGCCTACCCCGGCCGGCTTGCTGGGCAGACTGCCCACTTTAGACATCCCAACCTTTGATGGGAACTTGGCTTCTTGGATGGGGTTCATTAACCTCTTTGATAGCCTGGTTCACTCGAGGGACGACCTGTTCCCTAGCCAGAAATTGGCCTATTTGCTCTCTGCCTTACGGGGAGAGGCTGGTGTACTTGTCCAGCATCTACCTGTCAATGATGACAGTTATGATATTGCAAGGGCGTTGTTGACCGCCCGGTATCAGAATGTTCGCTTGCTAGCGGACACACATGTGGCTGCCATTTTAGGGCTGCCACGAGTATCGCGGGTCTCCTCATTGAGGAAGGAGATTTTGAACCCGCTGCTGAGCGCTATTAACGCGCTCAAACGACTTGATCTACCGGTGGACCAGTGGTCCTTTATTTTGCTCCACCTCATCCTCGATAAGCTTCCCATGGAGATGAAGGGACGCTTCGAACAAAGGTACGGGGGCAATAGTGCCTCGTACCTCCCCCCCTTCTCGGATCTCCTCAGATTTTTGGAGGATGAGTGTCGGATGACCGACCACTTGGATCTGGTTCCTATACCGGGACCGAGTACAGGCCGCTTTGAGGCGACCCGGGCAGCGCCACGGAGAGAGCGCCGCCCGTACAAGCAATATACTGCAGTGCGGCAGAACTCTCCACCCGGGGAGAGGCCGATGCCTTGCAAGTGTTGCAAGCGGGATGGCCATCGTTTGCCGGCCTGTCCCAAATTTGTTGGCCTACGCACCGAGGGGCGTAGGAATATGGCCAAGCAGCGGAATTGGTGCTACCGCTGCCTGGGGGCCCATATGGCATCGGCTTGCCCCCACCCACGAGATTGCCACTGTTGTGGAGGGGCCCATCACCCCCTTTTGTGCTTCAACAATAGAAACACTCGTGAGGTGGTGAGAGAGAGGGACTCGCACACGGGCGGGGGCCCTCGTAGGTCACCCACATCTCCGAGGAGATCGGAGGGGCGTGCCACCCCTCCGCGGAGATTGGAGAGGCGCCCCCCCTCCAGTGAGAGGATTGGGCGCCCCACCCCCCCTACGGGCGGGGGGGATCGACGCGCCGCTTATGAGGCGCCACCGCGGGATTGGGCCGCGGTTATTAGGGAGCCACGTCGGGAGACAATACGCTTCTCTCCCCCTCTGATGGAGAGACCCCGGTTGTCACGGACTCCCCCAACTTTCGCCCATCATGGGCACCGCCCGGCCCCCCGATGCAGCTTTGGTCGGGGTGTGTACGTGCCGGATTGGGACCCGCTCGAGCGCCTTGAGCGCCCTATTCCTCCGCCGCGCACGCATTTTTCTTCGGACCCCCCTTCCCCCCCGTTGCGGGGAATGCGGGAGGATTTTCACTAAACCAACTGTCGGCTGCAACCCCCCCACAGGAGCAGGTGCTGTTACCAACAGCCTCCGTACAGGTGTGGGGCCCGAGGGGCACCTTTGTTTTAGTTCGCGCCCTTTTGGATACGGGAGCTCAGGGTTGCATTGCCTCCAGCTGGCTGGTCCGGCAGTTGAGTTTGAACACATCTCCATACCTTGAATCGGTACGAGGAATCGGAGACCTGCGGATCCTGGATCCGATCGGTCAGGTTTTGTTCTCCTTCTCCCCCCACTTCTCTTCAGCGCCCAAAATTGGCGCTACCGCGATTGTTTATGAGAAGGTTGTTGGTCAGCTTCCGCAACAGCACGTTTCGCGCGCTGTCGTTGATGCGACATCAGGATTGACCTTGGCTGACCCTTCCTTCCACCGAACCGGTCCGATTCACTTATTGCTCGGTGCCGATGTTCTAGGCCGCGTGTATTGTGGGAAGAGGAGAGAGTTACAGAAGGGTGGGCTGGTAGCCTTATCTACATCGCTTGGGTTTGTAGTGATGGGACCAGTTAGGCATAACCCACCATCTCCATCGGTGGACAGTTACATAACTGTTAGCTCCACCTTATCGGATGTCCTTCAACGGTTTTGGGAGGTGGAAGAGCCACCTACCGTGAAGCGAGTGAACCCCTTGGACGAGGAGTGTGAGTTGTTCTACCAGAACAATACAGGTCGCCTTCACTCGGGACGGCTGATCACTCGTTTGCCCTTTTTGTCAGTTCGCCCCTCACTTGGCAGCTCCCGGCCGTTGGCCGAGAAGCGGCTGCTGTCCATGGAGCGTCGTATGAGTAGGAACTCCGACCTCAAACAGAAGTATGTCGACTTCATGCGAGAATATGAGCAACTGGGGCACATGTCGGTCTCGCGACTGGACTGGCGAAACGAGGAACATAATTTTCTTCCTCACCACGCGGTTTTGAAACCTTCCACCGGGAAGATACGCGTTGTTTTTGATGGGTCAGCTCCTACGTCTACCGGAGTGTCGCTGAATCAATGTCTGCATGCTGGACCGAAGTTGCACCACGAGGTGGGTGATGTATTGACCAACTTCCGTCGCCATGCCGTCGTCTTTGTGACCGATATCCGGATGATGTTTCGGCAGACTGTGATTCACCCGGACGATAGGCGATATCAGCTCATATTATGGAGGGAGGATCCCAGGGATCCCATGCTGGTCTACGAGCTGAACACCAATACATACGGTTTGCGTTCGAGCCCCTTTGTGGCAATTCGCTCACTTGTGGAACTCGCTGAACGTGAACGATTACGATACCCTCGCGCATCCTTGGTTCTCAAGGAGGATGCATTTGTTGATGATATTTGTACGGGCTCCTCTAGTGTCGAGGAAGCCTTGATTTTGCGAGATGAACTAATTGCTCTTCTCGGGGCTGGTGGTTATGAACTGAGGAAGTGGATGTCCAACTCACCTCAGCTTTTGTGTGACTTGCCAGACGACCACCAGCAGGAGCCTCATATTTTTGAGAATGCCAACACTCCAGATTTACTGTCTGTTTTGGGAGTGCAATACAGACCTGTCCAGGACACGTTCACCTATCGATTGGAGCTGCCAAGCCCCAAGGTCTGGACGAAACGGTTGGTTTTGTCTACAGTAGCTCGTACCTTTGACCCAAATGGCTGGATTAGTCCCGTAGTGTTTTGGATGAAGTGCTTCCTACAGGAACTTTGGTCAGCTGAAGTGTCGTGGGATGAGCCCCTCTCGGGCCGTTTGCTGCGAGATTGGGAGTCCTTCATGTCGTCTCTCCCCGACATTAACCGTGTTAGTATCCCTAGACATATACTGCCTAAGGGACGGTTTACGGCCAGCCTTCATGGCTTTTGTGACGCGTCTGAGAGTGGATACGCAGCCGTCGTATATATCCGGACGGTCGATGATAGAGGAGCTGTTAAGCTCCACTTGCTAATTGCTAAGAGTAAGGTTGCTCCACTTCGGACTCGATTAACGATTCCGAAGTTAGAATTGTCTGGAGCTACTCTTCTGGTTCGGTTGATGAACCACGTTGTTGACACCCTGGGACGTAGTGTGGACTTTGAGTCGCTCTTTGCTTGGTCCGACAGTCAGGTTGTCCTGTGTTGGATTAAGAACTCCGTCCACTCCCTGGAAGTATTTGTGGCCAATCGGGTATCCCAAATACAGGCCTCGAAGGCCACGTTGATTTGGCGCTACGTGCCAGGTGAAATAAACCCTGCTGACTGTGCATCACGTGGCAGCGAAGCCCCTCAGCTTATTGACCACACTCTGTGGTGGGGTCCCGAATGGTTGTTACAGCCGTCTTGGCCTTCCACACCAGCTGTGGTGAAGGTACCAAATCCGGGCTTGCGTGTTCACGCTGTCGAGACTATGGCGGCTCCAGAGCGGGAATTTTTATTAGACCGCTACAGTTCTCTGGACAAGTTGCTCGGCGTGACCGCTTGGATAAGAAGATTTATACGAAATTGTCGCCGGCCTCAGGACAAAGATTTGTGTCCGGTCCTCTCACCGCAGGAGCGCCAAGATGCTCTTCTGCATTGGGTGCGTATGACCCAGTCTAGAGCGTTTGAACCGGAACTTAAGGTTTTCCGTACCGGGACGTCCAAATTGAAGGGACCCTTGGTGCGTTTGACTCCCTTTCTGGATGATAAAGGATTGTTGCGTGTAGGAGGCCGATTGAGGCACGCTAACTTGCCTTATAGATCACGTCATCCCCTGTTGCTCCCCAAGGACGGACCATTGGTGCGATTGTTGATCATTGATCGCCATGTGAAGAATGCTCATGCCGGATGTAATGCATTGACCGCGCTCCTCCAACGGGAGTTTTGGATTTTGTCAGCGCGAAGAATAATCCGATCTGTTATCTTTCGATGTCTGCCCTGCTATCGTTTACGCCCCGAGACGATGCAGCCCCAAATGGGTGATTTGCCTGCTGATCGTGTGAATGAATCGATGACCTTCTTAGGAGTTGGAACTGATTTCGCGGGACCGTTCACTATAAAAACGTCGCGACTCCGTAATGCTAAGACTGAAAAGGCTTACTTGTGTGTGTTTGTTTGTTTGGCCACTAAAGCCGTTCATTTGGAGGTGGTGAGTGCGCTCACCATGGACGCTTTCTTAGCAGCGTTAGGCAGATTTGTCTCCCGCCGGGGACTGCCTTCTCTAATTCGGTCCGATTGTGGGACGAACTTCAAGGGCACTGATAGACATATAAGAGAAGTTTGTGAATTTTTAGATAAAAATAATATTGAGATCGGATCCACACTCTCCCGTAGGGGGGTAACATGGCGATACTCCCCGCCGTCTTGCCCTCACTGGGGAGGGATTTTTGAATCTGTTGTAAAGGCCGCCAAGACTCACCTTCGCCGCGTTATTGGGGAGACTATTCTCACGTTTGAGGAACTCGCGACGGTGTTTCATAAGATTGAGGCGGTTCTCAACTCGCGTCCGTTATGTCCGTTGTCTACCGACGCGAACGATTTGCAGGCCCTCACGCCGGGCCATTTCTTGATAGGCAGACCACTTAACGCCCTGCCCGAGTATCCTTATAGAGATATCAATCCCGGACGCCTTTCGCGGTTTGAGTTGCTCCAGCAGCTTACCCAGAGCTTCTGGCGCCGCTGGCACCTTGAATATTTACACATTTTGCAACAGCGCGTTAAGTGGTCAGATAAGACAAACCCACCGAGGGTTGGAGACCTCGTGTTAGTGAAGGACCCAAACCTGCCACCCTTACGTTGGCGTCGCGGACGCATTGTCCAACTTACTCTAGGGTCTGATGGTGTGCCCAGGTTTGCCGAGGTCCTAGTTGGGGATTCTGTTTTGAAGCGCGCGGTCGCTACTCTTTCTCGCCTCCCCTTAGACTGATTTGGCGGACAGTCCGGGACTGTCCGGAGCGGGGGGATGTTCACGCTCGAGGAAGAGCGAGTGGCGGCACTGCATTCTAGTCTGTGCAGTGACAGCTTTTTTGGCGGCCGGCCGCATGTGACATGTCAGTTGAGTCGAGTCGAAATGTCATGACATGCTTAGAGGTTATGGCAGGCCGGAATAAAATATAATATACAATATTCAAGCAAATAGTGATTTGCGCGGCGCACCTAATATCGGGGTGCGAAAGCCCGCTTTGTGTTTGTGTGTCAAAATCGCGAGTGTGAGTCGTGGTGGCCTATTAGGCATTTGTAGTGCTCCGGTCTCCACCGGTGGATCCACTGCAGATCTTCAGGAGCCGCGACTTCCTTCGAGCTAGCTCAGGAAGTCCACCGGCTACGGAGGAGACGGAAGGAGACAATTGGAGCCAAGGTAAGTAATACCAGCTTTCTATGAGTTGGTAGTCAAATAAAATTCAGCAATACAAGTCGGTGAAACGCCGACGTGGTGGAGTCTACTTGGGGCACCACCAAGATAATAACTGTAAATAGGTATTGTAATGCTTTTTCTTGCTAAATTGTGGAAATATAGGGAGATCGTAAAGTTGAAAGAAGAAAAACAAACTTATTCCTTTAGTCCGATACAAAATGAAAAGCTTTATTCTTGTAGGTACATAATTCACTTATTCATATGGTACTTAAGTAAATAAACTCCCTTAATGCAAAGCACTTAACTAATTGTTTAATCAATACAAGCCAAGGGCAGGATGGTTCAGGTTTGTTTGATCAATCTCGGCAGGTAAAAATCAGGTACAAATTGGGTACAAAACTACAAAATGAGGGGCAATAAATTACACGAACAAATAGTTATAGGTTTCTTTTTTTTTAAATTAGTAGCCTTCCCCGGAGCGGTTGTTAGTGGATCATACCTTCTATGCTAAGTCTTGCAATCACGGGTCAGAGATATAATATTCCTGTTTTATATTAATATATTTAGCTCCACAGAATTCCTCCTTGATAATAGGTTAGTTCATCTGGCTCTAAAGTCAAGCAGCGGAGCCCTACGGCCTCCGGGAACTGCCCTGGAGATTCATAGCACAGTGTTAGGTTAAAAATATAATTAAATATGCCTATGATCTTGAGGTCAGTGGGTCTAACACTGAGGTCTGAAGGAATCCCAGTCAATACATCTGAATTTCAGGTAATAAACATTGCAAGTTAATTCCAAACATAATTTTCAATGAATTGTCAAAGTTTCTTATTGGTTAGTGAATAAAAAAGACATATGGAGGGGAGAGCACCTATTTTGTGTATAATTACTGCTATTAATAAAAAGAAAACAGCTTAATTTGTGAGTTATTTGCCAAAGTATGATGTGAAACTCAATATAGCGAAAATCTAGAATTTAACATGAAATTCACAAGTGTCACTCAATATATGCATTAATCCCACTAAGATGCCGCTTACTATCAGGTTTTTTTAATGAAATAGGGGATGAAAAAGGCGAATTTTGGAAATGTAACATGTTTGATTTAATAATCAATTTACCCACAAATAAAAATAAAATTAACAAAATCTGCTTTAAATCAAGAAATATAATAAGTTAATTAGATACCTTATTGATTTTTTGCACTTATTGATACAATAAATCCATTTAATTTAATGAATCGCGTGCCGGCGAGTAAATATATAGTATTTTTTTTTCTTAGCTTTACTCTTCAAGCTGAAAACAAAAAGAACTGAATTTTGTAGTTTCACTGTGGTTTTTCAAATCAAATTCACACGGAAAACGGGAGAAATACCTATTGGTTTTATTAGCAGAAATAAATATATAAAAACTTTATGATCTTCAAATCAATAACAAATCCCTTCGGTCGATGTCTCACAGACTACTCATAACATAGACGATAGACGCGTTCTAAAAACCAACGCTCCACCTGCGCACAGATTTGCGTTTATGTGGAAGCGACGGAGCCGAGGTCCGTTTGCTGAATGTTAAGCGCCGTATTGGCGACGGAACCTCTCCTAAAACCAAATTCATTTCATAACACTCGTAAGACTCTTAACTTGCTTCAAGATGTGTCAAGTCAACATACGGATCTTTCGAAATTCTACAATACCTATGCAATAAGTATTTCCAGCTAAAGTTATAAGTTTAGTTGAAAAACAAAACGTAATGAAAAATTAACCTTAAACAAATTGTGAATGCTTTCCAAATTCTATTCGACGAAACTATAATTATATGATCTATAAGTTTAAGTGTATTTTATTAAAATATGTCTATAGAAATGATCAAAACAAACGGTCTAAATGTCAAATTCCGAATTTTGAGAAAATCAACCCACCTAAATGGAAGCACGGGATTTTGGGCGAAAAAAAACTATCTTTGTAAATAAGGCCAGGATAAACGCGAGATTTATTTTGTTTATGCAAAAAGTGAATAATGACCAAAGATAATTGCAAATGTCACTGACGTGACGTGAAACGACGTTGACGTTGACACTTGACATTGATATTGTGAAATTAATTGACAAAGTTATTGTAATTATGATTTTAGTTGTGAAATTTGTGTTAAAACTACAGTGAAACCAAAATGTTTTTGCAAAATTAGTGTTTTATGAAATTTTAAGAAAAAACGGTGTTACAGTATCTATAAATCTTCTTTGACATAATCCGGAATGTATTTTTCTCCATAAGAGTATTACTAATTATTAAAAAAACTAGTGCTATTTAAAACCGACTCAGTCAACCCCGACTCCACGTAGTCTTGTCTGCCCTACCCCTAGAGTGTTATTCAAAACCGCGAAGGCACGGAGGGGTGAGGCGGCCCGCATGCTGAGGAGCAGGTGGCTATGAGCGAGCCGCCGCGGCTGAGGCTGGCCGGCGAAGCCGGCCATCAAGCCGAGGCTGCGGTGGTGAGCGGAAGCCATCTGCGACGATTAGCATGCGTGGGACCGCCAGAACCCCGCAGTGCCCCGGAGCTATGGCAGAAGTCTTGCAGCATGCATGCATTCTGCATGCATGCTGCATACCTGCTGCATGACTGCATGCATGCTGCATGCCGGCTGCATGTATGCTGCATGTCTGCATGTATGCAAAATGATATAATATATTAATATTATTACGTGATTTCTTAACATCAATCGTAAATTAGAGCTTTTTATTTAGTATTTTTAAACTATTTTTTAATAAATAAGGCAAAAAAAAAACAATAGTAAATAAATAAAACATAAGACAATAAATTTAATCTGTTATGTATAGCAAGTGTTTGCTTTTTGAAATTATAGTAAATGAGTTCGCTCTAGATTTATGGATTTTGTCAGTCATGCTTTTCAAATGTATGTCTTTTGAATATTATGCCTTTGAAATATTATGGCAAACATAAATTATGCCTTTTGTTACTTATGGTTATTCAAATTATGCCTTATCATGGTTATGCCTTACATATTTCGGCCTTATGATATTATGCGTTATGAAGTTATGATATAGAGACTTATGGTATAGAGAATATTTCGCAAACAGAATGACGAAACGCTTAGAGATATATTCAAAGAGAAACAAATTTTAACATTGACCTCAATTTATATTTTAGAAATCTGTAAGTTTGTTAGAAACTATAGGTCAAAGTTTAAGAATATATCAGACATGAGAGTGAGAAAAGTCCCCATGAGACATTATGATGCACTGGCACTCCCAAATATTCGCTCTAAAATCTTTGATAAAAGTACATATGTGTCTGCTATACGTATTTATAACAATTTACCCATAGTTTTAAAAGATCTCCCCGGCCATAAATTTATTAGACATTTAAAAAGATGGTTATTAAGTAAGGTTTTTTATGACATAAATGAGTATTTTAATAATTCCAATATATTATAATTATGACCTCAATTTTTTTTATTAAATGTTTATTTTACTGACATGTTAATCTATAGAATATTAAATTGACAAATCGTAAAAATGACCAAAGAATGTGTGATTAAAATCAAATTGTATAATTTTTTTTTTATATTGTATGCCCGACAGGGTAACTGTTATTACTCCCTGTATGCAATAAAATCTAGCAGCAAGGACAATTATTTGTAACAGTTATGCAATAAATTTTCTTTTCTATTCTATTCTATGGCAAGTGACGATTATGGCAATTAACATTATGCATTTTTAGTTTATGACGAAAAACGTTATGCGTTTCAATAGGTAACCAAGAAAAACATCGTGAGGCAACCTGCATACACCTACGAAGAAATTTAAAGATGTACGTACCAATTCGCACTGGGCCAGCGTGGTTGACTCAAACTCAAAACTCAAACTCAAAAATCTTTATTCAATATAGACCTTTACAGGCACTTATTGAGGTCAACGACGTCGACGACTTGGTGCGTCGGTGGCGCTGTGGCCTCGGCACTGGACTGAGCCCCGAGTAGAATCAGGAGGCCCGCGATCGATCCTGCCATGTACCAATGTGTTTTTCGTTTCACGAATTTCATATGTACATTTATCTGATGCTCCTACGGTGAAGGAAAACATCGTGAGGAAACCTGCATACACCTGCAAAGTAATTCAAAGGTGTATGTGAAGTCAACTAATCCGCACTGGGCCAGCGTGGTTTGACTAAGGCCTAATCGCCCTAACACAACTAGTTAGGGTAGACTCGTGCCCCTTGGTGGGGACGTATATGAGCTGTGATGATGATGATGATGATGATTGACGTCAAACAAAACATAAAAATCTAATCAAACAAGAATCTAATTAACTAATCCTTTAATCCTTGTATGTACACACACCCCAACCATTATTAAAATGTATGCAATAAATACAAGTAAAATGAAAAAAAAAAGGTAACTCTACACCTGTTCGGAAATTGGGAGAGCCTTCACGAGAAGAACAGGCAAAAAACTCGTAAGGTCTTTTATTTTTTTTGTCTCCTCTTTTAAATTGCCAACTAAGGCCCTAACACTCTAACTTAGGGTAGGCTCGAGCCCCTCGGTGGGGTGCTGTGATGATGACTACCCAAAAGCTTCTAAGTACATTTGCAACTATAAGCTTCAACATAGTAGAGTCTAATGGTCAATGTCACCAACCTTGTCTTAGCTTTTAGGACAATCTTAATAAGTGGCATAACAGCATGCCACTTATTAAGATTATTTTCATTAAAGTTAAGAAGTGACAGCATACTACTTAAAATTGTTGTATGCTAGGACAAGGTTACTGAAATTCACCATAAGCCTCGTATTTAATCACACTTGTATCATCTTATTTTCAACGAGAAAATACAAAGTCACAAAAATAAAATTTTAAGTTTGCTTATTTTTTTAAACAATTTTCACAATGTATGTAAACATATCTAATTTGTATTGATACAACGTTATTAGCAGTAAATAAAGACAGAGTTTAGAATCCATCGAGTTGAAATTTTGCTATGAAAGTCGCAGATTTGAATCCAATCTGAGGTCAAATTTTTCTTGTATCGATTTTCATGCTGTTGTAAAGAAAACGCAGTCACAAATATAAAAAAACTTATAACACAAATATTTCACGCGTCTCATCAAAACTCAAGATGCTATGAAGACATTTTCAACGAAATAGGTCATTTGCGCACATGCAAATAAAGCTGTGAATATACAATAATCTAGAGTATTCTAGAGCGACCGAAGGAGCGTTGCATCCGCCGCGTGTGTGTACAACGGGCGATTTGTGTGGAGCCCGTGTGTACGCAGCGCTACAGCGAACGCGCCCCGTTTACACTGTTGCGAACAATCTTCTTATTTCGCTTAAACAACAAAGTTGGCAAACAAGCAGGCTGCCCAACTGACGGCATGTGGCTACAGTCGCCTATAGTATATGCGGTTCCTGTAACACTTGCAAATCTACAACCCCGACAAGGATACCAATGTTCGTCGCTAACTTGTAACATAATATATATGTCAAGTCACAGTACCCAGTAATTTCAATGCCTGTCTTACCTTCAAACCGGAATACAGCGATGCAGTATCGCTGCTTGGCGGCAAATATAGGTAATTTAGGTGTTCTCTTGCAAAAGTCTCCCTCTGATAAATTCCTGTCCAAAATCGTAGCGGATTTAGATTACCTATGTCGCCGCACCCTTTCCTCACTTAGATGACATAAGAGTCGACCACAACTTTAGACTTCCAACTCGAAAATAAACCATTAACCAACCTGTTCGGCCAGCGCGTGATGAAGTAAGCCAATTCCTTCTCATCCAATGAAAGACCGAATACAGCAGTGAGCTACAGTGGTGAAATAATTGGCTAGTTTAGTTTTTGAAGAGCGTTGTCTGCTGGTAAAGCAATTAGTTTGGATAGTTTCCTGTCAAACTAAACTGTCAAGCTCGACTAGTGGTAATAATTTATAACTTAAATTGTTCTTGCAATTTATATAGTAATTCGTAGTATAGGACTTCATCAACTCTGTATATAAGCGGCAAATGTGAATGACAAAAGTGTACGAAACCGAAAACTTAATTTCCAAAGTTTGACTTAAATTTAGATTTATTTCTTTTAACGTACGTAAATGTCTGTAATATAGAATACGTAGTAAGAAAAATTATGATGACTAAAGTCACACGGCGTCATGAATGAGATAAAATTTGTATCCGGAAGACGACAATTGGGATGATGACTGAATTCAAAATTTTTACGTCTCGTCATTAAATATTAAAATACCGTGGAAAAAGATGCAGTCCTGTGAAAAGAGAAATAAAATCGGCTGAGAAATACATTAGATACAAGCATTTTAAGTTGTTAGTTTGAAGGCGATTAGACAGAGAGATCCGACATCAACCGTGACGTCATTGTTGAGTACGGCCATATAAACTCCTTGTTAATTGCCGTTTTGCTAGAAAGAGATGGAGAAAAATCTTTAATACCTTATATCTTGGTTGTTTTTATAGTTATTAGAAAACCGATTTTTTCTTTCTGTTTATTATATGAATGAGCTTCTATTAAAGCAAAAAATTTTTTTTAGTCATCTAGCCTATTGGATCTCATCGAGATACGATCACGGAGATAAATTCGATCTTCACATCATTCGAATCGGTGTGACCTGCAGCCACAAGTATATTCAGTGAACTAATTACGTCGACTGCTCAGTTTGTCAATCATGCAGCGTGCGAGGTGCACCCCCCCCCCCCCCTCTTCTCTCCTCCACCGCGTCGCCCGCTAATTATTTAACTTCATCCCGGTTTATACGACTCGCGTTATTAGCTCCCGGATTAGTTTAATTGCATCATTAACAATTTGATTGCGAATCGGCTTAATAGAATTCTGATGGGTCGTTGGGGTGTACAAGAAAGTGCCGTTTTCTAGAAATGTTGCGTTCTGTTAGGAGGCCGACCCTGTTGGTCTTTTTAAAAAAACACCTTTTTAAACACACACTTTATTTTACACACAATTAACGTAAACTGCCTTTATGAGGTGTTAACTACCGCTTTCCGCGAGTGCCCGAATCTAACTGACTGTGGAGCTCTCTAAGTAGCTACCAAGTAACATGAAATGCAGAGTTGCGGAATGGCTTGAGATAGAAATGTAGACTAATCATAATGGACCCACTAACTAGGGATGTAACAGCCCCCCCCTTTCGACGGAGCTTTATCAAAATTAAGATGAAGCGGAGTTAGAAAAACATCAAAGATCTAGAATTCGATTGAGACTCATGAAGCCAGTTTACTGATATAGAAAAATACAATGATATAGAAATAGTAACATTAAAATATTGAACTTATTTAAGATGAATTTCATCAGATTCAAACAATTGATATAGTAACACTTGATGTAGCATTGATATAGTAACAATTGAAATACAATTCAAATAGCATTAACATACAATTACATTGCATTAATATTCAACTAAGATTTAGTAAGTACATGATTTAGTATTAAGATACAGCGATAAGATTTAGTACTCGATTTAGTATAAAGATTCAGCGATAATAAGATTTAGTATTTAACATAATAACATCAACGTTATCGTGATTTGGAACATATAAGTAGTTATTCATATTTCATAACATCACATCTTAAGATTTAGTATTAATTCTTTATAATATAAACATATCATTTGATTGAGCTCATAAGCTTATCGATACAATGTACCTAATAATAACAAACATAGTATACAAGTGACATAGTAAAATCATGAAACAGTGTATTCATTTCAAAGACATAGTAAAGTTAGCATTCAGTAAACGATATAGTAAAACAATGATACAGTGTATAGACATAGTAAAATTAATTATTCATTATCGACATAGTAAAACATTGATTCAGTGTATAAAATTTGTAAAGACATAGTAAAACATTGATTCAGTGTATAAAATTGTAAAGACATAGTATAACAGAATAAAGTATTGCAATCATAATAAGTAAAGACATAGTATAAAATTAGTATATTTATGTATTCATATTTCTATCGCTATTTGCTCTAGTAAAATTAACTTTTTGGAAACTCGCATAAGATTTACGATTGAGACGATGAACTTGAGAGGTTGTAGGTAAAGATTTGATTGACATTTTATCATAATTTTCGTCAGATATATCTGATAATTCGATTGAATTTGATATCTTCGATTTTTTAACAATTGCCTTATTATGACATTGATTGAAAATTTGTATACAACAATTAGGATGTGCATTACGTTTTGTAAAACATTTATATAATTTATATGCACAAAATAGAAATAAACTTAGAATTAGAATGTAAGTAAATGACGAATAGTAAGTACCGTATTTAATAAAATGAGTTTGATTTTGTAACTTATTTATCTCATTTTCTAAATTATCCATTTCTCGATTTGAATGAGTCAGTGAATCGAGATTAATCTTGCTAAGATACAGTGGAGATAGATGTGGTAATGATTTATTTAATATTTCTTTGTTACAACAATCATCTGACGTAATATCAAAATTAATATCTAAAGGAGAGTTCATAATTATTGAATATGAACTACTTGGAATTAACTGAGTCGTCTTAGAGTAACCAATACAATTTTCGGTTAGTTTAACAAAACCTGTTCCCACAATTGGGTAATCATTAATTTCATCATCACATTTAATAGTTAATTTAGTAACACTTGATTGTACATAAATCCATTTATTATTATTTAACTTTTGCCATATATCGATTTCACCATATAATAATTTTGTTTCACATTGAGATGGCAATGATAACGTTATCTCTGTTAACAATCTTGATTCGCAATTTGGGCTTATCAAACAAGAATAGATTGAGACGAGTTGGCAGATAGAATAATCGTTATTTATAATTTTACATTTGTCTAAATTGTTTAGCATGGCATAGTGCATTCTGTCGTCACTTAATGCAATAAAAGAATTAGAAGGTTTTATCAGTGCAAATGTTTTGAATTGTGACTCATTATGCGGAGTTGGCAATGGTATGTTTTTATACACAACAAACTTATCAGCTGTTGTCAAAGGAATTAGTAAAATGAAAACGACTTTATTGTTATAGTAATAAGAATTAAGTTGAGACGCATCGATGATTGAATGAATATTTTGTAAGCTTAAAGGAATTGGAAAATCTAGTTTTTTATTCATATGATTAACGTGCTCAGATAACTCATTATAAAGATTCAGAGGACTTAGTACACTAGGATGTAGAATATTGACCTTCGAAAATAAAATAGCATTTAACGTAGTATCTAGAAAATTAGAAATAGTAAGTAATGAACTTTCAATGACATTGAATAAACTGTTTATACGAGATACATGATATAGTAAATTATCAGTTTTTGTTATTTGGGATAAGATCTCGTTCAAAGTATTTATTTGAGAATTTAATCTTAGTTCATTTTGATTGAGTTTGTATATAGTAGAATTGAAATTATTGATTGTCGATTTTACTACGTGTATATTATCTTTCATTAAGCTATATAATTCAGATTCGCTCTTTTGGCATGACTCTATGGCGGAGTCGTATTTTCTTGCGTCATCGGCGTCTAAAGTGCCAAAGAAAAACTTAAGAATTTCACCACCAAATTCTAAGGACCTCTTGACCTTGGTTGGTGTTTGATTTAGAATAATATGCGATAGAGATTGCAATTTAACAAAATTGGACTGAATTAGTATTTCAATAGGACTTGAATTGTCTTTACATCGAATTAGATTTTGTGAGGATAATTTCTCACAGAGATTATGTGATTTTTGCAATAAGACTTCAATGTTATTTAGATAAGGCTCTAGGCTGATTATTTCGATATGCGTAACGATTTTCCAGTGGTTATTATAAAAACGAATATTTGTTATTGGCTCATAGTAGATGCCAGGACTATGCGTAATTGGAGTTATCTTCGATTCAGCGTAGCATCTGTAGCACAAGGCTCTGTAAAATAATAACAAGTAATAGAATTAGGAACTAGAAGGTTTGATCTCATTAGTATGATATTTTATGTGTTTACGACCTACTTGTAAAGTTACGTTATGTTTATTGTGAACTTTGATAATTTTGTAAGGGCCTTTCCATATCGGAGATAAAGCCTTGCGAAGTCTATGGTGATGTTTTAAATAAACCATATCACCTGATTTATATTTAATGTCGCGAGAACTAGAATCGTAGTATTGTTTTGACCTTTCTTTACTTTGAATAATATTTTGTATAGCTTTCTCTCTACTGAAACGCATTCGATATTGTAAAGCACGAATATATTCATTATAAGTAGTATTATTATTAGTTTCATACAAAGAATTTGGAATTGACGGCTTATAACCATGTAATAACTCGTGCGGAGTGAAATTAGTAGTACAATGTGGAGTAGTATTATAACTTAAAATAGCAGTAAATAGATAACAGTGCCAGTCATTTTGATTTTCGTTTACAAACGATTTTAAATATTCTTTTAATGTAGCATGTGACCTTTCTAGGGCACCATTTGTTTGGGGATGATACGGAGTAGTAAAAAGAGATTTTATCTTAAGAATTTCAGTTAACTGCTTGAATAAATCTGATGTGAAGCATGTACCTTGATCTGTCAAGATCATTCTTGGAAAACCGAATAGAGACATAAAATGAACGAGGTTGCGAGCAATTTCTTCACTAGTAGCAGTGACCATAGGATATGCACTTGAAAATTTGGTAAGATCATCTTGTAGAGTTAAGATGAATTTGAATTTTTGAAAACCAGCTTCTGGTAATGGACCAACGATATCGAGAGCTAAGCGTTCAAATGGCTTAGTTGAAGTAGAAGTGATCTCCATAGGAGCTTTATTTGATTGCCTTAAGGGCTTATTGATTTGGCAGAGTTTGCATTTTTTAACATATCGCTCAATATCAGAGCGCATGCCCTTCCAATAATAGGCAGCTTTAATACGATTATACATTCTTTTTGATCCTGGGTGACCTGCGATTGTAGAGTCATGGTTCTCTTTTAATATCTTAGGAACTTCGACAGGTGTAGGATATATTAATAGATTTTTGTAAATATAGATTTTAATATTAGTATCACTAAAAATGTAAGTTATCATATTGTATATTTTTAAATAAGTTATCTTAGAAAAAGGATCAGAGAAATCTGGTAATGCGAGTTCAGTGACATTAGAATTAGTAGTTAAAATTTTATCTCTTAATTGAATTAGTAAATTATAAATATCTTTGTATTTAGTCTCTTCATAGTGATGAACTTTAGTATATAGAAAATAGTAAGTTTTATTCTCAGAGTTAGCAACTTGAATAGTATAAGGTTCGCGTTCGGAGTTAAGTAATTCAGCGGAATCAGTGAGCTGCAATAACAATTCTTCGCAATGTGGCATAGAATAATCGAAATCTAAAGAGACTGGACAAGCGATTGTCTTTAACTTAGTTAAGTGTAAACCTTGACTACACTCTTCGATAATAGTATTTGAAATTGGTAAAGAATTAGTAAATTGAGCCTTAAAGTATTGTTCATAAGTAGCATTATTTAGAGATTGAATATCAAAAGCATTAATGGGATAACGAGATAACGCATCTGCGTTTGAATTGAGACGACCTTGCTTATATATGATTTCGTAATCATACTCTTCTAATTTGAGGCGCCAACGAATGAGTCTACTACCTGGGTCCTTATTATTAAAAAGCCAAACTAAGGGCCTGTGATCAGTTACGATCTTAAATTTGCGACCATAAATATAAGGACGGAATGTTTTAACAGCGAAAATAATCGCAAGCAACTTCTTTTTTCGGCCTTATTTAAGGTTCTCGAAGCAAAGGCTATAGGTTTATCTTTTCCTATATCACCTTGAGATAGTATTGCGCCAATAGCATAACTTGAGGCATCCGTAGTAACAATAAACGGAGCAGAGAAATCGGGATATTGAAGCAGAGGAGCACTGGTAAGTTTATCTTTTAATAAATTGAATGCAGTGTCTTGATCATGAGACCAGTGAAAAGCAATATCTTTTTTAAGCAATGACGTAAGAGGCTTAGTAAGCTTAGAAAAGTTTTCAATGAAACGGCGATAGTATCCTACGAGACCAAGAAATGATTTTATTTGTTTGACATTAGTAGGAACTGGGAATTTAGTGACAGCCTTGACTTTTTCAGGATTCGGAGAGACACCTTTATCGGTGATGATATGACCTAAATAGGCAACTTCGCGACGTAGAAATTCACACTTATCTGGCTGTAATTTCAAATTAAATTGACGTAATCTGTCAAATACGAGTTTGAGCTTAGTAATGTGGTCGGATAGACCTTGAGAATAAATTATACAGTCATCTAAATAGACATAGGCATGCAGACCTTGAAGACCAGAGAGAGCTGTGTTCATCAGCCTTTGAAATGTGGTGGGGGCATTTTTCAACCCAAATGGCATTCTGGTAAATTCGTAATGCCCAGAAGTGCTAGAATTAGTATGAACCGTAAATCCGGTTTTTGGTGCGTCCTTGGGACTTATTTTTATTTGATGAAAGCCGCTAGATAAATCTAGGGTACTAAAATATTTAGAATGACCTAACTGGTCAAGGATATCAGTGATAAGAGGCAGCGGATAACTTTCAGAAACAGTGACGTCGTTAAGGCGACGATAATCAATGACTATCCTCCATTTCTTTTTACCGGAGGCGTCTAACTTTTTGGGTACCACTCATACTGGGGCACTCCATGGCGAAACAGAAGGTCGAATAATATTTTGATTTAGCATCTTACGAATTTGAGAATCGACTTCCTCCTTATGACATTCAGGGAAACGATATGATTTAACATGAATAGGAGCTGCATCTCCTGAATTAATAGAATGCTCAATGGCATTGGTATAAGACAGTGGTTCGCCTTCTAAATGAAAAATATCAGTGTACTGAGAGCAACACTCTAAGAGTAATTTTTCCTCTTCAGTATTTAAATGAGAACAGCGTATGAGGTCTAGTACTTTTTTAATTCGATCAGATTTAGAAATAGAAATAGCATTAATATTAGTATGTGAATTAGTACCTAAGTCTTCATAAATAAGAGGTGATAATTCAGCGCGATAGTCTTTGACTTCGATATTTGAATCAGTGGTATTTAAAATAGTAACATTAATTCTTTTGTTAGGTTTGATAGAGACAATGCAATTTGCGACATAAACACCTTCACCTAAGGTTTGATCTAGAACAAGAGCTTCATTGTTTTGATAGAGCTCGGGTTGGTAATTGGATATAGCACACTCGATTACAGCTTCGGATCGAGCTGGAATAATATAAGTAGGTTGTATATAATTTATATCTAAGTTATAACCGTTAATATTAATAGATCTAGAATCATAATCAATAAACACTTTGTAAAAACCTAAGAAATCGCTACCGATAATGCCGTCATACTCTATGTTGACGTCATCATTGACAAGATGAAATTTATAAAATAATTGTTCACGAGATAAAAAGAAATCCATTTGAAATGTTCCCAATGTTTCGGAACAAGATTCGACGCTATTAATGCCTGTTAACTTTACGATTTCGCGAGATAATTCGGGTACTTTATTTAAACTTGAAGATTTTACGACACTAATGCTTGCACCCGTATCAATTAAAAAACTTAAGGGTTTAGTCGAATAGCTAGACTTAAGATAAATATGAGGTAATTGTATTTTCTTTATTTTAAAACTGGTTTCGTAAATAGGAATCGGTGTGACGTCATCATGTGACGTATTAGATAAAATTTTAAAATTCGTGTTAGACTTTAAGTTTTGACATCGAGATGTGGAAGGTTGACCTTCACCTTGAGACTCAGAGATTAAATTATTATCACGCGATTTAGTATAAGACTTAGTCATATTTTTCGACTTAGTACATGAATTAAGATATGACCTCGTATTATAATTATTTTTAGATTTAGAATAAGATTCAGTGTGAGCTTGACTCGGATGCTGTGACCGAGATGAGGAGATAGTAAAAGATTCAGTGGATTTGGCAACACTATTATGACTCAACTCTTTTGAGTGAGATGTAGACTTTTCAAATGATTCAGTGGATTTAGTATACATATGACTCGGAGTCTGTGCCCGAGATATAGATTTAGTAAGATTTGGTTGACTCAGCAGCTTCGACTGAGATATATTTTTATTACAAGATTCAGTGATCTTTGTATTATGATGACTCGGAGTCTTTGCCCGAGATGTTAAATCAGATTCAGTGGAAATAGCATTATTTGCGTGACTCAGTGACCTTGACTGAGATGAATTTTTATTTTGACTCGGTGACTTTGACCGAGGTGCATTTTTAATACAAGATTTAGTAGATTTTATATGACTCAGCTGTTTTGGCTGAGATAAAGATTTTGCAAAAGATTTAGTAGATATAGTAATATGTTTCGTGTCATTTACGCTATTCGATTTCGGCAGACACGTGACCGAAATCTCATTTAGTTTAAATTTTCGTCGCGGGACTCGAACCCCAACTGGTTAGCAACACACGTTTTTACTGCATTTGCAGAGGCAGGGCGTGACGACGGGTAAGCGCGTTGCGCTTGCGTTGCATTCTCACGCCTTTGCATATTGAACTAACGCTTACGACACTTATCTATAGTGTGACCTACATTTTTACAGTAATTGCAAGTTAAAGGTGTATAAGATTTATGATAATTAGAGTTTATATTATAAGATTTATGATAATGGGATTTAGAATAAGGCTTTTTATTTTATAAGTAGCAATCAGATAAACTGTGTCCTGTCTTTTGACATACGGAACACTGTTTAATAAATTTGGAAGATGAGTTAGATTTAGTAAGATTGAACATTTTTTCTTCTTCAATAGCATGCTGTACCGCCTCGTTTAATGTCGTAGGATTTCGGAATCTGACTATACTAGAGATAGAATTATTTAAACCCAACATAAAAGTATTAAGGGCTAGGTCTTCCATAGCTGCAATTCTACCAGGAAGCTCTTTTTCGTCGGTACAGTTATAGTGAATATCAGAGTGTAAGCGAGTTAGTATATATTCTATTCTTAACGAATATTTGGTAACATCTTCTCCCGATATTTGTTTGCAATTTTGGAGATCTATTAATAAATAAGTGGCGTGTTTTTTCTCGCCAAAAGTTTGTCGTAGAAAAGATTTTAATTTATCCCATGTATGAAATATTCTTAAGTTACAAGCTGTTTGAGCTTTGCCTTCTAATTGTGCCAAAATAAATTTCGTTAATACACTTTGTTGCTCAGTTGTGGCCAGTGACATAGCATTATCGCAATTTGTAAGAAAAGCTGGCAATGATTCGCGATCCCCATGATAGGGTTTGATGAATTTTGTTAAAACATTAAGTGTGACCTTGTCCGACATTTCGGCTTTTGGAGTTAGCATTTGCTATGCTAGACAATAAACTTGAAATAGTAATTACACAAAATTTTAAATATAACGATATAGTAAATATAGAACTTAGTACAAAATTTGGCAGAATTAGAATTACGTGAAAATTGTAAAAATTGAAAAATATGAAATTGTAAAAATGGACAAAATATGAAATTGTAAAAATAAATTGTATAAAAATTAGTAATCACTCACAGCAAAATAATCAATAGTTTCATCACGAAAATTGTTTGACTTTGAACTTGAATTAGGAGTTCTCTTCAGTTTCCAGAGATTTTCTTTATTCGCGTTGAAGCGATCTCGAACTTGGAGATGATGCAGAATTCAGCGATGATACAGCGGACTCAGTGAAGATACAGTGGATTCAGTGAAGATACAGCGGATTCAGTGAAGATACAGCGGATTCAGTGAAGATACAGCGGATTCAGTGGTGGTGAGTTAGATCCGTGGTGCGGGCTCAGACCAAGGCAAACTCGGCTGAGGCTGACCGTCGACCTGGGAGATGCGGTGGTGCGGGCTTAAGCTGATGAGCTGAGGCTGACCGTCGACCAATGAAGCGGTGCGTGGTGCGGGCTCTGGCTGAAGACTAGAGGCTGACCGTCGACCAATGTGTGGAGTGTGGCTGATGCAGGCTCAACCTTAGGCTGAGGCTTACTGTCGATCAACACGAGACGCTACGGGAGCCTGGATAGACACAGGGACTTCAACGGAAGCCACTTACAGTATCCCACTTCTGACACCAAATTGTTAGGAGGCCGACCCTGTTGGTCTTTTTAAAAAAACACCTTTTTAAACACACACTTTATTTTACACACAATTAACGTAAACTGCCTTTATGAGGTGTTAACTATCGCTTTCCGCGAGTGCCCGAATCTATCTTATCTTAATACAGGGGTGGCTCAGCATGAGAGCCTTCGCACTTCGACCCATCGTGGATCTTTTGTGCTTCCCCGTGTTTAGTCCTTAACGCCCTCACCACCTTCGGTCCAGTCAATCGTGCTCATGAGCCTGACGATGTCCTTCGGTGGCATGGCCCTGTAGTCATCCGGTTTTGGGTATCCCATTCCCATCAGCTTTAGTCTCCTGCAGGCAAGAGCATCGCAATGGCACAGGAGGTGCACCATGCTCTCCTCTTCTTCCTTGCAGGCCCTACAAATTATGGAACTGGTATGTCCCATCCGGGTAAGCATGATCCTAGTACCAAAATGGCCGGTTAAGGCACCTGCCATCAGACGGGTCTGGGATCTGCTTGAGCTCAGTGTAAATTTGAGCCAGTTATCCATGCCCATAAAGAGCTTGGCGTGTGTCATTCCTTTATGCTTGGCCCATTCTTCCTGGTGCCTCCTTTGTGATTGAGCTCTTAGGCCTGCCCCGACTGTTTTTAGGGTGATTCCGACAAATGGTTCCGGTCCCACCATTTGTGTTTCCGAACCCTTCCTTGCCAGGTAGTCAGCCTTTTCGTTTCCAGTGAAACCTTTATGGCCTGGTATCCAGACTAGGCGAACCGTGTTTGCTTTACTTAATTTATTTAGTACTTCGATCGCATTCATCACTAGTTTGGATTCCACCTTATATGCCAAGAGCGCTTTAAGCGTTGCTTGACTATCACTGAGAATGTAGATGTTCAAGCCTTTACGACCTCTGTCTAGATTCTCTTGTGCACAGGTTAGGATAGCGTATGTTTCGGCTTGAAACACAGTTGCTAGCTTGCCCATGCTGACCGATATCTCCGTTTTGTTGCAGTATATGCCTGCTCCTGTACCGGATTTCATTTTTGATCCATCCGTGTACCATATCATGCTGTTCCCCTGAGGGGGTGCCAGCCCCTTATCCCACTCTTCCCTTGTTGGAATAGAAACCTCGAAGAGTCTCCTAAATACGAATTTAGGTATCATTCTATCGCTGGTCATGCCCAGCAATGGAATCTCTTCTTTAGGTTTTAGTCCAGTGTGTCTCGTACGTGGCCAGTTCGCGTTCCACAGGCCCATGGTGTTGAGCCTGTATAGTGCTCTCATGGCCTCTCTGTATATGGCAATATGCAGTGGTTCGAGATTGAGAAATCTCTCTAGGGCCGCCGTAGGGGTAGATTTGAAAGCTCCAGTAACAGCCATGCAGGCCAGTCTTTGGAATCTTCCTAGGAGTCCCTTGCATGTGACCAGTTCAGTTCTGGGCCACCAAACTATACTTCCGTAGGTGACAATCGGCAGTATCATTATTGTATAAATCCAATAGAGGATCTTGGGCTTGAGGCCCCAGGTTTTACCAAAGGTAGAGCGACACATGTTGAAGGCCCTTGTGGCCTTCTCAATAGTGAGCCCTACATGTTTTTTCCACGTGAGTTCTTTATCTAGGGTGACTCCTAGATATTTGACCTCAGTGGACCATGGTATATCCGTACCGTACAATTTGAGTGTTCTCATGCTGTTGAGCTTCCTCTTTTTTGTGAATGGTATAATCACAGTTTTCTTCGGATTGATGCTAAGGGAAGTCTCCCTGCACCAGCGCTCAACCTGTTGTAGCGCCTTCTGCATCAGGTTGGCTACCACGCTCGGCACCTTGCCATTAATCAAAATGACTATGTCATCAGCGTATCCCACTGTTTTCAGTGGTCCTTTGTTCAGCTTTTCGATCAATGGGTTTATCACTAGGCACCAAAGTATGGGAGAGAGGACTCCTCCCTGCGGACATCCTTTGGTTGTTGTGACGCTCATTGAATCGCCTAGTATGTTTGCAGTTATCACTCTGCTCTTTAGCATGCAATTTATCCATCTTATTATGGTGTCATTGATGCCATGCTTTCTTGCCGCTCTGCTAATGGAGTCAAATGTAGTCTTGTCAAAGGCACCCTCCACATCGAGGAAGGCACCTAGGCAAATCTCCCTTGACTCCAGTGCCGTTTCAATCCTGCTGACTACATAGTGTAGAGCAGTCTCAGTTGATTTGCCTGCTTGATAGGCACATTGCATCCCTTGTAAGGGCCGTTTCTTGAGTGGACCGTCCCTGATGTACCTGTCGATAAGCTTCTCTATCGACTTTAACAAGAACGATGAGAGACTTATCGGCCTGAATGCCTTTGCCTGTTCATAGTCAGCTTTTCCCGGCTTGGGTATAAAGCTTACATTTATGTGTGTCCACATTTTTGGTATGTAACCAAATGCTATGCAGGCTCTGAAGAGTCTACATAGAATGGGGACCAGTATTGATTCACCTTGTTGTAGTAACACAGGATATATCCCGTCATGGCCCGGAGATTTATATGGCTGAAAGCTATTAATTGCCCATCGAACTTTTTCTTCTGTTACTACCTTTTTAGCTGACGTCCAATTCTCCTTCGTGGTAGGGGTCGTTTGACTTTCCCTTGGAGTTTGTTCGTCTGCATTAGAGTTAGTTACCGTTGAACCCGGGAAATGTGTGTCAAACATAATGGCCAGTGCCTCTCTCCCGGTTTCCGTTAGTCTACCATTAGCATCTCTCACTGCTGTGAGTGTGTATGCTTTAGTTTTAGACATGGCTTTGCTAAGACGCATGCCTTCTGGCATTGTTTCTATTGACTCACAAAAGTTACGCCATGACCTGCGCTTAGCCTTCCTTACTTCATTGTTATATTCCGTAAGCTTCCTAGCATACTCCGAGTAGTCGTTTCTACGTTTAGCCTCGTTGAATGCCTTCCTTGTTTCCCTCCTAAGCTTAGTCAGTTCCTGTGTCCACCACTGAACTTTCCTAACCTTTGTCTCTCTTTCCGGGCAGTTATTTGTCCAGGCGTGCAAGAGACCTTTGTTAATACGGTTAGCTTCCTTATCTAGCTCAGGAATTGAGTTAAGCCGTACAGTAGTGATCCCTAATTCTAATTCAAGATCCCTCCTATAAGAATCCCAATTGGTATTCCTCGGATTTCTCCTACGTACAGTACCTAGTTCTATGTTAGTCTTGTACCTGAAGCATATGTAATTATGATCAGAAAGTGATATTTCTTCAGACACATGCCAACTATTAATTGATGATAATGCTTGAACCGTTGCAACCGTCACATCAATTACCTGAGCCCTGTTTTTGTTAACAAATGTGGGCGTGGTTCCTCTATTGAGTATATATAAAGATGAACTTACCAGATATTCCAGTAGGTCTTCACCTCGCTTGTTCGTGTCAGTGCTGCCCCACACAATATGGTGTGCGTTAGCATCTAGGGCAATGATGAGTTTCTTCTGCCCGTGTGTCTCGATCAGTCTCCTCACATGTGCAGAGACCGGATCCTTTTCCTCATAAGGTAGGTACGCTGAGGAAATTACAACACTTTCTCCTGGGTACCCTCCCTCCGTCCCGATCTTTAGAGTAGTCAGATCCCTGTAACATAGCGAACGCAAGGGTGTAGCAGCAATGCCTTCCCTCACATAAATACATGTCCTAGTGTCATTGGTTGGGCAGTAATAATGTATTACCCCCCCTGTATTATCTAAGCCCTTGACTTCACCCTTATATAAATAAGGTTCCTGTATAAAGGCTATGTCATATTTATTTTCCTTAAGCTGCTTAGCCATAATGGCAGTCGCAGCCCTACTGTGGTGTAAATTGATTTGTACGCACCTAAGTCCCTCCATCTTGGTGGTATGATGGGTTCATCAGTTGTAACTGAAGCTAAGGCGTTTGATGTTTAGGCGACCCGAAGCAGAGTTGGTTCAGATCAGCCATGATGTCGTCCGTCCCCGCCGACTGTTGCGACAGGGGCAGACTCATCATGTCGCCCTCTCCATCCCGCTCCGTCTCACCCAACAATCCCGCCTCAGCCTTTGCTTCTCTGCCACCAGCCTCATCGCTAGGGCCAGCCACAGCCCCAGTGCTAGGTCCAGCCACAGCCTCACCGCTAGGACCAGCCACAGCCTCATCTA
Organism: Schoenobius gigantellus; assembly: GCA_963935595.1. Lineage (NCBI taxonomy): Eukaryota > Metazoa > Arthropoda > Insecta > Lepidoptera > Crambidae > Schoenobius > Schoenobius gigantellus. The sequence continues at coordinate 1,070,186 of OZ012549.1, read as the reverse complement.
TCCCCGGACCGCTTCGGCCATGTCCGCCCTCATCGCCCGGTGCTTCCGCGAGCAGTTTGAACGAACATAGCTCGAAACAGCCCTCCAGGACATACTCCGCCTTCTTGATAACCTCAGCGGACCCCCCGTCCATGAGGACGATCCGAAGTATTCGGCTACCCTCCACCTTGGTGTCGACCACCTTCCAGTCGGTCGTCCTCAGTGACGGGTTGTACCGCTGAAGTGCCAAGCAGGCCTGTTTGGTGTCAAGTAGCCTCATATTGCGGCTCTTCCAGGCCATTTTAATTGGCTTTGGAACAGCCGCAGCATCGACCACCTTCACCCTGGTATCCCCTACACACATCCCTGGGACGTTTGCTAGGAGCCACTCTGCCGATTGTTTATTTTTACAATCTACAAAGACGACCCCTGCTGTTACCGTTTGGCCTATTATACATCGTGGAGGGGGATCATCAGAGGCCATGAATTTCTCTGTAACGATCTCCAATAGCCTCCCCTGATCTCCCTCCACGAAGTAAGTGTTGGGATAGTCCTCAGGGATGACTGCCAGCCTGACGGCCTCGAGAGCATCCCGATACGTACCATAACCAAGTGTTTTGGCCCTTTTCGGTACTCCCTGACCGCCGGCCCGCGAGTCATCGCTGAGAGCCTCCCTACCGCGCTTAAGCGCAGCGCCAGCTACAGGCTGCCCTTCCTGTGCCTGTTGTTTTACAAGTCTAGCCCGCTGTTTCGCAGACCCGCACTTGTTCCTTCTCTTTTTCCTACTAGCCTCTGTCCCCGCAATAGCAAGTGGGCCAGAGGGCCCGGCCGATGAGCCCGTATTGTTCCCATCAGCCGCCCCCCCCTCCCCCCCACCATCGCAGAGTAGGTCGTAAGTAAACCAGACCCGATTCCTGATTTCTCAGGTTCCTGGAGCCCGGTCCCTAAATTTGTTATTGTAGGAAGCCCTGTCTTCCCCACAGGCGCCGGGCCCCTCTGGAGAGAGGACTCTGTGGAGCCCATACGGTTCCCCTCAGAAGACCTCTCCCCGGGGCCCGGCGCACTGCAAGGAACGTCGGACCTCCCTCCTACGATTAAGCGCTGAGGCTCCTTTGACCCACCTTGCGGCGAGCCCTGTGACTCCTTGGACCCACCTTTCGGCGAGCCCTGTTCGGAGATGCCATAGGCACCCCCTTCATAGGTTATTGATAGACGCGAAAATTTGCCCCCCCCAGAATACGAGGGGCGGCCTGAGCTCGTCCCAGCCACCGGGGCTGGGCCGAGCTCAGGGAGGGACTCTCCATTTCTGGTACCCTCCTGGGGTAGTCTACTGTCTCTTTTATTCTCGCTCATTTTTTACGACTTCCACTTTACAACGTCGGAGTAGGTGGGATATAGGAATACGGAAAGGAATTAGGATATGGGTTAGGATATGACACGGGTTGAGGTTGGAAGGGGGGGCGGCTGGAGGTTTTGGTTATGTCTATAGCAGAAGGCTTTAGACCAAAAACGGGCGACAACCTCGAGAAGGATAGTCCACCAGCCTTGCCTTAGGGATCTACACGACCCTGCGCTCTCCCCTAAGGCCATTCGTCAGACACGCTGACGGACAGCCAGACGTGAATAGGTGCCCCCTAATCGCATACACACGATGCGGTTAGGTGACCCCCGCCCATGTGCCCGAATCTAACTGACTGTGGAGCTCTCTAAGTAGCTACCAAGTAACATGAAATGCAGAGTTGCGGAATGGCTTGAGATAGAAATGTAGACTAATCATAATGGACCCACTAACTAGGGATGTAACAGTTCGCTTTCCTATTTGAGGACTGGAAAATTTCGTGATCAAGTTTGACAAAAGAATTCTTAAAAAAATAATTTCACCAAAAATTTTACGTGTATGTATGAAATTGAATAATTTATGCATAAAAAATACAATTCAAATGCTTAAATCGAATTAGATTCAAAACGTTACTGTTATTAACTCTTTATGTAAAAAGTAACGTCAAAGAGCTTGGGAAGCACATTAAAACATTATGGCGATTTCATCATCATCATCATCATCATCACAGCTCATATACGTACCCAACCAGGGGCACGAGCCTACCCTAACTAGTTATGTTAGGGCGATTAAGCCTTAGTCAAACCACGCTGGCCCAGTGCGGATTGGTTGACTTCACAATACACTTTTGAATTACTTTGCAGGTGTATGCAGGTTTCCTCACGATGTTTTCCTTTACCGTAGAAGCGTCAGATAAATGTACATATGAATTTCGTGAAACGAAAAACACATTGGTACATAGCAGGATCGATCGCGGGCCTCCTGATTCTACTCGGGGCTCAGTCCAGTGCCGAGGCCACAGCGCCACCGACGGACGCTCTGGTGCTATGGCGACTTGCCCATCTTTAAATAACACTAACTATAGGTCACTAACACAAATACACACACACGCACGCGTACACACAAATATTCTTATAATTATAAATAAATTAAGTAGCAACATAATATACCATAGTACCTATTACGGCGTTATATCGTGTGAAGGAGTACATACAAGGATTAAATAATTTAGTTAATTAGATTCTTGGTTGAAGATTTTTATGTTTTTTTTTGTCAATAAGTGCCTGCAAAGGTCTATATTGAATAAAGATTTTTGAGTTTAAGTTTGGAGTCTAATTTGCTATCACGTCTGTCAATACCAGTCCTTGTGTTTGTATATTACATCAATTTTATGCTATTAAAATAGTAATTTTTTATTATTCACATTATTATTAATATTGTCAATATTTTGTTAAAACTAAACTCGTGCATCTATTTTCACCATAATTATTACCTTTTATTGCGAAAGCGCCTGCGCATGTTACAACGTCATACATTCTACTGCTAAATAATAAAGCTGATGTCACGACATTTTTTGAAAATATAAGATTTGATATTAATTTTTCAACACACTTGCTCGTAAAGTGTAACTAATTTCACCGGTTTCAGATACATAAAGCAGCTCATCAAACACGCGTGTGTTATAACTGAGGCAAGCATCACAGAGTCCGCCAATGCTGCACTTGCCCGCTGCGGCAGTAATCCACTAACCCAAATCTAAGCCAGAAACAGACATCGTTTGGCCTTGCGACTTATTGATTGTCATTGCGAATGCCATTCTAATTGGAAATTGAACGCGTTTGAATTCAATTGGCACTTCTGCGGCAGTCATTGGTATTCGTGGCAGCAATATATTTCCGCCTCGGAACTTGCCATTTAAAATGCTGGATTCAACAATGTTTTTCATCAATTTTTTAATGACTAATCGCGTGCTATTGCACGGCTGTGGTGGGTTCAAATTCCGAAGTAAAATAACCAAATTTCAGTTGTAGATGGTTCGGTGACATGCCTGGTAAATCCAATGGGTTCAAAAACTATTTGATAATTTACAGCTTCGTTGGCATCGCATCGATCCTGTATCGATTTGTATGACACCAAGTCGCCTGACATCATCTGTTGTATCTTGAAATTTCAATTGTTAACATCCACATTTTTTGCTGCCAAAATGATTCTTTCTTACGTGTATTGTGTGTGTACCTACTCATCGGAAAATATGCGGTCGATGAGAATATTTTGTGAATTAATGATTGTGCAGAAATCGGTCGGCAATTTCACGCATCCAATATTTTCTTGGACAACAACTTTTCCATCGCCAACATCTAACAATTGTTTTGAGAATGTGCCAGCGCATGGATCTTGAAGCATTTGAAAGCGTATTTTACTTTTAGCTGTACTTTTTCAACATTACGCCACAGTGGCAGTGATTTCAAGCAAACGTTGATCTCATCAGCGTACGTTGAACGTGGAATGTCGGAAAGTGTTTGTCTAAAATCACCCGAAAGGAGTAACAGAGTGCCGCCGAATAGGCTGTCGTTGTTTTCTATTTCTTTCACGATTTCTCGTGTAACTAACTGTACCATGATTACAGCAACGTCGTCAACAGCAGGCGAATTGGATCTGCGCATGTACTCTCCAGCTGGTGTTTTATCAGGATTGATGACAATACCGTGATTGTCACTTTGTAATTTGTGCATGTGTGATTTAAAGAATTTCAATAGTTAATTGTGCTCATTCAAAAGAACGTCCAGCTCGCCGACGATGCGTCTTGCTTAAGGTGAACTGAAGTTATTGTTACCGCAACGTGCATCCTCGCGATTAGCAAGTATATACGCGTTTTGGGTCCTTACCGTCCATGGAGTAGATTTGTAAAAATTTATATGGTTCGTTTGGCATTGGCAGCAATGAGCCCATCTTGTGATACACTTGGAATTTGATGTTGAGTGTTGAATTGTTTTTTTTTATTTGGACTCGCCAACAGTTATTCCATTATTACATTTATATAAAGAAGAATATAAATTTATATACAAATCTTAATGTATACCTGATAATGTACCTAAGGGCTGGCAGCTTCCTCGCTCAACGTATTAGCCTAGCGATTCGGCGAGGAAACGCTGCCAGCATCTTGGGTACACAGCCGCGGGGCCATTTTTAAATTTAGTTTGGTTTTAAATTTATTATTAGTTTACAGTAGTTTTATATGTGTAGTTTAGTTTAGATTAGGTTTTTTAAATGTTCGATTTGTTTTTACACAAAAAATAATATATGTTGAATATTGGTGTAATAAAAGAAATAAAATGTATAACCAATTACAGGTAAGTACAACATACACAAATTAACATTACTAAATAATAGCAACATAAGTAAACACAGCGTTTAAATACAACATACACAACTATACATTTAAATAAGTATATAGTGGTCTCTTTGGTTATTCAAGCCTAATAAAAATTGTTAAAGGAAAAGAAACAACAAATCATAAACACAAAATCTAATAAGAAAAAAAAAATTAATGTAGGTAAGGCAAATAATACAATTAGATTAAAAAAAAATAACAGCATCACTCCTCCAGACATAGGACATGTCTCCTGAACATCTGTTGTTGACCATTTGCCGCATTATTGTGCACTATATCATAGTAGATATCATCATGCTAGATATCATTTGGAAGCATAAATTGAATGTGCGAATGGACCAGGAACAGGTTTGAATCTAGATCCGTACCGATAGGTAAGCCGTTCAATGGTTCAGGTGATGTCAGGTGAGGTCAATTTCTGGTAGTTGCACTTTCCTGACGCGCAACACATCCCTGTTGACTCATTTTTTAATTTAGGCGCGTGACAATGGGGACATTCCTTGTCCATAGCACGAATCGTTACTTTCGAACGAGCGTAATATTCAATATCTGGTTCATACTCGGATGCAAGACGAGTCGGATGTAAATACTCGATGTACTTGTTGGCGTTGTCGGTCATTTGCTCTGCGTATGTTAACTACCAACCGTCGTTATGTAAATACTCGATGTACTTGTTGGCGTTGTGGATCATTTGCTCTGCGAATGTTAACTACCAACCGGCGCGCTTGTCTTTGTTCCAATCGTCGTTATGTAAATACTCGATGTACCTGCTGGCGTTGTTGGTCATTTGCTCTGCGTGTGTCAACTACAGATCGGCGCACTTGTCTTTGTTCCAATTGTCATTGTTGATTTCGTTCCGCTCTTGCCTCTTGTGTTTGTGATTCATGCAATTGCGCCATGCTCACATACACATTTGCATTATCTTGTTGGATTTGTTCGTCTGTTCTTTGTGCTCTTCTTTGTAATATGTCGCGTGAGGAGTTTATTTTAAAAGAGAAACCAAAACTCGTGAACAAAAGAAACTATTTATTCACTGAATTAAGGGTCGGTCGGTAGAGATGGGTCCTGGGTTCGGTAGGTTGGTTAGTCCTGCTTTTCGTGGCGGTATGTACTCCTCAGCGGATGACACGAAGAGATGCTAGTACGGGTCAGTTACTTATGCCAGTAACTAACAAGGCGGAACCGCGACCCCTAGTCAGGAACAAACAAAACGGCGAATAGAAGGCGGAGGTGTAGACGGCATCTGAACAGATCGGGCAGATTCGCGCGCATTAAAATCCGGTCTCCGGCAATGAGTAGATTTATCAGCAGTTCCTACTTGTAGCTTTGAAAACAATAGTTAGCGAGGCAGAAATGAACACACGCACGTCACGTAGTGAGTCGTTTCGAGGTATCCGCCGACAGGCGCTAAAAGCTAATTATAACGTCAGACATTTTTTTTTTAATTTACCCTCCCCTCGCATAATAGAAAAATTTGTTATATGTATGTAACTATAAATTTAAATAATATTGTACGTATAACGTTACAAACTGTATTAGTTCGACGACCCAAAATTGGCCCCTCGGCGTCTTGCTGGCATCGTTCAGTTCACTGTACATCACAAACACAGATCAAATTAGAGTACAACAGTAAACAGATGTGTCTATTCTTTTATTATTATACCGACCTTTTACGATCATAAATTCTTTTAATTTTAAATGATTCCCACAAAATGCACGCACTGATACTATTATATTATAATTGAGTGTTTATTTAACCATTTATAATTGATAAACGTCATTGCTACGATTGATACACAGACAATAATAATGACCGAAAACTGTCTAGGGAGTGAGAGAACGTTTATTACGCATCAGTTTTTTTCGAAAGTAAAAATATTAATATCGCTATTAAAAAATGTGCGTTAGTGGTAGTAGGGAAAAAATTTAGGGTTATAAGTATTTGTTGATGATAATTCAAAAAAAATGGGGACCTTTCATTTGGCATAATGTTGTTTGTCATAAAGGCGCTTGGCATAAATCACTAAGCATAATAATCGAAAAGCATAACATTAACGTCACATAATTTTTTCTTTGCATAATTTGTATATGGCACAATTATCTAAAGGCATAATTTCATGAAGCATAATTAATGAAATCCCTAATTTCTTTTGACATAATATTGGTAGTCCTAAAATGTTTCGCCATAATTTTAAGTGTCATAATTAATGATATCCCTAATATTTTGGGGCATTTCTTATAATTAGAAATGATTTTATTTTAAGGGATATCATCACGTTCATTAGATACAATGTATACTCTCTGTTTTACTAAACTTTTTATAATAACATTTCATATATTATTTTATTCAAATATGATACTCGAATATTCTATATTTTCATTTGATATATTTTTTTCATAGTATATATGGATTTTTTATTTGACAAACTAATTCATTCATGCTACTAGTGACAGAAACGAATCGCTGCAAAACCGACTCCACGTAGTCTTGTTTGTCCTACCCCTTGAGTGTAATTCAAACCCGCGTAGGCGCGGAGGGGCGAGGCGGCCCGCGAGCTGAGGGGCCTGTGAACTCGGCACTTGCCTTCCAATCGGGGGGTCGGGGTTCGAGACCCGCCATGTACCAATGTGTTTTTCGTTACGAATTTCATATGTACATTTGTCTGACGCTCCTACGGTGAAGGAAAACATCGTGAGGCAACCTGCATACATCTGCGAAGAAATTCAATGGTGTATGTGAAGTCGACCAATCCGCACTGGGCCAGCGTGGTTGACTAAGGCCTAATCACCCTAACATAGGGTAGGCTCGAACCCCTCGGTGGGGACGTATATGAGCTGTGATGATGATACCGATGTTTCTAATGACCGATATTGTACTGACGGAATCGATTTAAAACTTCCCAGAAACGTATTTCGTCAGTCGTTGGAAGGCGGAGTGCAAATTAATAATGGTTAAGGAGGTAAACGAAACGAGTGTATTTGCACTGGGCTGGAATTGAGTTTGTTGCGGATTTCGGCGCGATTCGCGGAAAGTGAAACATTTTCATTTAACTCAATCTATTTTTAAATGAACAATAATTGTGATGTAATTATTGAGCGGGGACTTACACCTGAGGTTAAAATGTGTTTACCTCCTTATCCGTTCCGCAATACTAGCATAGCTTCGTAAAGAAAACCCTTCACTATTGAGTTGAGAGATTTTATGTCACTTCAATATATTAATTGCACTTACTTCATTCGCTTTGTGGAAATCAATATTTTACATTATAAGACAAAGCTATTGATTTTTCACATACATTTTTGGGAATTAAACCCTCGCGCGTGTCCTCAGAGGACCATACCAAAGTTCTATCACAGTCTGATAAGGAATAAATAAAATTCCTCTAGTCTAGCGCATCTATTTTCATGTGGCATTACGATAATATGGCTGTGCTCAAGTAAAACAATGAGCTCTGATTCAAAAGACAAAAATATCACTTCGATTTAAATAGAAAAACACAAGAGATACGGTACCTATTACTTCAAAAGTGTTAAACAGTTATCATAAGTTAGCATGGCGTTAGGCGTGGCTATTAGTATTATTCGGGCATCATGGTTTAAACATGATCCTGTTACTATTGTATCTATAGAGTCAGCGTCAGGGCTTAACCGGGATTTAAACCATGATTAACTTTAGATAAGGTTTAGTTTGTCTCTGTAATGAGAAAACCCACCTTTCACTCATGAGTCATGACCCTACACAACCGATCCTGGTTATTTGGACCAAATCACGGGAAATGCGCGCGGAACCTGCAAATCACACACTGCCGCACTGTACTTTTTGACTCCCTACAAGTTATTTAAATATGTATCTTAGTCCCTGGGTCTTTCTGTCCTTTCTGGTGTGGCCAAACACACGGTATAATGTAATCTGTAATGAGCAGTCTAACTATGGAAGTCTCCTTTTACAGCTGATGGCAGTCGAAGAGTGGTATGTTACGTGCTGTTGCATGAGTGACGGAGCCAGGGTCAGCGTTCACCAAGGGAACGCTGACAGAGCGCTTGCAACCCGTTCATTCCCTTTAGACCCTCCACTTAAACCCATAAATACTCAAATCAAATCAAATCAAATTTATTGCATTCATGTGAATTTACAGGTCTTAAAAATATGGAGAACAGTACACATGAACCCTGTTAGGGTACAGCAATGATAATTAAAATTATAATCTATATAAATAAAAACATTAGTATTCGACTCAATCAATCGACTATTAATAAAATACATTAATTTTAAATTATTAAATATTAAATATAATTTTTAAATGTTAATAAAATTATATTACAATTATAGAAAATTTTATATTTGATAAAAATTATATAAATTAAGGACTTGATTAAATTATTATTATACAATACAATACAATATTATTTAATCTTGAATTGTTTAATATTGAAAAATTCTGATAGGGAATAAAAACATTTATCTATTAAATATGTCTTGAGGCTATTTCTAAATTTGTTTTCGTTCTCTTGTGTTTTTATATCATGTGGGATATTATTATAAATTTTGACAGCCATGCCGAATGGGCCTGATTTAACAATTTGTAATTGAGTATTCGGCGGAGCTAGTTTGATCTGGTCTCGTAAATTAGGAGGCCTAGTATATAGTGGGTGTAAGATGTTGAGTTTGGTGGATTAAAAGCGTTAATATAAATAATAATTTATTAAACCTTTGGAGTAAAAATGTAAAGACATCGAGATCATATTTGACAATCATCTATATAAAACGGACAGCATTCCTTGACATATATATTCAAAAACTTCTAAGTGGCCAATGTTAGAAAATGTCAACAACACCCTCCCATAACATGGGCACGTCACAGGATACAAAAATATAATTATTCAATACCTAGTAATCCTAAGAAGTTTTCATATTTAATACGACCCAGAGGCTTCGTAAATATGTCAGCCACCATTTCTTCAGTTGGTAGATAGGATAAGCTAATAGAAACATTATCTACTACCTCTCTGATAAAATGGTACCTCACACTGATGTGTTTTGTACGACTGTGATGAGTTGGGTTCTCTGCTAGTTTTATTGTTGACTGATTGTCACAATACAATCTAATATTGCACAAAAAACCCATCTCGTACAGTAGCGCTCTAAGGAATACCGCTTCACGACAAGCTTCGCTTAGACTAATGTACTCTGCCTCGGTCGACGATAGCGCAGTACAAGACTGTTTATAACAAGCCCAAGATACAGTATTTCCTGCATAGTTAAAAATATATCCCGTATATGACTTACGGTCTGAATTAGCTGCCCAGTCTGCATCTGCGTATCCCTCCAAGACGGGGCTCATGTTAGACATCTTTTTGAAAACTAACATTTTATTTTTAGTACCTTTAAGATACCTTAAAATTCGTTTAGCGTAATTCCAGTGATCAACAGTGTAACAACTGTTGTACTGACTAAGATATGCTACGGCAAACGAAATATCTGGTCGAGTAGTCACAGATAAATACATCAAGCTACCAATGAGTTCTTGATAAGGAAGCTTAACATCAACATTACTGTTACATTCAATAGAATGAATATTGGACACCATTGGTGTTTTTACAGGCTTGCAATCGCACATATTAAAACGCTCTAACAATTTGTCAATTTTATGCTCCTGACAAAGCTTAATGCAATTATTTTCGCGCTCAACCTTAATACCCAACATATTTCTAACTTGACCTAAGTCCTTAACTTTAAAATGCTTAAGTAACGATTCTTTTAAGCTCGTTGCTAGGCACTTATTATTATAAAATAGGAAAAAATCATCAACATATAGAGCTATAATAATAATTGACTCACCACTTTTCCTGACGAAAATGCATTCCTCTTGCTTGCATTGAACATAGTTATGCGAAAGTAATACACTCTTTACCTTTTTATACCACGCCCGTGAAGCTTGTTTCAGTCCGAAAACCGCCTTATGTAATCTGTAGACTTTATTTTCATTTCCAGGAGTGATAAACCCTTCCGGTTGGTGTAAATAAATCTCCTCTGACAAGTCACCATTTAGGAACGCGGTTTGCACATCCAAATGATCAACCTCTAGATTCAATTCTAGTGCCAAAGACAACAACAGTCTAATAGAACTATGGCGAACAACGGGTGAAAAGGTTTCCGAATAATCTTCACCATATTTTTGTGTGAAGCCTTTCGCGACTAATCTCGCCTTATAGCGCGTAATGTTACCATCAGAGTCCCGTTTTATCGTAAAAATCCACTTATTTTTGACAATATTTTTGTCTAGTGGCTTATCAACTAACTCCCAAGCATCGTGAAAAGTAAAAGAATCTATTTCTTCTTGCATGGCCTTCTGCCATAGATCTTTATCTTTACAATGTAATGCTTCCTTTACAGTAAGTGGCTCATATCCATCAACAACATTATTTACATTAGCTATATTACAATTAGGTTTATTTCTAGGTCGTAAGTCATAACGATGTCCAGTAGTAGCTTCAGTAGTACTATCAATTATGCACTCATTACTTGGAGTGTGTTCAGGTATTGCCTCATCATGAGTGTTTGATGACTCCACGTGAACAGGTAACTGAGTCGGCGTCACTTCCAAGTCATCATCGTCAACACCTCCTGAAATAAACATAGGTAAAATATCTGTTTTCGCACTTGAATGTCTACCAGGAAACACAGATTCACTAAACACGACATCACGTGACACATTAATCTTATTACTTTCTGGATCAAACAAACGATAACCCCTAGTATGCTCTTCGTAACCAATAAAAATATATTTTTTACTTTTAGGATCCAACTTTTTACGTTTAGAATCATGTTTGTGTGCAAACGCTTCACAACTGACAACACGAAGATGTTTTAAGCTAATCTTTTTGCCAGACCATAATTCCTCAGGAATTTTACCCGCAATCTTAGAATTTGGTGAGCGATTGATTAAATAAGCTGCTGTATGAACGATCTCAGCCCACATCTTGCTGTCTAGGTTAGCATTATAAAGAATACATCTAACTTTTTCTAAAAACGTACGGTTTAACCTCTCAGCTGCACCATTCTGTTGGGGGCTGTACGGTACTGTCAGCTGATGAATAATACCTTTGCTTTTCAGAAAATTAGTTAAGTCTGAATTGACATAATCGGTTCCGTTATCAGACCGTAGTACTTTCACAGTAGTTCCACACTGATTTTCTACAAGTTTAATAAACTCCTTAGTGTACTTACTCACGTCACTTTTCTTATGTATCGCGTAAACAAATACTTTTCGAGTACAATCATCCAGAAAAGTTAGTACGTACCTTCTTCCTCCAAGAGAAGCCGTCGGCATTGGTCCACAAACATCCGTATGGATCAAGTCCAGCCGCGCCTTTGTCACCTGCTTATTGGGAGAAGCAATAAAAGGAGAACGGGTTTGTTTACCCTTAAGACATATCTCACAGACTTCCTTCTGAGGGTCCACCTGAAAATCAATGTCATTAGCCAAACGCCTTAATAACTTTAAGCTTTCAAAGTTAAGGTGACCTAATCTCTTATGCCAAATCTCCATATCCGATGAAGTGGTTTTTGACATAAAGCTAACATTGTTTACGGTTGCAAGTCTGTAAATATTACCAAGTGGCTTAGCACTTAAAACAACACTATCAGATTTTATAAAACTACATTGACTAGAAGTAAATAAAATCTTATAACCTTTTTGTGTTAACTATTTACAGAAATTAAATTAACAGTAAGTTCCGGTACAAACATAACATCACTTAAAGTTATATTTACAAGCTTATTATAAAATTTTACCGAAAACTGAATGTCACCCTTGCCTTTTACAGCTAACATTTTACCGTTCGCAACACACACCTCTTTAGTAGACGACGGTTTCAAGCAATTAAACCAATCATGACATCCTGTCATATGGTTTGTCGCTCCACTGTCAACAACCCAAAAACGGTGATCTATGTTGTCGCATGCGGTCAAAGCTAGATTAGTAGAAACATTCTGCTGAGTACAGTCTTTCTTCAAATGACCTTTAGAACGACATTTCCAGCACCAAAGTTTCTTTTCTTTGTTAGGCAACGGAGTATTATGCTGCGATGAACTATGATGAGAACCTCTGTTCTTAGCCATGTTGTTTCTATTCTGAACACGTCTATGTGTAAACAAACAATCGTCATTACTATCCGTACTAACATTCCATCGCTTATCCTGAAGCAACTTTTGTTTGACCACGTCGGTAGTAATCTCAACGCCAGAGTGTTCTAGCGCCATGATCATTGGCTCATACTTCTCTGTCAAACCTTGAAGCATAACGGCAGCCAGGAACTCATCATCAAGAGCCTTATTCATACCTCGCAGTTGATTTGCAATACATAAGATCTCATTCACATAAGATTCCATACTTTCAAAGTCAACCAATTTGATAGAACACAAATTACGAAGTAATTTCAATCTCCTGTATAGCCCTTTGTCATCATATGCTTTTTGTAGAGAATCCCATACGTCTTTTGCCGTTTTTGCGTCAATTATATGAGAATAGCATGATTTGTCCACCGTCAAACAAAGACGAGAGCGAGCTTTTTCTTCCCTACGGGATTTTTGCTCTACGGTCTCTCTGGCTACGACCTCACCAGTTACACTACTCCACAAGTTCTCAAAAATTAAAAGATTCTTCACCTGAAAGCTCCAGTCCCTGTAGTTGCTAGCGCCTTTCAGTTTCTCAGTTGTAGAAATCACACTGCTCGAATCCATATTTTTTAACTTGCCAATAAATAAATAAATTATTACTTTAAACGAATGAAGCCCATAACCAATGTAAGATGTTGAGTTTGGTGGATTAAAAGCGTTAATATAAATAATAATTTATTAAACCTTTGGAGTAAAAATGTAAAGACATCGAGATCATATTTGACAATCATCTATATAAAACGGACAGCATTCCTTGACATATATATTCAAAAACTTCTAAGTGGCCAATGTTACAAAATGTCAACAACAGTGGGAAAAGGTTTTTATTCCTTCTCACAAATATACAAGCTTCCAAAATATATAAACCTGTGAGAGTTAAAATTTTTTGACTTTTGAAATATAATCGGCAACTAACCATATTATCTATATTTACAATTATTCGGAGGCATTGCTTTTGTAATATAAATAACTTATATGCATCAGTACTATTGCCCCATAGTAATATTCCGTATTGAAGCCATGAATAGTATGCGCATGTGGCTGTTTTGGCGTCTGACGATCTTTTAAGATTATACAATGCATAGGTAAAGCGGGATAATTTAGTATGTATTTTCTTAATGTGATCTTTCCAGTTCAGACTGGAGTCAATATTTATGCCTAAAAGTGGGTATGAGTTTACATTTTCTATTTTTATGTTTTGGTAGCTATAGTTTATATCTAAAGGATGCTTTTGGTAGGGCTTAAATTGGATTATTTTAGTTTTTGTAAAGTTAATTTTTAAATTATGATCTTTAAGCCAGCTAGTTACTTTATGCATTACACTATCTAATGAATTATTCAAGTTAATACTGTTCCCACATGGAATCACCAAAGATATATCATCTGCGAATAGAGTGCAAGCAGTGTCCACGATTTTAGGCAGGTCGTTAATCATTTCAGCCAAGAGACGCCCACTGCTGGACATAGGCCTCCCCCAGGGATCTCCAAACCGATCGGTCCTGCGCCTCCCGCATCCAGCGGCTTCCCGCGACCTTCACCAGATCGTCGGTCCACCTTGTGGGGGGCCTACCAACGCTGCGTCTCCCGGTACGCGGCCGCCACTCGAGGACCTTTCCGCCCCAACGGCCGTCAGTCCTGCGAGCTATGTGTCCTGCCCACTGCCACTTAAGGTTTGCAATTCTTTGGGCTATGTCGGCGACTCTAGTTCTTCTACGGATCTCTTCATTTCTGATGCGATCGCGTAGAGAAACCCCGAGCATAGCCCTCTCCATTGCCCTTTGAGTGACATTGAGCCTTCTGATGAGACTCATTGTAAACGGCCACGTCTCAGTTCCGTACGTCATCACTGGCAACACGCACGAATTGAAGACTTTCGTCTTAAGACACTGCGGTAGATTGGCCGAGAATATGCTGCGTAGCTTCCCGAACGCTGCCCAGCCGAGTTGGATTCGTCGATTTACCTCTTTCTGGAAGTTGGACTTACCGAGCTGGACTATTTGTCCCAGGTAAACATATTCGTCAACAACTTCCAGTGTAGAGCCGCCAACCTTCACAGGAGTGGGTACTACATGGGAATTCACCATAATTTTGGTCTTGTCCATGTTCATTTTAAGACCCACTTGTTGGGAAACTCTACAGAGGTCTTCGAGCATTGTGCCTAGATCTTCCACGGTCTCAGCCATGACCACGATATCATCGGCAAAGCGAAGGTGAGTCATGTACTCGCCGTTTATGTTGATGCCGAGTCCTCTCCAGTCCAAAAGCTTAAATACATCCTCCAGCGCAGCTGTGAACAGCTTCGGCGATATAACGTCACCTTGTCTCACACCTCGCTGAAGTCGTATTGGTTTCGAGTTCTGGTCCTGAAGGCGGACTGACATAGTGGCGTTTCCGTACAATGACTTCAACACTTGGATGTACCGGTAGTCTATTTGGCACCTCTGGAGTGACCTAAGCACGGCCCAGGTCTCGACAGAATCGAAGGCTTTCTCATAGTCCACAAACGCCAAGCATAGTGGCAGATTATACTCCTCGGTCTTCTGTATAACCTGCCGCAGCGTATGAATGTGGTCTATGGTACTATAGCCTTTACGGAATCCGGCTTGTTCGGGAGGCTGGAAGTCGTCAAACCTGCGCGCGAGACGATTCGTGATGACTCTCGAGAACAGCTTGTATACATGACTCAGGAGCGTGATGGGTCTGTAGTTCTTCAACTGGGCCCTGTCGCCCTTTTTGAATAAAAGTGCCACCACACCCCCGTGCCATGCTTTAGGCATAATGCCCTCGAGTATGATGGAGTTAAATAGCCTCTGCAGCGCTTTCCGGACTGGTAGTCCACCCGCTTTCAAAAGCTCAGCTGTAACTCCATCATCACCCGGTGCCTTGTTGTTTTTTAGCTGTTTGAGAGCCACACTAATCTCGTACAGGCTGACGTCCGGGATGTCTTCGGTGTAATGCCGGTGTAAGGTTTCGGTGTAAGGTCGTTAATGTATATTAAGAATAAGACGCATCCGAGAACACTGCCTTGCGGTATTGACCCTGAGACGTAAGCAAGTTGTGATTTGACATGGGTTATGTTTCCTGTTTCATTATCAAAGTGTTCAATCTCAACGTATTGTTTGCGATTTTTTAAATACTCACTCTTATATTATATGAACCCCTATAGGGGTTCGTTTCGAATTTCATATGTACATTTGTCTGACGCTCCTACGGTGAAGGAAAATATCGTTGCAGTTAATATAAGTAAAATCGTATTTCATTTTCATTTCGTACGAATATTTCATTTTTAGAATTACAGTTTCTGGAGTATATAAATTAAACAAGGTTTTGCCAAATGGACGGAGGGAATGTAAATAGGCAAGTAAATTGTCCATATGAACCTAAACGAATTCGATATGGAAAGTTATCGTTATGGGAAATGTACGTTTTAGGAAGTCATCTTTATGGGAAGTTGTTGTTATGGGAAATAGACGTTTTGAAACAGTTGTCCTTTTGACACTGTTGACGTTTTGACACAGTTGTCCTTTTGACACTGTTGACGTTTTGACACAGTTGTCCTTTTGACACTGTTGACGTTTTGACACAGTTGTCCTTATGAACCTAAACGCTGCATACATCTGCGAAGAAATTCAAAGGTGTATGTGAAGTCGACCAATCCGCACTGGGCCAGCGTGGTTGACTAAGGCCTAATCACCCTAACAGGGTAGGCTCGAACCCCTCGGTGGGGACGTATATGAGCTGTGATGATGATGATGATGACTATGCGGGTTCACGCGTAGGTACTCTGAGTTGAGCTAGTCACTCAAGCTAGTTCAGGAAGATTTAAAATGGAATTTGATTTACCGAGATAGTATAATTACTATTGTCTCATTCTAATTCGGTAGTTCTCAAGTTAGCTATTAAGCTAACTACGAGTAGCTCAAATACAAATTATATCGAGTGAAACTGTAATTACATGCTTACGAATACTTCAAATTTAAAAATTCACGTTCACCAACCAAACTACAGACCACAAGGTGAATTTTAAATACATTTTATTGTGTTCTCAATAGAGAAAACTAAGACCTAAGGCACGTCAGACAAGAAAATGTCATTAACAATCGTGACAAATTAAACGGCTGGAAAGGGAGGCAAAGGCGTCCTTTCCCCCCGTCTTAAAGTTTAATTTTCTTCACAAAAATAAGACGGCAATTTCTCCGCGCCTGTAAACACTTTACTCGTAACAATTGCTTTTTTTCTTGGAGAAATTGTATCATATAAAAGGAATGTGGGCGGTATGAGAAATTAAGGCTTAGCAGTCATCAAAACACAAGGAGAATTTACTTGCTCATGTGATGTTTGTGTCTTGGAAACTTTCAGAAATTCGTTTGCTTGTGTTGTGAACGCAAATGTAAAACGAAATGTAAAATTACAACAGATTGTTTACTATGACGACGGGGGTTGGATTTAATTAAGTGCCTCTATAGAAACAATTTTAGTACACGCAGCAACACAGACTTTAAATATCGACTTTGAGACCGCCCTTATGTCGCTCATAATAGCGCCGGTTTTCGTAATAATAATAATGTCCTTCTAACCGATATTGGTCACGCACGGCGGCCAATCTCAACATAGATAAGCCATCTGCGCAGGACAATATAGTTCACAAGTGACTGCGCAAACGCAAGTGCACTCTCTGTTCCTTCATTCGCCTAGACCGATGGGGACCGGGGCGAGATCAGGCGCAGGACCCACTGTTTAACGCGCCCTCCGAAGAACGGTGGAGCTTGAGATGTTTCGTATTTTGGTCACCCATCATAGGACTGACCACAGCCAACGTTGCTTGACCTTAGCAATCGTTCACTGAGCGCACGCGCCAATGCGCCACCAAGTTTCTCCGGTTTTCGTAGTGTAAAACTTGACGTGTAATCGACTGTACCTTGTCATAACAAAATTACGAACTTGTTAATGCAAATGCCAAACGGTACCTATCAATACTGCTAGATATGACGTTTTACTCCTTTAGTCCACTTTCTTAACTATTTTTCACAACTAGTTAAGAAAAAACACTTTTTATTTCTTATTTGATAATTGGTTATTAAAATGGAATAAAACGTGGCCTGTTTTAACTGTCATTCGAAATTAGTTAAGAAAGGACAAGTATGATTCTGCTTTCTCAACTAGTTATGAAATAAGAATCTGTACCTACTCATATTTTACTAAAAACCTACTTGTTCAAATTACCTAAGCAATAGATCAATTAAAAATGGGTCTATCACTGTTGGACATTGTCTAGAAATTATATCACCATTTAAATATTAATTTTAGATGCTTAAGTACTTAAAACTATTATTTTAATGGTGGTATAATTTCTATAGACAATGTTCAACAGTGATAGACCCATTTTTTAACTTTGCTTTATTCGTCATATTCCTTGTTTCTTAAATACGATACTAATTGAAATAATAAAAACCCATAAACAATATTTCTTTATTTTTCTAGCTATTTAATATTTAATTTGGGCGTTTATGGGTTTAGGTAATTTAAACAAGTAGGTTTTTAGTTAAACATGAGTAGGTACAGATTCTTATTTCGTAACTAGTTGGGAAAGCAGAATTATACTTCTCCTTTCTTAACTAATTTCGAATGATAGTTAAGACAGGCCACTTTTTATTCCATTTTAATAACCAGGTATCAAATAAGTAATAAAAAGTGTTTTTTCTTAACTAGTTGTGAAAAATAGTTAAGAAAGTGGACTAAACGGTTTAGCTGTCGATTTCTATATTTTTTTCTGTATTTAATGTTTTAAAATGATACCTATTTTATTATAGTAGGTACTAGCTGTACCGGCGAACTACGTTTCGCCATATGAAAAAATAATTTACGACCTATATTCAGACCTACTGAATATACACAAAAAAATTCATAAAGATCAGTCAAGCCGTTTCGGAGGAGTTTGGTAACAAATACTTGACACGAGAATTTTATATCTTAGAAGATAATTATCATTATGCCTACCCAGTTGTCATTTGTCTCTTATTATAATTATGTCAAAATCCGAAAAGCTGATCCGGCGAACTTTGTACCGACATATTTTTTTTCGTAAATATTTTCAAAACTTATTTTACTATTTATGCCCGTCAATATTTTGTCAATATATTAAACTTCTCTGATCTCTCACAGTCTTCTGTCTCATTCACCTACGCATTTTTTATATTATGAGACTTAAAAATTTTCTTTATTTCTTTATACAAACCTGGCAATAAAGACCACAAAAATAACGAGGAAAGAATTATCCATAAGGCGATTCCTTTTCATTAATATAGTATGCAACAAAAACCATGTGAACTCTTTTAGGAGCATGCTCAGAATCGATATATAAAAGTTATGGCGTCATTGAAAATTGTAAATGTTTGTCACCTTGACATTAATATAAGCGAACATCAATTAATCCGCGTGCCCTTCCCTTAAATTAGCTACTATATTACACTGCATTCTCCAATGTTTTGGTCGACATTTTTTTAACACGCCACAAGGAAGCTCTTGGCCTTCATCTAACCTGATAGTAGGTAAGTAACGATAAGGGTGAACGTGGAAGCAAACTTCACCTGGACTCTTCGACAAACTGAGGAACTGGCTGTCTTGGCTCAGAAGCTCTTTAAAACCGAACCAAGCAGAAAAAATTCTGCCTCCATAGGGAATCGAACATTGGACCTTCCGATCAACACCCGGTGTTGGTCTCAACCAATAGACCACGGAGGCGGTTTCAACACACAAGATAGTGGTTTATAGTCTTTTGAATATTAAAATACTACGATACTAACGTCCTACTGCAAAACCGCCTTGACGTGACGCCAAAGATAACGTAACCAATCAATCAAAATATTCTTCACTAGCTGTTCCAGCGAACTACGTTTCGCCGTATATTTTTTACCCGTTTTTGCAACATTTGTCATTGATGCTCAGCTCCTATTAGTCGTAGCGTGATGTTAAATAGCCTAAAGCCTTCCTCGATAAATGGACTATCCAACACAAAAATAATTTTTCAATTTGAATCAGTAGTTCCTGAGATTAGCGCGTTCAAGCAAACAAACAAACAAACAAACTCGTCAGCTTTATAATATTAGTATAGATTCAAATCGGACTTAAAATAATCTCATTCATTTTAAAAAGAAAGAACTGCACACAAGTTCTGCGAAAGAGGCGAAAAGGTTTTAGAACTACAAGGATGCCAAGAAAAACAAAACATTAAATATGACAAACACCATTTTCTTTATTCGTCACCACACGCAATAAAACCTACCTAACAAATGGAGGTAAAGGTCTATCCTGCGAGCGCCTGGGCTCACGGGTTCCCGCGGGAGCGGCCCTCGTTGAGAAATATAATTTGTCGCGCAGTCCCTCCTCCAGACATCCCCGTAAAGGCATCGGACGTGCTCAGGTATTTTTACAAAGATTCTACAATG
Organism: Schoenobius gigantellus; assembly: GCA_963935595.1. Classification (NCBI taxonomy): domain Eukaryota; kingdom Metazoa; phylum Arthropoda; class Insecta; order Lepidoptera; family Crambidae; genus Schoenobius; species Schoenobius gigantellus. Next base: position 1,049,853 of record OZ012549.1, on the reverse strand, counting down.
TAAGATTATTTTCACATCGACGTAATTTTACTTCGTGTTTCTGGATTAGATTATTACAATCCGTAGATAGATAGATGGATTAAGGGATAGATAGGTTTCAGGAAGTCACATCAAGGGACGCAGTGAGCACCATGTAGTACAGCCACAGAATAGATAATTGTACTACGTATTGCTGTGAACGTACCTCTCTGTTCAGAGAAGGGGTAGAGACCCGTCAAAGACCCGTCGGTCAAATATAATGAGAGAACTCAAGGAAGCACATTTGCCAGAACCGACAACCCAAGATCGCTTGACTTGGCGCAAACGACCTCTATTAAAGGACAAAGAATACTAATATAGATGTATAGATGTTTCATCTAAAAAAAAATAAAATTGAAGTCTGTTTGTAATGTCAAAATAACAAGTTTTTACTAAATGGGTATGAATGTATATCGGGTACCAATAACAAAAACACAATTTAATTTTTTTTTGTCTGTCGGTCTGTTTGTTCCCGCTAATCTCCGGAACGGCTGGACCGATTTTGACGGGACTTTCACTAATAGATGTAATAATAGGCTGCTTTTTATTAAGTTCGGTTCAGCCGTTACTATTCCACGCGGACGAAGTCGCGGGCACAGTTAGTCTATACTAATATTACAAAGAGGAAAGATTTGTATGTATGTATGTAACGAATAAACTCAAAACTACTGGACCGATTTCAAAAAATCTTTCACCATTAAAATGCTACATTATCCCTGATTAACATAATTCACAAAACTATTTTTCCTACGGGAAAATATAAAAATCTCACGGGAAAATAAAAACAATGCGGGCGAAGCTGCGTAAAGTAAAGCTAGTTTTTTATCATTTCGGTTAATCCTTTTATCATTTTGGCTAATGATTATTAAATTTTGGTGAAAAACCAGGGCCGCATGTAAATACTTCGAAAAATGTGGTTTATTTTTTAATTACTAAAAAATATTTTGTTTTATAAGCTTTTACTAACTTGCAATGCTTGTATGTTTGTTCGTTTCAATGCTTGCATCTAAGCTTACAAATTAATCTCAGGAAAAAGGCAAGAAATTGAATACGAGCTCACCGAAGTAACTTAAAAGAATACAACTGAGGGTCAATACGTGCCTATTGTATTAAACAAACTAACCTCTTACTCCTAAAAGTTAAGGACTCTTCCACCGTTAGCTTCGTACATCTTCTCAACCGATATTCGATCACGGAGGCCAATCATAATAGACGCTATCTGCGCAGTGCATAAGTGACTACGCAAACATGAGTGCACTCTCTGTTCCTTCACTCGCATTATCCGATAGGGCGAATAGCCGACAAGAACAAGGCAAGACCAAGCGCAGGACCTACTGTTTAACGTGCCTTCCGAAGCATGGAGAAACTCAAGATGTTTCATATTTTTGTCACCCATCATAGGACTGACCACAACCAACATTGCTTAGCACTAGCAATCATTTGCTGACCGCACGCGCTCATGCGCCACTAAGCCACCAGACGCAAATACCTGAAAAGCTCCAGAAAAAACACGATACACGTCGGAGGTGTCTATAAAATTTAAGGATTCCTTCGATTTTCATAGGATCCCATCATCAGATCCTAACTTTGGTGACAATGGAACCAATCGGAAAGCTTACCCTCTCAAACAAAGAATAAATTTTTAAAATCGGTTGATAAATGACAGAGTTATGAAATAACAAACATAAAAAAGAACACACAATCGAATTGATAACCCCCTCCTTTTTATGAGGTCGGTTAGAAACTGAAAAACCGGCAAAATGGACAGCAGTCAGAGGACATGCTTCGAAGAGTCTGTGAACGTTGGAGACCGAAGGAGCTCAGTCTACACCCCCAGGTTGGAGAACAGATGATATCAGAAAAGTCCACGCAACGATGACGAATTTTGGTATTTTAGTACTGGCTCTCTATTTCTAGGCATAAAAATTATTGTCATAAAATCATATTCCATAATTTCGATTGAAATAATCGTCAAGACGCATAATAATCAGGAAGCAGAATGGTAATATGCATAATATTGTGTGGCAGAAAATCATTTGTCATAAGCATTAAAACCCATTAACTCGAAACAGAAAAACTTGACGCATAATTTTTTAAAGCATAATTAATGTTTAGCATATTAATCACAACGAACAATACGATTACGCAGAATTTCTCTAGGCATAAACTTGCGCGCAAGCATGCAGCAATGTTAGCAAACATGCAGTATGCCTGCAAGCATGCAACATGCAAGCAAGCATGCAACATGCAAGCAAGTATACACAGGGCAAGCCAGCATGTACCACGCAAGCAAGCATACACATGCATGGTTTCTGTCACGGCTCCGACGCACGGGGCTCCGGCGGTCCCACGCGAGCCTCGCCCCTCCGCGCCTACGCGGGTTTGAATTACACTCTAGGGGTAGGACAGACAAGACTACGTGGGGTCGGTTTTGCAGCGATTCGTTTCTGTCACTAGTAGCATGAATGAATTACTTTGTCAAATGAAAAATCAATATATACTATGAAAAAACTATATCAAATGAAAATATAGAATATTCTAGTGTCATATTTGGATAAAATAATATATGAAATGTTATTATAAAAAGTTTAGTAAAACAGAGTAAACATTGTATCTAATGAACGTTATATCCTTTAAAATAAAATCATTTCTAATAATAAGAAATGCCTCAAAATATTAGGGATATCATTAATTATGACACTTAAAATTATGGCAAAACATTTTAGGACTACCAAAATTATGTCAAAAGAAATTAGGGATTTCATTAATTATGCTTCATAAAATTATGCCTTTAGATAATTGTGCCTTATACACATTATGCAAAGAAAAATTTATGTGACATTAATGTTATGCTTTTCGATTATTATGCTTAGTGATTTATGCCAAGCGTCTTTATGACAAACAACATTATGCCAAATGAAAGGTCCCCTTTAGTACTAGCTTCTACCTGCGACTTCAGAATCGTCTGCTCGATATAGATTCGTACTAGAATAAAGATGACAGCCGTATTATTAATTTGAAAAATGTTCCCAAATGTTAGGAAACAAATCGAACTACTGACCCAAATGACAAAACAGTAAACGGTTAAAAGTAACTAGAGCTGACACCCCAGCGACTAGCATGATTAAGGGGCCATATTAAACCATTTCGAGCCAACTAACAATTTCCAAGACCGCACAGTGAGCTTTTCGAGACGATACGCCCACTAGTTCTGCACCTGATATTAATTTCCCCCAGGACGTATAAATTTAGCCCGGAGTGAGCGCGTGGCGACACTTGGCTCCTCAAGAGGGGAAGACGTCTAAGAATACGAAATTATGAACTTCCGCAAAGACATTTTACAACGGCTGCCTTTTGTCGAGTCCGCAATGAATTTTATATCGGCGTGTAGTTTCAAATAGAGCTATAATATGCTTGGACGCTCAAACGGTTATCTGGGCGATATCAGGGCGTGTATTATTATGACATCGTAATTCCAGACAGTTTTCTGAATTGCTATCAGTGCCTTTCTTTTACTCACTATACAAAGAGAAAGAAATGGCATTATAACAATTCAGAAAACTGCCTGGAATTAAGACGTCATCATATACCCCCTGGACTTGAAATGAAGTATGTTACTTATTGTTTACGCTCGAGGAAGAGCGAGTGGCAACACTGCTAATAGTCTGTGCATATGATGGTCTGTGGCGGCCGGCCGCTGTGACATCTAAGCCTAAGCTCGAGTCGAATTTGTAATGACATTGAACTAGTTACCACGCGGCGCGTTATCTCGAGAAAAATTGTAATTGATTTGTGTTTGCGCGGCGCACCTAATTATTGTGGTGGCGAAAGTCCGCTTATCATTGTTTTCCGAAATAGTTATTGTCGCGAATGCCCGCTGATCGGTTCGTATAATGTGAATTGGCGACCTATTAGGGAAACGCAAATGTAGTGATCCTGTCGTGGTTCGGTGGATTGACAGCAGCCCTTCGGGAGCCGCGTCTTCCTTCGAGCTAGCTCAGGAAGTCCACCGGCTACATACGGAGACCCGAACCGGATTAGGGGTAAGTATTATTATCTTGTATTCGGTCTTAAAATGAGCATAACAATCGGCGAATCGCCGAATTGGTTGCGTCGACTTTAGGCGCCACCACTTATTATGTTATATAATACTGTTCTTATTCTCTCTTACTGCTTCTGGTTTGCCTGGCGAAGGTGAAAATATGGATTTAGCTGAAAATCAATGTTACCTTGTACTCATTAGGGTATCAACACTGAGTCAAGTCCCTTTTCAACTGCAGCACACACTTGAAATTCATTTGTTTGTAAAATAGGTAGGTGAGTTGCTAGTTCTATCCATCGCAGGCTGCGATGGATAGAACTAAATAACAACCCACGATCCTGGGTAAAACCTATTCTTCGTGATATCTACTCTTTACAAATTTAACGGGCGTGAGACAACAAAGATCTGGCCATATTAACGTCATAATATGTTGAAATAAAATCTTATTTATTACCGTTTCATCATAACAGCTCCTATACGTCCCCACCGAGGGGCTCCAGCCTACCCTAAGTTAGGGTGTTTAGGAAGGCGGGCATTCGCACAAACGATGCCCGTCTAATGACCATCTTACCACATGAAAGCAATAAATAATTTGATTTGATTTGACCCTGGCGTGGAGGCCTGCGTGCACGGTTGGCCCCGTACACGCCGCCATAAGGCCCTCCGTCTGGGAATTGCGCTGGTGTTCTCGGGCAATCCCCCCTTGGCGATAGCCCGACCACTCACGTCGGGCTAACCCGGGCGCGTTGGTAGTGGTAGTCGCAGTGTATCACGCGCGTCCATAAGGGCAGGGAGAACACCGTGGGGTTTAGTGGGTAGGCCCGGCACTCTGCCGGGAGAGACCCACACACGCTCGACGTTTAGCCAACAGCAAGTACGGTGTGATCACGCATTCCCTTCGAAAAAAAAGGGTGTTTAGGCCTGAGTCAACCACTCTGGCCCAGTGCGGCTTGGTCGACTTCACGTACACCTTTGAATTTCTTCGCAGATGTATGCAGGTTGCTTCACGATGTTTTCCTTCACCGTAGGAGCGTCAGACAAACCTATGAAATTCGAAAACGAAAAACACATTGGTACATGTCGATCTGGAAGCCCGGACCTCCCGATAGGAAGGCAAGTGCCGAGTCCACAGCGCCACCGATGACGCTCCGTTATGCTTTTACCGTTTACAAAGCAAATAATTTCATACACGCAGCCTTTATCATATTACTAATCTGGAGAACGAAGAATCCTTAACTTCGAGATCGACATCGTTATTGTTTGCCTTTAGTGGATACTATTAAACTTCACGTAACTGTTTTTTAGGTGTTTCATTAGGTTATTTAATCATTACAGAGCCCATATGTAAGATCCTCATGGTCAATTTCACTAAACTTATCTTAGTTTAGGAAACTCATAAGAAGTATATTGTCATTTTATGTTTTTAATGAAAAAATAAGACAGCATGCCAGCACCTAAGAGTATTCTAAGCTAAGATAAGATTGGTGAAATTGGTCATTAATCATTTTAATTAATGAAAATCCAATAAATGTTTCCATTATAAAAAGCTGCTAGCTAGGAATATAAGATTTTGAACCGTTTCTGTATGTTCTACATTATTTTCTACGTGTAAAGTAAGTATGAGTTTGTATAATGTAATCCCTAAAGTACATTGGTTAATGATTTATCTCCCTGGTCGCCTAATGATTTATCGTCCCTTAATAATTTATCTTCATTTTCACTATAACAGGGATCATTGATTGCCTCTATATTATTATCTTTTCGATAATGCTGTCTTATTTTGCATCATTTTTACTAATCTGTACAATAAACGTAAATGTATGTAACATTGACTTTAAATTATATTTCATGCCCCATCCTAGGAGATTTAATACCATGTAGTCCGTTTTCTGTTGTACTGCATCGTCACACTAATTTTAGATCTTATTCTAAGTATATCTAAAAAATAAAAGACATTTTATTGACTGGCAAGTGGCAAGCCTCTAGAGACAGCCGACAGAGGGCGTCATTCGTTTTCCGTGTGTTGCATCGTTCACGCGCTCTCCGCATGAATAATTTTTTCTTTAGTGTTTTTAATAAAAACTTTTGGAAGAATAATTAAGAAATGGGGAAAAGAACAAGAGAAAAGACGGATGATGAAATTAAAAACAAAATCAAACGCTTGGAGAAGGAATTACAATCCAGAAAACAATTTTCACCAGAAGTGGGTACTGGCGAAAATAAAGGTTAGTTGCTTTTTATACGATTTTATAACATTTAACATTATAATTAGTTATTTGGAATAACTGTATATTAAAATATGAATGATCCTTTATGATTAGCGATATTTTAAACAATATATTTTTGTGTAAAATAATATTGAATATGAAATCTATTTACGTATAAAAAATACGATAATTTCATAGAGCAGTGATGTGCAGATGTCACCCATTATTCATTAGGGCATTTTCAAAGATTTATATTGGGTATTTTACCCAACTATTTGTAATTTATTTGCTAAGTGGTGGCACGAGATATCATCCGGGAACAATTGCTTTAGTTACTTATTATTCTAAGAATTACACACTTTCGACGTGGTTACACGCGATGTCATCCTGAGCGTGAATAATTAATTACCTTTTTTTTTTTTTTTTCGAGGGGAATGCGTGACCGCACCGTACTCGCCGTTGGCTAGACGACGAGCGTGTGTGGGGCTCTCCCGGCAGAGTGCCGGGCCTACCCACTAAACCCCCCGGTGTTCTCCCTGCCCTTATGGGCGCGCGTGATAGGGTCCACACTGCGACTACCACTATCGACGCGCCCGGGCTAGCCCGACCTCACTGGTCGGGCTATCGCCAAGGGGGGATTGCCCGAGAACACCAGGGCAATCCCCAGACGGAGGGCCTTACGGCGACGTGCACGGGGCCAGCCGTGCACGCAGGCCTCCACGGCAGGGTCATTAGACGGGCATCGCTTGTGCGAATACCCGCCTTCGCCTGCCTGTCCGTCTGCGGCGGATGGGAGCGGCTTGAGGATCATTCTCCCGCTCCCTCTCCGCGGCCTCCTTCTGCAAGATGACGTCCTCGCAGAAGGAGGCGACAGCCCCCCATTCCGCCTCGCCGCGGAGCATGGCCACGACCATGCCGGGCAGCGAGAGGTCGCCGCCTCCCAGCGCAGCGATGAGTTCGCTGCGCTGGCGTCGCCAGGCCGGGCACACCAACAGGGTGTGCTCGGCAGTGTCGTCGGGAGCGTCGCAGTGATGACACTGCGGCCTTTCCTCCCGACGCGCGACCCGGTGCAGGTAGTGACCAAAACAACCATGTCCGGTCAGTACCTGCACCATGCGGAACGAGAGACTGCCCTGCCGGCGCCCTACCCACTCCTCCAACACCGGACGTATCGCTTCTATCGTCCGGTGGCCGGCAGCTGGGAAGGCGAGCGCCTCACCCCATCGACGCAGAGCCTCCCTCTGCGCCTGGGTACGAACCCGCTCCACTTCTTCAGGAGCGGATCGTCCCCCCCGTTCTCTGACAGAAACCCGATGTCGATACACCTCCGCATGGACGCGTGCATCGACATCCCACGGCGTTTGGCCCGCAAGAACGCAGGCCGCGCCGTGGCTGACCGTGCGATAAGCTCGCACGGCCCGGGTTGCTATGACCCTCTGCGGACGTCGCAAGAGGGCCACCGCACGGGGGGAGAGGCACTCCGCCCATACCGGGGCTCCGTAGAGTGCCATCGACCGTATCACCCCGTGATACAGTCGACGGCACGCCGATCCTGGCCCTCCCACATTAGGGAGGACCCGTCCGAGTGCGGCTGCGGCGGCACACAGCCGTGGAGTGAGGAGCTTGAAATGCTCCTCGAAACTCCATCGGGGGTCCAGAACCAGGCCGAGGTACTTGAGGTGCGCCTCAACCGGTATACGGACCCCCTCCACTCGGACTCGGAGCCCCGGTGGGATCCTGCGACGGGGGGCGTGGAAACTCATGGCCCTCGTTTTATCGAGGGCCACGTCCAGGCCCAGGAGGCGGATGCGTCGGACCACCAAAGAGGTGCAGACCGACGCAAGGTGGGCCGCCTCCTCCCCCGTTTTGGCTCTTGCCGCGACGAGTGTGTCGTCGGCGAAGCAGACGACCTCCGTTCGTGGCAGAAAGCCGCCTCGCAGGACCCAATTGTACCCCAGGTTCCACAGTAGAGGACCTAGTACGGATCCCTGCCGCCATTGCCCACGTATGGACGCGACCGTCCGGTCCCTCGTAGAGAACTGACCTGCCTTCCAGGTAGCTCTCCACGAGAGCGCGGAGGTACGGAGGCACCCGGTGGAAACGGAGTGCCTCCTTTATGCAATCGTGGGGAAGGCTGTTGAAGGCGTTGCGAATGTCAAGAGACACCGCAACAACAGTCTCCCCACGAGCTGTGGCCCCCTCAGTCCACCTCTTGAGGAGGGCTACTGCGTCCATCGTGGACCGGCCGGTGCGGAAGCCGAACTGGTTGTTAGCCAAGTCCGGCCCCCGGTCCTCTAGATGCTCGATGATGCGGGAAGCGAGAATCTTCTCGAAAAACTTCCCGGCTTCATCGAGCAGCACCACCGGCCGATACCCAGTCGGGGAATCCGCGGGGCGGCTCTCCTTCCTTAACAGGCAGAGCCTGCCTACTTTCCACCGACTGGGGAAGCGGCCCGAGGCAATGCATAGGTTAAGCACCGCTCGGAACCGCTCCTCGAGGTGTCCCAGGGCGAGGGCCAGAACCCTACTTGGGACACCGTCCGGTCCCGGCGCCTTCTTTTTGCGCCGTAACCGATCCCTCGCCGTGTCGAATTCCACGTTCGACACGGGAGGGATGGCGGCAGCCACCTCCACCGGAAGAGTATCCGGGGGGACCATTCTGGGGGGCTGGAACGGACCGGGATCGGGGAACAGAGTCCTCAACACCCGATCTAGCAGCCCCCTGTCCATAGCAGAGGTGGGGGGAGCGGAAGATTTGAATTTCCCCCTCACCACCTGGTATGGACGACCCCACGGATCGTCGTCCAGGAGCCGTATAAACGACTCCCTAGACTCCTCTTTGGCCCTGCAGATTTCGTTCCGCAGGGCCTTCTTGGCTGCCGCATACACCCGACGAAGTTCAGCTTCCTCGTCGGGTGTAGTTCTAGCACGCCTACGACACCGCACGTAGGCGCGCCTGGCCCTCATGCTGGTGGTATGCAGGTCCGCAATCACCTGCGTCCACCAGTACACCTGCCCCCTTTCGGGGCAAGCCTGCGCCCTAGGCATGGCGGCTTGGCAGACGACTTTCATGTCGTCTGCAAAGAGCTCCGCCATGCCATCGACATCCCCGGCGAGGTGGGGTGGCACTTCTGCCCACGCCCGCACCATCGCCGCCTCCTCCGCCACGTCCGGGCGGAGCTTGGTGAGCGCCCATCGAGGGAAGGCGCTCACCGCGGAGCCCCTGCGGTTCGGGGCCCCTTGGGATGCCGCGGAGACCTCGTATCGGACGTACAAGTGGTCCGATAGAGTCTCCACATCTTCCTCCACTCGCCAGTCGTTGATTCGACAGGCGAGGGAGGGGGTGGCGAAGGTCACGTCCACCACGGACGTGCCCTGCACCCGGACGCAGGTAGGGGTGGAGCCCCTATTCAAAACCTGGAGCCCCAGGGACAGAACCCAGGACTCCAAGTCTCCACCCCTCGGACTGGTTCTGGAAGACCCCCACGCAGTAGACCATGCGTTGAGGTCCCCCGCGATCAGTACCGGTACCGGGGCCGTCCTCCGGACGACCCCTTCTAACGCAGCCAGGAAGACCGCGAAGTCCGCCCGGCTGCGATTGGGAGAGAAGTAGGTCGACACGACCAACATTCCCCCCCACATGGTGGCCACGTAGCCAGTACCCCTCTCTCTTAAAATGAGAGAGGGGGCTGTGCCACGCGCCACCCGCATTAAGGCGGCGGAACCATCCGCCGCCACCAACCAGTTTGGCGACTGCGGCGGAACGTAATACGGTTCCGACACAATCGCCAACTCCACACCCCACTGCGCCGCGGTCTGACACAAGAGGTCCTGTGCCGCGGCGCAGTGGTTAATATTCGCCTGGAGGAGCTTTATGGGACCACTAGGCATTGGTGGTTTCCATTTGCTCCTCCTGGGCCACAGCGGCGGCCGGTTCCGGCGGCGTCGGTGGTGCCAGGCTTCGTGGAGCCACGGTCACCTTTACTGGGGCCAAACGACCTCTGACCTGCGGGGGGTTACAATTTATACCCCCCATGCGGTGGGTGGCCGGCCGTTTCGCGTCTGCACAAACAGCGCAATTTAGCACCGCTGTGCAGTCCACTGCTTTGTGCCCCTCGGAACCGCAGCGAAAACAGAGTCCACTGCGGTCCTTAGCGGAGGGGCACCGCTGTAAGGGGTGCCCCATGCCCATGCAGCGGAAGCACCGCATGGGCTTTTGCTCCAGAAGTTGGATGGAGGCAGAACTCCATCCAACCTCCAGCCGCCCGGCCTCAGCCAAGCGCTTCGCCGCCTCGACGGGCACCGAGGCGAAGGCCGCCCCGACACCCCGCACCCCCGTATGCACACGACCCACCTTTATGTGATGGGCCGAGCAGCCACCGGCCTGTGCCAAGACCTGGCCTAGTTCTTCGGCGGACACCGAGTCGTCGAGGCCGATGACCCGGATGTCCGCCGTTTTGACGGGACGCGTTACCTTCGCCGCGTCCCCTAGGGCCTCACCCAGCTTCTCCGCCAGCGAATCAGCTTGGGACGGGGATGTCTCCTTCGGGAGCTCGATAATGCGAGCCCCGGTTATCCCCGTTCGAAATTTGGCGGGCCCGATCCCAAGGGCGCCAAGGCTGACGGAAGCTTTAGCCTTAGCAATGGCCTCACCATAAGTGAGACCCTTGGCCACCGCCTCTGGTTTAAGGGCTACCACCACCGCCAGGGAGCGTGGCGCCTTGGGCAGCTTCGGCGCCCCTTGCACCGTGGTGGCCCCGGAGGTCCCGGCCTTCTTGGGCAACGTCCCGTCGTTTGCCGGCTTCTTGCGGCCGCGCCGAACAACCACGGACCAAGAGCCCTCGGCCGGTGCCGTGACCTCTAACGAAGAGGGGACCACCGCAGGTGTTGGGAGCTCAGTCCTCCTCTTGATCACTCTTGCCGCTTTTGGCATATTAGCCGGCGCGGCAAGAGTGGTATTGCCTGTTGCGGCTGTCCCCGATCGCTGCTGCAATGGTTGCGGCTGCGGCTGACTTGCGCGGTCTGCTGCCAGAGGTGGTCTCCGAACCTGGGCCGGCATAAGCCGTCCATCCACCTCTAGGCCCTCAAGGCGGGCCGAAACCATAAAACCCACCTGGGCCAGGAGTTCTCGCTGCATGAACTCCATGCTCTCCAGAAACTCCCCCCTGGAGATTCCTACAGCGGGTGTGGCAGATGCGACTTCAGCCGGCTGAGTTTCCGGCAGCACCACCTCTGGGAGCTCCACCTCCATTTCGTCGTCGGAGGCAATAGCATCCGACTCGACATTCTCCACAACAGTGGCAGCGGCCACCGCTCTACGGCCCCTCGGGCGTTCGGTTCCCCGCTCCGAGAAGGCCCGGCGAAGGGCCTTCATTTCGCTCATTAGGAGGTCCAGTTGACCCCGAAGGCGTTTGTTGTCGGCTTGAAGCCGACGCATCTCCTCCGAGGTGTTTCTGGACGCCAGTGTCCGGACGATTTCGACGAGCGAGTCAGAGGCGTCCTTGATTTCCTTCACGCAAGTTCCTTTTAGATTCCGGGACTTGCGTGCTACCTCTACGAGCGCCTTTGCACTCTCTTCCGCTCTGCCGCACAAGAGATCGGCAGTGGGCTCAGGGGAGCGCTTCCCCTTGCCCTTCCCCTTTTTAGAGGGGGCCGCTACATTCTCCATTTCCGTTTCGCAGTCCGACTCGAAGTCAGTGTCGACCTCTGACTGCTGGAGTTCCCGCCTGGCTTGGGAGAGCCCTACACCGTGCGATAAGCCTCCTCTACCCCTACGGGTTCGGGGAACCTTCGGGGCATAAGGCGCGGTTACCTCCTCCGCCTCGGTTGTTGCGTCCAGGTCCGTGACCAATGGATCCTGGAAGAAGTGGCCTAGATTCGACCGCTTCCTCGCAACAACCTTCTTCAGGCGCTCTATTTCCCTATATGCAGGGCGAGTTGTAGGCGTACTGCCGACGTTTTGGTGGGGCGCACCCCCACCGACACTCCTCATTGATAACACGGGGGATACCACCCCCGCGTCTCCATTCTCCAGGGTGACCCCCTTAGCGGCCCCCCTCTCATTGGCGCCATCCGTCTCGGACATAGTGTCCGAGTCGGACATGCTCCAAACGTGGACCCTGTCTACCAAAGATTGTGTCGGCGAGATCAGAATTATATGTCTCCACCGAATACAATAAATAAAAATATAAAAAAAAAAAACAACAGAAATACAATATACAACTTAAAAAACACCAAAAAAATTAAGAAAGAAAAAATTCAAAACTTAACCTAACCTACAAAATTCTACTTCGACAACTTTTCACTAATTGGAGCTCACTCACCGGCAAGCACAAACAAGTGGATCGTCGAAATATTTTTTAAAAACACAACACGAAATACTTAATCTACACTAAACTAAACCTATGTATCCACGTAAAAACACCCGAAAACTAACCCTAGAAAAATAAAAACACCAAAAAACTAACTCTAAGTGCGGATTTTTTGGTCCAAAAGAGTGCCACCTACAGCACCGAGGTGATGTAGGGAAGCCCAATTTTCGACCCAAAAATTCCTGAGTGCTTAATTTGACCCACTTGCAGAGCTACTAGGACGCTGCAAGTAGTATCAAAAGATGCACACAAGGGAGACCTATAAGTTGCAAAAGACCCGAAAGTCCTACAACTTATAGATCCCGAGAAAAATGAGAAAAACAAAAATGAAATATCAAAACATACAAATTACGCACTTGCGCAAAATGCAAAAACTAAAAAACGAAATTAAAAATACTAAATAAAAATCAGGCCTAATGCCGATCTAACTAAACGAAAAAGCTTACTACTTAATATTTTCCAGATAAAAGAAAACCAAAATAAACCTAATAACAAAAAAGTTATTAAGCAAAAACCTGGAAAACCGAAATATTGCTATTTCGGTTTTCAGGGACCGAAAAAAATAACAAAAACCCTAACCAAAAATACTAAATATATATTTAAAAATACAAAACCAAAACCAAGAATTAACCCAAAGGGAACACTAATTTCTAACAAAACATCAAAAACGAAAATCGAAAACAGACAAAGATATTTGGAAAACAAAAGTGAAATTCAGCGCAGATTGCTCTGGCGAAAATCAGGCGCACCGTACTGGAGTGGACACGGGTGTACTCTGTCACCTCCGGAACGGTCTCAAGGAATAATTAATTACCTACCTATTTGTATTTTACTAACCATTTTTATATGGTGCTTTTATGCAAACAATATTAACAACTATTTTGTAATATTTCCTCTGTGATGGCACGCGATGTCATCCGGAAATGAATTTTTACTTTTTTAAGTGATGACACGTGATGTTATCCAAAAAAGTCAATATTTATCTAATAAAGATAAATCAAATGGGCAACGCCACCGAACTCCAAAGAAGAAGATTTATTAAATCTGGAGTATTTTACTCAACTATTTGTAATTTATGTTTTTGTTAGTGCTGGCACGGGATGTCATCCGACATTAATTACATAGTTACCTTTTTGTAACAGGCACGCGATGCCTTTCGAAATAAGTTGTTACCTTTTTATGTGATGACACGTGATGTTATCCAAAAAAGTTAATTAAGATAAATTATTTATTAGATCTGGAGTTTGAATCCTACTACGAGTCCGGTGGTACCGACTTCGATGCACGCAACGCCAATGGCGAAGTGAGTGAGGAGGAAGACTGGCGACACTCACCGCCTGTAATAGACAGTTTGTCTCTCGCTAAATCAGATAACGAAATGTCGCCTAAAGCCAGTAAAAGCCTTGCCTCGTTGGTTGTCGATGTTGCATCCGGCTCAACTCAAAATATGGAGAGCCTGGTCCCTACAGAAGTTTTGGCAGTCCTGGGAGAAGCAAAAACCTCTGAGAAACTATTAGGAGAAAAGATACCCACGGAAATATCTGAACGTTGTGGTAAGATCTTGGTGGAGGGCCTAGGGAAGGAGCAAAAGGAGAATTTAATTTCAAAAACACTAGTCCCAGAAAATTTTCAACTAGCTAAAGCGCCGGAATTGAACGAAGAAGTCGAATCAATACTTAATGAATCCGTGAAAAATCGAGATAAGCGTTTGGAAAAAATGCAAAACCAACTTGGGTTTAGTATTGCGAGATTAGCCAATTTAATTTCGGAATTGATAAACAATGACGTATGTAAAATAGATATAATCAAGAAAATATCAGAAACAAATCAAATTTTACTGGACCTCCACTATGAGCAGACAATGAACAGAAGGCGACTTTTAATACCAATATTAGATAAAAGCTTCATAAATATCATTCGAGGCGTTAAACGGGAGCAGTTTTTATTTGGAGACAATTTAGGTGAAAAAATAAAAACAACTAAGTCAATAGAAAAATCTAGTCGACAAATAAAGAAGCAAATATTCCCACAAACATCTACGGTTAGAAAAGCCTTCACAACGTTGTCATCGGGAAACTTGCGGGCGCCTCCCCGCCAAGCGAGCGGGCCGGGAACAGCGCGTGCGCCTCACTCGCACACTCGATACTACCGGCCGCTGCCGCCGCTGCCGCCGCCGCCGCGTCCGCCAGCCGGTCGCCGGCCGCCGCCTCCGGGTCCGCGCCGAGCAGCGCCCCCGCCGCCTCGGCCTCAGGACCGACGCAACCGCCGCTACTAGAGGTACCACACGCTGGACGCATTCGTTACTTTTTACATAATTGGCTTAGCATTACAAGTAACCCTCAGATATTAGAAATTGTGAATGGTTATAAATTAAAATTTACTCAAACTCCTACTCAGATTATAGAACCGCCTAATCCACCTTATTCTAAAGACGAAATGGATGTTTCTATTAAACAACTTATATATCTAGGATCGATTGTGCCATGTACAGAGTGTGAAGGCCAGTTTATTTCACCTATTTTTCTAATTCCTAAAAGTAATGGAACAAATAGACTTATTCTTAATCTGAAGTCATTAAATAAATTTATAATAACGCACCATTTTAAAATGGAGGACGTACGTACGGCAACAAGACTTTTATCCAAAGACTCGTATATGGCAACGATCGATCTCAAAGAAGCCTATTTTTTGGTTCCCATTCATAAATCATTCAGAAAATACTTAAGATTTCGTTTTAACAACTACCTCTATGAATTTACATGCCTCCCCTTCGGCCTTTGCTCAGCGCCGTTCGTCTTCACAAAGTTAATGAAACCTATACTGTCCTTATTCCGCAACAAGGGCCATCAATTAGTGGGGTACCTTGATGACATTTGGTGCGTGGGAGGTGATTATAACTCGTGTTCTAATACTATGTCAGAAATTATTAATACTGTTGAACAGTTAGGCTTTGTAATCAATCATAAAAAAAGTACTATGACTCCTAATAAAATTTGTAAATTCTTAGGATTTCAACTTAACTCGCAAAACCTAACCATAGAACTGCCAATGGAAAAGCGTTCTAAAATTTATGAAATGGTTCGCAATATATCACTCAAAACTGTTATTAAAATTAGCGAGTTTGCTCGATTTATAGGCACCTTAACAGCTGCTTGTCCAGCTGTGTCTTATGGTTGGGTATACACAAAACGATTTGAGAGAGAAAAATACTTAGCTTTGACTGCCAGTCAAAGCTATGACGCAAAGATGAAAATCAACCCTATACTTTATGAAGATTTTTTATGGTGGGAAAAAATAATTATGTTTGTCGACAACCCTATTCGCACAAATCAATTTTGCTTAGAAATTTTTTCAGATGCTTCTCTTTCTGACTGGGGAATATTTTGTAATGGTGAAACAGTAAACGGTTATTGGTCCCCCGTTGAAAGGAAAAACCATATCAATTACTTAGAGTTACTAGCTGCCTATATGGGTCTAAAATGTTTTTGTAATAATATCATCAATACACAAATTTTATTGAGGATCGATAACACTACTGCCATTTCCTATATTAATAGGATGGGTGGAATTCAGTTTCCACATTTGAACGAAATGGCTCGAAAAATATGGCAGTGGTGTGAACGTCGGGGTATTTTCATTTTTGCGTCATATATAAAATCACGAGACAACACCGAGGCTGACAAGGCATCCCGATTCTCAAACATCGATACAGAGTGGGAATTACACCGAAGTTGTTTCCAAGAAATCGTAAGTGAATTCGGTCAACCAGACATAGATCTGTTTGCGTCTCGAATCAATAAAAAATGTTTAAAGTTTGTCTCCTGGAAACGAGACCCTGAGGCCTTTGATATAGATGCATTTACTCTGAGATGGAATCAATTTTTCTTTTACGCCTTCCCTCCATTTTCGATTATATTGAAGTGTATTCGAAAAATAATAAATGATGAAGCTACCGGTATATTAATTGTTGCTTACTGGCCGAGTCAGCCCTGGTTTCCACTTTTTATGTCCTTGTCGGTTTCTAGAGTTTTATACCTTGGGCCACATAAAAGTTTATTAACATCTCCTTTCAGAACTCCACATCCTTTATGGCCCAGCCTTACCCTGGCGTGCACAACGTTATCCGGGAGGCGTATACAAGACAATCATTAGATAAGGATACTATTGAAATAATGCTCCAATCACTTTCGAAAAGTACAATACAACAGTACAATACCGCATATAGGTCTTGGTCTATCTTTTGTAATGAGAATAATTTAGAGTTTTTCAATGTACCTGTTAAGGAATTGCTTAAATTTTTAACCAAGCATTTTAAAGATGGGGCTAAGTACGGTACGTTAAATTCTTTCAGATCAGCACTATCTTTAATTTTGGGCAAAGAAATATGTGTAAATGCTTGTGTTAGTCGATTTTTAAAAGGAGTTTACCGAATGAGGCCTAATTTACCGAAATATAAAAACTCTTGGGATCCAAGTATTATTTTATCGTATCTATCGGATCAATCTCCAAATGAATCATTAACTATGGACATGATTACTAAGAAACTTGTTACTCTGCTCGCATTGTCCTCTGGACAACGTGTTCAGACGTTGACGCTAATTAAAATTAAAAATATTATATTTAGTGATAATGGTGCTAGTATTACCATAGATGAACTTATTAAAACGTCAGCTCCTAATAGAGAGAATCCTAAATTGATTATTCCATATTATCATACAAACCCGGGCATCTGCCCAGCAAAGGCTCTCTCTGTATACATAAATAAGACAAAAGAACTACGCAATGGATTACTTACCGACAGATTGATTCTTACAATTAAAAAACCCATTCGTAATGCCAGTTCCCAATCGGTTAGTCGCTGGATTAAAAAAGTACTTAAAGCTAGCGGTATCGATATCGCGATGTTCTCTTCCCATAGCACGCGGCATGCGGCGACGTCAGCGGCGCGCCGCGCAGGCCTTTCTTTAGACATCATTAAGCGTGCAGCCGGTTGGAGCGGCCAATCTCTCTGCTTTGCCAAATACTATAACCTACCCTTACCAGATCCAGAAGGAGACAGGGCCTTTGCTGTTGCAGTACTTGCGACCGATAAGTAATATTATGTCAAGGAAATCTTAAAAATATGCCTTAATGTAACAATTATGTAAATTATTAATGTATGTACTTATTGAAAACATAAATAAATCTGATTACTATTTGAACTTTAGTTATTTATATTATATTGATAATCATTCTGCAATTAAGTGCTAAACATCTACATGGTATTAAATCTCCTAGGATGGGGCATGAAATATAATTTGTGGTTAATTGAACTTACCTTAAGTGAACTTCAACCAAAATTATATGAAGGCCCCATCCGTAGAGATTTAAGATCCCTTCCCTCCCAGTCATCCCAAACCAAATTGCAGAATACTAAAGAGCAGCACAATCAACACTCTGAAAAGAATGACGCCCTCTGTCGGCTGTCTCTAGAGGCTTGCCACTTGCCAGTCAATAAAATGTCTTTTATTTTTTAGATATACTTAGAATAAGATCTAAAATTAGTGTGACGATGCAGTACAACAGAAAACGGACTACATGGTATTAAATCTCTACGGATGGGGCCTTCATATAATTTTGGTTGAAGTTCACTTAAGGTAAGTTCAATTAACCACAAAATATATACATTTGAACATCCAGTAACTAAATTGTTTCATCTACTCCGTTCAGCTGCACGGGACGTGACGCCGGGACCGGTGGATTATTGCTGGTGATTTTTTTCACAGTTACGTGTGTAATCTCGGGCGTTGATTGTCTGGAGGCAGACCGACGACACGAGGGCTCACGGGGTTGTTTTATAAAGATATTTAGGAGGTGAACGATCGTACAATTGAGACGTGTCTATTTGGAGACAAATCTTTTGTTTTAAGGGTGTCTTAAATCAGATAAACCCACACCCACACAGATAAACCTTTCAGGTTTTCGTGTAAGGGTATAATTTGTGCAAAATATCGTTTGTAATATGCTTTGGTCAATAAAATAAATAAAGATATTATTTTCAGATTTTAACCATTAAAATTCAGGGCATAGGCACAGTTTAATAATGCATAGTAAAACTGTTGCATAGAATTTTGCCCGTGGGAGAGCCATGCTTCGGCACGAATGGGCCGGCTCGACCGGAGTGATACCACGGCCTCACAGAAGACCGGCGTGAAATAACGCTTGCGTTGTGTTTCGTCGAGTGAGTGAGGGTACCGGAGGCCCAACCCCCCTACCCCCCCTATGATGGCGCAGTTAAACAGATTGTTACCCCAGGAGGGTACCAACTGCGCTAGCGTTGGAGAATCCCTCTCTGGACGTCCACTTTCAGGACGCAATATACCTGGGCGTGGACGCCTAGGCCGCCTCTCGTATTCTGGGGGGGGGCAAAACCGCGCTCAAACATACCTGGGGCAAGAGCAAACCCACGGCACCCCCTGCCACACTGACTGTGGACTTCTGTAATATCAGGGGACTTCACTTCAACCTGAATGCTGTCCACCACCACCTCGAGACAGTAAAGCCGGCCTTGCTCTTTTTGACCGAGACACAGATATCGTCTCCGGCGGACACTTCTTACCTTTCCTACCCAGGGTACGGACTGGAACACCTCTTCGCACCTAAGGCCGGTGTGTGCGTGTACGTCAGAGACGATATATGTTCTCGGCGCCTCGGTCACCTTGAAAGTAGGGACCTCTCCACCTTATGGCTCCGTGTAGACAGCGACGACCATCCCCGCGTCTATTCGTGCCTCTATAGGTCCCATAGCGGTGATACCGAAACCGACCGACTCATCGAGCACGTTCAAATGGCTGCAGACTCTGTGCAGCAGCAGATCCCACTCGCAGAGATCGTGATACTTGGCGATTTTAACGCTCACCACATCGACTGGCTCGGTTCAAGCAAGACCGACCATGCGGGGAGATCTGTTCACGCCTTCGCTCTTGCATATGGCTTGACGCAACTGGTCACTACGCCCACGCGAATTCCTGATGTGGAGAGCCATGAGCCTTCACTGTTGGATCTTCTGCTGACTTCTCATCCCGACGGCTACCTCATATCTGTCGGCGCCCCTCTTGGCTCCTCAGATCACTGCCTCATTAGGAGTTCGGTGCCACTCACGTGCTTGCAATGACCTCGAGTTGCACGTAGTCGCCGTGTGTGGCACTACAAGTCAGCAGACTGGGATGGGATGCGGTCCTTTTTTGCGTCCTACCCTTGGAGGCAGGTTTGCTTTATGCCGGATGATCCCAACTCCGCCGCTGAGTCTGTTGCCGATGTGGTGCTGCAAGGTATGGAAATTTTCATTCCATCCTCAGTTATCCCCATTGGAGGTAGATTCCAACCATGGTTTGGTCAATCCTCCAAAAAGGCTTCTTGCTGGAAGCAGGAAACCTACCAAGCCTGGGTAAACGCGGTGACGTCTCGGGATGGAAATACCAGCACTTTGAAAAAGCAGTATAACTATGCCTCCAGATCCTTCAAAAGGGACATTGCAAGAGCGAAGTCGAAGCACATTAGTAGAATTGGTGAGAGGCTAGAGCGTCTTCCTTCGGGGTCTCGTGCGTTCTGGTCTCTCGCCAAAGCTATTCAGGGAAATTTCTGCATGCCATCTTTTCCACCACTGCACAAGGATAACACTTCGTTAGCCCATGATGCTAAAGAGAAAGCCGATCTTTTAGGGAAACTCTTTGCATCCAACTCGACCTTGGATGACGGGGGACAGGAACCACCGACCATACCACGGTGCACGAGCTTTATGCCGGATATTCGGTTCCACCAAAGCTCAGTGCGTCAAGCACTAATCACCCTAGATATCCACGAGTCGAGTGGGCCTGATGGTATCCCTCCTATCGTGCTAAAGACGTGCGCTCCAGAGTTGGCACCGGTTTTAACGCGACTATTTCGGCTCTCGTATTCATCTGGCGTAGTCTCAACCTCAATTTATGGAAGACAGCTTTAGTGCATCCGATCCCTAAGAAAGGTGACCGCTCGAATCCGTCCAACTACAGGCCGATAGCTATAACCCCTCTGTTTTCAAAGATAATGGAATCGCTAATCAACCGCCAGCTTCTCCGGTACCTAGAGGATCACCAGCTGCTCAGTGACCAACAATACGGCTTTCGTAGGGGTCGCTCTGCTGGTGATCTTCTAGTTTACTTGACACATCATTGGGCAGAGGCAATTGAAGCGAAGGGGGAGGCACTGGCAGTTAGTTTGGACATCGCGAAAGCCTTCGATCGGGTATGGCACAAAGCGCTCCTCTCAAAACTTCCTTCATACGGGCTTCCCGAGAAATTATGTGGATGGGTCACTAGCTTTCTCGCAGACAGAAGCATTAAGGTCTTGATTGATGGTGAATGCTCAGACCCACTGTCTGTAAATGCTGGTGTCCCCCAAGGATGTGTGCTTTCACCTACACTATTCCTTCTGCATATCAATGATATGCTGCAAATCAGCAGCATTCATTGTTATGCAGACGACAGCACGAAAGACACCTTCTATAACGGCCGTGCAAACTCTTCTCGGGAAAACGTCATTGAGTGCCGGAATAAACTTGTGTCTGAAATCGAAACTTCATTAGAGAAAGTTTCTAACTGGGGTCGTCTTAATTTAGTCCATTTCAACCCCTCAAAGACACAGGTTTGCGCGTTCACCGCAAAGAAAATACCATTTGTCGTATCTCCTCGCTTTCAGGGCATTCCCCTAACTGCCTCAGCCAATATTGGGATCCTTGGTGTCGACATATCGAGCGAAGTCCAGTTCCGTGGCCACTTAGAGGGTAAAACTAAATTAGCTTCTAAGAAGCTTGGTGTGCTCAACAGATCGAGACAGTATTTCACTCCGGCGCACCGCCTTCAGCTTTACAAGGCGCAGGTTCGGCCTCATATGGAATACTGTTCTCATCTTTGGGCTGGGGCACCCCAATACCAACTTCTCCCACTGGACCGCATTCAACGGAGAGCGACTCGAATCGTCGACTGCCAGGAAATTTCAAATCGGCTTGATACCTTGGCGCTGCGTAGAGATGTCGCTTCGCTATGCATCTTCTATCGTATTTATTACGGGGAATGCTCCGAGGAATTGTTCGGACTTATACCTGCCGCCTCTTTCCGCCATCGTTCCACGCGGCAAAAAATCCATGCCCATCACTTAGATGGTTGGCAGTCCGCAACTGTGCGTTTCTCTCGAAGTTTCCTGCCTCGCACAGTCAAACTTTGGAACGAATTGTCGCCTGCGGTATTTCCGGACCGATACGACCTTCAAACTTTCAAAAAAAGAGCGTATTCCCACCTCAAAGGCCGGCAACGCACTTGTAACTCCTCTGGGGTTGCGGGTGTCCATGGGCGACGGTAATTACTTACCATTAGGTGATACGTCTGCTCGCTTGCCCCCTATCCCATAAAAAAAAAAAAAAAAAAATTGATCAGCATCCTACACCAGTGCGGGTTGGTAGGCGTGTGGCGTTTTCTATACCTAATAGCCCAAAATGTTTCCCGTGATTCCATGATGGCTACATCCGAAGTGAATTCGCTTCAAACAGAAAAACGTAAAAGCAATTACTTGGATATGGAACCAAAAACCACTTTTTCAAAAATAAGTTCGTTAACAAGAAACTACAGGTAAGTAGCTACACAATTACCTATAATACATGTCGTTCTCGTAAGATTCGCAAATCGCTCTTTAAGTCAGGATAATTTGTATCGATTCCAAGAGGACAGTCTAACAAAACCGCCTGTTCGGTTATGCCTTCAGATTTCGTTCCCTTTGGAACCTCTCCCCCCGTCAGGAGGGTCATTTTTTTTTATACAACTAAGTTGGCAAACAAGCATACTGCCCACCTGATGGTAAGTGGTGACAGTCACCTGTACATGTGGCTCCTGTGAGATTCGCAGCAATCTGCAACCCCCATAAGAACCACAGTGTACGTTGCCAACTAGTGACATAAGATGTAAAGTCACAGTACCCAGTAATTTCACAGCCATATCTTACTCTTCAAACCCGAACACATTAATGCAAGCACTGCTGCTTTGCAGTAGAAATAGGTAAGACAGAGGTACCCAAAGAAGGCGACCCTGCTACAGAGTCTCCCTCTGGTAATTCCCAATTTGATATCGAGAAGGCCCAATTCGTCGAAAGAATCCTGGAAAAGGTAAAGATTAGTCTCTGAAAATTCGCCAAAAAGTTACCACCTCAGACGGATGACAAGGCTGGGGCTGCCTCCATCTCCGAAGTCAATTTAGAGTTAGAGATGTCTATGAGGCATTGTTTAGCAGGTCAGCTAGAAGATCACCTTTCCGCATCTCCTTTCTGTGAGATGATATTTTCGAAATCAACGGAGGGGTCAGCTCCAATACCGTCGTGCCTCTTTGACATCTTTCTGACGTTGTAGCTATTGACCAAAATTGCCAGTGCTACAACTGGGGCACAACAGAGCTCTAGCACTGGAGACTTTGGCGAAGGTTTCTTCGTGGCTCGAGGCCGAGTACTCCATTAGCGTGTAATCGGCGATGTCGCCGGGGTCACGGCAGCATGTCCTCCCAACGTGCAAGATGATGCAGGTAGTAGGTGACGCTGCCCACAATTTGCCATTTAGTGGCATAGGATATCTAGTCACACCAGCCAGTCATTTACTTAAGTACCTGTTATACTCTTCAAATCGGAAGCTTCCTTCGACCGTTACTTTGCAGCATAAATCATTAAATAGATCTCTATATCTTAACGCATATAACTCAGTGTACCATCACAATGACAACAATGAATGTAATAAGGAGAAGACCAAGTAAATTCAGAGGAAGACCAATTATAATGTTATGGGTGTAGCCATCAAATACATAAATGGAAATACTGATTATGTCTAATACATCTGTCATTGGCGCTATCAATTTGATAGAAATTGCGGTGTCGCCATCACAACATTTCCTGACGCCTGCTTTTTTAGCACTGCGTATGAAGCACTTTTCGGCTTCGTAACTAAATCTCTCAACCAGTTAACATTAGATGAAATGAGATCAAATTTAAGCACAATACACAAGTCCTAGGATTGGCATTCATCACATGAGTTTTTTACTTAAACAAACTGCGACTGGTCTTAATTTCATCCAAACACAAAAACGTATCAGCCTTATATTGGAATCATCTCTCGAAACTGTTAGGCTAAGTCCGGGCGTGTCGTGAAAAAGCCGCGCTTTCTGGTGACATTTTCAGGCGTCGTCAACCCTTTCGGGAGTGCTGCTCGTAAATATTCAAGGTCACATTCTGGAGTACAATTTTTTTCCGAATTTACTCGACGCCCGACGCCGCGCCATAAAGGCAGCGGATACAGGTACTCGTACTTTTCTGTATTGATATAGCTTGTGCGTATCTGGGTAGATATGGGTTTGAAAGTGTTTACTAGACCTATGTGAATAACCATCGTCTCCATCAATTCTACTTTAATATTTGTCCCTTTGCATTTTCTTAAAAAATGCGAAATAAATTATACATTTAAATCGGTAATCTACGAGTTTCTTGCCTGTTCCTCTCGAGAAGGCTCTCCCAATTTCCAAACAGGTGTAGAGTCAACTTTTTTTTCATTCCTACCAGGATGTCGATTCTGTAAAATTCGAACAATAGCTCGCATCTCACTTCGATATTCATGCTCACTTCGCATAAGATACAAGATACCCTTAGATAGTCATTATCACGAGTTAGTTGCGATAAAATTCTAATAAATACCTCAGAAGTAGTTTTTTTATCACCTTCAGAAATAATTTTAAATGTATTTTTAAACTATGATAATAAATTTTGCCTGTTTTCACTCACAAAATAGCAACGTTTTATTTGACACTTTGTTTCGAGTTCGTGTGCGAAGTGAGCTTCGAAGTGATAAAGGAATTCCCTTTACGGAATGCCACTTCATACGTCATCCCATACTTATAATGTCAAAATCTCACGGTCACTCTAGTTCCACTCGCTACCACGCTCGCAAGTGTAGCGCTGTAGCACAGATTACTCGAACTTTGAGAATGCCAATCTAAGAACTCACTGCGGAATCAGATTCGAAGTCTAAAGTGAGGTTTTACAGAATCTCACTACTGTATTTGCAGGCATCTTGAGTATATTCAGAATGTATGCACATACAAGGTTAATATGATTTCTTTAAATTAGATTGTTTTGTTTTTTTTTTGACGTCAATAAGTGTCTGTAAAGACCTATGTTAAATAAAGATTTTTGAATTTGAATTTGAAGTTGAATTTAAGTATAAGATGAAATTCCCAACTGACAGGATTTTAGCCAGTGAAGATTTCAAAAGATGCGAAGCAAATAGCTTTTGCAACCTCTACTTTTGCGAGGTGCATGAACTAATGTAGTAACATATAAATAGCATCTGATGGCTTGTCTCGATTTTATAACGTCGTTGTCCGAGCGTTCTTTGCATATGGCAAATGAAACAGTCTATACTATAGCCCATCAATATAATTTCGATAATTCTTCGTTAAGTTATTCAATTCGATTAAATTTAAAACGGCACTATTTCGCATTTTACGTAAAAAAATGTGATAATTATTTCACAAATATTCATTGTTAAAAAAGAAATTAAAATAATAAATACTGCTATAAATTTTTATTGTAATGCAACAAAATATTAACGTGTTCATATAATAGTAATAATGTCATATTTAATCCTTTATTAATGAAACAATTAATAGTCTAATCTAATGATGACGACATTCGGAATATTACATAACAAAACATGAATTGTTTTTTACAAGCTTTTATTTAACTTGCAATGTAAGTAAGTATGTAAGTATGTATGTTCGGGTGGAATCTTGCAACTCAATTTTGAAGCAGATATCTTTAACCGATTGAGCTGAAATTTTGTATACACGTTCAGTTTGGATGACAATGCATGGTTGACTGTGTGACGTCATTCTAAATCCAAGATGGCGGCATACCCAAGATGGCGGACCAATTATTTTTAATGCACCCCTACAATATGGGTATCAAATAAAAGGTTTGACTCTAAGAGTAACTCTAAAAATAATGTGACGTCACTATTAATCCAATATGGCGGACTTCTAAAGCTTGAAAATCAATTTTGAAGTAGATAAATATCTTTAACCGATTGAACTGAAATTTTGTATACACACACAGTTTGGATGACAATGCATGGTTAACTGTGTGACGTCATTATAAATCTAAGATGGCGGCATACGCAAGATGGCGGACCAATTATTTTTAATGCACTCCTACAATATGGGTATCAAATAAAATGTCTGACTAAGAATAACTTGAAAAATAAAGTGATATCATTATTAATCCAATATGGCGTACTTCTAAAGTTAAAAAATCAATTTTGAAGTAGATATCTTTAACCGATTGAGCTGAAATTCTGTATAGACTTTCCGGCAAACGACCTTGCAACAATGATGCGTTGAATGAGATGAACAGAGTGAGAAACGTGTCCAGTGATAACTAAAAAGTAAAAAATAAACTAAATGTAAAAAAAAACCTTTTTAAAAACAAGCTTTTATTTAAATGCGCTAAAAAGAAAAAATAAACATATACACTAAAACTTTTACTTACTTATAACGTATTTCACATTTGACACAATTTATATGACATAAAAGCTTGTCGCGAGATTACTTTTGTAGATAAACAAGTAAATTAAATAATTTGATGTAAAAAAATTTATACATTACAATTTTCAAAGTAAGTAAATACAAGTAGGTACTTAAAAGTACTCTTTTAAGTACTTTTAAGTTACTACACACAAGTATATCTCGCGATAAGCTTTTATGTCATATAAATTGTGTCAAATGTGAAATACGTTATAAGTAAGTAAAAGTTTTAGTGTATATGTTTATTTTTTCTTTTTAGCGCATTTAAATAAAAGCTTGTTTTTAAAAAGGTTTTTTTTACATTTAATTTTTAGTTTTAATAATAATTGGTTTTAATGATATAAGCGAAATATAATATCATAATAATATTCAATTGCAACTTGAAATGCCAATCGATAATAAGGACGCAATATTTGCACGTTGACGATGTCGACAGGATATGTCAGCACAACAATATTGTAAGATTCAGTCTCTGTAAATTAAATTTTTGACATTGTGAATATTTAAACGAACCATAATAATATGTTATCAAATAAACACTTTTATTCTATTTGATTGCCGATCGATCGATAAGTCACCCCCAAGATCAGCATATCACTTTACTCTGTTACAGCTGATTATTGGAAGTCACTTTTCAAATTTATTTTCAACGGCTGTCGAGAAGGGCGCGGAGTGTTTTCAAAGTCGATTTGCAATAAAGGCCACGATAACCAGCCCTCAAATTTTGTAAATGGAAATGGTAATTCTACTAAAGTTCCTTTTTAAGTCCATTACTTGTTCAACTGACTCAATGACAGTGTCTTCTCTATTTTTGGATACGATGCTCTAAAAATAGTTTTCTTCGAAAAGTAAAGCTTTATTTTGATTCGTATCAAATTTGTTGCAGTTATCGTTGTAAAAGTAACAAATACTGAGAAACAAAACAAAATTCTAGTAAGAAGAATTTCTAGTAAGAAGAAATTTTAGTAAGAAAAAAATCTAGTATTTAAGCTTGTATATATCCCAAATATAATCTAGATATTTATAAATACCTACAAGTAGAAAGAGGGAATTAAGTTGACTGTACACTTTTTATAGAATTTGGAGGACCTTCAAATTCAAATTCAAAAGTAATAAAACATTTAAATATTCTACTAAAAAAGATAACCCGTGCGCTAGTGGCAAGTACATTCGCGGAGATGATGCCGCACATGTAATCGCCCGAGAGCGACCCGATTCCGAATGTAGGGGCTAACATGAGAAGAACCGGGCAAGAAACTCATGTGCCAAAACTCTTTTAAAATCACCAAATGTCTTACAAATTGTGAATATTACAATAAAAACTATTCAGAAAACGAACAATTCATTTCGACACGGTTAGCGCAGAGGTCGAGTGATCGCTTACTGCGCAACGGGTCACGGGTTCGATTCCAGTACGGGAAAAATATTTGTTCCGGTCTGGGCGTATGTGCATGTGATATTCTATGTTTGTATCTGCACCCACGACACAAGAGAAAGAACGACGATTTTTCAAAAAAAAAGAAAAAAAAATTTAGTGACAAGTCATGTACATAACATGGCAGCGTGTTGTACATTCGTATACAGTGGAGGAGTTGCTTATTTTATGGAGCCTATATGTGGCTCCATAAAATAAGCAAACCTGCAAAGGAGTTGCTTATTTTATGGAGCCTATATGTGGGCATTGCTAGCTTGTCTTTATTTCTTAAATTCGAATTATGATAGTCACTATTTTTACTGAATCTTTATTCTTGTGTGCATACAGTAAGTTTTCATAAATATATTGTGAATGTACAGTCATAATATCAATTTCTTTGAATTTTTCTCTTCAAGACTCTCGGGAGCCCATCCCATAGATCGCCCGAACAATCCTCTTCTACAGTACAAAAATGCAGTCAATATCGGCGGCAATTCCCCACAGTAGTATCCCGTATGAAATAATACTGTGGGAGTAGCCGAATTTGACTAATCGCGCAGTTTTCACATCTGTTATTATGACGGATCATTTTTACGGCGTATGCTGCAGAACTGAGTCTGCTCGATATGAGGAGCCCATTGTAACATAGAATCTAAAGTTATACCCAGAAATACAGTTTGATTGGCCAGCTCTATTTCCTCATCCCTGACCTTGACTTTGGCTTTAACCAATCGAACATTTGGCATAGTGATCTAATCACAAGAAGAATAGGCAAGAAAATCGAAAAGCTTAAACTTTAAAAAATTAATCTTTTAAATTCTTGTCGCCTCTTTTAAATCACAATATTCAATATTGGTTCACGTCATAACCAGAGATCAACATGAAAGAGCGCGAGAACTTTTACAGTTATTGTTTACTACTATAGAGTTGCAATAACCCGCCGAGCGCGTAGGTACACCAATACTACACCAAGCTCCTTACTTAATCATCCACCACCAAAATGAAGTGGAGTCCTTATTCTCAGCACTGTGGAGTTATTTTTACAAGGATAAAACTACATTCCATTTACCACAAATGGGATCGAACAACATGTTGTAGGGACTTTTGTGGCTAATGTAGGTTTTTCAGTTTTGCAATATACCAATCAACAAAATTTAACACCTTTATTAAACAAAGAACTTGTCACCGTCCGTTTCATGGCCACGATCTAAATAAGTTTGTAATATTATCATTGTTTTCTCGCCCCCAGTTCGCGTCGGTCCTCGGGGAGCCCCCTCATTTGAATACGCCCTGTTTATTGTGCCCGAGTATTTTTTCTCCTTTTCGCTGTTTTTCCCCGAATTATCGAATAATATTTCCCCCGCCGTTTGAGCGTATTATCTGGAGGAGCCGTCTGACGGTTGATTCGGTCGACAACGACTTGTTAAATATGTATTCCGTAACGTGTTTAGCACCGCCGCGACTGGCGTCTGCATATTCGTTGTTCGTTCAATCCCGTGAGACTATGTCGTAATCCTTTTAAGCGGTTAAGTGGGGTTTTGATGTTGAGGCAAATAGAATTAAGTAAGAAATAAAACGACCACACTTGAGAATAGATGTACAAACGAAGGCAACTAATTTGAAACCTAATGACAAAAAACAAATTAAAGGCGTACATAAAAACTTATAACAACCTTATTAATAAAAATCGCCTATTCCCTCCTTAATCCGAACGCACTCTCGGAGTAGTTACTACCAGTTTAAGCTAGGAGTAGCTTTGTGTTTATAACATTATTAATAAACACGGAGTAAGCTTAGACTAACAAAGCCTTCCTTACTCTCGGATTAACGCGTATGTTATGGCAACCCTTGCAATTTAAAAGTAAAAAGAATGAGTCGGTGAACGATTTGAGCATCGTGTGACAGGCAGAAATACATGGGATGACAGTTTTTTCTATTATTTTCACCTTTTTCAGTTTGAGATTGTCTTTCAGGGTTATTTTGTTCGCGATTTGTGATCGCAATATTGCAAAAACTTAACACTTCTTATTAGTGGAGCGCTATTTTCAATTTGTTCGATTTAGTAGATCAACATCAAATCATCTAAATAATAGTCACTTTTCATTTTAATACAATTCAAAATTAACCACACCAACAATAAACACAAATTCGCTCAATTCGACTGTGAGAAATAAAACGGTCACCATCTAATGACAAGATACGTGTCAAAGTTGACAAATTATATAGATTTACGCAAAGACAACGCTACTCCAACCTTAATCTGTCGCTAAACTAGGTAGCTAGCAGGTATAACATTTACTCCGAGAGTAGAGTTGGATTAGCTTACTCCTTCCCTACTCCGTGTTTATTAATAAAAAAAATGTTTACTACTGACTTAATACTCGGAGTAAAGTTACTCCTGCCTTAGTCTACGTTTATTAATAAGACGGATAGTGCCTATGCCATTGAGTATAGATTTGATACGAGTAGTCAGGTATTAGGTAATTGAATATGCTTCGATTGTTCTCAATGGAATAATGTTTATATTATTAGATAGCACTTCAGTTGGTCGTGAAATGATAAGACCGAAAATTGAAACAAACTTGACCTAGATTAAAAATCAGATCACATAATAAGACTAATTTCGTGTGCAACTGTGAACCGTGATACAATATTATCTGAAAGATTCAATACCATGTCCTGTTAATCAGAAAGAACTCACACAAAATTCAATCAGGACTGTGTATACATGACTTGAAGAAGATCATTATAAAAATAAAAAAGATTACGTATAATGTTTTGCGTATAGAAACTTTGATGTTTATAGTATCGTTTGGGTAATTGCGAGCACTGGACCGAAACAGTGAATAACAAAGCAAATATACAACCCAGTCTCGAATCATCCAACACCAGTCCGATTAAACCAAGAACGTCCAAATGGAAACGATA
This sequence comes from Schoenobius gigantellus, assembly GCA_963935595.1. Lineage (NCBI taxonomy): Eukaryota > Metazoa > Arthropoda > Insecta > Lepidoptera > Crambidae > Schoenobius > Schoenobius gigantellus. Next base: position 1,019,251 of record OZ012549.1, on the reverse strand, counting down.
AATTGGCAAATGTCAGCTGATCGACCGAAAGCGAAGCACGCGGCGTCTCATGAAATATTAATACTGGTGAGGATGACTTCCCCAACGCAGGTATGGTAATGGCCGCTCCTGGTTGCTCCACTGAATGAAGAATCACTTTGAATTTGTAACTAGTTTCAACTGATCACGTGTTCGGATGGCTAACCTGCTCGGTTATTGCATGGCTGCCTATCAATGAAATACAAACGTGGACAAATGTTGATCCATTGTTGCAAGTGCCTAAAGCGCTATCAATTTTGACCAGAATATGTTGAGTGTGAAGAATTATACATACTTCTAAGATGCTTCCATTTTTGAGAGAGCTAAGGGGCTCTGGTGCGCTGGTAGTGGCGCGTTTTAGTGGTGATGATATTGGAGCATTACAGATAGAATGATACCCTGGCTGTTCCCTGTCAGGCGTTCTTCCTTTTGACGGTGGTCTGCAGGATTCAGTTTATGTTAACAGGATCCACGTTAATGTCATTGTTGTGTTCCGACTATCAATAGTAATAGATAAGATAGTCAGTTCCTTAGTCGCTGAGGAATCTCAGTCACCGTCAGCTCTATCATCACTTATTACCAGGCGAGATGAAGGCATCAGTGGGTCGCGAAAAAAGTATGTAGCTGGAAAACGAATTAACTTTTCTTTATTCGACTTGTTGTTTTTGACGCTTTTGTGTTTTTACACAGTTACATAAACAAAAAAATGTTTCAATGTTACCGACTGTATTTTTTATTTTTTCCCTTTAAAGTCATCCGCAAATATGTTTGCGTGAAAGGGAAGGGAAAAAGGGAAAAAATTGGAAAAATTAAATAAATGTGTAGTTATTGGGCATCCTAGTAAAAACAAGTCATATTTCATGAATTTTGGGGTATCTTGGCATGACCTTTTTTTTTTTGGGAGGGGGGGAAAATGCATTTACGTCTTCCTCGTGGTCGAGCCAAACCACGAGGATATGTGGGACTCCCCAGACCGTACACGACCCGGGCCTACCCACTAAAAACCCCCCAGCAGCTCCTCCGTCCGTCACAAGACAGGAGGAAGGCGACAACAACCAGGCCTTATTCCCGCTGACCCCCTGCCTGTGACATGTCCGTTGCCGGACTCTCCACCTGGCTCAGCTACTTTGTGGAGCGGCACAGAATTGCGCCGCTCTACACCCCGGTTGGTTTTTTATTGTGGTTGTCTTCCACGCGGTCCGACGCTCAGTGCGCCGAACCCCCGGCTCGCTCAGTGCGGGTAACGGGTTGCCCGACGGCAGATCCCACTGGATCCACCGCCGCGCGGTGAGCCGAAGCTCGGGGAAAATCCCCAGATGGTGCAAAGCACCATGGCGATAAGAATCGCCTCACCTCTGCCACCAACAAAGGTATACGCCGAAATCGGCTTCCAGCGAAAGCCACACACCTCTTCTTAAGAAAAGAAGAGGGGACTTCGCCCTTCCCCGCATAAAGCGGGTGGCCACACGAAGTGGCCCGCCAGGTTGAACCCGGCCATCCCACGCCTCCCCTCCATGGGGGTCCTCTCGTCAGACTATTAGCCCGCGGCAGAGAATCTGCCGGGTTGCCCAGGGTGCACCACAAGGAGGTTGTCTGACATCGCACCCCAACTTGGCATGACCCTAGGATAAGTTACCGGGTGCTTGAATTAGTGATTCCATGTTCAGCATCAACATAAGAGATTATCGAGGTATTCATATATAATATAATAAATTTTGTCGAAATTAAGATCAGAGATCCTGGGGTAGGTGTAGGTTTAGTATGCTAGTATTAGGATTTCCATACTCAGCAATGAAAATCCAATATAACGACGAGTTGCTTCACACCATAATTGAATTATGAAAATTAGATTTTTTTCTTCAGTGGTAGGTATTGAATTGATATATGAAAAAATGGTTGAATTGGCCCTAGGTCGGGCCTAAAAAAATTCCAGAGAGCGAGATCTCGAATTAATACAACGGACAGACAGACAGGCAGACAAACGAACGGACAAATAGAAAGATGACGACATTAGCATTACTAAATTTAGGACACGCAAAACCAGGCATCAAAATTTCAGCGTGAACAATATATATTCAGGAGGAGTCAAACATTTCAGATACATGATTCAGTTGAATGCGCGTTCAGTTCCCATAAGCGCCGCTGCCTTGCATCTCGCATGCAAATCCGTCGCATCGCAGTACTTACTCATCGGGAAAATTTAATAAGCTTCGTTTGAAAGCCCCTCGAGGACCGGGTGGAATCACTGAGAGGTTAATTGGATAATAATTGAAACGGCATTGACAATCTACGCCTTTTATTTGCCAACGAAGGGGATTTATGCTGAGTAAAACCAAATCTAAGATTTTTTTCCATCAAGTTAAAAGTCGATTTTTGATGTTAAGTTATATATTATTATAATCAGTTGACAGCTTCTTTATTATCTTTTTCATGTTTTTATCGTTGAACCTTGCAGGATGGTATTCAACCATTTTATCACAAGCCTAAATTACATTTCTAAAGATGATCCTCTCAATACAAATAGTTCCACCAAAGATAACAGTTTCGTGTTCATACTTAGTCAATAATAAATATGAATTACACAAGACAATTAGATTATGAATTTTAGGTCAAATAATGATTTCATATTTCGTATTTTAAATTCTATCGAGATTGTAACGGAACGCATTGAGTTTTAAGCATTCGTTACAAATAGGGAATAATAAAATACATCATGCAATGTAAAACTTGATAGTTTCTCAATTATTCTAGGGTAAATTGGCAAAAATGCTTAATGACAATAGGTCTGCTTTGGTGCATACTATGTACATAGAGAATTTAAATAAATAAATTAAATAAAGCTTCAATTAAATTTAGAAAGTCAATTAAGAAACAAATAATTAGAATAGTGGCCTAATAGAGTCATGTAAACATTGAGAATAGGCCCCTATTAGACGCTTGCCTGTCGACGCGGCTGTTGTGCATAAATGCATGTAAAAATGTATTAAGTATAGTTGGTACAAGCGATTATGAATTCTAACAGCGGAACTATTTCTCATATTTTGATATCAAAATGGCGTGTCATCCCCGCGTCTGTCGAGATCGCGGCGTCGCTAGTGATGGTTCAGCTTGCGCAGCTCGCCGAGATCGCCCAGATCGCCTTGTCGTTTTAAGTATAAATAGGTCGGAGGTTGGAAATCGGGAGCTCATTTTTCGCGGGTCGTCTTACCGGGAGTTTCAAAGCAAGCCTCGAGTGCATTGCGAATTCTATCCAAGCCGGTTGGTTTTTAACGCGTTCTTTGATATTGTGTATTTAATTCGAATTAATTTGTGATTGCAAATATTGTGAATTTCAAAATATTAGTATACGAATCCGAATATCGAATTGTGACGACCTAAACACTGACATGGTTCGGTGGGCCTCGGTCGGGTTACCCTATGGTGACAGCAGACCTTGGTTTTAACTTCCTTCGGGGAGGGCGTTGTTTGGAACATATCAACGCAGTCACTCTTTATCAACATAGTGGCTCAAGTTCCCTGGTTTCTTTGAGAAGTGTTTAGCGGCGGGGGGACTGTCGAAGTAGACCCATGCCTTAATTGCACCCGTTTAGCTACGCATGGACTAAAGAAGTCGGTCTCCTACTTATATATGTATATATACACCACGTATATAGGGTTTGTGAACACACGGCGATCCCAATCCAGTTGCCCGTGCTCACACTTACACGAGTATAGGGAAATAGGTACACAGAGGCCTTTCTCACCTCGCCTTTTATTCTTTTAAGTTAGTTAGGTGTCTTACATTGCACTTCGTAAGACAACAGAACACACCACACGATTAACGTAATAAAAAGGATTTGATCCTTAGCTTGCTATCTTCTCATTAATTTAGCAGATTAGGATTATAAAGTAGACATGGATAGGATAATAGGCAGGATAGGAAAATAGAATGGGAACTAGGAATAGGGTGATAGGGATAGGATCATTAGATGTTGCTAAGTATCATTTGATGATAGAGTTTAGGTTGAGCTAGGCTAGAAAGGTAGGGAATATTTGAATTTAAAATCAAGGAAATAGCTGAGTTTCATGGAAACTACTTCTCAGTGAGAAGGTTTATAAAGTTTGAAGGAGTCAATTTGAGAAATAATGAATATTATTAATAAATTTAACTAGTAAGGAAATGCTCTAAAAATGGAAATTGTTCAAAGTTATAATGAAATTAATATCATGATAAATTAAATACTCTTCAATTTTCCAAGTCAAAATGACTAATTAAAATGTAAATAGAATACAGCTATTAAATATTCTAAAGTATGTCCTTAAATGTTGATATGCAATAACATGATTATAAAATCATATGAAATGAATCTTTATTATGTAATGGGAAAATTATCCATTATTTGCTATTAATTATGGCATGTTAATTCAGTGTTATTCAGGTGAGCCAAAGGCAGCCTACAACAATGACTCAAAAATAAAAGGGTGTATGTTGTTATCTTCAAGTCTAACCAGAAGTTAATATTGCTGTGGTTAATATTACTGTATTCACTTAACAAACTATAATTTATTAAAGAAATTGAAGATGTTTAGTTCATCTACAAACTAATTTCATACTAGGTTTCTAAGGGAAAGTTGTTTCTTTTAATATTATGAAATTGCTGAGGTAGCTAAAGATTAATAGGATGTATAGAAATCAATGGAATAGGTGTATTAGGGAGTAGTTGTATCATTCTTTTGTTTCCTAAAAGAATTAGGGTTAATTGCGGCATGATATGGGTTCCTTTATGACCACTAGATGATCATTGGCTAAACGTTGTTAGAATAAGAGTTACAAAGATTTATTACTATGAATCATATTTAATATGATTAGACAGAGAGAGAAGTAGTGAAGGTGAATGTTAATATATTATAAAATAGCTATTTTAAACCTGCACCTGGGTCGTAAGCCCCAGGCACTACATTTGGCTCTCCTCTGTAATGTATATAATAAATCTAATAGGTTTTGTATGGAAACTTTTAGGAACTATTAAATAGGTAGGGCCCTGCGATGAGGAACTTCCGTGTGGTTTTGGAAGGGGGGAGTGTATAAGGCAGGTTTGGCATAGACACTCACCATGTGGAGCGAGGCTGGAGCTCACCATTTTCTCATCAGGTTTAAATACTGATTAGGTAGACCATTTCCTCATTAGGTATTAAATACCGATTTGGGTAGAACATTTCCTCATTAGGTTTTAATGTCAGTTAGGTAGGAGTAAGACTTTCTCATTAAGTTTTAATGCTGATTAGATAGGAGTAAAAATTAGATTTTGTTCATCTTGGTAGATTAGGTTTTAGTCTGTTTTTTTAGTTAGAAATAAGGTGGGGGTTATATTTATATTATATTAGGTTCAGGTTAGGCTAGGATATAGTGTTTGGGTTGGGTTTAGGGTAGAGTAGGATAGTGTAGAGAAGTAGAGAGGGGGGGGGGGGTTGTTACAAGATTCAAACACAATTATGTAAGTAGGTGCTCTAAGTAGCAGTCAGCACAGGATGCTTTAACTGAAATTATTACAGACATTATCATTTCTACAGTAATTAGTAAAATTATAAAGCTGAAGAGTTTGTTTGTTTAGTTGAACGAGTTAATCTCAAAACTACTGATTTGACTTAAAAAAATCGTTAGCCCATTTATTGAGAAAGGCTATAGGCTACATTATATCACGCTACGATCAAGCTGGATTTCACAGAAACAAAGCTGCGGGCACAGCTAGTATTATTATTTAAAAGTAATTCCATCCGTCTGTATGTTGCGCTTCCACGTCTAAACCACTGAACCAGTTTTGATAACATTTGTTATAGTGACAACTTAAGCCCTGAGGAATGACATTATGATACTTTTTGTTCCAAATTTTAATGTTCCCTTGGAAATGCATGATGTGACAGACACCGTGATGTAGATAAATTCAAGAGCAACAGCTAATTTCGTAATTAAATAAACATCCATCGGCATAGCTAAGCATGTACTAGTGAATATTATGTAACTAATCAACGAAAATTCCCAATAATTATTTACCTGTTAGATTTACCAGTTAAGCTTGTTGATTAACTTACGTGGAAGTCGTATAGATAATTAGGTTTCAAGTTTGAAATAAACGAGACATTGAACAGACGTGTTGGCATAATTAATCCTATTTCAGTGCGTGGAACTAACTTTTTAAAAATAAACATACCTTGAAGAACTCCATCGAAACGTAGAAGTGTGTTTTGTTTTTAAAAAGTATTATAATTAGTTTAAGCGATTTTTTTGCATGAATTATAAAGTGTTATTAAATAATTTTTCTAAGATTGACAATTTGATCCCAGTTCTAGAGCCCATTTAATTGAAAGACATTGATATAACTTAAGAAAAAGAGACAAAGAAGAGGATACTACCAATGCTAACAGCGATCTTTTGACTTTACCCAAGTCATCCTAATGTCATTGTTAGATGATCTGATCAAAGTTCAGGAATAAACTGGCAATAATTGCAATTCTACATTGCTAAGCCGCGCCAGTTCTTCAATGCTAAGCCTATCGGCTAATTGTAGTGGCATGCATAAATGGCGCCGATGCACGCCACGCCGGCCGCAGCGCTGCTCGAATTTCAGAGGCGCAAACTTCCAGAAATTAGACGATAAAATTCAGTATCCAAGCTCGTTTCTGCTGTGTAATTTAGGCGAAACAACGGAATCCGTGTTTTTATGTCGCATATGTAGGTTAATGGTAAAAATGTCGCGATTAAGCTCGTTAAAGTAGAAAAAATTACTTCCAGAGGTTTTTAATTTCATATGTATATTTGTCTGATGAAGGAAAACATCGTCAGGCAACCTGCATACATCGGCGAAAATATTCAAAGGTGTATGTGAAGTCGATTAATCCGCACTGGGCTAGCGTGGTTTACCCTACTCACCCTAACTTAGAGTAGGCTCGAGACCCACGGTGCGGACGTATATGAGCTATATGATGATAATACAATTGGCAAAGGTGGACATACAACTCCACCTCAGTCTTACCATCCAAGAGATCAGATGTAGACAATTATCATTAAAAAGCTAAATTATGTCCACTGTTATATTATTTATTAAATTATCATATAATATTTATAGAAATGTCCAAAAGACTTAATGAATCTAAAATTCTTAACTAGTATAGTAGTAAAATGTGGAAACATTTGGTTGTTTTACGTTGTCGACACTGAAGAACTTTTAAAACTACCATTAAACTTACAACACTTTCTTGTTACCCAATTCACTTTTAGCGTAATGTCAAGATCGCTGAAACAATAAAATCGTTATGTTAAGGTGGGATTTAGAATCTAGAAATTCTTGGGTTTCTCAAATTTTCTCGGAACTTGGTATAGACAGTCTCAACCTGACTGATATATGGAAGTACCGACTTTAGAGTCACTTGGAATTCTAAAAGAAAAGCGTCAAAGCTTTATATTGCCGCGTTGAAGTTGTGGCTACGAAAAGGACGGAAAGCATATCGAAACATTTATATGATAATTAATGTTTATTTAACCTTCATTAAAATTTTATATTTGAAATCATTTATCAAAAGGCATGAATTTCGATCACATAGATCTATAATTGGTTTATTTCTGCTTCTTTTACTTTTGTTCCATACTGCTTTACTAATCGCATCTTACTTTTCTCATCTTCTTTTTCGCTTCATTTTCCTTTTCTTATTCCGCTTATTTAATCGTTATCTGTATAAGGTTGTCACCGTAGAGATTCGATGACCTCCAACTAACTCAGGGTATTCGGAGAGTAGAAATTATAATGCAGTTTTTAATTTTTCTAGCTTATAATTTCGTAACAGTCAAATACATTTTTTGGGTAAATCTCAAAAGTCGTCTTGACAAATTCTTTTTTCGTCTCTATGACACTATAGAATTATCTATTTTGAAGGAGGCGAAAACAACTATAGCCAGTTTTCTTGTTACACAATCCGCCGTCCCCCGGAAAAAAAATACAGGCACTGGATTTTTTTTACAAAACGACAATATAATAATAAAGAAATAACAAACAATACTTTAAAAATACATGACAGCTATGGTATATACAACGCTTATTTACCAGGATCGAATCTCCACAGATTTTCTTCAACATGCATACATCCCTTCAGAGCAACTCTCATTCAATCAGTCTAAATGAATTGAATATTCCATTTCAGACCCACATAAATAGAGTATTTACCGTATATGGTAATACTCACAAGATACAATCCTTTACAATGTTAGAGGCTTTTTTTAATTGCAGTCATTACCCGCTGCTTATAGATGATAGTGACAAATACATAATAAAAAGATACGAAAAGAAATAAACTTCTGTTGTTTTGTCAACTTTTACATTAGTAGATAAATTGAAAAGCAAACACTTCTCATAATGCTTAAAGCAAAATCTTTATAGTAAAATAACTACAACATTTATTTGGACTAAGCAGTATTGTGCTCAGTAAACAAGAAATTAAAATAATTATTCTAAAAAGTTAACTAATTTAAGATAATTATCATAATGAAAATATATCGCTATAAATATATCAAATGATCGGTCTTGGTTTAATATCTTTGACATGCCATCGACCTATTGAGCGACCTGTCAAATCTGCCAGTTCGTAGACAAGTGGAGATATCTTTTGCTGAACCTGGCATTTCACAAACTTAGGGGCCAGTTTAGCGGAAAAATAGCGACCAGCAGCACTTTGAGTATAATTCTTTTTCCATACTATATCGCCTTCATTAAATTCAATGTTTTGACGACTTTTGTTATATTTTAAAGCATTGTTTTGGTGAGCTAAATAAAGTCTATTTTGGACCTTCGAAAATATTGGACTTATAAGTCCTATGTTATCCGCAAAAACATCACGTGGCGCGAATATTATTTCATCCGATGTATCAGTATTATTATAAATAGATCCGCATGTAACTAGTTCACGACCAAAAACTAAAAACGCCGGTGTAAATTTAGTTACTTCATTTACTGATGAGTTTATTGCGAATTGGATTTTGTTTATATTGAGGTCCCATGTGCGATGGTCTTCGTCGACAAAACAGGCTATTGCAGTAATGATGGTTTTGTTGTAGCGTTCAACGGTATTCACTTGGGGAGTATGATAAGCGGTATGATGAATTTTAGGAATATTGTATTTATGGAACATCTCTAATAATTCGTTACAAATAAATTGCGGCCCATTATCCATCAATATAGTTTCTGGGACGCCATAGCACATGAAGACCAAGTTTTCTAAAATGTGTTGTATTATATTTGAAGTAGCTTTTTTAATAGGAAATAATAAACAATATTTACTAAAACAGCAAGTTACTACGAAAATGAAACGATTTAACTTTCTTGACATAGGTAAGGGTCCGATCAAATCAATAGATATTGCTTGAAATGGTCTAGCACATACTTTAGGTTTGCCCATAAGTCCTATTGTAGTTTGAGTTCGGTGTTTATAAGCAATACAAGTTTCGCATGTAGATATAAAATTGACAATATCTTTATACATACCTTTCCAAAAGTATTTTTGTTTAATTTTTAAATATGTTTTAAGAGTGCCAACATGTGCGGAAGTATATTCGGACGGAATTACTTCCTTCCAATCATATTCAGAAGAGATAGGAGTATTGGTGCGACAATATCTATAAAGTTTGTTATTTTTTATTAAATATTCAGGGCAAGAATTTGGGTTTTGTAAACATCTATTGCGAACTGAATTATACCATTCATCATTAGAAGTAATAGGGTTATAATTGATTAGAGAAATCGGAACAGCTCGTGATAATGTATCAGGAAAAATATGATCTTTCCCTTTTCTATGCCTAAGATCAAAATTAAACATTGACAAGCGAATACTCCAGCGAGCCAAGCGACCGCTAGGGTTATCAAGGTTGAGAAACCATTGCAATGCGGAATGATCAGTATATATTACAATTTTTTTACCATTGTTTAAGTAACAGCGCCAATATTCTATGGCAGTTATAATACTTAGTAATTCTCGTTCTGTGACGGAATAATTTCTTTGGGCACCATTGAGAGATTTGCTCATATAAGCGATAGGTTTCTCCTCATTGTCGATTAATTGTGTAAGCATAGCCCCAATCCCATAATTAGAAGCGTCGCAATGAACCGCGAATGGCTTTGAAAAATCGGGACGAGCAAGTACAGGTGTTGATGTTAAAGCTATCTTTAACTTGTTAAAAGCCTCATCAGCTGATTCCGACCAACTGAATGCAGGAGCTTTTTTATGTGTTGAGGTTAGGCTATTAAGTGGAGCAGCGATTGAGCTGAAGTTGGGTATAAAACGTCGGTACCAACCAGCAGTACCTAGAAATTTTTTGACATCGCGCTTAGACTTTGGAGTTGGAATAGCCAAAATTGCCTTAACTTTATCAGGGTCAGTACGTAGGCCATGCTCATCCACAATGTAGCCTAGATATTTTAGTTCTTTCTTAAAGAAAGCGCATTTCTTAAAATTAATGGTAATATTAGCATTTCTAAGTTTTTGCTCCAATTTGCTTAGTAAAATAATGTGTTCTTCGAAGGTTTTAGTGCTAATAATAATGTCATCCAAATAACAGAATGTAGAATTGTCAAAATCAGAAGAAAGCAAATTATCAATAAAACGTTGTTGTGTAGCCGGTGCGTTAGTGAGACCAAACGGCATTACTTTGAAACAGAACATTCCGAGACCTGAAACGTGGAAAGCAGTTTTAATTCTGTCTTCCTTTTTTAGAGGAATTTCCCAAAATGCTTTTGCTATATCTATGGAAGATAGGTATTTAGCATCCCTTAGATTGTCAAGGATGTCATTAATAAAAGGTAATTTGTAAGCATCCTTATTTGTTATGGAATTAAGTTTCCTGCTATCGATACAGAAACGCCACTCTCCATCCTTTTTAGGAGTAATAATAACAGGGTTCAACCAAGGGCTTTCGCAACGCTCAATAACATCTAGTTCCAACATTGTTTTTACTTCGTTTGCTAATGCTTTTTGTTTTTCAGGTGATAAGCGATAGCAACGTTGTTTTACTGGTGCATGGTCACCTGTATCGATATGATGTTCAGCTAAATGTGTACGGCCTATAGGTCTAGTATCCGTAGAAATTATTTTAAACTTATGAATTATGTTATCAGCGGCTAATCGCTGAACAGGATCTAATGTATCATAATATGAAATCTTATTATTTTCTACATTAATCAAAAATTGAGAAGGTTCTTTACAGTAGTTAAGATGTTTTAAAACCTCTGGTGCTATATTAAAAGCTTTCCAGAAGTCTATACCTAATATAAGAGGTTGCGTTATAGTGGGTATGATATGAACAGTAACGATAACTTTTTTATCATTAAATATTATAGGTAGTTCCATAGTGCCGATAGAATTAAACGTTTGACCATTTGCTACTGAACCATTTATTTTTGAAAACTTGTTTATAATGAAACCATATTTCATAAGATCATGGTTATTGTTGTTACCAATTATAGTAACAGGACTACCACTATCAAGTAGGCCGCAAAGTTTTAAAGAATTAACTCCAATAGTAATATAAGGTCTTTCAAAATCTGTATTACTTTCATTCAGGATCGTAGAAACTTTATAAGATTTAAAAAACACTCTAATAAATTCTAGCCAATTTTGGAAGTCGCTACAATCCTGTTTTATTAGTTTTTTGAAACTGCGGTAGAAGTTGAAGGATTACATTTTGGACAATTATCAGCTTTGTAGTCTCTAAGACCGCACTTAAAACAAACCACTTCCTTTGAGTTACACTGTTGTAGAGAATGCGTGTAGTTTCTACAACGTGGACAATATTTACGAACAGAGTTAGAAATAGAAGCCACTGCATTAGAGTAGTTCTTAAAGGTTGAGACTGGATCGGTAGGTAGTAAGCTCTCATACCATTTACATGTTTTAAAAAGTTTATCAATGGATATAGTATCTTCAGGTCTAATCAATGACTTATAAGTAGGAAGGAGGTTACGAACAAGAATCTCTATTTTATTCTGGTCATTAAGAGGTGTATTTAATTTTAAAAATAATGCTTGTAGGTCTGTAAAATAAACAATAATCTTTTCATTTGGTTTTTGCTTTCTATTATTTATTTGTTGTTGAATTTTAAAATCGTAGTCTAATGTGTCAAAATCTTCGAATAAATGTGTCTTAAATTCAGACCAATCGGTTAAGATTTCTTTCTTTGAACGGTACCAATCTAAAGCAGGTCCACTTAAGATATCGTAAACACTTTTAATAAGCTTTTGTTGTTCAATGCCACGAGCAATAGCAAACTCTTCAATATCTCGTATGAAATCTCTAGGACAAGTATTTCCTTTATAGTTAAATTTTTTAATTTCTCCAAAATTAAATTTAGGAGCATTTAAACTAGTTAATGCTTCAGATAATTTATTAAAATCAAAGGAAGCACTTGGCAGATTCAATGAGTTTTGTGTTTCTACTTCAGTAGCCGTGACAAAAGAAGCTGTGGAATTAGAAGAAGATGTATTAATTTTTACAAACTGTTGTTGTAATTCCGCAATATCTTTTGATAAGATCACATAAATATTTAATAATTCTGTAGAATCTTCAGAGGAAATAGAAATTCTTTGTATTCTATCGATAACATGTAAAAAATATGTATTAATTTTATTTCTTTTGTTGCTATCTTGTTTGACTGAAAACTGAATGACTTTTGCTTTCATATCTAAATAAATTCTTTGAATCTGTTCTAGTTCCTCATTAATAGGCATAAAACTTATGTCTTGAATAGGAGTCTTGTCAGTAATTAATTGACTTAACTGACCTTTTAAAAGATCAACCGTTAGAGAAGGTTCTGCGCCTCTAATTGTAACTTCATAAATAAGTTCATTTTTGTTCAATAAATTAATATCCATAATGAATATTTATAAGTTAGGGTATGGAAAAAGAATTATTATTTGTTTTGAAAAAAAATATATACAAATGCGATAAAATTAAATTAATTCAATAATAAAATCTATCGATTAAAAGAATAACAATCAACTTAAAAAAGAAAAATCATAAACGTGCGGTTAAAAAAACGCTAACATCGCTTAGTGTGTAACGGGCCTTAAATTTGAAATATTTTGAAAAATCCATGAACGATCAGCAACATTTCTGTCGGCAACGGTCCTAGTATTCTGATGACGTAGTAAGATTCTGGTACTTAGATACAGAGTACAGGGAAGATACAAGTCGAACTTCAAGTCGAACTCAACACGTTAAAATTTTAAAGTAAACATCTTCGGCAATTTATTGGAGCACTTTCGCTGGAGCCAGAGGTAGAAGAAATTGTTATACTTGCGATTAGTGCGTAGATATCCAAATATTTTCAAACAAAATAACATAGCCTCCATATAGCCTCGTACATAGCAATTCTCCTCGATCTAGGTTCTTTATATTATCATCACGTTGTGGGCGCCAATTGTCACCGTAGAGATTCGATGATCTCCAACTAACTCAGGGTATTCGGAGAGTAGAAATTATAATGCAGTTTTTAATTTTTCTAGCTTATAATTTCGTAACAGTCAAATACATTTTTTGGGTAAATCTCAAAAGTCGTCTTGACAAATTCTTTTTTCGTCTCTATGACACTATAGAATTATCTATTTTGAAGGAGGCGAAAACAACTATAGCCAGTTTTCTTGTTACAAGGTATCCTGCCATTTTCATCTCGTTAAGATTTGAGGAATTTTTTACTGAAAGGGTACTAATTAATAAAACGATATTGTATGCTTCTGAAACTATTCTAATTACAAGTGTACATGTAAAGCATACTAATTGCTTTGAAAAAGAAATGGCGATGTTAAAGAGGAGAGAGAAAGCTTAACTTTTTTCCTCCTTCTTGTATTGCAGACACCATGATAATGTTTGGGGTGTATGTACATCCACGATTAACAATGTGTCATTCTAATTAGATTTTCGTTTTGTTCTGACTTCAGTTTAAGTGCTTATAAAGGCCTATACTAAATCAATATTTTTTAATTTGAATTGAATTTGAATTCACGATCATTATAATATAGGTATTTTTCGCAGAATTCACACCCGTCAGCTCTCTCGAGTTTCATGGCCCTAGTGGAAAGGCTAGAAGCGACGTATGAGTGAGACATGTATTATTCATTACCCACCTAGTGTTTGCGTCTAAACGGCGGGCAAAAGATTCCAAATTAAATTTGGTATGCAAACACGATCCGTTCCGTGATGGAGCTTCAATGCAGTTGCTTATGATGAGTTGAGCATCACAGTACTGGCTGATGGCAACAAAAAGAATAAACATAATTTTATTAGCACGACTGTACGAGGAAACAAAATACGCGTTGTCATAAGTTCAAAGATTACTTAAAGTCCTAAAATATGTATCAAGAGGATCGTGTTTCTTTTTCTAATTTACGGTTATATCCGAGGAAATAAACAATTTAAACTGTAAAGCAGAAGCTTAAAAATGTTCCGAAAAAAGCACCAAGGAAGTAAACACGCGAATACAGAATACTTTTGGCATGTATTCTATCCACCTAGCGTGTCTACCCTTCCTTCACCACGCATTCAGATTCCGACCGATTCTTTACCCTGACCTGTAACAAATACATTTGTGAGCTTAAGTAAATAAAAATAAGTTCTTGATTCCGGAGGTTGGTAAATTTTTTAAAAAGCAAACATGTGTTTACTAATTTCTAACTATTAGGTTTCAGGGCAAAAAAACAAAGGTTTGGAACAAGGGTTCATGTTCTTAAATGAAAAATAATGAACTTTCGCCAAAATTTCAAGTCCTATTTTACCCCCTTAGAGGTTGAATTGACGTGTTCCTTCCTTACAATCCTGGATGCTTGAAAAGGGGCTTGGAGAAGCACATTGCAGGTCAGTAAGGTTAGGGTGGCTCGCACAGTGTGTAATTCTTTCTTCTGCACTAGTTACTTTTACATGTGGACACCACTTCCGTTTACCATCAGTTGGGAGAAAGTCATTTGCTAGGCCATTATAGCGTCATAAAATTTACCTACTGGCCAAATTTCTTACATCTAGCTATTAGTTTAGGCTCAACGATGATGATTCAGTCAGGAGAATGGGCAAAATATATGAACTTTGGTGTACCTACTCAACATCCACAAGCCATAGATCATCGAAAAGAATAATTCTTATACTATATTTTTCTGTATAAACGCAAATGTGTAGCTCACGGGGTTCTTTGTAAAAATTTCAAAAATAATTGCAGAGTGTAGTCTCTCTTTCCTTCTATCTATTACATATATTCAGAGAAACAGACAGCACACAACACACAACGACAAGCGAACATTAACTGTAAGAAGCGAGTGCGAATGTAAAATCATCGCGGGCGCGGCGCGGGGAGGGGAGCTAGCAGTTATATGGGCCGCGCTTGCGGCGGGAATTTGAACCCAACACCACTTCCAACCCTCACATCAGCAAAACCCTGACGTAATATAAAATGATAGATGTAATGTCTGCTCTAAATAATAATAATAATAATAATTTATTGTTCTCACCACAAGCATATATGTATATTACATTTAATCTATTTGAATAGTTACTTACTATGCTGGTGGGAGACTGGAGTCCAAATTAGGCAGAAATCTGCCTGTATCTTAGATCACCAGGCCCCGCACCTCGGATATGATGACAAAACTTAAATAATTATTATCTTACAATAAAGCAAAATAGTTTAGAATACAAATAAGGTACTTCATTCTTGAAGTGAAAAGAAATCTTTTACAGTTATTTTACAATCATGAGTTTGTGTGTGTGTATGTGTGTTTAAATTTAAATATAATTAAAGGGAAACCTTACACTCAGCAACTATTTTTGACATTTTCACAAATACCCCATTAGCTACACATTTGCGATCTTACAAAAAAATAGTATTAGAAATATCCTTTTTGATGATATGTGGCTTATGGGTGTTGAGTAGGTAGACCAGCTTGCCCATTCTCCTTTAGCAGATAAGCAGTTTAAATAAATTTAGTTAGAACTTTACCAGAAATCTTACCATTTCTTTTGTTTAAGAGATCCAGATTTGAGGCAGATAATGCAGCAATAAATATACCGTTCCTACGACTGGTCACCATAGCTTTTCATGCCCGGCCTACCACCCGGGGTTATGGGAGGAAGTGAATACATAAATTTGTAATTGTGTAGTGAGTGAGTTCCATATTTTTCTGGTGCGGCTTAAGCAATTTGTCAAGGTATTCATCATAAAAGTATGAAAGCAATTTCTTTAATTTACATAGTGTCCGAATATCCTGATCAAGAAAATTATCTGATTCTGATTAGTTCTAAGTCATACTGATATATAAATCACGTCACTTTTTCTCAAAAGCTTCCCGTCGTGAGATAATGATATCGTTCGAGATAAATCGTCTCATGCGTAGGTATGATATCGTTACGGGTAATGTGCCTGTGGTAGCGTCGAAACAAAAGCGGAACATAACTTAATCAAATCGTAACCGATAGGAAAATATTGTTTTTCGCAGTCAATGGGCCGCTATTATCTGTTGTTAGTCTGATTTCCTATTTGTTTAGACTGTAATGTCTTTTGCTCTGTGATAAGAGATGGCGGTGTACTACAGTGGATTTTATGTTTTATATTTTTGGTAAATGATTGAACTATTAAATCTGTCGGTCGGCTTATTAATTACCACAGGTAAAGCACTATATATAAGAAATATGAAGAGCTTGAAATAACTACTGCCTTCCAGTCTGCAACAAACATAAAATTTGTCCCAAGGTCATTAGTAAAAAGTTGTCTATTATCTTTTAGGAAATCATATTTATAAATGGAGATGGGGAGATAAGTTTTACATGGCATAATAGTAACACTGTTAGAAATTTGAACGTTGCAACTTTTATATGACTTCGTATGGACTTGAATGTCTTCCTTCCCATCTCTCTTGTTGTGCTGGACGTGAATATGTATTTTTCTCCTCACACTGATGTCTAATTTGTCCAAAATTATCAACGTCATCATAGTGCAAAAGCTGTGATGATTTTAAGAATATTGGTTAGGTCTTTACATTAAAATCAATATCATCATCACCCTGCCCTTATCCCTCTCCTACATGTCATGTCGCATCTCAGCACTAAGGTAGCTCTTCCTCTATACTCACGCGCCGGTCCACATCCATGATTTTTCTGATTGTGATCAACAAATACGCAGTTTGATCAAAAAATACGCGGAAATTGAGTATTTAAAAAAAACCTTTATTTATTCGTCTATATTGATATTGTCCCCTTCGAAGTAATCACCTCCCCGGATATAATACACTTTTGCCAGCGTCTTTTCCAATCTTCAAAGCATTTATGGAATGCACTTTTTGATATGGCCTTCAGTTCTTTCAGCGATTCAGCTTTTATTTCCTCTACGGTCGCAAAACGCCGTTTGACATATTATAATGAAAAACATGTCTACCAACCTAAATTGAAAATAAGACCTCTTTTAATGGCGAACTTTAAATTCGAAATTCAAATATTCCGGGTATTTTTTGATCAGCCCTCGTACATCAATATTTTAAAAGCCTCGTGTCTCAAGACCATTACATACTGACGGCCATTTGAGTTTTACCGATGCATCAATATAATATTTGGATGATGTGTCTATACTCACCTCGTGTCAAAATAATGTAGATATAAAAGAAAAACTTAAATTAATCCTAGAACAAATTACAAATTGGCTGACCATTCATGATTTAAAAATAAATTTTTCAAAAACAAAACTATTAGCTTTCCATCCTTATCAAAAAACACCGTTAAATATTACGTTTAATTATTGCGATATCACTCTGGAACAGGTTAATGAATATACGCTACTGGGACTTACCATTGATACTAATATTACATGGAAGCCTCACATAAATAATATAATTTTAAAATTGTCCAGATTCTCATATGGTCTTCGCGAAATTAAGAAAGGTACTGACGAGAAAACAGCAATTGCTGCATACTACGCATATGCACATTCATGGCTTAGCTACGGTGTAATGTTATGGGGGAATAGCACAGATGCGCAGAATCTTTTTATTCTACAAAAGAAACTTCTGCGTATAATAGCAAATATACCACAAACAGACAGTTGCAAGCCCATATTTCAATATATTAGAAGAATTTTGACCATTCCTTGCATGTATATATTTGAAATATGCAAATTTGTAAAAAAGCATCCCGAATATTTTACGAATAGGCAGGACCTACCGTCAAGACATACGTTACGCCAAAAGACAGCAACTAGACTAATGTTGCCTACTTCTATATTAAAATTACATACCAATAGCCCCTCAGTTATGGGAGTCAAAATATTTAATAAATTGCCAATTGTGTTAAAAAAAACTAAATAATGAAAACGAATTTAATAAAAAGCTTAAAGATTTACTTGTATCAAAAAGCTATTATACAATACAAGAATACTTCAACGACAAGACGATTTTATAGGTGTCTATTATTTTTATTTGTACCTTTTTTATGGCAATTACTGTGATATTTAAAAACCCAAAATAATAAAAGTGGAACATTAATAATAATAATAATTGAAATGAAATAAAATGGTATTTTACTCAAATGTATGTATGTAATAATGAATTGAAATAAAATGGTATTTTACTAAAATGTATGGAATAAAATCTACTTATTTTAAATTATTTATTAATAAACTTTATAATACAAATAAATTGCAGTGACGATTACAATTAATTTTATAAATGAAATAATTAATTTAATAAATGAAATATGTTTTACATGAATTAATAATGGCAAATTAATTCATTTTAAAATTGACATAAAAAAAACTTTAATGGAATGTACGAGTATGAATTCTTAATAGAATATATTCTGAAGTTAGTTTTCAAAAACCTAACTTCAGAATATACAGTGGTGGTCACATAATTAAAGACACCCCCTAATTAACCACAAAAAACTTACTTATGGTACTAACATTAGCTAAAATTGGTATTTAATCCAGTTTAATTGTTATTAAACCATACACGACGTTGTATTCTTACAATGTGGGACAAAAAATAGTTGTGTTCGTTAGTAGTTTAGACACAGCTTACTATGGGAACGTAACACAAACTTTTTTAACGTATTTATAGCTGGCCAGCTAATTAAAGACACTCGATTTGCTTAGAAGAAATATAAAAAAATATTGTTATTATTGAAATTATCTTTATTACACAATATTCCTAACACATCTATATAACTTTCCGGTACGTATCAATATTTGGTCGCATGTCCTTTGGCAGAAATGACAGCACGACATCTCTTGGGCATGGAAGCGATCAATTTTTACAAGCTTCCACCGGAATTTGCTTCCAAGCTTCTCTAAAAGCTGTGTAAAGTTGATCGATGTTTGATGTCCGTTTTGTCGCCACTGTCTTCTTCACCTGGTACCACAAATTTTCTATTGGGTTTAAATCAGGACTGTACGGGGGCCAATCCAAAACTGTCACAGACTGGTTCCTTAAAAAGTCTTTTATTACTTTTGCAGTGTGTTTCGGATCATTATCCTGTTGGAAAGTCCAAATGACCGGTAAATTTTGCTCGGCATAGGGCAGCATGGCTTGTTCTAAAATATTCTTGTACTGAAATTTATCCATGTTGCCTTCTATTTTCCTGACAGGTCCAACACCAAGTCCTGAGAAACAGCCCCAAACTTTGATATTTCCGCCCCCATGTTTAACTACTTTCTTGGTATACTTTGGATCCATTTCTTTATTCTGGGGGCGTCTAACATATTGTTTTCCGTCAGAATTAATCACATTAATTTTTGTTTCATCAGAGAAAAGCACATGTTTCCATTCTCGTTCAGTCCAGTGTATATATTTTTTAGCAAATGCTAAGCTTGCCTTAACATTTTGCTTTTTCAAAAGTGGCACCTGCCGAGACACTCTTCCGTACAAGTTTGCCTCACATAGTCTCCGTCTAATTGTTCTTGTAGACACACCCTTCGACCCTCCTGCACCAAACAACTCCGAACGTATCAGTTCTGATCCCTTGAACGGATCTTTTTTTGCCAACAACACCATCTTAGAGTCTTCCCGCAGAGTAGTTTTTCTTGCTCTCGGTTTTCTTGGTACGTTTTCGGTCGTGTTGAACTTCTTGAAATGTTTTATAGCATTCATAAACATGTCCTTAGAACAGTTCAAGTGGTTTGCTATTTTTCTGTATGACCAATCTTTATTATGAAAGTTGAAAATAATCTTCCTAGTGGACGAATCGCAACTCTTGTTTTTTCCTATATTGCTGGGTTTAAAACATATTAATTTTAAACGTAAAAAATTAGGTTTTATATGTAATATCGACGTTTCATGAAAATACGCGGCAAAACAAAGAAAACAGAATGCAGTTTTTTCTTTATTTTTTTAAATTCAGAACACAGCTTTTACTGTCTTTAATTAGCTGGCCAGCTACAAGTACGTTAAAAAAGTTTGTGTTATGTTCCCATAGTGAGCTGTGTCTAAACTACTAACGAACACAACTATTTTTTGTCCCACATTGTAAGAATACAACGTCGTGTATAGTTTAATAACAATTATACTAGATTAAATACCAATTTTAGCTAATTTTAGTACCATAAGTAAGTTTTTTGTGGTCAATTAGGGAGTGTCTTTAATTATGTGACCACCACTGTATATAAACTAGTAAATAATATAAACTAGTAGCACTCATGAGAATAAAGGATAAATGAAATTAAATAAAACTAGCAATATTATGAATTTTTAAATTTTAATCTTTAAACTAAACCTTGTTAAGAGCTTAATTATAACAAAGGTCTTCAAAGGATTGTAAAACCAGAAGTCAGACAAGCTATCTTGTTCTAGTTTTATAATCCGAACAGTCATAAACAGTTGTATTAGAATTATATAAAGTATTATATTATTATTAAAAAAGCGCCGCTCTCACAAGTACACACACATACACGCACGCACACACCCACGCAACACGCGCGCACATATCCACGCATACGCACACACATCCACACATACTCACTACATACAGTTTTAGATATATAAATTTAATATTGTAAAAATATGTAACAAAATCTGCTTATAAATAAATTAAATCGTAATATAATATTTATAATTTTAAGCATAAATCAATTAAAGAACCTAATCTTAATTTATGGCCTCCTCTCTCCTAATATTGCTGTGCCCGACAGGGTCCACAATTTACTTAAGTTATAACCATAACCAATCAAAAATAACATCAAATTTCATTGTGGAAAAGCAATAAAGTATTGAGTATTGAGTATTTTTATTTTATTTCATTCTAATGGCACATGAGATAAAATAATCTAAGCAGTTAATTAAATTAATGCATGTGCCCAATTATAATTGCGCACAACATTTTATGTAGGTAAACACATGAAAATAAATTAGTGATACATCCATTTACATAATGATGAAAAGTAACAACATTAATTGAATAATAATAAAAAACTTAACCAATATAAACAAGTAATGGCTCGAATTTAGAAACTAACACCATAAAGAGTGACTAAAAAGATCTATATTTGCACAGATTTCATTATTTAACCTACATTCTACACATTGAATTGTTTTTGAGACATTATTTTCATTCGTAGGTATAAAGAGCAATTACGGTTTACGCACTGACCGAGCTGGGACTTTTAAGTTCAATAACTTAAGTTATATAAAAGCAAAACAGTATTAGTTAGAACGTCGTTGAGAGCGTCGGTGGCGCTGAGGACTCGGCACTTGCTTTCCAATCGGAAGTCCGGAGCTCGAGACCGCCATGTTCCAATGTGTTTTTCGTTTTCGAATTTAATATATGTACATTTGTCTGACGCTCCTACGGTGAAGGAAAACATCGTGAGGCAACCTGCATACATCTGCGAAGAAATTCAAAGGTGTATGTGAAGTCGACCAATCCGCACTGGGCCAGCGTGGTTGACTATAAGGCCTAAAATTAAACACCCTAACTTAGGGTAGGCTCGAGCCCCTCGGTGGGGACATATATGAGCTGTTATGATGATGATGAGTATTAGTTAGAACAAGCTACTGCAAGATTTTAAAATTTACAAACGCTTTTATCACTAAAATGTCCGCAGCCTTAACCAGCAGGGTTGGCAGTCGTCAAAATTCCGCCAACACCGATCAACGGGATGTTTTCTCTGGAAACACGTCGCGTCGCATGAATCATTTATAAATGCAAATGGCCATTGTTCCCAACTACCCACGATTATTCACGTTCGGTTATCAGCGACGTATTGGGCCAGAGCGTCAACGATTTATTTATATTTGGTTCCGTGTTTGCGGTGGCCAGATTAGAGGCTCCGCCGCTTACTAATGGCGTTCAGTCGGAAATAGCATCCCTAACTTTGTGGCTGGTTGTCGTGTGATTTTTCATTGGTGTTTGATAAATAATAAGTAAGTGGTAGTGGTATAAAGGTATTATTTTCATTATTGACCTGACCTCCTTAAGTCTGTACATTAAAATCCTTCACGAATCCGTCTGATAGGCTAGAGTGATGGACTTGAAAGGTCAATGCCTCCTCGTCTTAAAAGAAACTCATGTCCAGCAGTGGGACATATTGGGTTGAGGTGATGATGATGACCATCACATTTTCGATGCACCCTGCTAATAAACAGGAGAGGTTTTGGGTGAACGAGCGCCAATTTGCACTGGGCAGCGTGGGCGTATCGTAGCTGAGAAGATTATATATTTTGAAATAGTTAAGAGACCACTTATGTATATATCTTATCTGCATCGATATTATGCACTACAAATTGCGTTTTTTCTTTCAATTATTCAAACAAAATTCCATTAAAAATGTGTTCCTTGTGACTTAGGAACTTATGATTCACACCATCAACAATAACAACGAAAAACCTGCAGAATTTTATAACATTGTTTACAGAGATTTTGACCAGGTTTGATTCCCGGTTATGTATGAGAGTTTAAAATTTTTTTTATGTCATTATTATTAAATCTAAAATCGACGCCATGGTTCATAAGAACAGATTTCGCTATCTCTCATAGTTTCGGACTTCTCTACTGACCCATTTGGATTGATCACCCGGTATATGTAAATAAAATTTGTAAATTTTTAAAGAAATTTTCCATTGAAGCAAGCAATTCCTCAGTTGTTGAACTTGTTAAGGAGTTCAGATGAAGCTCGCTTCCATCGTCGGCCCTATCGTTACTTACCATTAGGTATAATAGTGGTTAAATTTTCCTTGTTTTGTGTAAAAATCAATAATTATTGGTTTGGAATTGTTAAATCACAGTTATATATAAACTTGAGCAAATTCTTTCAATATTCGTCTACTTTCCCGCTGCTTTCGCAAGGAGCAATAAATGCTTACCTGTGAAAATTATAGTCACAACGATGTGCTTTTTTTTTAAATACCACCCAAGCGGGAGTGAAGGCGGAAAATCCTCGATACCTACCTCAACGGCCGGCCGGCCGAACAGGTTACGTCGGCCTCTTACCGTCAAAACTCCGCCTTTCGCCTTTGACCTTGCGGCCATAAAAGCTTCGTCGAATGCAACCGCCCCTTCATTAGATGTTTGTAGTGTTTCATTATTGCGAATTTTGAAATGTTACTTTACTGTATTATTGCTCTTTACGAAATAGATGGAACCGCTATGCGCTATATTGAATTTGAATTTATACGGAAATGGCCTTGTTGGCCTGAATAGAACTGGCCATATCATCATATACCATCATCCAACTTGTTTGTTTGTTTGAACGCGCTAATCTCAGGAACTAATTGAGAATTATTGGAATTATAAGAAAGGCGGATATTGTTATTTTCCGACACCCACGCGAATGAAGTCGCGGGCATAGCTAGTGTGAGTTAAAAACCATATGCTTTCAACAGTGTTCAATAGCTTTCTTTTCTGCACCAGCAGGCCTAGCATGGCGCGTGGACTGTAGAAGAGAAAGTGACTAATCCTCGTCCGGCCTCGCTTCATTGGTATATAAGAGAGCGAGAAGAAATATGTTATTTGTCTCCGTTTTGTCCACGGTCCGTGCTATGCCTGCTGAGAAATGAAGCATTTCCACCAAGCTTTATACAGCAAAGTAGGCAAATCGATCCGCTTCAAAAATATTAAATCTAACTTTGCGCACATTATTTGTGATGGACACCCAGAATACACACGAATGAATTGAAATAAACACGATTTATTCAGCGGGCTCGCGAGCGCCGCCTGCTGCGCTATACAGGATCGGCGAATATTATTAAATAGGCCAAAACAAACAGTAACTAGCGCGAGTCCGATCGTTAAACAAGCCGAGTGCGCTAATTTCAGAG
Organism: Schoenobius gigantellus; assembly: GCA_963935595.1. NCBI lineage: Eukaryota > Metazoa > Arthropoda > Insecta > Lepidoptera > Crambidae > Schoenobius > Schoenobius gigantellus. The sequence goes on along the minus strand of OZ012549.1, from coordinate 994,943 downwards.
AGCACGATTACATTAGCGCCGAAATTAATTAGCCAACTGAGCTAATATTTTACGAGTATCAGCAGTAATAGGGTTTTGCGGATGAAGATTGATATTATGTTAATGTTCTGAAACATTTACTAGATTTTGTTAAAATTGCCGATTAATGTAATGAAATAAGTAAAAACAATGTAGAAAATGTTTCAAAACACATTACATTGACCGCGAGCGTGGTCTAATGATTGAGACCACCGGGTATTGATCGGAAGGTCTGGGGTTTGATTCCCCATGGGGCAGGAGTTTTTCTGCTCGGTTTGGTTGATAGTTGAGCTTCTACGGCCGTACCGCCTAACTCAAAGCGATCACTCGCTATCGCTTTCGTGACATTAGAACAATAGTTCAAGTGTCACCTGTGACATTAAAACTATTCTAATGTCACGATAACGATAGCGAGTGATCTCTTGGAGTTAGCGGTACGGCCGCTGAACTCGCCTGGCTAGCTACCACAGTCTTACCTAAGTTTGCCGCCATAATAACAATGTTAATAGCATTGTTGTGTTCCGTTAATTCGTTTGTTGCCCATGGTGCCACCAGTATTGCTACCAGTAGCACCACGGACTTAAAATTTTACTGTTGTGCTACCAAGCCATCCAGTAGCACCACGCGAAATATTTTTTTATCCGTGGTGCCTTAACATTATTAACAATAAATTAAGACATTTTTAGTAGGTTCTCATCCTTCAAGCCAGAACAGCGATGCAAGCACCGCTGCTTGGCGGCAGAAACAGGTAAGATAGAGCCGTAGGTAAGTAACCGTTAGGTAAAATAAGCTCCTAAGTTGGGCCAGTGCCGGCTGGTAAAGCCTTTATGGAATTATAAAGAAAATGCATATGTTAGTACTTGTAGAGTCCCTAGCAAAGGGGACTGGGGTGGAATAATGAATGGGGTGGAATAGTGAGATGGAAAAGTGAGTGCTCTATAGTCCCCTGGGGGACTGTGCTAGGGGATTCTAGTGCAAAGATTCCCCCATGGGCTCGTCCGTTGTTCAGCAGTGTGCGCTGTATGCAGGTGAGGTTAACTGTTCCAATGTTATTCCAAGATCTGGAAAACCACCACTAAATTAAAGTACTTGTTGGCACACCACACACAAAGTTACATTAATGCTAGGATTATCTAAATCTAATTCAAAGTTGCAGTAAGGCGGCGCTAAGCTGATACCGAGGGAACTTGCGGGTTAAGCCGCGGCCTAGCTCAGGTGGGTTATTAAAGATTAACCAGTCTGAGGGCTTGTCTCCGCGAACAATGTATAACAAACTCCAAGAACAATAAGCACACATTCAAGCTCGAACTCAAACTCAAGAATCTTTATTCAATACTAGCTGTGCCCGCGAACTACGTTTCGCCATAATAATAAATAAATAATAATAAATTCCTTTATTTCAAAAGTAATATTTACAGATTCTTGTCGAGTTTTCCCTTTAAGCAGTCTAAGACACTTGTATTGGGAATAACTCGCTACTTCCCTTATGGTAGCTAAACTAAAGCGAACTTAATTTTGACTAAAACTAAGACTACAAGGTGAGACAAAAGTACAAACAATTCTAGCGGCATTATAAACAATGTTAACGTGAGCGTGAATATTGGTATGTATGTGTGCGTAAGATGCGCGTGTGTGTGTGTGTGTGTGTGAGCGTGTTCAATACTACTAAACTACCTAATTCTTATAGAAAGATTTTCAACTTCTTCATAACTAAGTGGGTTCAACCATTCAATTAAAGTGTTTTTGCAGGTGTAAGATAACATTGGCTATATTTTAAGTATTTTATTTATTTTATTGTACAGAAAGGCGGATTGACCTTTATATTGCCTTCTGGCGAACGCTGTATGAGAAGCAGTGACGGGCGCAACAATGTCCTTCCTTCTTTTATGACTCAGGTCATCATAAGGCAGAGATTTGTGACAGGTTAGGATAAGATTGAGAACGTAAAGTTTCCTGACTGTAAGTAGATCGCTCATTCTGTATAGTGTATCAGTAGGAAATCGGTAAGTTTTAGAATAAATGACTTTAATGAGGTAATTGTCAAAAAAAACCCTTAACATTTAGGAGTATAGAAAATAATTTACGACCTATTCTCAAACCTACCAAATATACACAAAAAATTTCATGAAAATCGGTCAAGTCGTTTCGGAGGAGTTCGGTTACAAACACTTTGACACGAGATTTTTACAGATAGACATTTACAGGCACTTATTGACGTCAAACAAAATATAAAATCTAATTAATCAAAAAATTAAATCAAAAATTGTATGCACATACACCACGAGCATAATTAAGTTGTATGCAAATACAAGTAAAATAAAAAAGTGGACTCTGCACCTGTTCTAAAATTGGGAGAGCCTTCTCGAGACGAACAGGCAAGAAACTCGAAAGGTCTCGTTTCATTTGTCTCCTCTTTTAAATTGCCAATATTACGATAATTGTATTTCACAAGCATGATTTTAAATTTATAAAAATAATAAAAGAAATGCCTGTCGGAGTGATTGGAACATTAAATTCAAATAAGTACATTAAACAAATAATCACACAATGTTTAGTGCAATTTGAACGTCAATTAAGTACCACATTTTTTTGTAAATCCCGAGCAATTTTATCTGTCATTTATAATATCCATACTAATATTATAAATGGTAAAGTGTGTGTGTATGTGTTTGTTTGTCCGTCTTTCACGGCAAAACGGAGTGACGGATTGAAGTGATTTTTTAAGTGGAGATAGTTGAACGGATGGAGAGTGACATAGGCTACTTTTTGTCTCTTGATAACTCCCCACTTCCCTTAAATGGGGGGTGGAAGTTTGTATGGAGCATTCCGCAATTTTTAAGGTAGAAAGCTAAAAATTGCTATGCGAACTATTTGTGACTAACAAAAAAATCGTGCATCATTTTTTTTTGTAAATCTGCCCCCAACCCCTTAAAAGAGGGGGTGAAATTTTATATGGGACTTTTTGCAGTTTTCAAGGTAGGAAGCTAAAAATCGGTAGACAGACTCTTTGTTACCAACGAAAAATACCTGCCTTTTTTTTAAATCTTCGGTGTTACCCCGAATTTAACGCGAGCGAAGCCGCGGGCAAAAGCTAGTAATAGAGAAAACCATATTATCGCACGTACTCAAATATGGTATTTTAATCATAATTATTCTCCCAAACAATATTCCCAGTGGCCAAACTCAATAGAGACTAGACATTCACGGGAAATAATACAGCTGTGCACTTGTGTTTTCGCAGACACTAACTTGTGCACTATATCTCGGAAATTTAGTGCACAAGTTAGTGTCTGCGAAAACACAAGTGCACAGCTGTTTCTTTAAATCCCGCGTAGCCCCATGGGACTGTTAGCCGACACTAACAGAACCCCCTGCTTAGAGTGCCTGAGTAGAGAAGCTTGAAATATTTTGCGAATCTGGTCACCCATCTTGACTAACTACGGCTAATATTGTTTAACCTTAACGCACTTCATCAGATTACAAGTCGAAAACTGTTTGTTGTGCCTATGCTTTTGATATGTTTAGCCATTCTCCGAATCTGGGTGATGATTTTATATTTGTATTATCGTCGATTGATCGGCAATCATTATCAGACTGCATGACTTAATAAAGAAAAACGAAATTATGTTCATTAGCCATTAAGTATTAGTTGATTTATTCAACAAGTAATATCAAGACTACATAAACGACGACATTACAAAATGTTTAACATATCAGACATCAGTTTTAATCAAAGAGAATAATCAAATCGATGCGATAGCCGATTGCCAATGAGTTACAAAATCACCCACCTGTTTCCACAAAGGCACCTTCTTACACCCTGGCTGGCAGTTATCAAGTCTCGAGAGAACCGGGGCCTAATTCTGATAATCTTAACGTTGCTATTGTGAATCGTCTCGATAGCGTTGCAATAAAACTGCTTTTGTCACTTTTCGTGGTGCAAATTATTCGTACTACAATTTCGTGATAAGTCAACAGTTGTTACGTCCCAAGGGTTTTAATTAAAAAAAAATAAACTGCCTTGGTGTAAACATATTTATTTGGGCGTGGTACGTTAAGCCCGGTATTCAAAAAAAAAATCGTGACGTCGCGTTCCTGTGGCCAGTAGTAGGTAGGTACTCTCCTGATTAATCCGAAGTGATGCCCGGCTAGCTCAATCGGTAGAGCATGAGACTCTTAATCTCAGGGTCGTGGGTTCGAGCCCCACGTTGGGCGCCAGTGTTACGTCCCAAGGGTTTTAATGAAAAAAAAATAAACTGCCTTGGTGTAAACATATTTATTTGGGCGTGGTCCGTTAAGCCCGGTATTCAAAAAAAAAATCGTGACGTCGCGTTCCTGTGGCCAGTAGTAGGTAGGTACTCTCCTGATTAATCCGATGTGATGTCCGGTAGTCAGAAGGTGGAGGAGGTGAAGAAACGAGGTTCCAGCTTCCAGCTGCGAGGATCGGCAGGCACCAATAGGTATTTGCCTATCCGTCAATGTCGACGCTCCAACGGTCACGGTAATGCACCAGTAACCTCGGACCCTGTAATTAGGTCATATTGCTTTCGTTATAACGCATCCTCGTTGCCTCCTCTGATTGTGATCACGACGGGAAGGTGAATTAGGTAGAAGAAGTACCCAAGTAATATGTCGTGTTGAGTGTTTGTCACAATCAGATCGGAGTTACAACCAAAAATAATAATTACAAAAAAAACAATTAAAAGCTTTGTTAAAGAGCTAGCTAACACAAAGAAAATTGAAAACAATTAGTGACACAAAATGCAAATATTAACTAAAAGAACAAGATCAAAATTTCAAAATGGAAACGGTTACAACGAACTGAATGATTCAAATTAATCTTAACAATTACGACGCTACTCAAAACAAAACTTGTTCAACACTTACCAATACGTGGGTTTCTAGGTGCGTGGAAGACACAGATAAATAGACGATGTAAAAATTATTTTTTTTTTAAATAATTATGTTACGCGAAGACCACGCATGTGAAGTCGCGACAAAGGCGAACGCGGGCTCCGCTTCAAAAGCTGGTTTTGGAGTGGCGAGACGAGCGGGGCGGCCGTTGGATCTGCTGCGGTGAGGACGGGGGGGGGGGAAGAGGAACTGTCAGCCCGTTCGACCAACGGCCGACGGCGCGCGCGCATTTTTAAATCATTCAAACGATTGCTTGCTTAGCCAACACAAAAAAAAATGAATATATCGCATTTATTAATAAGGAACGAATATCAACGTTACACAGTGACAAATGTTTTAGCAATCGGTTATTGCCGGGTCCTACATAAAATAATAATAATAATAACTGTCTTAAAAAGCAACGCAATTGAAGCGTTATTGACACGCCATAAATGTATTAACGCTAGCAGAATAAGACCCCGCGCTTTTATAATGTTTATATATTTATTATATTTATAAAATCACGTTACCGGACTCCAAGCTATTATCTAATTTTTTTAAAAAAAACGTCGCCCCATACTAGGATTTTCTCCTACGTCGTGGGTGCAGTTACAAACATAGAATATCACATACACATACGCCCAGACCGGAACAAATTTTTGTAGACAATACAAAATATTTGTCCCGTACGGGAATCGAACCTGCGACCCATTGCGCAGTAGGCGATCACTCGACCTCTGCGCTATCCGTGTCAAACTGTAATTAGGATCAAACAACGGTTTTAGGCCAAAAATCAAATCAATATGGCGTGATTGTACTAAGTATTTATTATTATCTATACTAATACTATAAAGAGGAAAGAATCGATTGTTTGTTTGTATTGAATAGGCTTGGAAACTACTGAACCGATTTTGATGAAAGTTGGTACAGGGATAGTTCGAGACCAGGGGAAGAAATAGGGTAATTTTCCTATGGGAAAGAAATTCCCACGGGAAAACAAAAATAACGCGGGCGAAGTCGCGAGCTAGTTACCTATAAAACCCTAGCCAAACGACAAATATTATTAAAATAGTTATTGTACTGTAAAAAGGATTAAATCTAGAGTTGTTTGATTCCAAAGAGATGGATTCTAAAGATTAACTATTAAGTACATAAATTACATTACATTAATAATGGTAGAACTTTGCTGATTAATCAGATATCCGTAACGCACCTGAATGAGAATGTATACTTGAAGCGCCTTACCCTGTAATCAAGAGGGGGTTAATAAACAAGACAGCGGTGTTGGCCGCATAGAATAACAGCAATTAGGCCAAATATAACCAACGGGCACAAGCGTATAACAACCGCGGGCTGCTAAAACTGGGGACCTGTAACAATTTGTGTTTGTAGAGTCTGTGCAAGTGCATGTCACCACAGTGCATTTTATTTTTATTGCAACTAAGTTGGCAAACAAGCAAACTGCCCAACAAGCAAATGGTAAGTTGGAACACTCACCTATAATAAATGTGGCTCTTGTGAAAGTCGCCAAGATGTATAGTCACGGTACCCAGTAATTTTACTACCATATCTTACCCTTCAAACTGGAACACAACAATGCAGGCACAGCTGCTTTGCGGCAGAAATAGGTAAGACGGAGATACCCAAGCAGACAATCCTGGAACAGAGTCTATTAGATCAGATAAATTCTTACAACTTTTGTTGGCCCAGTGCGGATTGATCGACTTCATATACACCTTTATATTTCTTTGCAGATATAATATGTAAGTTGCCTCACGATGTTTTCCTTTGCCATAGGAGCGTCGGAAAATATACATAATTATGAAAAACTAAAAACGAAAAACATATTGGTACATGGTAGAATCGTACCCCAGACAACACAACACAACCGACCATGCAAGTGCATGTAATTCTTTCTAAATATCACCATCAGCATAACAACAACAAATCGTTGGATTTAGAACATAGCCGAATGGTCAAAGAAATCGAGGATCAGAAAATAACAATTGCCCAGAGGCAGGACTAATATACCTCTATCTCTTACTCGAGATATGCTATCGAAGTTGGTCGTTACTTCACCCTTATCTATTATAGTGGCATTTTAAGGGCACGCTGAAGGATATATTAAGTAAAATAATAAAAGGTATCTTGTAGACAGGTCCCTATATTGACATTAATAAACTGTACAATATATGGTGAGAATAAGATTTTGTTCGATGCTGGTCAAATGCGGAAGTAAAAGTATCACGTCCTTTAGTAATCAATTGATGCTGTAGTTGAACTAGCTGTTTCACGTTGCTCCATAATATGAAGCAAAGTAAAACGGAACGTGCAGCATGCTATCGCAATCTGTGTAATATTGCCTTTATGCTGTAAGTAGGAGTTTCAGTAGTATGTGAAGTCTTAGTCTAATATCTCAGAGCTGTAGAGGTTACTCATTTTCTCAAAAATAAAATGTATAAAATAAAACAGCGTTACTTTGAGTGCATACCTGCTAGCTTAGGCCGACGACGGTTAAAGATGCTAACAGTAGGTAAAAATAGTACTCATTTTTTTTTTTTTTTTTTTTTTTTTTTTTTTTTCTTGGGGTGCGATGTCAGACACCTCCACGTGGTGCACCCTGGGCAACCCGGCAGATTCTCTGCCGCGGGCTAATAGTCTGACGAGAGGACCCCCATGGAGGGGGGGGGCGTGGGATGGCCGGGCTTAGCCCGGCGGGCCACTTCGTGTGGCCACCCGCTTCATGCGGAGAAGGGCGAAGTCCCCTCTTCTTATGTTAAGAAGAGGTGTGGCTCTCGCTGGAAGCCGATTCCGGCGGCTACCTCTGGTGGTAGGGAGGATGAGGGCGAGCTTCTCGCCGTGGCGCTTCGCGCCCGTTGGGGATTTTCCCGAGCTTCGGCTCACCCGCGCGGCGGTGGATCCAGTGGGATCTGCCGTCGGGCAACCCGTTACCCGCACTGAGCGGGCCGGGGGCCCGGCGCACTGAGCGTCGGACCGCGTGGAAGACAACCACAATAAAAAACCAATTTCGGGGTGTAGAGCGGCGCAATTCTGTGCCGCTCCACAAAGTAGCAGAGCCAGATGGGGAGTCCGGCAACGGACGTGTCACAGGCAGGGGGTCAGCGGGAATAAGGCCTGGCTGTTGTCCCCTTCCCCCTGTCTTGTGACGGACGGAGAGCTGCTGGGGGGGTTTTTAGTGGGTAGGCCCGGGCCGTGTACGGTCTGGGGAGTCCCACATATCCTCGTGGTTTGGCTCGACCACGAGGAATGCGTCAAAGCATTTTCCCCCCTCCCAAAAAAAAAAAAAAAAAAAAAAAAAAAAAAAAAAAAAAAAAAAAGTACTCATTTTTCTTAAAGTCTCAGTGCTCAGTGATTTTAGCGTATAGCTTAGAGAATATTATCAAAGATAATTATTAATATTTTCAAAGATAGTCAATATTTCCAGACGCTCTCTAATTTTGCTAACTTTTGTCAGACGCTTTGAAGCTCTCAAAAATAATATAACTTAACAGATGATTTCAGTCTTAATTTTTATTTATGATACTCAAGGAACTACGAGTATTTCAATACTTTTTGCAAGCAACCAGACAAATTGACGGGACCAAACATCGCCTCAAACATACTTACATATCTTTCAAATTGGCCAAGTTCATAGTCACCGTGGCCCGCCAGGTATGTGTTATACGCAAAGTTTGCGCGGCAACCGGCACCTGGCATTAATTTCCCGGCGGAGGGTTAAAACGGGAAAATTCCCGGAAGCCGACGGGGGAAGACAGACAAATTAACAAGAACATTGTTAAATTAGACAAAACGAGACAGAGCTGGATGGCGTCGCCCGCGACATCGTTGGGAAACGAAAACAACTACTGCCTAAAATGCTACTTTATTTATCCTTTTTACCATTGACACTCGACAAACAAAGGGCTCGTGATTCTTCAAAAACTGTGAATAAAACGGTCTTTGTTTCACTGAGTGAATAAAAAAAATTGGAACATGCGCGAATATACGGATAACAAATATACCGTAAGAAAAAAGGAAAACGTGCAAAGAGTTTGCACACTCTCGTTATAAAAACGTACTAAAAACCACCAAAACGTAATAACTAAGTTTCAAAAACTGTTCTAATTTTACAATTAATTTCTAGTTCTTTTGTTTTCTATTTTTCTTTTATGTATTACCCATAATACAATTTGATTCATAATCACAGAGTAATTATTTTATCGCAGTCAATGATAAAAAATAGAGTACCTAACACGTGAAAAAAAAAATCATTTCGGCTCTTGTATCCCTTGATCCGCTCAGGATTCTATGAATCCTTCGCTCCTCTCGAGATACAACTTAGTGCCTCGAAAAGAATTCACCTTTTTTTCACTTGTTGGCTAATCTACTACTGTACAAAAGGGACGCCACGGGTTTAGGGATGTGAGGGGTTTTTTATAAAAAAAAGTACAACTAAGTTGGCAAACAAGCAGGCTGCCCACCTGACGGTAAGTGGCTACAGTCACCTATAGGGTATACGAGTATGGTTCCTGTAAGATTTGCAAATCTACCTACAAGAACCTTGATGTACGTTGACATGAGTGAGTACAGAATATGGTGAAGGGATGTTAACGTACGATGTACGAAACAAACCCAGCAGATCGTTCTAACACGGATTTATTTACAAATTGATAGCATTTTTATCATCATCATCACAGCTCATATACGTTCCCACCTAGGGGCACGAGCCTACCCTAACTAGTTAGGGCGACTAGGCCTTAGTCAAACCACGCTGGCCCAGTGCGGATTGGTTGACTTCACATACATACACCTTTGAATTACTTCGCAGGTGAATGCAGGTTTCCTCACGATGTTTTCCTTCACCGTAGGAGTGTTTATATTTTTTCTAGGAATGTGGTGCTAAGCATATTTGCAACATTCTAATTTTGTGAATCATTTCACGAATTAGCATACAAAGCTGTTAAATAGAATAATTGCATAAATTGAATAGCACTGCATTTCAAATACGAATTGTCAACATTGCGGCCATTTTATGAATACCAAAATGAATCATATTAGGTATTATTATCATATTATGATTCCGCCGATGCGTTTTTAGGTACGCTGTGTCCAGCTGTGGGCTGTTTGTGGCTGGTGATGATCACGAATGATATGACACAACAGATTAAGTATTTTTTCATGAATGATAGCAATTAGAAGATTTTTTTTAATCCACAAAGGTGGCAAACAAGCATGTAAGTGGTAAGTAAATACCACCGCCTATGGACGCTTCCGCCTATGGACCAGTGGCATCATTCGCGCGTTGCCAACTCCATGCTGTAGTCCTTATTAAAAATCCCAGAAGGGAACTCAACAGGATATCGTTTTTTGTGAAAAGTTCTGATAAGAAATCCCTATGAATACGCCAGTGCAACAAAATAAATTAATGCAAATAAAACCTGCATTTAGAAATTCGTTTTATTGCTGAGTGGCTATGTTATGTTCTTCAAAAGAGATATTAATAATGTCGCCACTGCATAATTGAAACCTGACGATGATGACTGTAATGATGGCAATATAAAGTATGGTTTCCTGGGTGGACTCACAAACAAAGAAAAATGAAAAATAAGTAGGCAACATTAAACATTTTGACTGCATTTTATGTTTAAAAATGCTAAACAATTTGAAAAATGATGACAATAAATCAAATATATCAAAAAAATGTATGTAAGATACCCGAGATGAATATTTTTCTTCTATTTTCTTCATTTTAGAATATAACAATTATTTAGCATTTATATATTAAATAATGGTTTTTGATCCTATCGTCGAGTTTATACCCTATCATCTAGTGAAAGCCAGAAGTCTCTAGGTGGTACAGGATCGAATATCGATAGAACAGACAGATAGACAGACCGCCAGACGGACAGAACGACAAGCACATAATGTTACCAAAAAAAGTACCAAACCAAATAAAAACCCTGATGAAAAGCACTGTTGCCATCAGAAGTCAGGCACAATTACAAAAGCGTACAGCAACGCGCCAGTACAAAATATCTGCTTAAAGTTTTCGCGACAATGGCTCATAATCTCATTTTCGCTCCATTAATAATTTGGGCGCGTCTGAAAATCATCAATTTGGTTCTAGACAGTCTGTTGGATGAGTTCTGATCCAGTTTAAATTAACATTCACCAGGAAACGGCTGAAATGTATTTTTGCAGCCTCCCGTCGTCACGCTCCGAATAAAAACTTGTGGACGTCTATTGGCGCCGCCGCCGGTGAATTTGACAAGTTAATCGTGTTACCAAGAAGGGTTACTTTGTTAGAGTTGAATTAGAGCGGCTTGAAGCGGAAACGTCTTGAGTTTTGGACTGTGTTCACTGTGCTTAATACACAGTAGCTGTGTTCCGATAAGCATCACCACTTTGCTGGTGCTGACATCTGATGTTAGCCTCGTTTTGCGTTTTTTATAACAAATTTTGTCATTTCTAGCCTCGCTATAAATAATCGCATAATTTAATTACAAATGAAACGGAAGGAACTGATTTATTTGTGCTGAATTATGACACCTCACCTATTTAGTAACTTAAAATTTCTAATAATATAAATTAAAACCGAGTAACCGATATTTTACAATTGTTTTGCAGTGATATTTTTATTATAATGTTTTACTTTTTTTTTGTATAAAATTTCAAATTCTCATTTAGTCGACATATTAATATCACATAATGTTCGATCACAACATGTTCGATTACTTCGAAATTAAGAAGCAATTTTCTAGAAAAATTTAAGAGAGACATTTTACTATAACAAAATATATGTCTTTTAATACACTTTAGATCACCAGGCGCGCGCTGCCATTGTGGCCAGTATCTATCGAAGCATTTTGACCGCTAAGCCTGCCTCCTAGCCAACCTCTAAGCCTGCCACCTCCAGTGTGGCCTTTGCCTTAGACAATAACACCCCAGGTTTGATCGTTTTGATCAAGAAGGACGTTTTTGTCATCACTTTGTTACAATTCACGCCTGTTGTAATCTAACCACCAATGTGGTGTCGTGACTAAAACCACCCGGCATTGATCTGCGGTCCGGGGTTCAATTACTCATGAGATTTTTTTCTGCTTGGTTTGGTGGGTAGGGCTTTTGAGCATAAATGGTCTACCACCGTCTCACCAAAGTTTGCCGCCATGACAACACTGTTAATGACATTGTGGTGTTCCGACAATTAGAGGTGATGTAGCCAGTTCTTCAGTCATTGAGGAGTGCAGGTGATGTTCGCTACCATCTTCGAACTTATCGTGACTAATCGTCAGGTGGTATGAAGTAATGGCCAAGAACTTCCATGCTGCGCGTAAAAAATATTTGGTCTTAAAAAAATCTGAGCAAAAATAAACTTTACTTACTGTTAACAATTACGTATTTTGATTTCGAGTAAGCTGCTTAAGAATTGCCTTATTCTTAAAATTTTTGTGTGTCTCCTGAATTTATCTTTGAAAACGTGACAAAATCTACTTTGACTTAACAAAAAAAAGGCACTTATTTTCACACCTAAATAAAGTCATTGGTTTTATGAAACCGCGATGCAAGTGAAACTTTTTTAGGATTAAAGGCATTTAACTGAAAATTTTAGAAAACATATTCGATTCAGGGTATTACAATCGCGTTTTTCATCTCAAAAAGTTTTCTTCTGAAATGAAAATTATAAATAAAAACAAATAAGTAATAAAAACAAAAAGAAATAAAAAGACATTAATAATATTAACAAAAAAAAATAAAAACATAACATAATTGATGGTGTCAGGCGTCATTTTTTTTCTGACTTTTTGAAAATTTCGATCTAAAGAACTTAAAAATTTTTAATAAAAAAAAGTTGAACATATTTTAATGTTTTTCTTTACGCCACTGAATTATCTTTAGTGCTTCTTTTATGTCTAAAATAATCAGCTTCGTAACTTTAGTGGAAATTTAGAAAACAGTAGTGTAAAGTCAAAATTTGAATGTCAGTGAATAATTACTTAAAAATTCATCTTTAAATTAAAAATCTAAACAGGCGAATTCATGGTTTCTAAGTATGTGTAAAAACTTCTCTAGACTCTCTGCTTTCATAATAATTTTTAAAAAAAGTACTTAATAGGGCTGCTTTGGCTTAAATCGGCCATCAAAGACAGCAAGGTGAAAATTTCATAAAACTCGACTTCTGAATATTTTTTTTTAAATTCCAATTATTTATTAATAAACCAAAAATGATTTTAGAAAAGCTAAAAATTTATTATTTGAAGGTCAAAAATAACTGTTCCTGCTGCCATCTTTAATAACCTTTGAAGGTTTATTATAACTTAATAAATGAAACAAAACATTATTTTCAAAGTATTTATTATTCGATCGCTTAAAGAAAGTTTTCAAAATGACGACCTTCGTGCTCAATACATATTCTACATCGTCTAATAAAGTTTTCTTTTAAATTTATAAATGCAATTCTGTTGTTTTTTATTGTTTCTTCCGCTTAACACTGTGACGTTTGTAATGTCCTTGGCGTATACTAATTCCTTGTAGTATCCCCAGACGAAAAAATCTATGGGGTTCAAGTCGGGGGACCGTGGCGGCCACGCAATGGGCCCTCCACGACCGATCCATCTGCCTGGAAATGTTTCAGACAAATGTTGTCTAACATTTCTAGCAAAATGGCATGGAGCGCCGTCGTTTTGAAAAATCATATTTTTCCGCGTTAATAGGTCTACATCTTCTAATAAGACGCCGAGATCACGTCGTAGAAATTGCAAGTAGGCCTCGCTGTTCAGTCGGTCCGGTAGTTCGAACGGACCAATCAGCTGTCCGTTTAGGATGCCTGACCACAAATGGATATTAAATTAAATTGTTCTTGGAAATTAGATTCCCTTGTGAGGTGTGGATTTTCAATACTCCACGAATGGTAGTTATGCGCATTAAACACCCCACATCGCTTAAAATGTGATTCATCAGTCCATAGAATATTTTTAAAGAAATTTTCGTTTTCAGCTTGTCTCCGTAACTTCCTGACAAAATGCCACCCTTCTCGGGTAGTCTGCGGGCTTGAGCTGCTGAACTTTCTGGATGTGATATGGGTGAAAACGCTCTTGATGAAGTATTCGATGTGCTTGTGATTTCGGAATTCCGATTCGACGTTCTATTGTTCATACACTAACTGATGGATCTCTCACCACTTCTTCGACCACTGATTGGACAGTATCTGGGTCACTCATTTCAGATGGGCGCCCCGATCTTCTACCTGGTAGGCGTCCTTCCATGTAAGAGTTATGTACTCTTAAAATCATGCGATGATCAGGCCAAGTTTCAGGCTGAGGTCCACCTCCATTTTGTACTTGCTGCCGGAACAACCTAGCTGCTTCAGAAGCATATCCTCTTGCATATAAATAAAAGTAATGCATAAGAGCATATTCTTGCGATGAAAAAGACATCACAAAATGAAGAGCTTGAAAAGTCCGTTAAGAATGCCAAATTTGTCAAAATCCCGTATTCACACAAAACCAAATCGTAATCGCACTCAAGGTCCGTAAAGAAAGCAAAGTTCGTCAAATAATCACAAATGAGCGTATCGTACGTAAGGCGCAAACAAAAGCAGGCAAACGACTGGCGCCAGAATACAATAGGCGCTCGGACTACACCCCCCGCCTCATCCCCTTGTCACAAAGAATAGCATTCCTCAGTTACAGTTATCCATTTCGCCAATGAGAGTGAGAGAGATAGCAATAATGCGGTCTCTTTCATATCCTCTCACTCGGGCAATTTTTTAGCAGGTAAGTACTGCGTTACATCCAACACTACAACCGATGTGATTCGCGAGAAAAATATTTAAATATGGGTTTCATGTAGTTAATTTTTGCTAAATTGTAATTAATCTGAACCTTAGAAATTATAAAAAGACCAGATATTTTTTTTTATCATCTGATAGGAATTTGGTAAATTTTATGAAATTTTCACCTCGCTGTGTTTGATGGCCGATTTAAGCCAAAGTAGCCCTATTAAGTACTTCTTTTTTTAAATGATTATGAAAGCAGAGAGTCTAGAGAAGTTTTGTAACATAAATTTCCCTACAGGAAATTTCTAATCAGGTTCCTACTGCCATCTAGTGACATTTCCATGTATTAGTTACCTTTTTTATCTAAATTCAGAAAACATTGAACGCGCCTTGGGTTATAATAGTTTTATGTATATCGTGTCTTTGATTATTTTCAAATTTAGTTCAGGAACTTTTAATTCAATAAATATCGATAGTTTACTTGGTTTTTTATCTATGTTTATTAGTCTATGTTGTCTCGGAATAGTTAGTCTGTGGAGTGTGGACTGGCTGAGCCGAGACAGCCATATTTTCTGTTTTGACGTTGACGGTCGAACACTTGTGTCTGTTGGCTAGATAGCCTAAATTATTTTATTAAAACAAATCTGTAAGTATCACACCGTGAAATGGCTAATTCTTCATTTTGATTCTTTTAATTGATTGTCTCGTATTCAGCGCAGCGTTTTAACCAGGTATTCCTTTTCAGCAAGCATCGATAAGCGAACACCTAATCTTCCACACAGTTGGATTTACTCAATTTCATATAAGGGCCTCTAACCCATTTTACGTAAGTTATGTTCATGATTATATTATTCCTATGACGCCTTTTCGATATTTCAATCCTTGCTTTCTAAATTTTCAGCCGTTCGTTCTTATGATTATGAAGCACGTACGACATAGTGTAGCGTCGTTAAAATAGACACCAGCCAGCAATCTACCAGCACAGCCAGGCAGACCCACTTTCCTCCGACAGGTACGTTACCGTTTTCTGAGATCGATTCCTGTGGTAGTGTTTTAAATTTGTTCTTAGATTTCATATTTTTAATTGTAAGGTTATCCTACATGATTGCCAGCCATTCGGTGAACATTGACCTTTCAAATTGAAGTGAACCACATTACCATAATATTCCTAATCTTCTCATCAGTTACCCTTACTTACTTGTATTGCAATTTTTTATAGTGATTGCTCATACCTATTCGTGTAATATTTCAGGAGGAATTCCCTACCCCGTGGTTATTGAATACCCCGGAGTCAGACTTAACTACTGAACCCGGTTGCCCCGACTTCTCTTCTACCACCAGTGTCCGGTGGCCCGGAGCCTGTGGTGTCTCCAGAGCAGGATCTCCCCGAGTTTCACAGCTGAGTCCACTCCAAATAAGTTTATTATAAAACATAATTCTACCATCCCTAGGTAAAGGCATTTAGGGAGTTAACTAAAGAGAGCGTTATCGATCAAATCGTGCAAAGAACCTGTACCATATTATCTAAAAATATTAGTGATACAAATCCTCACCACTGATTGGCAGCCGTAGGCCACAATCAGTGCGCCCACTAATATTGTGTTCCCTTGGATAAAAAAAAATCCTTATGTCGGCTTTGCCGGATTAAACCACATATTTTGACATTTCACTCTTTTATTAATCACCTTATATCTATTAACCCTATGCTCAGTACTCAAAAATTAAGTATTACATGGCGCCCGAACATATGGAGATTTGCACGATTTGAATGATCCTATGCTCATTACAATGCTTAGGAACAGTGTTGATTGGTAACGTTTTTTTTCTTCTTGGACACTGTTCGGTTAGAACTTTTAAAATTTAAAACTTGTTGTGTTGGTGTTATACTTTGTTTATCGTATCCCTGAGGTTACTCACAAACCAGATTGTCAATTTTCTTTAAAAAAAATTCTCAATAATATAACTAATAGATAATCATATGCCATAATTAACATTAGGTATTCAGTAACTAAGCATAATAACTATGTTATAACTCTCTCAGAACAATAGATTGATAGTTTTATTTGGTTTAACTACAAGTCTTCTTTAACATAACTTCTGGTATAATAATAATATATTCTCATTGCATAATATAGTATAGGCCAAGATTTTTTCAGTTTATTTTAAACTTTAACTCAATTATTTTTAAGTGTTTGAATAGTAAAACCTATGTTTTATTAATTAGTGTGCAAGGTTATTGATGTTTTTTTACATGATCTTATTACATAAATATATATAAGTATAAATGTTCTGTGCTTTGTAAAGTGGAGATTGCATGACTCTGTTTCTTATATCAGTTATTACCTTAGAACGTTTTTTGTAAGACGCATAGAATTTTTTAATATCTAGGTGTTACCTTTTATTACTCGGATACTGTTACATTATTTTAAGTTTAAACCCAATATTGAATGATACCTAAGTGCTACAACTAGCCACCTGAATACTTTTACCTGATATTAACTTAATTGTTTGGTGCTTGAGATTTGTCAACTGTACTTATATTTTTTTACTACTACTTATACTACTTATACAATCTTAAATATTTTACCTATAATTGTATTTTTTTGTAATTGATCGATCACGCTACACTCTTTCTGGCAGGAAAACGTTGCATACTTGAGACTCAGTAACGGATAATTCTTACATAAGCGGACTTATCCCCGAATTAAATTTCTTCCAGTCAACCCATACCCAAACATTACTTACATTTTTTTAAAAATATAGCAACTTAGCGACCGAGGGTAAAACTTTCTACCT
Source organism: Schoenobius gigantellus (assembly GCA_963935595.1). NCBI lineage: Eukaryota > Metazoa > Arthropoda > Insecta > Lepidoptera > Crambidae > Schoenobius > Schoenobius gigantellus. The sequence continues at coordinate 977,461 of OZ012549.1, read as the reverse complement.
CTACTAATAAACATATTTAACCAGTTTGGCTTTGCAATTTGACAATTGTTTTTTTTTCTTCTTTGTTGTTTGTTCAGCCTTGTTGGATATTTTTTTGCTTTTTCGTTTGATTACAATGGAGGAACGTCCAATCGCCTTTAACCTTTTACAAAAGGACGAGCTCGAGCATGAGGTAAGGATTAGGTTCGAAACTCCTGCTTCCAGTGTAGCGGACTTACGTGCTCAAATCAGGAAGCTGTGCAAGGACTTACCAACTGATGAGATAGCCACATTCGACGGAGACGTGACAAAGGAACTCGCGGATATTAAAAACAAGCTTGCTAGCCTAGCAGAGTTAATACAGAAGACCGAGAAACGCAAGACGTTAAACGTTTTGAACCGTGTCCAAGCCGTCGGCCATCATTTGTACCATAGGCTAACTCGAATATCTCCATCCGAATCAGAGTTCAAACTGCACAGTGAGTTGTTCGATGAGCTTAACAAGCTCTTGGTTAAGATCGACAACATACTAGCCATATTCCGTAGCTCTTTAACTGCAGTTTATACTTCTACTACTACCCAAGTTGTTGACCCTCAATCAACAACTTCAATTAAATGTTCCTCCGAAAATTACCAGGCCGTAACTAAATTAAATCTTAAATATGACGGACAATCTTGCGTAAAAACTTTTTTGAGAAGACTCGAACAACTCAGGGTATCGCGAGAAATCTCTGAGAGTAGACTGTTCAGTTCTGCCAGTGAACTATTTACTGGCGACGCTTTACTGTGGTTTGAAGGAATTGGTCATGACGTCTATTCATGGGCCGAACTACAAGCTTTGCTGATTCGCGATTTTTTACCTATCGATTATAATGAGCGCCTACTCAACGAGATTAGATCGAGAACCCAAGGTGTAGACGAGAACATAGTTATTTACATTAGCGTCATGTTATGTTACTTCTCTCGGTTAGAACGACCCCTACCGGAAGAAGAACAGCTTAGTATTATTTTACATAATATACGGCCATTTTACTCTAAACAGCTGGCTTTAACTACGATAAACAGTATTGATAATTTAAGGTCTTGTTGTCGACAGCTGGAGGCTGCCAGCCAACGCGCTAAACTGTTTATAGAACCCAGCAAAGATGTCAGTAAATCTTTAGCCACAGACTTGGTATTCAAGGGTAACCAGGGAAAAATGTTGTCAGTAATACAGACGGATAGTACCTCTGACTTCTGCGTACGGTGCCGAGTGTATGGTCATAAACTAAGTGCGTGCAGAGCTCCATTTATTATTATTTGTTACCGTTGCGGCGAGAAGGACGTCACTGCCCGTACGTGCCCTAAGTGTAATCCTACAAAAAACTAACTTGCTCAGATCGGAGTATGGCCGATTCGAGTACTACTCGAAATGATAAGTCTCCTTCTATATTACTACCTACCTGCTATACGATTTCAAAAACCCATACAATACCGGATGTGACTACTACTACTACTACTACTACTACTACTACTAACAGAACCCACAATGCTTTACCCGCATTTACATTTCCTGCATATTATTCCGTTTACCATAACTTTCCTACTTATCCTCAAAACCATACTTACTATCCAAATAGGCATTGTTCGTCTAACATTACTTACCCTACTAACGCTTACGCTTTTTACCCTGCTTACGCTACTAACTCTACTTACCCTACTAACGCTTACGCTACTAACTCTACTTACCCTACTAACGCTTACGCTACTAACCTTACTTACCCTACTAACACCGCTTACCAACGTACCGTTACCCACCATTCACCCATTACTAACTAACTTACCCATTCCTTCACTGAAGAGACAATCTACTAAGTCAAACAGGAACGCTTATTTTAAGAAAACTGAATCGGCATTAACGACAGGTAACACTGATATGAAAGATTGGCAATCCTGGCTGTCGACAATAAGAGAGTTCTCTCACACAGGTTCTACAACTAAACCTGTCAGTCTTTTTTGTGGTCGAGATTTACGACCATACTTGTCGGTCAGCATTTACGGATTACAATGCAACGGTCTTCTCGATTCAGGATCGGAGATTTCGATAATTGGTAGCGATACTAGTAAATATTTTACGGACTTGGCGACGGTTCATAAATCACTTGATCTTGATCATGTGGTAACGGCTAACGGTTCTTCTTCACCCGTTACCGGTTACATGTTCCTGCCAGTAACTGTACAGAACAAGACGTCGATTATTAAGTTTTATGTTATACCAGGGGTATCTACAAAACTGTTGTTTGGAATTAATTTTTGGCGCGAATTTAACATCGCTCCGGATATACTTTCATTACTGGGTAACGCCTACTCTTTATCAAGTGAGGATCAAATATGCACAGTATCCTCTCATATTCATTTTTTACAAGACTTGGAATCCTTGTCGTGTGAGGAACGGACGCAGGCGGAGGAGATTCTGACGGAATTCAAGTCCATTTCTTCCGAGGACAGAGGCCTGGGGCGTACTCATCTTCTAACTCACAGGATTGACACGGGGAACGCGAAACCCATTAAGCAACGATACTATATGATCTCGCCATTTAAACTACAAGAGTTGAATAAGCAGCTCGATGAGATGCTGGAACTTGACGTGGTGGAACCTAGTTCTAGTCCGTGGAACAATCCTGTTACAATGGCTCCCAAATCAGACGGCTCTTTGCGTTTCTGCCTGGATAGTAGGAAGCTTAACGAGATCTCAAAGCATGATGCCTACCCTCTTCCTTACATTAATCAAATTCTTAACGAACTTGGTAACGCTAAATACTTATCGTCATTGGACTTAAAATCCGCATTTTGGCAGATTCCTCTGAGTTCACAGGAATGCAAGGAAAAGACAGCATTCACTGTGCCCTCATGCGGTTTATTCCACTTTAAGGTAATGTGTTTTGGTCTAACTTCTGCGCCAGCAACGCAGCAGCGTCTGATGGACATACTCTTCGGACCCGAGTATAATGGGCGCATATTTATCTACCTCGACGACATTATCGTGGTATCGGAGACGTTTTCGGAGCACATTCTGCTCTTACGTACTGTCTTGGATCGCCTCCGTTATGCTAATTTAACAATTAACCTATCTAAATGTAATTTTTTTAGAAAACAATTAAAATACCTTGGTTTTGTCGTAGATGAATACGGTTTACGTACTGACCCTGACAAGGTGAGAGCTATAGTGGATTTCCCTACACCGGCCTCACGTAAAGATGTGAAACGTTTCCTCGGCACCGCTTCCTATTACCGACGTTTCATAAAAAATTTTAGTAACATTGCTGGACCTCTAAATCAACTCACTTCATCTCGCAAGGGTGCACCACCTTTTAAATGGTCTCCGGAAGCCGACCACTCTCTCATCGAGCTAAAAAAAGCAATGACATCTGCACCCGTCCTCGCGTGCCCAGATTTCACTAAGTCATTCGCTGTCCACTGTGACGCATCAGACTTCGGGATTGGAGGAACCTTGACTCAGGACTTTGAGGGAGTCGAACACCCTATTGCTTATTATAGTCGTTCACTCACACCACCAGAAAGAAACTACTCTGCGACCGAGAGAGAGGCCCTAGCTGTGGTAAACGTAGTCGAGCATTTTAGACCCTACTTAGAGGGAAATAACCAATTTAAAATTATTACCGACCATTCCAGCTTGAAATGGTTCCTTAACTTAAAAAATCCGACAGGGCGCCTCGAAAGATGGGGTTGTCGCTTATCTCCGTACAATTTTATTATCGAGCATCGTAAGGGCTCTGAAAATATAGTCCCAGACGCTTTATCAAGGTCTGTGCCTATTTCAATAATAGATCTCAATGGTGTTACCGATACCTGGTATTTAAACTTACGTAGGAAGTGCGATGAAAATCCCGCCTCTTGCCCTAACTTTCAAATTATAAACGGACGTCTTTACCGTTACACAAAATGCGGAAATGTATTAACAAAGGATTTTGAATGGAAGGAAGTAATACCTGCGGATTTTCGAGAAGAAATCCTCCAAAGCAATCATTCTGTTCCAACGGCCGCTCATTTGGGTACAGCTAAGACATACAGAAGACTTAAGTTACGTTATTTCTGGCCAAAGATGTACTCCGACGTGGTACGCTTTGTCGCGGAATGTTCAGTATGTGCAGCTTACAAACACAGTCAGCAATCTACTCCCGGTTTCATGGGAAGCGCTAAGGACTGCTCCCGGCCTTTCCAGTGCCTCAGCCTAGATCTCGTTGGGCCCCTGCCACCGTCGAGACAGTTAAACACCTACCTACTGGTGGTGGTCTGTTGTTTTTCAAAGTACTGCATGCTGTTTCCGATGCGCCGTGCAACAGGGAAAGTGATATCCCAGCGCTTAGAAGACCAGGTCTTCATGGTACATGGCATCCCTCAGACTATTATTGCAGATAACGCTACGTATTTTACCGGGGGCGACGTGCAACGATTGTTCGCCAAGTACAATATCCCGCAACTTCATTTTACCCCAGTGTACTGCCCACAAGTAAATGTGGTGGAGCGATATAACAAGACGATCGTGACTGCAATTTCCAGTTTTGTTGAGTCCGACCATAGAAACTGGGATATAAACCTCTCCAAAATTCAGTTCGCTCTTAACACTTCAGTGAACGAATCCACTTCGTTCACCCCGTTCATGTTAACCCACGGACGTGAAGCCGTACCTGATGGTACCATCTACAATGACACCGAGGTGGTGGACGAAATTGTCTTCTCTTCGAGGCGCGACTATTTAGATAAAATCGTCGTCCTCAAGGACACATACCCTACCGTCAAAGAGTTATTGCGTAAATCTCATGATCGTAACATCAAGTATTACAACGATGGGCGACGTGACATCGAATTTAACGTGGGTGACGAAGTATGGAAAAGAACGTTCAAGCAGAGCAACGCCGGTAAATATTTTGCTGCAAAATTGGCCCCAAAATACGAAAAATGCAAAGTAATTCGAAAATTATCGCGCTTAGTCTATGAATTGGAAGATGAAAATGGGAAAAAGTTGGGAAAATGGCACATTAAGGATTGTAAACCAATTTCTGCAAACGCTAAGTAGTGAATGAATTAATATATTAGTATATATATATAGACCAGTAGTTTGCTTACCATACTACGAGACAGTTTTTTTTTCACTTAATTTTTTCTATTGTATCTTTAAAAAAAAACCCAATGGCGTCGTTAAGGTGGATATCAGGGGAGTGCTACGGCGCTGTGTTTACCCCACGGGGTAACTAAATTTTTATTGCAGGATAGGTCACCTTGGCGACTACCTAGGATGGTTGAGTTCCGTACCCCCCTTAAGGAGGTACCTTCAATACGAAGAGGAAGGAGAGCATATTTTGTCGAATAGTTTATCTGGAAGGACAGCAAGTACTAGCAGTGACTGAGGTGATATGAGTTCGGTGTTATGATTTGGTGTCAGCTCGGGGTCGAGCTGGAATTTTACTCTTTCAGTATACTTCCATCGTAAAATTCTTCCTGGTTGAGGGGGTATTGTAACATAAATTTCCCTACAGGAAATTTCTAATCAGGTTCCTACTGCCATCTAGTGACATTTCCATGTATTAGTTACCTTTTTTATCTAAATTCAGAAAACATTGAACGCGCCTTGGGTTATAATAGTTTTATGTATATCGTGTCTTTGATTATTTTTAAATTTAGTTCAGGAACTTTTAATTCAATAAATATCGATAGTTTACTTGGTTTTTTATCTATGTTTATTAGTCTATGTTGTCTCGGAATAGTTAGTCTGTGGAGTGTGGACTGGCTGAGCCGAGACAGCCATATTTTCTGTTTTGACGTTGACGGTCGAACACTTGTGTCTGTTGGCTAGATAGCCTAAATTATTTTATTAAAACAAATCTGTAAGTATCACACCGTGAAATGGTTAATTCTTCATTTTGATTCTTTTAATTGATTGTCTCGTATTCAGCGCAGCGTTTTAACCAGGTATTCCTTTTCAGCAAGCATCGATAAGCGAACACCTAATCTTCCACACAGTTGGATTTACTCAATTTCATATAAGGGCCTCTAACCCATTTTACGTAAGTTATGTTCATGATTATATTATTCCTATGACGCCTTTTCGATATTTCAATCCTTGCTTTCTAAATTTTCAGCCGTTCGTTCTTATGATTATGAAGCACGTACGACATAGTGTAGCGTCGTTAAAATAGACACCAGCCAGCAATCTACCAGCACAGCCAGGCAGACCCACTTTCCTCCGACAGGTACGTTACCGTTTTCTGAGATCGATTCCTGTGGTAGTGTTTTAAATTTGTTCTTAGATTTCATATTTTTAATTGTAAGGTTATCCTACATGATTGCCAGCCATTCGGTGAACATTGACCTTTCAAATTGAAGTGAACCACATTACCATAATATTCCTAATCTTCTCATCAGTTACCCCTACTTACTTGTATTGCAATTTTTTATAGTGATTGCTCATACCTATTCGTGTAATATTTCAGGAGGAATTCCCTACCCCGTGGTTATTGAATACCCCGGAGTCAGACTTAACTACTGAACCCGGTTGCCCCGACTTCTCTTCTACCACCAGTGTCCGGTGGCCCGGAGCCTGTGGTGTCTCCAGAGCAGGATCTCCCCGAGTTTCACAGCTGAGTCCACTCCAAATAAGTTTATTATAAAACATAATTCTACCATCCCTAGGTAAAGGCATTTAGGGAGTTAACTAAAGAGAGCGTTATCGATCAAATCGTGCAAAGAACCTGTACCATATTATCTAAAAATATTAGTGATACAAATCCTCACCACTGATTGGCAGCCGTAGGCCACAATCAGTGCGCCCACTAATATTGTGTTCCCTTGGATAAAAAAAAATCCTTATGTCGGCTTTGCCGGATTAAACCACATATTTTGACATTTCACTCTTTTATTAATCACCTTATATCTATTAACCCTATGCTCAGTACTCAAAAATTAAGTATTACAGTTTTTACACATACTTGAAACCATGAATTCGCCTGTTTAGATTTTTAATTTAAAGATGAATTTTTAAGTAATTATTCACTAACATTCAAATTTTGACTTTACACTACTGTTTTCTAAATTTCCACTAAAGTTACGAAGCTGATTATTTTAGACATAAAAGAAGCACTAAAGATGATTCAGTGGCAAAAAGAAAAACATTAAAATATGTTCTACTTTTTTTTATTTAAAATTTTTAAGTTCTTTGGATCAAAATTTTCAAAAAGTCAGAAAAAAAATTATTACTCTAAAACTACGAATAATCGCGGAACATACATGGGGGTGATTCGGGTACTCCAAGAGGTGCTCTAACTCTGGACTTACGCTTGACACTATTTTTTGGGACACCCTGTATATAGAGATTATTTTTATCTAAAATAAACATCTAAAAAGATAACAATTTTCTGTAACCTGCACCATGTGGATTGTGGATTTACATCATTTTGTTTGGAACTTGAGAAGAGCTGTTTCAAAAAATAATGGCAGCAACTGAGCAAATCAGAGTAAATCGCGGTGTTCTTTTTTAAACAAACAACGCGCAGTGTGGCTTTACTTGCAATTGTGTTCTTTGAAGAAAAATAGAAGAAAACTCTAATTTCTTACATGACACTTTTTTCAAGATAATAAAAAAGACTGTCTTATAACAACTTTCTTACTACTAATGTATTATATATTTTTTTCTGTTTTGTGGTGGCGGCCACCGTGGAGTTATTTTCTTCATGGTGTACTGTATTTTATAACTCAAGCCCTTTCATCTGATACCTATATTGTGGGGGCTGTACAAGAAATGTAATCCACCATTTTGTGTAGGTGGCCAGCTTGGATTTTTTTCACAATATACTGTATTCATTTGATACCCATATTAGGGTGTTGTTGGTAGCCATCGTGGATTTGATTCTTTTTTCATAAAGTAGGTTGGTGGTGCCCAAAGTAGACTCCACCACGTCGGCGTTTCGCCGAATGATGCTTTGATTGCTGAATCCAAAAACCGATACAGATAATGTTTACCTTGGCTCCGATTGGTCTCCGTTCAGTCTGCGTATGTAGCCGGTGGACTTCCTGAGCTAGCTCGATGGAAGTCGCGGCTCCTGAAGTTCTGCGGTGGATCCACCGGTGGAGACCGGAGCACTACAAATGCCTATTAGGCCACCACGGCTCACACACGCGACGATAAACTTTTGCACAACACAAAGTGGGCTTTCGCACCAACAATCACTTGGTGCGCCGCGCAATACTATTTGTTAGTTAACTTATATTACATTTTATTGCGGCCCGGACATAACCTCTAACAATGTCATTCCGTTTTCGACTCGACTGACTGACATCTTACATGCGGCCGGCCGCCACAGACTATAATGCTGTGTTGCCACTCGCTCTTCCTCGAGCGTAAACATGCCCCCGCTCCGGACAGTCCCGGACTGTCCGCTAAATCAGTCTAAGGGGAGGCGAGAAAGAGTAGCGACCACGCGCATCAAAACAGAATCCCCAACTAGGACCTCGGCAAACCTGGGCACACCATCAGACCCTAGAGTAAGTTGGACAATGCGTCCGCGACGCCAACGTAAGGGTGGCAGGTTTAGGTCCTTCACTAACACGAGGTCTCCAACCCTCGGTGGGTTTGTCTTATCTGACCACTTAACGCGCTGTTGCAAAATGTGTAAGTATTCAAGGTGCCAGCGGCGCCAGAAGCTCTGGGTAAGCTGCTGGAGCAACTCAAACCGCGAAAGGCCTGCCTATCAAGAAATGGCCCGGCGTGAGGGCCTGCAAATCGTTCGCGTCGGTAGACAACGGACATAACGGACGCGAGTTGAGAACCGCCTCAATCTTATGAAACACCGTCGCGAGTTCCTCGAACGTGAGAATAGTCTCCCCAATAACGCGGCGAAGGTGAGTCTTGGCGGCCTTTACAACAGATTCAAAAATCCCTCCCCAGTGAGGGCAAGACGGCGGGGAGTATCGCCATGTTACCCCCCTACGGGAGAGCGTGGATCCGATCTCAATATTGTTTTTATCTAAAAATTCACAAACTTCTCTTATATGTCTATCAGTGCCCTTGAAGTTCGTCCCACAATCGGACCGAATTAGAGAAGGCAGTCCCCGGCGGGAGACAAATCTGCCTAACGCTGCTAAGAAAGCGTCCATGGTGAGTGCACTCACCACCTCCAAATGAACGGCTTTAGTGGCCAAACAAACAAACACACACAAGTAAGCCTTTTCAGTCTTAGCATTACGGAGTCGCAACGTTTTTATAGTGAATGGTCCCGCGAAATCAGTTCCAACTCCTAAGAAGGTCATCGATTCATTCACACGATCAGCAGGCAAATCACCCATTTGGGGCTGCATCGTCTCGGGGCGTAAACGATAGCAGGGCAGACATCGAAATATAACAGATCGGATAATTCTTCGCGCTGACAAAATCCAAAACTCCCGTTGGAGGAGCGCGGTCAATGCATTACATCCGGCATGAGCATTCTTCACATGGCGATCAATGATCAACAATCGCACCAATGGTCCGTCCTTGGGGAGCAACAGGGGATGACGTGATCTATAAGGCAAGTTAGCGTGCCTCAATCGGCCTCCTACACGCAACAATCCCGTATCATCCAGAAAGGGAGTCAAACGCACCAAGGGTCCCTTCAATTTGGACGTCCCGGTACGGAAAATCTTAAGTTCCGGTTCAAACGCTCTAGACTGGGTCATACGCACCCAATGCAAAAGAGCATCTTGGCGCTCCTGCGGTGAGAGGACCGGACACAAATCTTTGTCCTGAGGCCGGCGACAATTTCGTATAAATCTTCTTATCCAAGCGGTCACGCCGAGCAACTTGTCCAGAGAACTGTAGCGGTCTAATAAAAATTCCCGCTCTGGAGCCGCCATAGTCTCGACAGCGTGAACACGCAAGCCCGGATTTGGTACCTTCACCACAGCTGGTGTGGAAGGCCAAGACGGCTGTAACAACCATTCGGGACCCCACCACAAAGTGTGGTCAATAAGCTGAGGGGCTTCGCTGCCACGTGATGCACAGTCAGCAGGGTTTATTTCACCTGGCACGTGGCGCCAAATCAACGTGGCCTTCGAGGCCTGTATTTGGGATACCCGATTGGCCACAAATACTTCCAGGGAGTGGACGGAGTTCTTAATCCAACACAGGACAACCTGACTGTCGGACCAAGCAAAGAGCGACTCAAAGTCCACACTACGTCCCAGGGTGTCAACAACGTGGTTCATCAAGCGAACCAGAAGAGTAGCTCCAGACAATTCTAACTTCGGAATCGTTAATCGAGTCCGAAGTGGAGCAACCTTACTCTTAGCAATTAGCAAGTGGAGCTTAACAGCTCCTCTATCATCGACCGTCCGGATATATACGACGGCTGCGTATCCACTCTCAGACGCGTCACAAAAGCCATGAAGGCTGGCCGTAAACCGTCCCTTAGGCAGTATATGTCTAGGGATACTAACACGGTTAATGTCGGGGAGAGACGACATGAAGGACTCCCAATCTCGCAGCAAACGGCCCGAGAGGGGCTCATCCCACGACACTTCGGCTGACCAAAGTTCCTGTAGGAAGCACTTCATCCAAAACACTACGGGACTAATCCAGCCATTTGGGTCAAAGGTACGAGCTACTGTAGACAAAACCAACCGTTTCGTCCAGACCTTGGGGCTTGGCAGCTCCAATCGATAGGTGAACGTGTCCTGGACAGGTCTGTATTGCACTCCCAAAACAGACAGTAAATCTGGAGTGTTGGCATTCTCAAAAATATGAGGCTCCTGCTGGTGGTCGTCTGGCAAGTCACACAAAAGCTGAGGTGAGTTGGACATCCACTTCCTCAGTTCATAACCACCAGCCCCGAGAAGAGCAATTAGTTCATCTCGCAAAATCAAGGCTTCCTCGACACTAGAGGAGCCCGTACAAATATCATCCACAAATGCATCCTCCTTGAGAACCAAGGATGCGCGAGGGTATCGTAACCGCTCACGTTCAGCGAGTTCCACAAGTGAGCGAATTGCCACAAAGGGGCTCGAACGCAAACCGTATGTATTGGTGTTCAGCTCATAGACCAGCATGGGATCTCTGGGATCCTCCCTCCATAATATGAGCTGATATCGTCTATCGTCCGGGTGAATCACAGTCTGCCGAAACATCATCCGGATATCGGTCACAAAGACGACGGCATGGCGACGGAAGTTGGTCAATTTATCGCCCACCTCGTGGTGAAACTTCGGTCCAGCATGCAGACATTGATTCAGCGAAACTCCGGTAGACGTGGGAGCTGATCCATCAAAAACAACGCGTATCTTCCCGGTGGTTTCAAAACCGCGTGGTGAGGAAGAAAATTATGTTCCTCGTTTCGCCAGTCCAGTCGCGAGACCGACATGTGCCCCAGTTGCTCATATTCTCGCATGAAGTCGACATACTTCTGTTTGAGGTCGGAGTTCCTACTCATACGACGCTCCATGGACAGCAGCCGCTTCTCAGCCAACGGCCGGGAGCTACCAAGTGAGGGGCGAACTGACAAAAAGGGCAAACGAGTGATCAGCCGTCCCGAGTGAAGGCGACCTGTATTGTTCTGGTAGAACAACTCACATTCCTCGTCCAAGGGGTTCACTCGCTTCACGGTAGGTGGCTCTTCCACCTCCCAAAACCGTTGAAGGACATCCGATAAGGTGGAGCTAACAGTTATGTAACTGTCCACCGATGGAGATGGTGGATTCTGCCTAACTGGTCCCATCACTACAAACCCAAGCGATGTAGATAAGGCTACCAGCCCACCCTTCTGTAACTCTCTCCTCTTCCCACAATACACGCGGCCTAGAACATCGGCACCGAGCAATAAGTGAATCGGACCGGTTCGGTGGAAGGAAGGGTCAGCCAAGGTCAATCCTGATGTCGCATCAACGACAGCGCGCGAAACGTGCTGTTGCGGAAGCTGACCAACAACCTTCTCATAAACAATCGCGGTCGCGCCAATTTTGGGCGCTGAAGAGAAGTGGGGGGAAAAGGAGAACAAAACCTGACCGATCGGATCCGGGATCCGCAGGTCTCCGATTCCTCGTACCGATTCAAGGTATGGAGATGGGTTCAAACTCAACTGCCGGACCAGCCAGCTGGAGGCAATGCAACCCTGAGCTCCCGTATCCAAAAGGGCGCGAACTAAAACAAAGGTGCCCCTTGGGCCCCACACCTGTACGGAGGCTGTTGGTAACAGCACCTGCTCCTGTAGGGGGGTTGCAGCCGACAGTTGGTTTAATGAAAATCCTCCCGCATTCCCCGTAACGGGGGGGAAGGGGGGTTCAAGAAAAAATCCGTGCGCGGCGGATGAGTGGGGCGCTCAAGGCGCTCGAGCGGGTCCCAATCCGGCACGTACTGGCCCCGATCAAAGCGGCATCGGGGGGCCGGGCGGTGCCCATGATGGGCGAAAGTTGGGGGAGCCCGTGATAAACGGGGTCTCTCCATCAGAGGGGGAGAGAAGCGTATCGCCTCCCGGCGTGGCTCCCTAATAACCGCGGCCCAATCCCGCGGTGGCGCCTCATAAGCGGCGCGTCGCTCCCCCCCGCCCGTAGGGGGGGTGGGGCGCCCAATCCTCTCACTGGAGGGGGGGGCGCCTGTCCAATCTCCGCGGAGGGGTGGCACGCCCCTCCGATCTCCTCGGAGATGTGGGTGACCTACGAGGGCCCCCGCCCGTGTGCGAGTCCCTCTCTCTCACCACCTCACGAGTGTCTCTATTATTAAAGCACAAGAGGGGGTGATGGGCCCCTCCACAACAGTGGCAATCTCGTGGGTGGGGGCAAGCCGATGCCATATGAGCCCCCAGACAGCGGTAGCACCAATTCCGCTGCTTGGCCATATTCCTACGCCCCTCGGTGCGTAGGCCAACAAATTTGGGACAGGCCGGCAAACGATGGGCATCCCGCTTGCAACACTGGCAAGGCATCGGCCTCTCCCCGTGTGGAGAGTTCTGCCGCACTGCAGTATACTGCTTGTACGGGCGGCGCTCTCTCCGTGGCGCTGCCCGGATCGCCTCATAGCAGCCTGTACTCGGTCCCGGTGTAGGAGCCAGATCCAAGTGGTCGGTCATCCGACACTCATCCTCCAAAAATCTGAGGAGATCCGAGAAGGGGGGGGGAGGTACGAGGCACTATTGCCCCCATACCTTTGTTCAAAACGCCCCTTCATCTCCATGGGAAGCTTATTGAGGATGAGGTGGAGCAATATGAAGGACCACTGGTCCACCGGTAGGTCAAGTCGTTTGAGCGCTATAATAGCGCTTAGCAGCGGGTTCAAAATCTCCTTCCTCAATGAGGAGACCCGCGATACTCGTGGCAGCCCTAAAATGGCAGCCACATGTGTGTCCGCTAGCAAGCGAACATTCTGATACCGGGCGGTCAACAACGCCCTTGCAATCTCATAACTGTCATCGTTGACAGGTAGATGCTGGACAAGCACACCAGCCTCTCCACGTAAGGCAGAGAGCAAATAGGCCAATTTCTGGCTAGGGAACAGGTCGTCCCTCGAGTGAACCAGGCTATCAAAGAGGTTAATGAACCCCATCCAAGAAGCCAGGTTCCCATCAAAGGTTGGGATGTCTAAAGTGGGCAGTCTGCCCAGCAAGCCGGCCGGGGTAGGCTTGACCTCCCCGGGCGTGCACGACTCACCCCTCTGGGCGGATAGGATTGCCTGAGCCTTGTTTATAATCACATCCGCCTGTTCAAAACACTGATCATAATCGGCATTAAATTGGTCGACTGCCCGCAACTCAGCGGCACCCTCGGCTGGGTGGTCGAGCAGATATTGTTGATGAGCAACGAAAAGCTGCTCCAATTCCTTCAAGCGAGCAGGTCATGCCGAATTAACAAAGCCTGTTCTCGGTCTGGTCGGTCTACCAAAGCGATGGCACTAGCAAACCATCTCAAAATCTTTTGTGCACCCGCGCGGGCACCACTAAGCGGGCTGACTGGCGGGACCATTTTGCACCAAAATTAATAAACACTATAATAATACACGGACAAACAGACCGACAACCGCAGACAATAAAACAGATCGGGAGGAACTTCAAAGGCAGAACAAAATATATAAACAAACCAAAATCAAGTGTAAATGCTAGAACTTAACTAGAAAAACAAAGGCATTTAACAACAGAATTTTCAAACAAATTAAATTCAAGTATTAAGTCAATAACTTAACAAACATAATATTCAAAGGCAAACAAAACAAAATCAAATGTAAATGCTAAAACTTAACACAGCAAAATAGTTTATTACAACAACAGCAAAGTCATTTAGCAGCAAAAATTTTTAAACAAAATAAATTCAAGTATAAGTTTACAACTTAACAAACAAAATATTCAAGGGCAAAACAAAGATATGAAAAAACAAACCAAAATCAAATATAGGTAAATGCTAGAACTTAACTAGAACAACAAAAGGCATTTAACCCCAATTTTTCATATACAATGACAATTAGTTAAGGAGATCGGTCCACAAATGAGATTGTAGTCGGTTTAAAATCAGCAATCAAAACCAATTAATATGTATTGCCCGTTTGGACAACCAACAAGATTACAATATTAATTGTACAATACTAATCAAATACTCAAATCTAAGAACCACGCTCTGCTACCAAGAGATGGTGGTGCCCAAAGTAGACTCCACCACGTCGGCGTTTCGCCGAATGATGCTTTGATTGCTGAATCCAAAAACCGATACAGATAATGTTTACCTTGGCTCCGATTGGTCTCCGTTCAGTCTGCGTATGTAGCCGGTGGACTTCCTGAGCTAGCTCGATGGAAGTCGCGGCTCCTGAAGTTCTGCGGTGGATCCACCGGTGGAGACCGGAGCACTACAAATGCCTATTAGGCCATCACGGCTCACACACGCGACGATAAACTTTTGCACAACACAAAGCGGGCTTTCGCACCAACAATCACTTGGTGCGCCGCGCAATACTATTTGTTAGTTAACTTATATTACATTTTATTGCGGCCCGGACATAACCTCTAACAATGTCATTCCGTTTTCGACTCGACTGACTGACATCTTACATGCGGCCGGCCGCCACAGACTATAATGCTGTGTTGCCACTCGCTCTTCCTCGAGCGTAAACATAGGTACTGTATTATGGAAGTCAACCCCCTTCATTTGATACATTTAAATAATGAGAAAAAAATGAAATCCAAAAATGAGTATTTCATAAAAAAAATTAAGTGCCTTGATTGTGCAATATCCCCACAATTCGTTTCATCAAATGTAAAAATTGTATTAATATATTAACCGAACTATTGCCACTAATAGGTATCATTAGTTCGGTTCTTCTTACCAACCGAACTACTGCCACTTAAAAGTTGCATTAGTTCGGTTAACCGGACAAACAACCGAACTACTGCCACTAGGCCAACTTTTTGTACAGGGTATTTCAAAATTAATTTTACAATTTTGAATTTTTAATGATGCTATAACTGTAATGTGACTATGTTAACATGGGCAGGTTTCGGCTTGATAGGGTATTGACCAAACACGGTGTATATCCATTGCAATACAGATCTCTAGTTACATACACACAAAGCTAAAACCTTGCAAGTAAATTTTATCAACAGTCTTCATGGTGCAGTTTAATTTAATTTTTAAGCGACTGCTCTAATTAATTTAGTTGCAAAGTTGACAGGGTCCGCGAATCGTATCAGTTTTATTAAATTGGATTCCTTTGAAAGCCGGGAGTTTGTTGCGCTGAGCTAGTAATGGAAATGAGACCGTAAGCTGCCGTGCTTACAGATTTAATTTTTAATTTAATTAAAAGAATCAGTTTTTAGGGTGTAAGTTAGGTTATTTTCGCTACATTAAGGACTACCTTTCGATTTAAATTGGGATCATTGATTAAATGCAATTCTTTATTTTTGACAATCTATATGCAACTTAAATTACACACAGGGACTTACTGGAATCATAAAATTATTACTATTAATCTTTGTATGTGGATACATGAATGACCGAAGGTACACATTTTAATCGCGAAAACAAAAAGCTCAAGAAACCGGGACCAGACTAGTAAATCAAGGAATTAACTGAAGTATCTACTGTCATTTTGTCAAATATACGAGTATTTCATTTTATTCCAGACACTTGTTGTTTTTATCACCACTTGTTAATTTCTCCTAAATTATATATCTTACGTTCTAAATTAAACTTAGTTCTTTCTTTAAGTTTTAATTTCAATATCCTGTTTGACTAAAACATCTACAATCTGTGCGTATGTTTCTAAGTGAATTTTTTTCAGCTATATATAGTATAGATACAGGCAAGTCCACATCTAAAAGAAGCAATTGGTTAAGATTCTGTCTGTACGTTTCCTTGCAAAGGATTTCACCGGTCGAGATATCTCGTTGCAGTGCTCTGTGCACGTGACACGCAGTCTCGGAGACTTACGGTCGGACGCTGCTGCGGATATTTATTGCTCCGAGCGGTCAGTTTGACGGCATCGCTCGTCATTGTCTTCCCGACCCGCTACTGCTCTTGCACCACTGTGCTCACGTACATGGGTTATTGCATTTAGAAATGTAATTATTTCTTCATCGGATTTGATAAAGACTGTTCAAATGTTATTGGGAAATTGGAAAGTTACGTCGACCAGTCTCTTGTAATGATTGATTTGTGATTTGTGAGAAGTTGAGCATTGTTTTTACTATTCACCTCATTTGCTTTACGCTGTTAAGTAAATGCATCCAAATACATATATAATTTTAGAACAATGATGTTAAATGCAAGGTATAATTTGAAAAAAAAATGTCTTAAGTTATGAGATGCACGTTCCCTTGCTTTTTTCGTTTTTAATTCGCTTAACTAATTTTCAGCTACTTTCCATTAATTTATGTCAGTGGTTGTCATAGTTGCGTTAAGCATCATTTGACGTATAGGAATTCGTATTCGCTAGACTCACCATGTTGCATGTCGCTACACAAACAGTTACTGCGTTGTGTTTGAATCATAGACATTTATAGAATTATCCCTACAAAAATACGTTTTGATACAATTACGAGCTTACTGAACAACAAATCTTATTTGGACCTATTGAACGAAATAATATTGCTTACGTAGACCTTATAGGGTTGAGTGAAGGTAACTCAAAGAAATAGTGAAATTCGAATATTACACAGTATTAAAAGCCTGTGTATCCGCTTCCATGATACGCGGCGAGCGGTCATCTATTCCAATACCGAAAAGGTCCGCAGCAGATCATCGTTCGCTAATATGCATAACGTAATTCAATCCGATGAGTATTTGCTCAAAGCCCGTCGATAATTGAAACTCAAATAACTGGATCCGCGGCCGTCTTCGTAGGCACGTTCCAATTGGAAAGTAATCCCACTCCAAACATTTGTACGTCTCAATCGTGAACCGCGTACCAGGAAACGCCGCGCGTATTTGGATGACATTATCATTACATCGATGTCGCTTGAACAGCACACCATTACTTCATACGTACCGGAACTGCGATGGAAATGTGCAGAAAACCCGCAATGTAAAGGAATATTGGGTCTTAACTAAGAGCATCGTTGAGATATGTCGTCTGCGGGATATTTGAAAGCGGTTATGAAAGGAAACAGGGGTGGACCGTTCTATATCATTATACGGCGACGTAAATATTTGCTAGGCGCCGTTAAATGAGAATTGAAATTGTGTTGTAATTTATAATGCTTAAATATTTTCATTCCGTATCATGGCTTAATAAGAATGGATACTAATGGAGAGTAAAAATAAAAATCTGAACAATATATCGTTTTCTTGTAATTACACATAGGACATTTATTTTCAATTTAATATTATGGTTTTGTTCATCGTCATCATCACAGCTCATATACGTCTCCATCGAGGGGCACGAGCCTACCCTAACTTTATGTTAGGGTGATTAGGTCTTAGTCAATCCACGCTGGCCCAGTACGGATTGGTTGACTTCACATACACCTTTGAATTATACTACGACGTTGCATCCTCGAGATTTATATATTAACCAGGTAGTCCACTTTCCAATGTACCGGGCACCAAGCACAATTTTAGAGCGAAGACGTAAAAATAAAAAGATAGGTAGGTAGTTTTAGTATTATTCACCCGCTTGCGCGATGTTACGCCGTTTGACTCATTCGCTTTCTTTGTGCGGGCATCACAGCATCGAAATATTAAAGATCAAAGTTTCATTATTTTATTACGTTATTTTTAGTGTGTTATGTAGTTGTTATAGATATCAATATGGGTAAATGAAAACGTAAGTATTCTAAGCAATATTTAAGGAAAAGATTCGTAAACTAAAGAAACGTTTACGTCACCGCCGCCGCCGCTGCAAGCATTTTGATGGTGCTGGAAGTATTATACAGGATGTCTCAGAAACAATGGATAAACCTTTAACTGTTGATAGGTTTCGTCGAGACCTCTCTAATCTCAAATTTTGACTTTAGTAAAAATATCTCGGTTTTCAAGATATTTGATAGTTTATGATTTTTTTTAAAAATGACACTTTTGGTTGGTTTTTAATGTGCCATTTTTACAAATACGGACTTTTTCTGATTCAGTTTTTTTTAGCTTCTAACGGAATAGTTCAGCTATCAATAACAGTGGTTAAAATTGAGCTAGCTAATCACGAAGTGCTTGGAAAAAACAATGTTCCAAAAAAAATTAAACAAGAATTTATTTTTCTTCGTGTTTGGTCAGCTACCATGTAAAAAAATGTATGACGCTCATCGTGCCCATTATCTTAAAAAAATGCTTAGTTATTCTAGTTTCAAAAAAGGTATGATAACCTATGCTTAATGTATCTCTTAAATTTTATTACTGCTTGAATAGCAAATGGTATGAAATTTTAAAAAGATTTTTTTCGGAATAGTTATTAATTCTTAGTTTGAATAAAGAATTTGAAATAAAACAACATGAAATTTTAATTTTTTATTAAATTTACAATAAATGTTCGAATTGGCGTCCTTGCGCTCTGATACACGCCCTACATCTTTTTATAAAAGAAAGTTTGATGCGGCGCGCGTAACCAGACGTTTTTATGTGTGCAGCTGCATTTTGTATGCGAGTACGCAACTCTGTTATTGAGGATACTGGCCTCGCGTAGACAAGGTCTTTCAGACATCCCCAATAAAAAAAATCCAAGGGATTTAGATCCGGCGATCTGGGCGGCCATAAAATAGGGCCGAGCCGGCCTATCCACCTTTGTGGGAAGTGTTGATTTAAATAATTTCTTACTACTATTGCGTAGTGAGCTGGGCACCCATCATTTTGAAGCCACATTCTCCGCCTCACTTCTAAATTGACATCTTCTAGCATGCCGGGTAAATCATTTTGTAAAAAATTAAGGTAAATTTCACTATTCAGTGTAGTTGGAAGTTCATATGGCCCGATCACCTGTCCGTCAATAATCCCAGTCCACAAATTAACTTTAAATTTAACTTGGGACCGATCTTCCCTCATCAAATGTGGGTTTTCAACTTGCCAGCTATGTAGATTGTGGATGTTGAAATATCCATCTCTCCGGTATGAGGATTCATCCGTCCATAAAATTTTATTGAAAAATTGCGGGTCCTCCCTTATTTTATTTAACATGATTCTGCAGAATGCAATCCTGCGCGGATAGTCAGCAGGCTGTAGAGTTTCGACCCTTTGAATATGGAAAGGGTGCAAAAGGTATTTTTTCAATATGCGATGCACTTTGCTTCTATTAATGCCGTTTCGACGTGCAATTCCACGCACAGAACGTGTTGAATCTTCTTCTATTTCGTCGAGGACTACTACTTCTTCATCGTCGTTTCTTTCTGGTCTTCCTGGCCCTGCACCACCAATGCCTCTTCCTGGAAGCCTCCCTTCGCAGTACGAATTATGTACCCGAGCAAAAACTCGATAGTCCGGGTGACGTGCGTTGGGGTACCTAATACAAAAAATGACGTTATTAAATTTACTAATTCATTTAATTTTAAAATCTAATTAAACACGGCGTGTGACTATTTTTAGAAGGATAACATAATGTAAGACCCATCCTGATACGTTTAACTAAAGTTGCAATAAATGTGTGTGTTTTAAAAAAAAATAAGATTGATTGAATTAAAGAGAAAATAAATAATCTTACCTCTCTGCGTACAGACGAGCAGCAGTGTTAGCATTTCCTCGACGTTCGCCATAAACGAAATGCATGTTTGCATATTCGCGCGACGTGTACTGATGTCTAGGCATGTTCAGTGTTATGTATTGGTTGTCAGTTAGGTTTCACAGCACAAACAATATCCAAATCGTAAAGCTAGCCAAGTCCATATGATCACCAGTTGTCAATAGGTTTCACAGCACAAACAATATCCGAATCGCAAAGCTAGTCAAGTCCAAAATCACAGCAAAATGTCGTTTAAAATCATTGAAGCTCTATCGAATCTCTCGAATACAGAAAACACGCGTGGGTCACAACCGGAGTTCAGAAGGACACTAACAATCGTAACAAAGAACCCAATGATCAGACGCAGGTAAAAAAAGTCCTTCCAGGAAATTCGATAGCAGGTAAGGTTGCAAATGCTTATGACTCATGTGCTGTTAATGATAAGGCTCCTTTTTGATTGCGCATAGTGGATGAGACATGTGGCAGGCAGGGGCCACAAAAAAAAACACGTTTCTCAACTCTGTGACTCGCAAACGAATGTTTACAAATAAGCTTTAAGTGCTTATTAGTGGAAAAAAAACCTTTTTTTTTCAAATTTTCATTTTATTTGCTATTCAACCAGTCAGAAAGTCAAGATAGCATAAACTTAATACTGGAAAACTAAATTAACCGAATAAAATTAATCCGAAAAATAATTAATCCGACAAACAATCTTTTTAAAATTTTCATACCATTTGCTATTCAAGCAGTAATAAAAGTTCAGAGATACATTAAGCATAAGTTTATCATACCTTTTTTGAAACTAGAATAACTAAGCATTTTTTTAAGATAATGGGCAGGATGAGCGTCATACATTTTTTTTACATGGTAGCAGACCAAACACGAAGAAAAATAATTTCTTGTTTAATTTTTTTTGGAACATTGTTTTTTCCAAGCACTTCGTGATTAGCTAGCTCAATTTTAACCACTGTTATTGATAGCTGAACTATTCCGTTAGAAGTTAAAAAAAACCTGAATCAGAAAAAGTCCGTATTTGTAAAAATGGCACATTAAAAACCAACCAAAAGTGGCATTTTAAAAAAAAATCATAAACTATCAAATATCTTGAAAACCGAGATATTTTTACTAAAGTCAAAATTTGAGATTAGAGAGGTCTCGACGAAACCTATCAACAGTTAAAGGTTTATCCATTGTTTCTGAGACACCCTGTATTTAGCTCACTAATTAATTTCATTTTGAAATTTATTGAGCAATAAAAAGAGCCTTGCTGTTTGCGCATTGCCTAACGTTACTGTTTAATTAGAGAATATTCTGTATACAGTGTTAAATAAAATGGTATCCGCAGAATACCAGCGTCAAAGCACTCTGTGGCTCTGCATGCGGGGCCTATTTGGCCTAAAATCTATCTGAATATATATTTATATTTTTTTGTTACATTGCGTGTTGTATTTTTTGTACCAAATAAACGTCTATTCAAGAAATAATTCATACTCGTAATTACTAAAGAACCGTGAATCGGCACTTTGAAACACGCCTTGTACACGTGTTTAAGTGTTATTATTTCTTTATATTTATAGAAGTGTGCCTTGGAACTATGATGCGATTATAGTCACGCACAGTACTACGATGCGATTGTAGTCATGTTTTTTGGTCAGATTTATTGGTACCGTCACGCGATCACGGTCGCGATCCCAGCACTTCGTGTCATGATGCGATAATGACCTAGCTTATTTTTTCAACAGAATGTTATTATTTCTCTATATTTTATAGAACAGTGTGCCTTGGAACTATGATGCGATTATAGTCACACACAGTACTACAATGCGATTTTAGTCATGTTTTTTGGACATATTTATTAGTACCATGACGCGATTACGGTCTCGATCTCAGCACTTCCTGTCATGATGCGATCATGACCTAGCTTATTTTATGAACAGAATGTCATTATTTCTTTACATTTTATAGAACAGTGTGCCTTGGAACTATGATGCGATTATAGTCACGCACAGTACTACGATGCGATTGTAGTCATGTTTTTTGGTCATATTTATTAGTACCGTGACGCGATTACGGTCTCGATCACAGCACTTCTTGTCATGATGTGATCATGACCTAGCTTATTTTTTTTCAACGGAATGTTATTATTTGTTTATTTTTTATAGAACCGTGTGCCTTTGTATTACGATGCGATCATAGTCGCGCACAGTACTACGATGCGATTGTAGTCATGTTTTTTGGTCATATATATTAGTACACAGGCTGTGGATAGCCTCGCGGAATATGACTCGCCTCGCATAATATTACTAATGTTACTCGCCGAGAAACTACTTCGTAGTTTGGTGTTTATGTTTATAATGGTACATTTTGTTAAATAAAATAAAATGAAAAAAAATCTATGGAGAGGATGAATTGCCTTCAGTGTGTTCACATACATCCCATATGTTCAGTCAGTGGTTCATGTGACTGAAACTTGTAATGAGGGACAACCTAGTAATGTACAGGTGATGACATCAGAAGCACCAGCCGAGTGTCCCATACCATTCACTAGCTCTCAGGTACTTGTAAATGATGTTTACCCTCCAGCAACCAATTTACATGAGAATATTTTAGAGGTCTTAGGGACCTTAAAAAAGGAAACACGAGCTTTTCGGAACAAAAATCCAGGATGAAATCTCTAAACGTTGGGGTCATATATTGTGCGGAGGCTTAAATAAGGATTAAAAGAAAGAGTTAGAGGGCAAGATCTTTATACCTAAAACCTTTCAATTGGTTAAAACACCCAAATTGAATCCAGAAATCATTGCTGTGTTACTCAAAGAAATCAGCTTATATTGGACCTTCATTATGAAAACACACTTAAACGAAAGAAATTAATAAATGTATTCATTAGATTAAAAGTTTAAAAAGATATTGCACGTGTACGAAGTGATGCATTTCTCTTTGGCGAGAATCTCACTAATAAAATTAAAGCATCGAAGTCGGCAAAATATCGGGACTCCAAATCAAGAAAGTTCCAGCTGCGCGAGTACTTCTTCTTCTAATAGGCCTTCAGTCAGCCAGCAGGGAAACTGGAGGGCCCCACCGCGTCAAATGCCACGCACGCAGAGACGTGGTGGGCGAGGAGTCACTCGTACCATTAGTCTGCGAGGAAAGCACCTGTAGTAGATCGATATCAGACAACGAAGTCTCGACCAAAGGCGCAGATCAAAACATAATAGAGGAAAAATTTAATAATTATTCTGGTAAATGAAAATATTTTATTCACACCTGAAAAAAAAAAGCGATCCAGTTCTCTTATGAGTTGTAACGGGTAAAACGGATTACAAATTTCTTTTTAAGAAACCGAATCTCAAAGATGTTTACCTATAAGTTCACGTTTTTCACAGTCAAATATTGTGACATTTTGTTATGAAATTAAGAAGTTATACCAAATGAGAGCAGTAAGATGATGCAATGACGAATTAGATCAATTTATATCTAACATAATATTTCCTACGTGTAATGCTCTTTTCTTGCTAATTGTCATAATTTGGTTGTAAATTTAAATTTGGGAAAAGAAAACAAATTTAATCTTTGACTTATTGAAATAATAAGCTTTATACAGTTCTCTTATGCAAAAGCATAAGAGAACAATACAATCAAGCCAGCCATAATAATAATAGTCAGATACAATCATATCCTTAGACTTGTAAGTTAAATTAAAGAGAATCAGGTACCTATATTATAATAGATACAGAAATCTATACAAAGGGCAGAATGGTTCGGATTTTTTTTATCAATCTCGGTATCAAACTAATACAGCTAAAAATTGGGTACACAGCTGGGTAATGGAATACACCAAATGGAAATGTTTTGTTTCTTTTTTTAAGATTAGCCTGCCCCGTAACGATGGTTAGTGGATCGTACCTTCGACTTTAAATTCTTGCGATCACGGGTCAATGATACTGTACTCCAATTTCTTAGATTTTATGTTTTAGATATGTAATTCCACAGAATTCTTCCTTGTTATACTAGTTGTTTCTTAGTTCCTCCACTGAAAAACCAGACAGCCAAGCCTTATGGGAACTGCCCTGGAGATTCATAGTACAGTGTTGGGTTAATAAGTACATAGTAACATGCCTACGATTTATAAATGGTCAGGGGCTCTCACACTGGGTTTTACAAACATAATTTTTATTAAATTGAAAAAAATTGTTATTTGTTGGATTATAAAAATAACATATGGAGGAGAGAGCACCTATTTTGTGTACAACTACTACCATTCATTCAAAGAAAATAGCCTTTGTGAGTTATTTGCCAAGGAGTGATCTGAAACTTTCTATGGTGAAAATCTACAATATTTATAACCTGAAATGTGTAAATATTGTTCATTAATCCACCAAGATGCCGCTTACTATCAGGTTTATTTTTATGAAAAAGGGAATGTAAAAGACGGATTTTGGGAATATAATGTGTTTGACTAAACCCTACCTAACAAAAAAGTTAATAAATTTATCTGTTCTAAATCAAAAAGAAAATTCGAGTGATTTAGAAATACCTAAGGTACCTTGGTAATTAGCGTAAGTGCTTAAATTATTATAACAAATTGATGAATCATTCGGAGAATCCTTATTATTTATATCTAAGTATGTATTACGTGTCCTGAGACTTGATCTCGAACTGGAAACAAAACCTCGAAGGTCGCGTGCACTTGATATATTCCAACGAAACTATTTCGTATTTTTTCTTGAATAAAATGAAAAGCAGAAAATATGATATACTTCGATTATAACTAGGGATTGATTTTTCTAAGGTCAAGGTATTGGTAAAGGAATCACACCCATAATACTCCAACCAGTTGCACAACCTATGAAATTCTCATTGTGATTCAAGAAGTGTTAAGGACGGACTTATCGCTTATCACCGTCACCAGTAAACATATGAAATTTTTGAAGTTCTATAATATATAATCAGTGTTCTAAGTGAAAGTAATAAATGTTTGGTTAAAAAGGCAGAAGGTCATAATTAATTAACAATAAACAAAAATATAAAAGCTTTTAAAAACTCCACTCGACGAAACTCTTGTTATAAACTATCAATTTATATATCTCGTGTTAAATGTCTTAATTTAATTTGATCTATTAATTTAATATATGTTTTGTTAAATGTCTCTAAAAGTTATCAAAACAAACGGATTTAATGTCAAATTTAATCATTTTGAAATTGAAAAAAAAATCTATCTTTGTAGACTATGCCAAGATAAACCCGAAATTTATTTTTTTTAAATATTGGCTATGCACAAATTATACAATGATCAAAGGTACTTGCAATTGTCACGTGCAAAAATGACGTCGAAATGGATATTGTGAAACTAATTGACAAAGAATTATTGTAGTAAAAAAAAAAAAATTGATTTTTTATGTAAAAACAACAGTAAACGAAAAAGTTTTTTTTTTTTGCAAAATTTGCGTTTAATTAAATTTTAAGAACAAACGGTGTTACAATTCGTAAAACTGATGGTTAGAATAGATTTATTCTCATTGTCAAACCTTTTAATGAATTTGTTCAGAGTTGCCTTTTAAAATGGAAGACATTCGAACGGCTATTAAGCTGATGTCTAAATTCTGTTATATTTATAATTTTCGATTAATAAGATGTCTATTTTTTAGTCACTATACGCATCAATCGTCGAAACATTATCTTAGATTTAAATTTAAGCAAATAACTTATGATTTTTAATGTCTTCCCTTTGCAATTGCTTCAGCTTCATACATTTTCACTAAGCTTTTTAAACCCATATTATCTCTTCTTAGAAGTCTTAGTTTACTATTATAAATTATTTAGATGATTTTCTGTGCCTTGGAAATGCTTATCAAGATTCTATCAAGAGTCTATCATGCGTAATAAAACTCTTTAGTTTTCTGATTTAGATTTTGTTACAATTATAAAAAAAAAGTCAACTTATACCGAATTAACGACAAACTTTCTTTTTTTTTCTTCTAATTGAAAATTTCTCAAAATACTCTAAACATCCTACCTGGTTAATATATAAATCTCGAGGATGCAACGTCGTAGTATAATTAATGGTTAAACAAACTTACCTTTGTGATGTTTGACCATAATTATACGAGACGTTGCATCCGAAGAGATTTATACTCCCTCCCTACCCATTATTTGCTGTGTTGCAAATAAATACCCAATGTTTTTGAGAAATTTTGCTCTAAAGGAATGAGTCAAACGGCGTAACATCGCGCAAGCGGGTGAATAATACTAAAACTACCTACCTATCTTTTTATTTTTACGTCTTCGCTCTAAAATTGTGCTTGGTGCCCGGTACATTGGAAAGTGGACTACCTGGTTAATATATAAATCTCTTCGGATGCAACGTCTCGTATAATTATGGTCAAACATCACAAAGGTAAGTTTGTTTAACCATTACTTACTTCGCATGTATGCAGGTTTCCTCACGATGTTTTCCTTCACCGTAGGAGCGTCAGATATAAATGTACCTACATATGAAATTCGTGAAACTAAAAACACATTGGTACATGGCAGGATTGATCGCGGGCCTCCCGATTCTACTCGGGGCACAGTCCAGTGTCAGGGCCACAGCGCCACCTACGCTTATTCTTCTTTTGTTAAATTCTCCTAATTGAAATGATTATGCATTTTGTAAAACTTTATGTACATAATTAGATTTATACAATTGGATATACATTTAATCGAGTTATGTATAAGGGCTAGCTTATCTTTATAGTCAACTCAAGGGATCCTCTCAAGGGTAGATATTTAGTATCTGGTAGAGTGATTCACCTTTGTTGCTGCATTAGGCCGACAAAGGCAGGCTACCGTGACCTGTGCAGTTGTGGCTGACATTCATTTTAATGGTCTACAATCAAACTCGCGGTGGTAAAGAAGCTAATAATTTTAATTGGAGACCGAGATTTTACACGATGTGGTGGTGGTCTAAGTCCATCCAGGATGATGCCTCGTTATTCTTATTAAGGATGACTAGGCATCTTTTCACATTCTATGTGAGTGCTATGCCTTCATTCACACTAGGAGCCAAGTCGTGGATGGACTTAGACCACCACCACATCATGTGAAATCTCGGAATTCTTAATAAGAATGACGAGGCATCATTTCACATTCTATGTGAGTGCTATGCTTTCATTCACACTAGGAGCCAAGTCCTCAAAATCTGCAGATGAGAGCATTAGTTAAGCCAAGTCTATGCAGATTATTGTAAGCTAACAGTGAAAAGTTAAGGCTCCAGTGCCGCTATCTGGCCTTTCTCCGTTGGTGCTGCTAGAGTTTATGCTTTGCGATTCCATGTGCGAATTCGTTAATGAGCATTTTCAAGTGCAACTAGTCTGGAGCACTGTTGGGCCTGATTCTGTACCCTGTCTCTGAGCACTCGCTTTAAGTTCCCCCTCGTAATGCCACATGCTGTTCTGGTCCGATTACCTTCTTATCGGTAATGCAAAAATCCTAGTTGAGCAGAGGCCAGATAAGGACACTGGATCATTTTTTTTGTTATTTTATTTCTTCGGATGATATAGTAACCTGAAGCCCAGTTAATTGTTACCGTAATGCTCTCATGTATTCTAATATATTTTAGAGTTTATCTCTACAGCGCGACAGCAGTGGCTTTTAGAGCAGACTGACTGTTCAACCATATGAGAATGCTATATTAATTTTTCAAGAAATTTAGCGTTTTTATAAGAAAATGTAAATTACAAATATAAAAAAGTATATTTTTACACCCACTCAACCGGATAACGTGAATTAAATAGATGTTAGCGTACATTCTGCATAGAAATATAAACCATTATGCCGATAAAACAGAAGCATGCGCAACCAGCCTCGTTGTTTTACCCCAGAAGACTCCTGCAACAGATCCTTCCTTTCTAGAGCCATACCATAGTTGGTTATCCTACCCTAAGGGCTCATGAGCTTGTTTGTAATTCCGCCCTGTCAGGAATCTCAATATTGAATTTCCCTTGAAGCCAACGTTAGCAGGTTTTAAGAGATTTATATTGTGGAAGTGTTTTTACTTACAAGATTAAGCTATCATTCTTTATTTTAAGGGTGTACATAATAATGACTGACACATACGAGTATAATATTTTCCTACACTTTGTAATAACAGAAAATACTCCATACTATTATTAGATTCCTTTTAATTTGAGCAAAAATAAAGCGTAAAAAATAAATGTGAAGTGTAAAAATGTGGTCACAAATTGACAATATTGCGGCAATCTGCAAAACAATGGGGCAATGGCGCAGTTTGTTAGTTTCAGCGGCAATATTTTTAGATAGCCGTGAATAAGTGAGTGGGTCGTCGCGGACGGCGGTGCGCCCAAATATTTACAACGCTGTAATACAAAAGGACGTTAGTGGCCCGAACAGAACAGTTGATGCGAAGCCAGTAGAGTAAGTCGTGTTTATAACTTACACAGCTTATATTGAAAATTGATACCATTAGCCAGCTTGGAATGTATCAGCACCAAACTAATTAGTAGAAGTATTCGATATTTCCGTAATCACCCAAAAGGATTGCATGAACACTTCAGAAGAAATAATGTTGATGTCAGCGCTCTAGTCCTGGCAGCATGGGGTGCCCATATTGTGCAAAAAATTGTAGTTGTAATGTATTTGTAATTATGTCAAAGCGATTTTTTTTTTTGCAAAAGTGGAGACTACACACTTACGTACCGTTATACTAGTAATACCTATGACAATTATGTAGCTTAGCTTACGTATAGAATATTTAACAAAAAAATTACATCTGGTATTGATTTAATTACATTAATTATTAAATAAATCAAACTAAGACCATAATTCATTTAAAATTAAATCAAAATGCATAAGAGTGAAATTGAAATAAATTAACATTAAATTAGGTCATTCTAAATCAGTGTGTGTAACGCTCCAGTAGAATAGTCTGGGATCGAGATAGCTTACCTCTCTACTTACCAAACCAACACCAGGATCACGTACTGCTGCTCAAGTAACTGTGTTAAAAGCGGCATCACGTCTAATAGAGCGATGGACGTCAATTTGAGACCCACTTCACGCCGTTGTTGAGAGACATTCGGAGTAACGGGCGGGCGCGAGTAATGCGACCGAGCGGGTGATTTAATGCATTATTGGTTCGTTGGCTTAACTAAGTAACGATTACTGTTGTTTGTGATGGGTGACTAATATTTGGTTGTCTCGAATTACCAATAATTATATGAAAAGCTCTTGGTCGGCGGCGTAACTATACCATCTGAAGCCAGTGGCAAATCCTTTAGATGTCCTCCCTCTGTCTTTTGGCTTTGAATGTGTTGAAATCTTAATGATAACTTTAAATTTGTAGGTCTCTATTCGTGCCTCACTTTAATTGATTTTACGCACTAATTGTTTTATTCCCAAAACCAACATAATTTACCAACCGTCATCGGTAAATCCTAGCATATCCCAAACTAATGGTAAAAGCCCGAAAAATCGTCTACTCTCTGTGAAATCCTTACATTTACCAACTTAAGATGGTAAATCTTAAGATTTACTGGCAAAACCTAACATTTACCAATATACGGACTTTTACAGTAACATATACACCGTGTACCTGAGGATATGCTTTAACTTAGGCCTATTACTAAGACCATCAAGTTGAACAAATGTCAACAACAAATTACGAAAAAAAATCTACTGTGCCATATATTTCGGTGTAGTAGGTACTTAGGTCTTGAAATTTTCTATGAAGTACCTGTTTTTTTTTCGCGATTTGCGTATTGGTCTTATCGTGAAAGTTAACTAGTTTGATGGTCTAAATTAATGCATATCCTCAGCAACACGGTGTATACAGCGCGACAGCCTCGATTCGTCAACCAATCCTCACCACTATTGCCCCACGATTAAGCGTGGCGCTTACTGCTTCAGTAATCGTTTTAAAAATGTAGGACCTATAGTTAGAAAGCATCCATGATGCTCCGTACTCAGTCCTGGGACCTTGCTGTAATTCTTTAGAGCGAGGCAAACACTATATTGACACTAAGATACCGCTTTGCAACGTATAGCACCATCTTGTTCTTACAGCGTTTTTGATATTCTTGTAAGCAATCATAGCAAGAGGGCTGGCTCCAACTGACTACCATTATTTCTGCGAATTGGTATTTTTTTACATAAAGAAAGAAAGAGATCTATTGATTAAAATGTACTATTTCCTGACGTGTCTTGATTAGTTCATGACGTGCCATGATTAGCCCTAGCTTATCTTCCATATATTATTGACATGCATGTTAAATAATCCCAAATAAAAAAATCCAAGCGCAACAATAAAAACAAATGGAAATTAAATATATATAACAATAAGAATTATACTAAGGCAACTTAAAACTCATCATGACATAATTATCTGAAATGTATCATCACAATGAGGGTAAATACTTTGATGAAATAAATATGTTTTACATTAGAAAAATATCAGATCAATTTTATTCTTATCCCTGATATTATTATTAGGGAAAGTTATAAAAATTAGGGTGGATTGTACGCATGTAAATCACCTTACAAAATATCGCTGTGTACAAATGTCCAGGAATATAGACTAGACAATTACGTTGTACAAGTTATAAATGTTAACTTTGACTTTGGGTATCAAGTACACTGAAAAATAAATGATAATATGTATCAAGAATAAGTTGCATGAATGAAGGTGTGTTACCTTCATTCATGCAACTTATTGAAATACGAGCGGACAAAGATGCGTGATTACAGTAATAAAGTATAGTTGGTTGGCCGTAATAAGATTACTTTTTGGATGTAACTATGATTTTTGTGGATTTTATTAAGAACTTGATCACTTTTTTGGCAAGTCGCAATGCTTGAAATGATTAATCATTTATCTTATTAGAATTAACAATTATACTTGTCTACAAAAGGTGACGTCACCAAAATTAAATAAGAAAGTTTATTGTTTTGAATATGTTTTACTTATTAAGCGTTCAATCATTTCAAATTGATTTTCATAATCATTTGTGGTTTGTAGTTTTAAAAATGTTGATGATTAATTTTATTATAATATATGTTACTCAAACAAGCAAAATTTCAACTTGATAAGCTACCATTTTTTTCAGTGTAAATAAATATATTCCGCTTCGTCTTACGCCTAGCACCAAGGGATGCGCAAGTAAAAATAAAGGCTAATAGGCACGCGATCAGAAGTGACGCGCGAATCAGCCGTGTGCGCGCCACCTAACTGCTTTTATTTTATTTTCTCTGTTGTTTACATTCGCTGTAATCGCCTTCCAGTTTCTGCGTGTTACATTTTCTGTTTATAAAAGTGATTTTTTTTACATCTCAAATTTTTTCGTCCATCTATCGCATGTCACATTACATTAAAACATGATCTTTTATTTCACTGTTTCGTATAATTAGGTCAGGTTTGGTCTATGCGTTAGATCTTCGACTTTGAATCTGTGTGGCGTGGCAGTGGTTCGATCTTGGTGTAGAACGTTACAGAAAAAAAATTATTACTCTAAAACTACGAATAATCGCGGAACATACATGGGGGTGATTCGGGTACTCCAAGAGGTGCTCTAACTCTGGACTTTCGCTTGACACTATTTTTTGGGACACCCTGTATAATAAAATCGTAGGGGTACAAAAATCTGTAATTGCGAAATATTAAGAAAAAAAATACACAGGTCGCCTTAAAATCATTAGCAGAACACGATAGAATAGTTTTAATAAAAATTGTTTGTTTGTTTGTTTGTCTGTTTGTCCGGGAAGATCTCCGAAACTACTGGACAGAATTTGATATGGCTTACACCACAATGCTTAGAATTTTCCGGAAGAACATTTAGGCATAATTTCGTTTGTTTAAATTCACTTTTTATTTTTAGTGAAATAATACCATACAAAATTTTCGAGATGGCTTTAGGTAGAAAAACAACATGGCGCACGTGAAATTATTTTGACAAGTCTGTCACATAGTACAGAGAGAAGGTATTTTCTTCTACGAAGGAAAGGCAATGGAACTACGCCATACAGCCTGATCTTAAGTAATTAGATTTCGAAAATTGAAAGGCAGGAATGAAGTGTTTCACATAGTACAAATAAAATTTAATATTTTTTGTTAATGGCTGTGCCCAACTGGATTTCGCCAACCAAATTGTCTTTTTCTTATGTCGTACCGTGGTGGTAAGGCAAAAAGATCAAGCCATACAACCAATGTATAAAGCATTTTTATGATAATACTTATCGAGTGACCATAAAATTGGTAGATTGGTTTAATTCTTGACTAATTTTCACAAAATCGGTACAATTTTTGAAATATTTGAAATGTTGAAAAATGAAGATACTCTTTTCAAGGTATTTTGAAAGGTGTTATATGTTTTTACATTAGGACTAAGGAATCAAACTCTTTCATCCATTTAAAACTATTAAAAGTAATAGATTAATATTGATAATTTAAAAAATATCTGACTGCAATGTTCTGGGTTACGCGTAGAGGGACGGGACGGGACTCTTGATCCTAATGTTTAAAATGACGGATCACATCTTTTTGGATCCACCCAAGGAACATGGATATCGAACGAAGAACCTAAAGAGTAGAACACATTGAACCTAGCCACGTTGACTTAATTTGACATGACTGCCGATAAAGTTCGTTTCCAAACCCAGCAATATGCATATCAAATGAAAGGCCTTGATGAGTAGAGCACTATGAACATAGGAAAATCGCCCTAAATTCAACATGGTCGCCGCTCAAATAAAACGGATAAAAGTTCGTTTCCAAAGCCAGCAATATGGGTATCAAATGAAAGGCATTGATGAGTAGAGCACTATGTACCTAGCTACATTGACATAAATTCAACATGGCCGCCGCTCAAAAAAGGTGGATAAAAGTTAGTTTCCAAACCTAGCAATATGGGTATCAAATGAAAGGCCTTGAAGAGTAGAGCACTATGAACCTAGCAACATTGACATAAATTTAACATGGCCGCCGCTCAAAAAAGGTGGATAAAAGTTAGTTTCCAAGCCTAGCAATATGGGTATCAAATGAAAGGCCTTGAAGAGTAGAGCATTAGGTACCTAGGAAAATCGATCTAAATTCAACATGGCCGCCGCTCAAAACAAAAAAAGTTCGTTTTGAAACCCAGCAATATGGGTATCAAATGAAAGGCCCTGACGAGTAGAGCACTATGAACCTAGCAACATTGACATAAATTCAACATAGCCGCCGCTCTAAAAAGAAGAATAATAGTTCGTTTCCAAACCTAGCAATATGGGTATCAACTGAAAGGCCTAAAAGAGTAGAGCATTATGAACTAAGGAAAATTGCCCTAAATTAAACATGGCCGCCGCTCAAAAAATGGATAAAAGTTCGTTTTCAAACCCAGCAATATGGGTATCAAATAGAAGGCTTTGATAAGTAGAGCACTATGCACCTAGCAACATTGACATAAATTCAACATGGCCGCCGCTCAAAAAAGATAGATAAAAGTTCGTTTCCAAACCTAGCAATATGGGTTTCAAATGAAAGGCCTTGAAGAGTAGAGCATTAGGAACCTAGCAAAATCGACCTAAATTCAACATGGCCGCCGCTAAAAAAAAGGATAAAAGTTCGTTTCCAAACCTAGCAATATGGGTATTAAATGAAAAGCCCAAAAGAGTAGAGCATTATGAACTTAGGAAAATTGCTATAAATTCAACATGGCCGCCGCTCAAAAAATGGATAATAGTTCGTTTCCAAACCCAGCAATATGGGTCTCAAATGAAAGGCCTTGATGAGTAGAGCACTATGAACCTAGCAACACATAAATAAATTCAACATGGCCGCCGCTCAATAAAGGTGGATAGAAGTTCGTTTTCTAATCTAGCAATATAGGTATCAAATGAAAGGTCTTCAAGAGTAGAGCACTATGGACCTAGCAATATTGACGTAAATTCGACATGGCCACCGCTCAAAAAAGGTGGATAAAAGTTCGTTTCCAAACCTAGCAATATAGGTATCAAATGAAAGGCCTTGAAGAGTAGAGCACTATGAACCTAGGAAAATAGCACAAAATTCAATATGACCGCTGCTCAAAAAAAACTGATAAAATTCGTTTCTAAGCCCAGCAATATGGGTATCAAATGAAAGGCCTTGATCAGTAGAGCACTATGAACGTAGCAACATTGACTTAAATTCAACATGGCCGCCGCTCAAAAAAGACGGATAATAGTTGCTTTTCAAACCCAGCAATAGAGGTATTAAATGAAAGTAGGCCCTGAAGGGTACCTAGAGCAGCCATGCTCTAAGTGTGTTCCGCGGAACCCTAGGGCTCCACAATATCCCTATAAGGGTTCCGCAATAATTTAGAAAAATCAAAACACCCTCTCTGGTCGTACTTTTATTATGCTTATTAATAAAGAATACACTTTTAAAAACTATTGTTTTATTTTAGGGTTCGGTCAAGTATTTCGCTTTCCAAAAGGGTTCCGTCACCAAAAAAGTTTGAGAACCGCTTCGGGGCCTATTGGATGTTCGATGTTAGATGTTACCTGTGTTTAGTGTCCTTCGAGACCGTGATAATGCAACGATCGTGAACTAACTAACGATAACTCCAAGTTTGTGTGTTGGATGTTAGTCATCACGGCGAGTTTGCTAACCGAACTATGCCAGCAACACTATATCGCACAGTACACGCTACAAAAACGGAAGTCTCAATACATTTTAAGGCTAACCGCATAAATACGTTTTTTCGCATTCGTTTTCTGAATGCGGGCATCCGAATGCATCAAATCTATACAAAATACTCATTGACTGCCGCACACGTTCGTTTTTATTACGAACGGAACACGTTCTGTACGTACGTTTAGGTAGAATGGTAGAAATCCCGAATGAGAAGAAACGAACGTCTGCGCTACGTTCACGAAACTCCGTGTATGTATTCCGTGATCGAATATCGAATACGGAAAACGTATTTGTACAGTAACCCCCCTATTCATGCTATACATTAACTCTACGAAAACCGCCAGTATTACGAGCGACATAAGAACGGTTCAAAGGTCAAACAGTATAGCTTGACAAGGAACTTACTGTACGACCAGTCAAAATTGGCCAAGTCATATCCAAAAAATATATTTTGTTGGTGTTACCAACACCCATTATAAAATCTAAACTTTATTCGTATACAGTTCTAATTTATTAACAATTGTTTATTTTAATTCGAAACATGAATACGATAAAGATTATTCTTGCAACTGTGTAGTTCTTTCTACTGAAGAAGAATTTATTAATATCAATAATGTCTCTAAAACAATAATTATACTTAGTGTTTATAGTAATATGTAATGTACTTAATTTTGTGGACTGTTAGAAAAAGAGCATTACGAACCTACGAAAATTGTCCTAATTTCGAAATGGCCGATGCTCAAGAAAGGCAGAATAACGTTGAATCATTATGGAATAAAATGGAGGAAAAAACTAAACACTGTGTTAAGTATTTTGATGGCGAAACGTAGTTCGCGGGCACAGCTAGTGTACAATAAAATTATATAAATAATAACCGAACTATTGCCACTAAACGTTATCGTTTGTTCGGTGCTTCGTATCAACCGAACTACTGCCACTAGAGGAAAAAGTTGGGTGTGTAAAAAATACAATATGGGGAATAAGAAAATAGATCTTAGAATTTCGAATTTTCAATGACGCCATATTAACTTTTATGTCATAGTATGTTAACATGGGTAGGTTTCGACTTCATAGGGTGTTGACCAAACACCTTATAGATTTAGGGTTAAAAAGGCCTCACAGGACTCGAGTCTACCTCAGCTGAGATGCACCCTTCTCATCAATTTGAGGGAGACTTGTGCAAAGTAGTAGGCGTAGAGATGATGATATCGTGGTGATAATGACGATGATTGTAATGAAGGTGTTAATATTTATGACATAAGTTAAGCGTAATGCAATACAAGTCGTCGTTTGCATGATTATTTTGAATGAAATCCATCTCGACGTCTCTAGAAAGCTATAATTAATCAGAAAAACTACACCTTTAAAAGCGGTTCCAGTTAAAACAGTACCCCTTTGAACATTATTCAGAAACGTGTCACGGAAGAACGAATTAATAGCGAAGTCGCGAGATATTTTCCTTTCCCGTGTCGCGGCTCGCACTTGGCCGTTTTTTATGTTCAGCAGGAGTCATAAAAGCGCCTCGGTCGCCATAAATTGTATGAATATTTCACGGAGCAGCCGCTCTCCGGCGCCTCTCTGTTACAAGTGCAGTATTTCGTCCAACTTATTCAACGTCTTGCCAATAAAATAAGTTTGACGTAAAACCGGTAGACATTTGAAAATTTCGCACTGCTCCTCTGAATTTTCTATACAAACGAAAGGTTCGCTGGCTAATTACGGAAGTACTTGATCTCGGATGTGGAAATTTGACACGGAGCTAGATATGCTCGGGGTTTCTCTACGTGATCGAATCAGAAATGATGAGATTTGTATAAGAACTAAAGTCACCTATAAAGCCCAAAGAATTGTGAACCTTAAGTGGCAGTGAGCAGGATACAGCTCGCAGGACTAACGGCAGTTGGGGCGTAAAGGTCCTCGAATGGCGTAGCGGCCGTGTAGGTACCGGGAGAGGCAGCAGCGTTAGTAGCATCCTAAAAAGTTAATCGATGATCTGGTCAAGGTCTCGGGGAGCTGTTGGATACTATAGTAGCGCAGGTAATGTCAGGTATTTACGGATTTCAAAGCATCCTTACTAAAGGAATGAATTCAATTCATTCAGGAAGGAGTCAAAATTGTGTGACCCCTTAATAATTAAACAGCAAAGCTAAAATATATTCACAAAAATTGCTCTAAAATATAATAGAAGTAGCTTGATTTTGTATTTTCTTTAAAAATTCTCAATAAATTGGATATTGATACGGAGTTATCAACAGTAATTAAAGCTTAAATTGCCTTACCGTTCAAAGTTCAATAAAGTTAGTTTTGATCGATTTTGGATTAGTTCTCGTTGGCTAATGGTCATAGCGTCAATACGGTATACTGAAAACGCAGGTTCGAATCCTCGCCGAGATGATAATCTTTCTTGTATTGTTTTATTTTTTAAGAATACAAGTATTTATTAAACTATAACTTTTAAAAAGAAATATTAAATGTATGAAACGCAACTAAAATTTACTGTAACAAACGAGCAAACAGACAAACGAACATGAGGCTTCTTAACTCGGACGGACCTAAACAAATATCAGAAATACAAATCATCTATAATTGACAAGCAGGATTCACGAGCTTCCACGAAGACAACATACAAGTCGGCACAAGTGTCCATATTTACACGTCGTCCGTGGACGAGCCCCAAACAATAGTTAATGGAGGCGGTGCAATTAGTCTCGGCCGCCATCGCCAACTTGGACGAGACGATGTCCGGACCAACTGTTTACATCGTCCACTGTTCTAGTATTGGCGATCGGTAGTGGCTATTTGACGAGCGGTGTCTTTTTATTTGTATTTACAACGGTTTGTATTTGTAGTTACCAGCGTGATATTGTGCACCAAATCCTCCACTTCGCCTTAGGACAGACCCGTGCCCAGAAGTATATGAGTTGAAGTGTTTCACAATGGAGTAATTTTATCTCTTTGAGTAGTACGAGACAAGAGCAGCTGTGATATGACAAGATCACGTAAGCGAGCATCAGAAGTTTTAAGGGGTATCTTAGACCTGAAGCAAGAAAACGATGTTATTAATATCATATAATATCGTCAGTATGTCTCAAGGATCTCTACACTGATTGGTCATGCGCTGCCTGCAACCAGGGCCAAGAATATCCAGCGAGCTAACATTTTTATGGACCCAGATTTTATGTTTTGATTTAATGTTTAATTGGCAAGGCGGATTTAGAAAATTTAGATTAGGTAGAAACTTGCCTCTATCTGCTACTTATTTTACACGCTTTTAAAAATGCAATGATTTACCCGAATACGTAAGTTGAAATGTCATTACTTCTATATTCGCAGTAAAAATGATAAAATAGCTTTAACTTAAATTAGAATGAGAAGATTAAATTTGAAAGTTGAGATCTAATCGCATGTATTGTCCACAGTAAGCTACAAAGACAGTTAAAACATCCTCGCCGTCGCTCATATGCCAGCCGCGTCCTAAGTCTTGGGCGCTGTAAACTGATATAAACTAGTGTTAGCCGGCACAGAATTCATGGCGATATTGCTTCGGCCGCTCAACATTCCTCGATGAGATAATGGAAATCGACATTGAACTGCATTAATTAAACGCTCTGCAACTGATTTATAGTATTACTATTGAGTAACGAAAATTGCTACCAGTCTCAAGCTCAAGAAGTTTTCAACCAACACTTGCGAGTAAAATACTTCTGAAATTGGTAGCATAGAAGGTGAGACACCATACATTTTGCAATGAACCCTTTATCTGTATCTATTTCTCATTCAGCATATTATTTGTATTTTAAAACATTACATAGACTATCATGTGACTCAATATCCGTTACAGTAATCTTTGAGTTAAGACCCAAAAAAGATAATACTAAAGCAAAGTTCAAATACAGCGTAAAAACTGACATTAGCCTGGTGTTTCGTTACCATAACCTTTGTTTATTTTATATTTTTGTTATTATAATTCGATGTTCGGATACGTAGCGCGAAAACAAAACGCAGTCAAAAACGGCTGTCATACACTTAGTACTGGACGGTGTTCTTTGTTAATGTCGAGGGTAGCCGATTCATTCCGTTTGTTATCGCCATCGAAGACGTTACATATCTGAAGCAATAGTTATAAAATTGTGTCTGTTCGGTTGAACATCTGGTGAATTATTGGTTTAAACAGCGTATGATCGTGAAACATATTATTATACGAAAACGGACACAAAGGCAGAAGCTCATCGAGTACATTGGACAACTTAAAGGTAAGTAAGTGCATTATATTTGTTTTTTTGTGCTATCTAATTCGAACATCGATATTGATTAAGTTTCCCAAGATATAGTTTATTGTCACCACTTGGGTGCATTTGCTACATTTTTATTGGTGCCGAAACCCAGGAGTTCTGCCTAGTATTTAATTTATTTATGTGTTTTAATGTTGTTTTAATACGTGTAAAAAGAACTAAATTTAATCAATCAATTATAACAATATACGGTACGACGTCTTATTTTATCACTATCGAATCGTTATAAAACGAAACCAGTGTATATCTATAATAGGAACAATCTAAGCAATCATTAATTAATACCTATAGTTGTAGGCATCGGTGCTTAGTATTAACGGCCTTTATAGTTAAGTGTTTTTGTTTTATACATTTTTAATTATCTTACATCGTAAACTAAATCAAACAAATTAGGTAGGTATATATGGTTATTAAAAGTTTGAAATCCACGCTCCGTTATTATTCTAAGCTACGCTGCATAGACAGACAGAATTGTTGTTGTTAATACAAAACTGGTTTCCGCGCGTTGCTATATTTTGCGACAACGCACTACGTTTTAATCGTACGTTACGATTTCAATTAGTGTCATCTTATTTCGAACGTTGTTTTAATATTTAAACTTTCTGTTCTTAGCAAAAATTCTAGCCGTGAGCAGAGTATATTAAAAAAATCTAAATCTAAATCAAAGGAAACAGAATTTTCTGTGCAAGATTTGCCATCTCTTCGAAGAAAACGAACTATAGCTTACAAGCGATTATCGAAGGCTTTAGAAGTCGGTCTTTCTGCATCTAGTGACG
This sequence comes from Schoenobius gigantellus, assembly GCA_963935595.1. Classification (NCBI taxonomy): domain Eukaryota; kingdom Metazoa; phylum Arthropoda; class Insecta; order Lepidoptera; family Crambidae; genus Schoenobius; species Schoenobius gigantellus. The sequence continues at coordinate 937,630 of OZ012549.1, read as the reverse complement.
AATCACAACGCGATCTTTTTTTTTTCTTATTATCAGGAACTGAAACATATTGCCACGAATTTCGAAGATGCTCACTTCAATATATTAGACATTTTGAACGACCCTGATAACGAAGATAGCGAATTACAAGAAAGCTTTGATGACATGTATTACAGAATTTTATCAATTCACCGTCAATTTGTTAAAACCGAAACATCGTTTGAGCCTCTTAGCAATTCAAAATTGAACATTCGATTGCCTAAAATTCTTTTACCCACATTCTCTGGTAATGTAAAACAGTGGCCTGAATTTTACGATACTTTTAATGCTCTTATACACAATTGCGATTCCATAACTACTACAGAAAAATTCCACTATTTAATTTCTTCGCTCAGCGGTGATGCTTTATCTACAATCAAGGCATTTCCTGTAACTCATGAACACTATAATGATGCTTATCAAGCTCTTGTCACGCGGTTTAAGAATACTCGTACTTTGGCATTTACATGTTGGAGAGATATACTGAATGTGGACCTAAAGTGTAATGATGTATTAGAGTTTCGCAAGGCTTTGGATCAGTTAGAGGAAAACTTATGTATTTTAGGCACACTAAATTTACCTGTTGATAAGTGGGATTTTGTTCTTGTGTATCATATACTATCAAAATTGGACGCAGATGTGCGGCGTAGTTTTGAAGAAAAATATTCAAATATTGAACTACCGACGTATATTCAATTAAAAGAATTCTTAAAATCTAAATGTGAGGCTTTGGTGCGGGACACGCATTTTGCAGATGCAGATAAATCAAATAAGATGTCGCAAAGATCAACCGGGACCGGGTATTCCAATCAGAAACGTTCATATAATGTAACACATACTCTTGTTGCCGCCTCAGATAAAAGCGATTGCTTCTCTACGTCAAATAATGTACAGAGTTTGAAATGTTCGTATTGTAGTAATTTTCATACAATCTCTGCATGTTCGGAGTTTCTCTCAAAATCAATTGACGAAAGAATGAAAATTGCTGAACAAAAAAAATGGTGTTTCAACTGCCTTAAGCCCTCTCATCAACTCAAAGAATGTATATCTGTTTTCTCATGCCGTATATGTAAACGTAAACACCATACATTGCTTCACGGTGACATCAGTTCAACCACTCCTAAGACTGCATCGACGCTAGTGTCGGGAGTCTTAGCAAACACAACTGTTTTATTTGCTACGGCAATTGTTCAAGTGAGAGATTTGTCGGGAAACATGCAATATTTTCGAGCATTATTTGATACGGGCAGTCAAAGCAACTTCATCACAGAATCCGCTGTTAACCGATTAAACCTAAAATGTGTGAATACCTGTTCGACAATCAGTGGACTTGGTGACAATCTAACTCAAATTTTAGGTGATGTTACTTGTACTATAGGAGTGAACAACTGCGATGTTTTCAAATTAGACATGCATGTCATTCCTAAAATTTGTGGTGATCAACCTGTTGCTCGATTGAACAAGTCTTGCTGGTCTCATATTAACACGTTAACACTAGCTGATCCAGGATTTGATATTCCTGGTCCAATAGATCTGTTATTTGCAGCTGATGTATTTGCAGAATCTCTTCTTAATGAAAGTAAAAGAGGAGTTCAGGGGCAGCCTACGGCATTCAATTCGATCTTTGGTTGGCTTCTTCTCGGTAAAACACGTTTAGCGTCGGTAACATCATTGTATAATCAACAGCTAAATGCTGACAATTCTCTTAATTCTTTAGTGCAACGTTTCTGGGAGCTAGATTCCGTACCGAAAGCATCTTTGTTGACCCCTGACGAACTGTCCTGTGAACAAAAGTTTGTTGACGAACACTATCGAGACGCGACGGGACGATATGTGGTTGCTTTGCCTTTTAAAGATGATGTTGAACCGTCATTTGAGGGTTCGCGCGAAGTAGCGTTGAGGCGTTTTCACGCGATTGAGAGAAGGTTATCACGAGATAAGGATTTGCATCGTCAGTACACAGATTTTATGCTAGATTATATTGAAACAGGTCATATGTCCCTAGTCTCGGCTCAAGATGTAGGAAAAGGAAAATATTACATACCCCACCATTGCGTCCTGTGTCCGGACTCTATCAGTACTCGACTGCGCGTTGTTTTCGACGCCTCAGCAAAAGATAATCAATCACGATCTTTAAACGACTCACAGCTAACGGGGCCAAAATTACAAGCTAATATTGTTGATATCCTTTTACGCTTTCGAAGACATAGCATTGTTTTTATAGGAGATGTTCGGCAAATGTATCGCCAAATTTTGGTCACACCAGAGCATCGTGATTTCCAACGCATTTTTTGGAGATCTACACCAAACGAACCTCTTAAGGAATACCGCCTTAATACAGTTACATACGGTGTAGCATCTTCGCCATTCCTTGCTTGCCGTTCATTACAGCAGCTCGCTGCTGAGGAGGGAGATTCTTTTCCTATGGCGAAGCAAATTATCATGTCGGACGTATACGTCGATGATGTAGTCAGTGGTTGTTCAGATATCCCATTAGCAAGAAAAACTATAAATGAACTTGTAACTCTATTTCAGTTAGGCCACTTCAAACTCCGTAAATGGGTTAGTAACTGTCCGGAAATTCTAAAAAATCTTCCAAAGGAAGATCTGCGCCTGGAATCATTCTCATTTGATCCATGCGAGGAATCATCTCTTAAGGTACTCGGCTTGGAATGGGATGCTGTTTCTGATGCCTTTCTCTTTAAGGTAAAACCGTCAACACTTCCGTGTACTAAGCGTTCTATTTTAAGCGAGCTTGCAAGAGTGTTCGATCCGTTAGGGTTTTTGTCGCCTATAACAATTCAAATAAAATGTTTAATACAAAGGCTGTGGGTGATCGGTGTTGGATGGGACGAGATGCCGCCCGCTGATGTTGGCAGTGCGTGGAAAAAATACCAAGATCAACTGTCATTGTTGTCGCGGATTCGAATACCTCGCAATCTTACCCAAGGTAAGGTCATTTATCAACTCCATGGATTCTGTGACAGTTCAGAAACAGCGTACGGTGCGGTTGTATATTTGCGTGTTGCTGATGAAGACGGGTCGATTCGAACGTTTTTCGTGATGTTTAAGGCACGTGTTGCACCATTGAAAAATATGTCGGTTCCTCGACTTGAATTGTGCGCTGCAGTGTTACTCGCAGATCTTTATAAATTTATTCGGGGCGTTTATCTATCATCAATTCCTATCGAGGCTGTCTATCTCTGGTCGGATTCTACTGTCGTTCTTGCATGGTTGCGTGCATTTCGTCACGTTGGACTACATTTGTTGCTAATCGTACTAGTCATATACAAGACATAACTCCGACTGATTGTTGGTATCATGTGTCTTCGGAAGACAACCCAGCCGATGTTTGTTCTCGTGGACAATACCCACACGAACTCGTTGATAACGTGGTATGGTGGGCGGGACCAAAATGGCTATCAACGCCTGTAACATCATGGCCAAGCCATAAGGCCCCTTTATCTGTGGACAATGAGAAGATTGTGGACTCGGAGTCACGAAACTCTACTGTATTAATTTCTGAACCAAAAAACGACAATTCTATATTCGGTATGTTAATAACACGTTTTTCGTCGCTTTCAAAAATTCTAAACATACTAGCTTACGTTCATCGTTTTATTAATTTTTGTCGACTCTCAAACGATGCAATTCGAGCAACTTTCATAACGAACATAGAGCGCCATAATGCTTTACTCTCTATTGTAAAATACGTTCAGTCTTGTGTTTTTGCTGAGGAATTATCTAGATTAAAATCTAACCAAACATTACCGAAACCTTTTTGTAAGCTCAATCCATTTATTGACGACTGGCATACTGAGAGTGGGTGGAAGGATTTCCAGATCTGAGTTAGAATACGAACAAAAACATCCAGCTTTTTTACCGTCAGATCACACACTAACGGCTTTAATTATCGATCATACTCATCGTACTCACTGCCATTGTGGTATCAATACTACACATTATATTTTGTTACAACAATTCTGGATAGTCTCAGCAAAACGAGCCATACGGCGATGTTTAGCTAAGTGTATTAAATGTTATCGAGTGAGTCCAAAACCTTTATATCCATTCATGAGTGATCTTCCATCGTATCGGGTTAATCAGGTTAAACCTTTTTCTGTGGTCGGCGTTGATTTTGGCGGCCCATTTCGTATAAAATTAGGGCCTCATCGTGGTGCTAAAATCGAGAAAGCATATTTATGTCTTTTCGTATGCTTAGCTACAAAGGCAGTTCATCTTGAGGTAGTATCCACGCTATTGACGGAGGGTTTCATAGCAGCTCTGAGAGGTTTCATCGCAAAACGGGGACGTTGTAATGTTATTCATGCTGACTGTGGTACTAATTTTGTAGGAGCTAGAAATCAATTATTTAATTTAATGCAACAAGCATCGAGCTCCCAGCGAATCGAGTTTAAGTTCAACCCCCCTGCTGCTCCCCATTTCGGAGGGATATGGGAGATTCAAATAAAAGCAGTCAAGAGTCATTTATATCGTATTGTAGGAGATCAAGTTTTGACGTTCGAAGAACTGTCAACCTTGTTTGCAGAGATTGAGTCAGTATTAAATTCACGACCATTGTGCCCGATGAGCTCCGATCCCAACGATCTTTCGGTTTTAACTCCAGGCCATTTTCTAACTCAGGAGCCTTTGACGACTATTCCCGATGGCGATCTAACCTACATAAATGTATCTCGTCTTCAACGGTGGCAGCTAATACAAAAATTTCAGTTTGATTTTTGGTCAAGATGGAAGAACGAATATTTAAATTCTTTAATTCAGCGTGCTAAGTGGACAAAGCATTCTAAACCACTTCATGTCGGATCGATGGTGATAATAAGAGATGAGAACCGTGCACCACTACAGTGGTCTCTTGGTAGAGTCGTACTGCTCCTTCTAGGTGCTGATGGTGTTGCACGTAGTGCAATAGTTAAAACAAATAGAGCTCAACTCTTACAAAGACCGTTAGTAAAGCTATGTCCTCTCCCTATAGAAGACTAGTTCGTAGATTATTTTCACATTAATGCTTTTTTAAAAATAAATATAAGAACATAGTTATAATAATCTTTATGTTATCGCTTAGTTAAATATCATTAGTTCATAATTTTAATTGGAAAATACCATAATGTATTTTGGTGGGCGGAATGTTTCGTTACCATAACCTTTGTTTATTTTATATTTTTGTTATTATAATTCGATGTTCGGATACGTAGCGCGAAAACAAAACGCAGTCAAAAACGGCTGTCATGCACTTAGTACTGGACGGTGTTCTTTGTTAATGTCGAGGGTAGCCGATTCATTCCGTTTGTTATCGCCATCGAAGACGTTACATATCTGAAGCAATAGTTATAAAATTGTGTCTGTTCGGTTGAACATCTGGTGAATTATTGGTTTAAACAGCGTATGATCGTGAAACATATTATTATACGAAAACGGACACAAAGGCAGAAGCTCATCGAGTACATTGGACAACTTAAAGGTAAGTAAGTGCATTATATTTGTTTTTTTGTGCTATCTAATTCGAACATCGATATTGATTAAGTTTCCCATGATATAGTTTATTGTCACCACTTGGGTGCATTTGCTACACCTGGTAACTATCACAAATGATTACTCAAATATAATCTGTCATAAATCTCAACATAAATGTTCTTAAAAACTAAGGTTAAGTACTACACAAATTGTTACATTATATTTAATCTTGTAAAGCACGGTAAAGTTTAAATTCTAAGCTATGCGCTCAAGAGAAGGTCATGGAAAAAAAGAAAAGGAAAAACACATCTATAGTAAGATCGCAAGATAAAAACGCAGTTGTATGGCAAGACTGACTCGGATACGAAATTACCGCAGTCGAGCAGATGGCAGGCACGTAGGCACGACTGATCCGCGATGTCATCAAGTAGTCGTAGGTGAAGAGCAGCGTTGGGCAGTCGTAGGTAGTAGTTAAGCACGTCGGCACGGTTGGCCCCGGCGGCGTTAATCAGTCATAGGTAACGAGCAGGTCGAAGGAGCTTAGCTACTCCAGAGAAGCTTCTTGAGAGAGAGCAGTGATAGCGTCCCGAGGAGCTTAGCTACTCCTCAGGTGGTTCTAGTGAGAGAGCCGGTGATGGAATGTCCTGCCTAGAGTAACTTTCCTGGCGAGCACTTTCCTAGGGCAACCCATGCCGACTTATTAGAGGTGCTCAATATTCTCAAACTTGAACTCTTTACATACATTACACTCCATTGCAGTAATCGCAGAGTAGTAGTGTAGTCATAATATGCGTAGAATACGAACTAAAACATGGAAAGATTTATATTTACAATAAGAGAAAAAAAAAGTGATAAATAAGATCTCGAACATTTTACAAGATACGAGTAGCAACTACGAATAAATCCCAACTACGAATTGAATACAATACGGAGGCTGGCGGTTCTGATTCAACCGTGCAATGATAAACCGCGACACAGGGACCACACAAACATGATCTGTGCGCCTGTTCTCTGCAATCTGTCAAACAGTGCGTGTCACTATCACGCCTGACTTACTTATTTCGACCGCATTGATTCATCATCATTTATTGGAGTATGTCATAATCATCAATTATTGGAATTTTTCCTATAATACTTTTTGGATTTTTGAAATGGCATATAATTCTGCTATTTCATTAAGCACAAACCACATCACTCAGTTAATGTCGTGAATTCGTATTAAATTAGTTTTTCATTTCAGCATTGAAGAATTCATTTTTATTTTCTAGTATACCCTTGTGATCATAGATTGGATCTCGTTTCATCGTTATGAATATTACTAAGAAGTTATGCTGACAGAATGTAGGAAAGAGGCCCGCATGAGTACTTTCAAGTGCACACTAGGATTACTTTTGTCTCACAGAAATAATCTCATTTTTATGAAGTCGGCTAAAAAAATACGCCAGAGACTCAACTACATGTAACTGTAACAGCTAATATTGTAGCTTATGCCTAACACAATAAAGAACTTGAACTTGTAACTACCGCTGTATCAACATTATCATCATTATTGTCTTTCGCAATCATATGTAAAATCTTTGTCGTTGAGAAATCCAGGTAGCTCGCTTCCATCTTCTGTTTTATTGTGGACCCGTGAACTTTGTCTGCATGGATTTCTGTTATATCACATGTTTCCTGGAGAAATTATTAAAATTCAGGATAAAAGTAGCCTATGTTCTTCTTCAGGGCTCAAACTATCTCTATACCAAATTAAATTTAAAATTGATTCAGTGGTTTGGGCGTGAAGGCTTAACAAACAGACAGACAGGCTTACTTCCACAATTATAAAAATAGCAGAGATTTAAAGCTTCGTTGTAAACTTTTTGAAAATAATAGAGTTCTCATTCATTAAAAATTCGTGGCATTCTGTTAAGCGTTGCGATTCCCAGTCCACTGGCATTAAATCTGTTGGGCGGCGCGACAACACAACGGAGTTTTCATTCCAAATTTAATGTTTCGAATCAATCTGCCGAATTTATTGCCTTTTTTATTTGAACAAGACTTTTGTCCATATTGCGGTGTGCGATCGGGGTTCAGGATTACCTATCAGATTTGACGCTCATAAAAAGAAGAGCACCTATAAAGTTTTAAATTACAATATGATCGTGGATCGCAAAATCTATTATGTGGATGCTGGTGACTTACACGCAGATTACACATACGCTTAAATCTTGAAATTTTTGGATCATGTGGGTTCTTGGAGCATGTGCGGACCATGCGCTGCAGCAAGTCTTAAGTATAGAGGGTATAATTGTTCAACTGTGTTTATATTTTCAATGTCTATATACCTAATCGAATCTCTGATTTCTGCGACAATGCGTCAAAATAGAAGCTACAACGATGTTAATACATTTTTGTACTTTTAATTGCGAATTATGCGGAATTCTGCTCCGTATCGGGATTAAACCGTGCTGTCAGCGCGTGGCCGCGGTGAGCCCGAGGTTTGGAAAACGCAACTTTATTGTATTATTGCCCATTACGAAAATAATGAAACAGCTATGCTTATATGGAAATAGACACGTTACATGCTCATGCCTTTCAGTACAGGATACAATTTTCTGTTTTGATTATGATCGGATCAGGGTAGTGATTTTGTAACTTATCGTTTGATCGGCAATCGTTACCAAACTGGACAGCTTAATGAAGAAAAGCGCAATTATGTTCATTCGTTATATTGGAATTGGTTGAATCATTCGACAAGCTAAGACCGCTCGAATGACGATATTACAAGATGTTAAAGGATTTAAAAATATGTTTCAATAAAACTAAATTATCAAATCTATATAATGGCCGACTGCCGATGAGTTAAAAAATCACGCCCCAATTAGAGTTTTATATTAACTATGTGAAAATCAGCGCTGTAAATGGCGATTTAAACGATAACTTCTTCTGTCGTTCATCCCACACTTGGAATTCTCTACCTGCGCACGTGTTTCCTCCATCCTACAACATGGGTTCCTTCAAAAGAGGCGTGAAAAAGCATCGTTTGGGCCGGCAAGGGGCGGGCAGGTAGGAGAGTGGATGTCGTCCCTACTCTATCTGTCAACTCATTTGGGCCTCTTTCACCGCTTAACATCAGGCGGGAAGAGGTCATTTGTCGGGCCATCCATAAAAAAAAGATAAGGTAGACTTTTTAAGTTACTTGCCTGTTCTTCTCATTGGGAGACAATTATCCAGCCGGTGTAGATTCCTTTTTCTCCCCTACTTCTATCAGACACAAATAATACAGCCAACGCTAGAATAAAATGTAAGCGGGTGAACAACTTAGTTCAATGACACCATCAGAACTTTTATAATTAAAAAGGTCGCAAATATCCACGCACGCGGCAATCAGGCTTCGGTGAAAAAAATATTATGGCACCTCATTAAAATACAAAAGCCGGTGGAGTCAAATGAATGTGCTCGAAACCCATGTTTTATGCATCAGGCACGGAGTCAGGTGGCAAAATTAAATTTAAGAATGCAAATGTCAGTCAAAAGTGACAAGCTGAAATTATGGCGGTCGCGGGATCGGCGTCTTCATATCGCGAGGCCTCCTTGAATTTTTATGCGTCATTGTCGAATTATGCGGTTCATTTATTTGGTTTAGGACAACAGGACACTTCTTTGTCGCTTCCATTTGTCACGAATGATAAAGTCTCAGTTGTATTATTGCATTTTTACGCAAAAGGCGGAATTATATTGCTCGTGTAATCCCTGATGATAAGTGGTCGCTTCAGCTTATAAAGCTTCTGACTCTTTTTGAACATTTTAAAATGGTTAAAGATGATATTCACAAGTAAAGATAACTGCTCCTACAAATATTTAACCTTGATATAGCATGTGTTAATTAAAAAAGTTATAATGTATTTTTTTTCGCTTTCGGCCTTTATTGTACTACGTGTAATGTCACTTTGTGCATTATATAACTTAAAAAAAATAACTAAGTCTGTTTTATCTGCATATTATGAATGAACAAATATATTTGGCGCCCAACGTGGGTTTTTTTTTGGAAAACAAAGGCAAAATTGTTATAAAAATCCAATACGGGACCGGGGCCCTTTCTGTGGTATGCAAAATTAAATCACTTTGTGAAATATAGTCATTAATAGATTTTAAGAAATTTTGTTTTTGTGTCAACCTGAAAAATTACCTTATAATCAACGAGGAATAAAATCACCTCTGACAGCAGGATATAAACCAGCGTCCTATGTTAATTTAGTTATTTTCTGTTTTATTGAGCAATTTTAAAGAAATTCTGACACAAATATAAAATGTATATCCAACTGTTCTGCTGGTCGTGAATTCATTTCGGTGGAAAATGTTCGAACACGGTAACGTTGGGCGAAGGTGGGCACATATTGTAGTCCTTTGTTTGCGGCTCCCGGTGGATTTACGATCGAATTTGGGGCAAGCGCCGGTAATCAGAGGAATGTAATTCAGTTACGTATCGTTTCGGGTCACACGTGAATTGATGCATTCACGTTGCAGCTTAAACGCATTTTTAAAAATACCATTTTATTTTTTAATAACTGAAACCTGCGATGTCGAAGTTAAGGAAAGTGAATTGAGAAATTACCAAAGTCATCTACGTCTGGCTCGAGTGAGCACTCAAATTCATCATTTTTCTTCACGCGGCAGAAATATGGACAGTCGTTGGCTTAAAAAGGAGGTAGATAGAATGAAGATTAGCTCCAAGTAGAAATAAGTAAAAGAAAAAAAGAAGGAAGTACCCAACAGAAAATAAAGGCAAAAAAATATTTTCCAAAAAAATAAAACCGACTTCAAAAACACCAATAAGTCGTAAATAATTTAATAATAATATAACACTACATACAACATCACAGTTTTATATTCAAGTTAGTGCCAATTTAACAATATTAATTGTTCTTATATTTTTTAAGACGCAAGGTGATTGCTTGGCACAGATTTCAATATAAAACTGTGATGTTGTATGTAGTGTTTTATTATTATTATTGACGACTTTTTGGTGTTTTTGAAGTCGGCTTTAAATTTTTTTTAGTAAAGTGCGTATTAAAATTTGAGCCTAGGCAAGCACCAGAATAACTTAAAATAAAACGTCTCTAGCTCTAAACAGTTTTGAAAGAATTATCCTGAACTCATCTACCAGAAATCTTCCACCATCAGCTCAGTAACATGACATGATGACTACCAGACGCAAATACCTGAATATCTTAAGAAAAAACATGAAACACGTTGGATGTGCCTTTGAAATATAAGGGTTTCCCTCGATTTGCCTGGGATTCCAACATCAGATCATGACATGGTGACAATGGGACCACCTCTTTCGATTACTAAAATAATTTTGAAAATCGGTCCACAAATGGCGGAGTAATCGGTGAACATAAAAAATTATTTACAAAAAATATAACCGACTTCAAAAACACTAAAAACTTAAAAATAATATAAGAATAGGTAACGACAACATCGCACTTCTATATTGAAGTCGGCACCAAACGATAATCTCCTAGAAAGTGTTAAAATTTGTCACCGACTTCAATATAGAAGTGTGATGTTGTCTGTACCTATTCTTATATTATTATTATATTATTATTTTAGTGTTTTCCTCTATTTTCTATGGGATTCCATCATCAGATCCTGACTTTGGTGACTATGGGACCACCCTTGCAGTATACTCTATCGAATACAAAAATAATTTTGGAAATCGGTTTAAAAATGACGGAGTTATGAGGTAACAAACACAAAAAAACAACCGAATTGATAACCTCCTCCTTTTTCGAAGTCGGTTAAAAAAACGAAATACTAACGATTAGATTAGATTTTAAAGATTTGAAGAAATTGATTTCAAATCGAAAAGGGCTTATTGTTTAATGAGATTTTATTTAAATACCGATTTAGTAAGGCAACTTACCAATTCTTTAGATGATTGTGTTAAGTCAAATTATAGAGGAAAGATTTTATTGTTTGTTTCTTTGTTTGTATTGAATAGGCTTCGAAACTACTGAGCCGATTTTGATGAAAGTTGGTATAGGGATAGTTCGAGACCAGGGGAAAGACATAGGGTAATTTTCCTACGGGAAAAAAATTCCACGGGAAAACAAAAATAACGAGGGCGAAGTCACGAGCAGAAAGCTAGTCTTAGTATAAAAACATTTTAAAATATTGACTATAAAATGTATTGACAATATCATTATGCCTCCGGACGAGAAGACCCTTTGATGTTAAAACATCAAGGTATAACGGAAAGTTATATTATTATAACATATAAAGTCTGATGATTAAAATTATAACATAACATTTTGTAAGAGGTAGTGGCTCGAGCACGCCTTATCTGACAAAATACTTACTAGCCTGTCCTGCAGAGAGCTTAGCTGCGACCCTTTATATGGAGAGATACTGTTTAGGCCTTAAGGCTCGATGTAAGGTACAAATGACATGCTCGAGCTCTGAAATGAATATTGAAGATTTTTACTAGTAATCATTAACAGACCTTCAATGTTTGTTTCTGGTGTAAAATAACGCTTATTCTTTTAACTAATATAACCTTTGCCGATTTTTTTACACACAACAGGAAATCTCTTGACCCTTGTCTCTTCTGATGGTAAGGGACGATAAGACTGAAGGTGGAAGCGAACTTCACCTGGGCTTCTCAACAACCAAGGAACCTCTTAATGTCAGAACTCAGCAATGTTATTAAAACGTTGCTATACTTTTTGCATCCATGGGGAATCGAACCTGGAGCTCCAGATCAAAACCATCAATATCAGGTGATTATAATAAGTACGATCATAAAATAGCAGAACACTGCAGCAAATTTATATTAATCTAACAACTATAGATTACGGCGGGCTTAGAGCCGCTCTTGTATCGTGCACAATCATTCCTCCGCCCATTTAGAAGAGCAGTACAATAAGGGGGAGGTAAAATTGGTGTCAGGTTGGCACCAGCAATATAAGAAACTTGTGTGTGAGTGCTGACAATCGTACATCGATAAAATCGGTGATATTTGCATAACAATAAGTAAAATCTAATCACGTCTAAACTAAATAAATATGAACTTTAAAAACGATTTTGCGGAGTATGTGGAATATATTCCGCAAAATCGTTTGTATATAAGGTTGCACATACACTGGAACTCCTTCATAACTTAAAGCCTTACACGAACTCTACCCATCGCTAACAGATGTGCAAACAGCATGAACAGCTAATATGTTTCCGGCAGCAAGCCTAGCTTGTTCATCATCATCATCATCATCACAGCCCATATACGTCCCCACCGAGGGGCTCGAGCCTACCCTATATTAGGGTGATTAGGCCTTAGTCAACCACGCTGGCCCAGTGCGGATTGGTCGACTTCACATACACCATTGAATTTCTTCGCAGATGTATGCAGGTTGCCTCACGATGTTTTCCTTCACCGTGGGAGCGTCAGACATATGTACATATGAAATTCGAAACGAAAAACACATTGGTACATGGCCGGTCTCGAACCCCGACCCCCCGATTGGAAGGCAAGTGCCGAGTCCACTGCGCCACCGACGCTCGCCTAGCTTGTGGCAAACATTAAATAACAACAATTTTCTTAACCTCTTGTCGGTTTGCATCATCATCAGCAGATTCTTTATTTTCCATCCGTCATTACCATAGCCATAATAACATTTCTCAATGCATCGGTTACTTGGTAGAGATTGCTGCTTTGGCAATAAGGCCACCTTGTAATAATATATTTTTTTTATAATATCATACTCTAATATATAAGCCACTTAAATAAATAATTAATAATAATAAAAAAATTATAATTCATATAATAAATCTAAATAAAAAAATTTTAAAATTAACCCCATGAAAAAAATTATAAAAAATAGAATATTTTTTTAAAATACTTTGTTTGTATTTTCTTTTATTGTATAATTTTTTTAACAATGTTTTGTGTATAAATTATTAATTCATTCATTCTTCACAATTATTTTGATTGTATCGGTGATTTTGGTTCTTCTACGAATCTCAACATCTCTGATTCGATCACATAGATATAATGACCCTTTTATAATTATTTGATCTTAAGATCAGATCAATTGATTAAACCAAATTATATTTATCTATCCCAGAGATTTTTTTCTTTTATGTGTAGTTTACAACTAAGTATGTAAGTAAGTAGGACGAAACCTATAAGTTAAGATTATTGAAAAATTCATTATTTAAAAAAATTCAGCCTCAGAATCATAGTAGAAGCTCAAATCTGATCTTTGGACGCCTACTAGAGCGATATAAAACGGTATCCGACTTAAATGTCCATTATTCACGGGACATGCACTTTATAATGGGCACGGGGCATAAAAGTTTTATGGTCGTCGTAAACCTATCGCCAATATTGACCGGGTCGAGTGCCGACAATTCATGGCCGACAAATTTTGTCCTAGCGTAAAATATGTACAACGGATTTCGTTGTCCTTATTCATGAGTCCTTTTACAAAATAGCGACACAGCTTTGTCAATTGTCGTTCAATCTTTTCAAAGAGGCATCGAAATACTACGTAATATAAATGCTAAGGATTAAATAATCCTGGAAATTTATGAAGACTTAATTTGAATTCGACCTCAAAGTTATAAATTAAGTTTGAATGAATAATTTGCTTCAAGTTTGTGGGAGGTCAGAATAAATTTTTTGTTATAATAAACACACTAATTGGGGTAATTTAATGCTAGCAGCACGTGAATATACATATATTAGTTTATTGTCATACATTAATAACTATTAAATTGAAATAATTGACAAGCCTCAGAATAAACTTAACCATAATGCTCTGACCTAGCAAAATGAAATGAAACGAATTTTCAAATTAAATACTGGTGAAATATTATACATTGCTGAAATTCAAAAAATAAAGTGTGTTTATTCCACTGAAATCGTCGGAGAATTAAACTTTCCTTCACCCGAACAAAGTGCTGAAAAACATTTGAAATTTCCGCAGAACGCGTCACAAAGGGAGGCGACGACGGGGAACCGGTGCGATATTATTTAAAGACGTATTCATTTCGACGCTGGCTGTCGCACGACGTTGCGCGTCGCTGCATTTGCATACAGATGGGAACTGTCACAAGGATATTATATTACTTAACATACAAGAAAAAATACACGCGTCGGCCTTATCGTCGAGTGAAAGGGCTTAGATTTGCCAGTTAACTTTCGATGTCGCATTCACTGAGAATGGAAGCGTGCAATTTACGTAAAAGCCTAAATAGCTTGAGAATCGAAGAGGTGGATTGAATCAAATCAGTTGTTTGCTTCTGTAAAACTTCCTGCAATGCCAACTATGAATTCTCGACTCTTACTTAAAATGTATACGAGAGATTTAGTTTTATCAGGTTTTAACAATGTAGTTGTATTATTTAAATTACCTTTATTAGGTATAAAATTTGTTTGTGTATTACTTATACCTATTATTACATGATTAGGTTTTTCATGTAACAGGTAAAGGTTTTCAAAAGTTAAGGTTAAGTACTAACTTTTGGAGAGACTGCACGTATTAAACATGATTATTGACTTAAAAAGCACGAAAAAATGAAAACTTGAGTCAAATTCTATTACACATGTAATAAAATAAATAAATTTACATACATCTCACAAACAATAAAAAATTGAAAACTTGAATAAAGTTATAAGGTTCTTCGTTCACAATGTTAAAGATTTTCTATCCTTACTTCATTACTTAATGTATACTTATTACTTAATAATATTATAAATGCGAAAGTAAATCTGTCTGTCTGTGTGTTACGCAATCACGCTTAAACTACTCTACCGATTTAGATGAAATTTAGTATAGACATAGTTTAAGTCCCAGTAAAAGACATAGGATAGCTTTTATTGCAGAAATCACCCTTTAAGGAGGAGAAAAGGGGGTCGGAATTTTGTATTGGGAATCAATAACCAATAACCGATTTAGATGAAATTTGGTATGGACATAGTTTAAGTTGTGGGGAGGATAAACAATAGTTTTTATCATTCCTCAAGGGTGTAAAAAGGGGGGAGGGAAGGAATTTGTAAAAGGAATCAATTAAAAGGACTTCCACTTGGACGAAGTCGCGGGCAAAAGCTAGTTTTTTATATGTTTCTAACAAATAATAGATACTTTTGCAACTGTAATGATAATATTGACGAAAATAATCTGACACAACTTCCAATCGGTTAGAAGCGTTATTTGTATTCCATTGATCTGAACGCCCCGCGCTGAATTTAATCAAAATTCATAATTATGATGTAATCCTCGGATATAGGCAGCGTTCCCTTGTCAGCCTTTCGATAATTTCGTCTCCTGATTCGGGTTTCCTATGTAATTACGCATAAAGCGTTGTTTTGTGAAGCTGATTTCATGTAAAGCCTGTAAAGTTTTGTTAAATATTGAACAAAGTTATGTCAAATGTTATATTGGGATAGCCTTTTAGCTTAGCCTGTGTTTCGTCATTATTATTAGTCGTGGAGAAATCAACTTTCGGTTAAGCTTACTTCGTTTGCTTCTAGTATCAATAGTTACATGTATTTTATGTCTATGCGGTTCAAACTGAGGAGCTCAGCAGGGCAAAACATTAAAAGTGTAATGTATGTGGGTATAGTATATTGTATTTTTATATTATATAAGGTAAGATTAAATATTATGGTTTTAAGTCAGTAGATGTAAATTTACGAATAATATAAATACGGGCATTTCTGTAATTGATTTGTCTTGCAATACTCGTAGAAGCCGCTAAGTAAATAGTGTTTTATTTGCTTCTGCCAAGCTCCAGATTTAACAAAAAGATGTAAGACATAGTGCTTCATTATCATCATATTCATCGCTTGAGCCCATAAACGTCCCACTGCTGGGCACAGGTCTCTGTGGAGGAAGAATTGCTCTACAATACCAACTTATTACTTCAGTATTTAGAATTCAGGTGAGGTTTTCGATCGCTTTTGACATATTTTTCTAAATATTTACATTCGTATCACGCTTATATAAATGACTAAACCTTTGAAATTAGCAACGTTAAATTTACTTCAAGGCTTACATACAATTTCATAAGACTTAATTTTCAAGTTTCAGGAAACGTTTCTAAAACAGCTCATGGATTCAAGCACGCGAGTTCCGAAAACACGAGCCAAGTTAAAACGGATTTTTTGAATGAACAGGGGAAACATAATCTTGTTCTACCAAGTTTTCGAATGCGGAGAATGAGGTCTGCCCCGTTGTTATAGGCAGGTAAAGTATATAATAATTTGCAGTGACATTCTCCAGCAGCTGTTACTTCAAATCCGACACGATCTTATTCCGAATATTATTATTGGATAAGCCATTGTTAGCCTCAAAAACGAGAAAATGAGTGTCTGTAGAATATATGCATACCTTAACGGCCTTACAAATAAAAACTTATACCGAGGATAATCCTTGGAATAATTTATTCTGTGTTTTGTCTTGTTTTAGCACATGTCAGATGTAATATATGTCAAAATAAGACAGAACACGGAATAACTATTCCGAAGTTATTTCTAGGTATAAGTTTTTTATTTGTAAGGCCGTTAATGTCATAGGTAAAGTTCTTTACCTACGAGTATGACGATTGTATTTTGTTTTATACATTATTTTACAGATTACTAGCTTTCCACCTGCGGTTTCGCTCGCATGGGTAACTCAATTTTGCCTGTTTTGTACCTTCCAGTACTCTAGTAGATATTATGTAATCTGTGCTCTGGGATATATCAAATTGGAGTAGTTGCATTTCATACTTTGATTGACCAAATCAGAGTAGTAAAATTTTTCATACTTCTCAATGAAGAAATGATCGATTCCTTAATAATTTTCATTCCCGTCTTACTTCTATGGCATACTTCTTCTTTCTGAGTAAACAAATGCCTAATTACCAACTCACATATTAACTAATTCAATAATAATGATTTGCCTATACAAACCGATCCCCATTATCAGTTAAATAAATTTTTAGTTTCTAATGCAAACATTGAGATCAAGAATCTAATTCACAAATATTTTACTATCTACAAAACATTGAGATAAAGGGTGCTTGTTCAATTTACTTAAGATTTTCAAAATTTTTATATTTTAAGAGCAAATAATTTTGTATGCCCTTTTTATTAGGATACCAAGAGGCCTGACCTGACTTGATGCACCACTAGGTATGCCGTATGCCGGATACACCACAAGGTATGCCGTAGGAATGGTGTAATGATCCAAAGAGTAAAAGTGAGTGAGTTAGCAACTGTTAGTGAGTGTTACCTAAGTTTGTCACCATAATAACAATATTAATAGCATTGTTGTGTTCCAACAATTAGGAGTCCAGGTGAAGACACTAGATGTATTGACTTGTTACTCCAAAAAATGTCATATCATTGATATAAACAAGTTGACATGTGCCCCTAATAAGATTTATCTGACAAAAGATAGATTATATCTGTCTACCTTTTCAAAAAAACAATTAGCAGGTTCGCTAAGCTTTTATTTTTTATGTTTAGCCAAGAATTTGGCTACTGACAATGCTTTTATTGAGCAACACACTCAAAGTAATGTCTTGGACCAAGTTCCAAATAATTTAAATTAAATATTAAGACAAAAGAGGTAGCCTCTTGCAAGGTACTGACCAAAGGAAAGCCCAAATATTTACGGATATTTCATCAAAATATTCAAGGCTTTTCTGGAAAAGACTTAGAAATAAATTTATTTTTAGACTATGAAAATATAGATATACTTTGTATTACTGAGCATTGGCTAAAAAATTATGAGTTGTTAATAAGTTTAAATAATTATAGAATTGTGAGTTCATTCACTAGAAAAACAGCTATTAGAGGTGGATCCCTAATCATTTTACATAATGACTTACAGTTTAAAGAACGAAAAGACATAGTTTCTCTCTCCATTGAACGAATCATTGAGCTGTCATGTGTGGAACTTGATAATTTTATTATAATATGTGTATACAGACCCCCCTCTGGAAATTACTCGGAGTTTGAATCCAGTATGGAAGATGTATTAAGAATAGTATCTAGCAAAACTAAAAAAATCATTGTATGCGGTGATTTTAATATAAATATTTTAGAGGAATCACAATTATCTAGTAGATTTATTAATTTATTTAAGTCATTTAACTTGAATTATGTTTTTCAAGAACCAACCCGAATTACAGCTACGTCTGCTACTTGCTTAGACAACATCTTTTGTAACTGTAATGTACAAGATAAGTTAATTATTAACTGCATTAATTCTGACCACAGCGGTCAACTAGCTTCGTTCGAGCACCATCATGTTTGTTCTATACGTGAGATTACCTGTCGACCTATAACCAAACGCGGGATAGAGAAATTAAAAAAAAATCTTGTTAATCAAACTGCAAATTTGTCGATCGAGGGGACGAACGCCAATAATCTCTATAATAATTTATTCCATGTAGTTAAAAATGAATGTAATGATATATTCAAGGAAAAGGTCATTAAAGTCAAAAACGGGAGTAAGAAATTCAGTGACTGGGCTACTCCGGGTATATAAAAAAGTCGAAGGAAACTGTTTGACCTTTACGCTTTAAAAGTAACCTCTAGTGACCCCTCTTTCATAAATTATGTTAGAAATTATTCTCAAACATTTAAGAAAGTGTGCATGTCCGCAAAAGCTATGTACATAAGTAACAAAATCAGTTTATCTAAAAATAAAGTAAAAACCACCTGGAATATCATTAATCAGGAAACAGGTAAACTTAAAAGTACTGCAAATTCTTTCTCATTAGAAATCAATAATGAAACAATCAAATCAGACAAGGCAGTTGCCAATGCATTCGAAGACTTCTTCTCTCGCATACCCATAGAAACTACAAGTAGTCTCAACTCGTGTTCTGATGAAGCTGTAGCTCTCCTAAGGCAGAGTGTAGAGAGGTGCAACAAGGTTTTCAAATTTTGTCACATTGACGCTGACACTGTGCTAAAAACATTTCGTATGATTAGTACGAAAAAAACTGAAGATCTTTGGGGTATTTCGACCCACATAATCAAATCGGTTATAATAGAACTTGCCCCGCAACTCGCGTTGATTTTCAATAAATGTATTGATGAAGGTGTCTTCCCCGACCTCATGAAGAATAGCAAGTTAATACCATTATTTAAATCTGGGAATAAAAACGATCCTTCAAATTACAGACCAATTTCGATTCTACCAGCACTTAGTAAAATATTCGAAAAAATTGTATCTCAGCAGTTAATAGATCATTTTACATGTAATAACATTTTTCATATGAACCAATTTGGTTTTACCAAAGGTCGTTCCACGACAGATGCTGGAGTTGCACTTCTCAAACACATTTTTGCCGCTTGGGAGTGTAAACAAGATGTGATTGGTATATTTTGTGACCTGTCGAAGGCTTACTGCGTTAGTCACCAGACTCTTTTAAATAAACTCAAACATTATGGTGTCACCGAAAAAGCAATTAGCCTTATGGAGTCTTATTTGTCCAATAGGGTCCAGAAAGTTGTTATTAGCAAAACTGAGTCTGTTGGTGCATCTATAACTATGGGTGTACCTCAGGGATCGATATTGGGACCTTTGCTTTTTTTAATTTACATTAATGATCTCCCACATTTCACTAACAATCTGTGCGACACAGTACTATTTGCAGATGATACTTCTTTAATATTTAAGGTTGACAGAGGTAATGAAAATACTGACGTTGTAAATAGTACTCTTTCTAATGTATTGCATTGGTTCACAATTAATAACTTATCATTAAATTCAAATAAAACTAAATGTATAAAATTTTCATTGCCAAATGTAAGGAAAGTGGATACTATTGTGGAAATGAATAATCAAATTATTGAATTCATTGATTGTACTAAATTTTTGGGCATTACATTAGATTCACGTTTGCAGTGGGATCCACATATTGAGTCCTTGGCAAATAGACTTAGTTCTGCGGCATATGCAGTTAAAAAAATAAGACAACTTACTAATGTTGAAACGGCAAGATTGATTTACTTTAGTTATTTTCACAGTGTTATGTCGTATGGACTACTACTGTGGGGATCGGCTGCTAGTATAGAAAGTATTTTCGTACTTCAAAAAAGAGCAGTTCGCGCTATTTATAATTTACGAACAAGGGATTCTCTAAGAGATTTATTTAGAGAAATTAATATATTGACCTTAGCAGGACAATACATTTATGAAAATTTGATTTATGTCTATAAGAATTATAATACATTTGAAACCAATTTCCACGTTCACCAGTTAAACACAAGAAATAAAAATAAACTTGCCGTTCCAACGTACAGACTCCAAAAAACTAGAGGCTCATTTATGGGGAAATGTATAACGTTTTACAATAAAGTTCCACATAGTGTAACTGACTTGCCTTTTCATAAGTTTAAAGCGCATGTAAAAAAGACTCTAATGAGTAAAGGATATTATAAAGTCAACGATTATTTAAATGATGCCAATGCCTGGTGTTAATATGAAGTTATTATTCGTTATAATGTCAATAATCGTGTTGTTGTGTATAGCTATTGATGTTAACAAATGTTGTTGGCAGAAAAGAACTGACACTGATTTTGAATTAGACTAAGTTATCAAATGTTTGGTAACAACATTATTTATTGTATTATGATTAATGTATACGTCTATAACTTATTTTTTGACATTTTAAGTGTATGTAAGCATACCGATTGTATTTTTTTAAAAAAGTTTCAATGACTATGTAACAAAACCAAAATTGTAAATGGCGATTTAAAAGAGGAGATAAAAAATTTGACCTTTCGAGTTTCTTGCCTGTTCTTCTCGAGAAGGCTCTCCCAATTTCCGAACAGGTGTAGATTCAACTTTTTTTTTTTTTCATTACTACTTGTATTTGCAGACATCTTGAGTAGGTATATTCAGGATGTATGAACATACAAGGTTAAATTTATGTTTCCTTTAAATTAGAATGTTTTGCTTTGTTTTGACGTCAATAAGTGCCTGTAAAGGCATATGTTGAATAAAGATTTTTGAATTTGAATTTGAATTTGAAGTTCGTTTCCACCTTCGGCCGTATCTTCACCTATCATCATCTTTCTGTCCAGTTCTTCACAGTACATATCCGCAGTAGTGCTCTTGCTACCTACCAAACAGATACCATAACTTCAGGGGCAAGTTTTCATTTGAAGCACTGCCAAGGTGCCGTACTACATAGATTGACCTAAAACATGGTGACCACTTAAGATTGTCAAAAAGAATCCATTATTCATTGCAAGTTAAAGTGAGGCTCAAATGGACGCAATGGATGCGACGCGAATGCACTAATATTGTTTTGGTCCCAATGTCGAAAGCGACTGCTAACTCAGCGGTAGATTAAGAATCGTCAGCTTCCGCTACCGTCTTTGACTCGTCGATTTAAACTCTTTCACGGTGTAGTAAAAAGCAGAATGGCTATATAAGGAGTAAAATCAGTTACCTTAAAGCTGGCATTCAAAAGAAAAAGTTTTATAAGGACATGATACCATCTCTGATCTATATAAGTGATATATGAATCCAAGTTGGTGCACAGTTTAATTTAATTTGGAGTCGGCCACCCGCCCCTCGCTGCCGCCCCGGTAGTGCGCGGCTCGCGGGCAGGCGATTGATTGCATCATTTATAAGGACGCGATTTGATCGGCCAGTAGTGGCACCATGAGTTTGTAAGTTTTCAGGAAAGTAAGAACGAGTGTCCTGTGATCAGGGTCCGTAGCTCTCCGGAGAGGGAGCACCTCGAACCAACGGGAGAGTCCACTCTATTATTATTATTCTTCTGCTGTAACTTTTTAAATATAATAATAAAAGAAAAAAAGTAGTATCGATCAAGCCTTGCAAAAAGAACCAAATTTGTATAGCTATTTAAATTAGCCCGCTACCACTGTATGCAGCCACTGGCTACTGTCAGTAAAAAAACCCTTGGATTAAATACGTTAAGGATTAAGTAGGCTATGCCTGAATAGACCTCTTGATACAACAATGCCTTTTCGTTATTAGTGGTCTACCCGTTACCTGACCTTATGCACTATCACAAAAAAAAACTATTCCAACCCTTGTAGGCAATAGTAGGCATGTTTCTTAAATTTTAACAAAATATTTAAAATCACGGCAAGTAGTGGCAAAATGAGTTTGCCATCATTTATGAAAGTATCCTTGTAAGCATGTTTCTTAAATTTTCACAAAATGTTTAAAATATTGGATATCTTTTCTCGATCGAAGCTCGTTTTCCCTTTTCGGTTTTATCGTAACTTACCATCAGGTGAAATGAAGGCCAAGAGCTTCCCTGTTTTAAATTAAAAAGTAGTTTTTATAATTTCTATGTATTCTTAGTCTCCGATAATGTCAATTTCTGGAAATAGCTCATTTGAGTAATTTATTTATTTGGGATAACAACAATCTTTATTACTTATAGTTAATTAAATCTAGTTACAAAAACTTAAATCAATAAAAGTTATCCACGTAATACTAAGTAAGTTAGGCAGACTTAAAAAAATACAATTCAAAGCGGGTAGTTATCTATCTTAACGTCATACAAACTTGAACTTGAAGCAACTCGACTCGTGCCCATGCGCAGCGGGACAGAGGCAAACACGCTTACGCATTTTGCCTCAATCGCAAAGTTGGACACATGAGTCACTCTGGTTCGGTAGCGCAATGGTAAGCAATCGACTCGACGGTATCCCTCAGCCCAGCGACGCCGGTCGGTCGATTGCTTTACTATAGGTAATTATATTTTAATATTTTTTTAGCTTGCTTCGCATACAATAATTTAGTACTATTCTGAATTTCATACATGTATACATATATACGCATTGATTGATGTGTATATATGTGCGCACGCAAATACATTCACATACACACACACATATCCATATTATATACATCAATGCACATACACACACGCATACATACAAATACACAGACATGTGTTTCAAACAATGGTCATTAATTAAACATTAGATTTTTTTTATTTTCATCATAAAGGACTTCTTACATGTAATAAAAGGATCAGTTTCAAAAAAAAATGAGTTGTATTCGTGCATGAGTCTCGTAATTACAGCATTTTGACCATATCGCGTAGAATGTGTGATATTTAGGTGTGTTAAACGTTATTTTAGACAGTAATTCTGGACAATCAATACGTCCACATAGTAATAATAATAATAATAATATATTTATTTCAACAAGTAGGGTTACAATTTGTCATTACAAAATAATTTTACCTTAACATTCTACATTGTTGCCTGTATTTAATTACTAGTTTACCTGCAACACCATCACTAGAACTTGTCTGTATTGATGGTGTTTATACGATATACAAAAGAAGTTGCCTCGAGCTAACAAAAGTGATTATTCGAAGAGATAGTAATTCTAACTAATGGGAACTCGTTGAAAGTCTGAAAATAACTAAAATATATTATATCTGTTTATTTTTACCTTACAATACAAATATATTATTGTATACATAGATAACATTTTATTTTTATTCAATATATTCTATACATATACATACATATATACATACATACATCTAAACATATAAAAGAAGAAATATTATATATACTTTTCAATTAGATTGGTATTTTATTAGCATTAAGATAACGATAGTATATCATACAACAGTCCCATATCCATCATAACTCGTCTTTCCTGTAAGGTTAATATGTTATACATGCGACAATTCTCAATATAGTCAGTAGCTGATTTTTTAAATATATAATTTAATCTTGATGTAATTTTTTTTTGAATATTTTCTAGTTTATTAATGTAGATTAAGTAATATGGAGACCACACTTGGGAGGCATATTCTAGTATACTTCTAACATAAGCAAAATAAACAATCTTGTAGCTAGTAATATTTTTGAATGGTAAACAAGTTCGCATTATAAACCCAAGGTTTCTATAACTTTTGTATAATGCTGTCGATATGAGAAGTCATGGACATTTTAGAATCTAGGGTGATACCCAGGTCACGTACCTCTGTGGTTCTTTCGATCTGAGTTCCATTAAAATTATATTAAATTTTAATGGAATAAAAACGCATAAAAAGAAACCAATTCATTTCAATTATATGAAATGAATTGGTTTCTTTTTATGCGTAAAACTAATACAATGACATTTTTTATATTAATTGAGATATTATTTTCGATATAATAGTTATACACTGTATTAAGATCATATTGCAGCTTCTCACAGTCTGAAATTGATTTAATTTGCATATAATTTTTTTGTCGTCAGCATAACATAAATGCTGGGAATTTTCGAAACATTTATAGATATCATAAATATCATAAATATAAATAAACTCAAAAATATACAATTCAATTAAATCAAAAGATTTATTTATATAATTTACTAAAATCTAATCAATTTACTGGATTTCTAATATTACTTGAGGGAGACTCTGTACCAGGGTCGTCTGCTTAGGTACATCCGTCTTACCTATTTCTGCCGCAAAGCAGCAGTGATTGCATTGCTGTGTTCCGGTTTGAAGGGTAAGATATGGCAGTGAAATTACTGGGTACTGTGACTTTACATCTTGTGTCACAAGTTGGAAACGTACACTGTGGTTCTTGTGGGGGTTGCAGTTTTGCTGCGAATCTCACAAGAGCCACATGTATGACTGTTACCACTTATCATCAGGTGAGCAGTTTGCTTGTTTGCCAACTTCCTGCAATAAAAAAAAATAAATATCACCTTATTTCCTAATTTTTATTTTATTACAAAATGCTCAGCACAATAGTATCAATTATTATTGAAATTTTCCTACTTCACTTTACCAATTCTATTTTGTTTTCTATGTAGAATACATTACTATAACGAAAAGGCTTAACTAAGCTACAGGAGTAAGTAAAAGTAAGTAGGTACCTATATCTCTATAGAACAGAACAAGCGATAGAGAAGATACGTAAAATGTAATCCAAACCTTATGCGTCCATTGCAGCCAATATTACCAATATTATAACACTAAAAATGTAATTAAGTCAAATGTCCGAACCCACAACTAACGCGTGGGGAACCTACTCGCAGCGCGCCGCCATAGCTCACGGCGGGATCTCGCCAAACATTCCCTTTATTGTTTTTTTATGTCCCGAATTATGCGCTCCTCAGGACGTGCCGTGCGCTGTGTGCGGATTATTGGCGATCGGCTTTTTGCTTTTTGCGGCGACTGACGATTTCTCAGCGACAACCTGCGACGAACAGGACGTGTTAATTTAATACCGCTATGATAGACCACACTGGATTGATCACAGATTTTTCATCCTACGCCATATTATGTTCATGCGCGAATTAAGTTGCTAGTGCTTAGGTGCTCAGGCTTGGAGTTCTGTCTAGACGAACGTGACGGAAGAAACCTCTCTCATCACAAGTGCCAATGCCAATACACCCTTTATATCATCAGTTCAATCTATTAGTCTAATTTTCGACGAGGGTGAATTCTAATGCAAATATTATCTTGATTCAACACGGAAACTTTACAACCACTTGCTTTTTTTATGCTTTATGCTAGCCAGACAGTTTGCTGTTTAAGTTTGAGTCTTAAATCTCTACGCTGAGCATCGTTGCAATTGTGTGTTGCAATAGTCTTTTGCCAACGATAATGATAAATAGTACTAAAATAACATAATAAGATAGATAGATGTGTGGTTTAGGTAGAATAGATAAGATTGAGCTTGTAAGTAACGCTGGTGACAAAGAAGATTAGGAGTAAAACATAATAAGGGCGCGTGATGAGGATGAGAGGCATATTACTGGAAGAATTACTGATATGGGTAGATCTATGACGGCATGAAGACATCACCTTTAAACCTAAAATTTTTGTTCTGAAAATCTATTTAAATAAAAACGATTAACCTTAAATAACTAAAGACCGGTTTCAATGTCAATATCCCATCTATCTCTGGATATGTTTACTAGAGATAGAATTTTGACGTATTTTGTGAAGCTAATGTCAAATACCTATCGCTGGTAACCTAATCCACAGATGGAATATTGAATCGGCCGTAAGTCATGCCTACAGGCTTGTACATAGATATACCTATGCTTTCAAAGGCCGTGCGAGGCAAATCAACTGTCCAAATAACTAGAGATATCATACAGACGTAATCTGATATTACTCCAATTAACGAGCTGTTTACCCAGCGAACGCTGGCACCCTTCCAGCGAGGAATGGCTGAAGTCAGGGGCCTAAAATTACTCGCATCGCATCTTTTAAATAATTACCTGATATTATTGCTCACGTGAAAACTAACACCGGCGTTTAGATTAATAAACGTGAATGCGAGTTGAGCCTCGTTTGCGGTTCGTTCATATTTCCTTTTAAAGATATGTTAAGTTTAATTTCAATGTTCTGCAATGTGTCATTGGTTAGCATAATTATTATTGAAAACATATTTAAATAGAACTCATAGATATAAGAATGATATATCATCGTCACCAATATGTAAAAAAACCCGCTGCTTATAGACCGATGCCCAGGCGCATGAAAATCTATTAATCCAAGTACAGAATGCGCATTGATTAGTATCGAAATAGACTTGTTGGGTTCAAATTAAATTGATTCTAAATATAGCCGCACCGTGGTTTTTTCATCCCTCTCGGCGCTTCCTTGCTCACGATTCATTAAAATGTTAGTAGATAAATACATGACGTCAACACCCTTCAACCTTTTTTATTTAAAATCTTTTTTATTATTATTATTTATTTGTATCAGAATTTAGAATGAGCCGCCACTGCCGTTCTTTCAGTGGATGTCATAAATTTATAACAATTCGACTGAAGTAAAGAGATGGATTCCTTGAAATATAAACTTACATCAACCTATTTGACTGACTGGTAAGGTTTTGTTTCATGATAATTTGGTGAAAGGTAAGTTCCTCCTTGTCTAAGGAGAGATCGGTGCTTAAAAGTGCGTTATAAGGGTTGAAGAGTGACGGTGCAAGTGATTTATTTTAAATGATCCCTGACAGCGCTTCAACTATTTTGTAGAGAAGACAGTACCGTGTATCTCAACTCAAATAATTCAAGTAGAGTCAAGAAAGCGACTTGAATTTATCTGGGTTGAGATTCTCGGAGCAAACATTTACTTGCTATCTAAAGCTGTCTGTAAAGAAATTAGTCTTCGCGCTTCCCTGCTCACCAACGCTGAAACGCCCTAATGATGTTATTGAACAAGACTGAACAAGTTTCACATAATGTTGTAGAGTAACTACTTACTCGTTGAATCTGTGATTTACTATTTGACTAATTAGTGCTTGACATTAGCTCAAGACTAATCAAACGTCATAATTAAAGCCTTAGAAATTGTATTCGTAAAATCTAATGTAAATTGTAAGATCATGGTGTCACTTTTTTTTTAAATTAGTGTGGACGTCGATGAGATCTGATTGCCACAAAAATAGAAAAAAAAGTTGCTATCTAATCAAGGATGATTTCAAAAAGTTATCAATGTGCTACCGAAATTGGCGTAATTTAACGAAGTTTGTAGCCTCATTTATTTATTTATTTTTATTTATTTATTTAATTAGTACATTGACAGCCGAAGCCAATAAAATGTACATTAAACATCGCAAACATAAATGCTAAAACAAAGATGCTAAAGGTAACATTAATAAAGTTAAAGATAGGAGTAGGCAGCAAGTGCCAATAATAATGAGATGTGTGTATGCATAGTATGTGTGTGTGTGTGTGTGTGTATATGTTTCATCTGAGAAATGTTTAGTTAGATCGGTTTTTTAAGCACTGTGTCAAAAAGCAATGTAATTGCTACCCGGTTTTCCATTTAAACATCACCATTTTTTCATCCTCACATCATTTTAACCATGTTTTGCGTTTCTTTTAGTAATTTTAACAGCGCTATTTCTTACAAAGGGAACCTCACCCAAAAATAAAGATAAGTACCTATTTTTTAAATAAAATGCATTATGTTAACATACGATACTAGCCCTGCTAGCGTCAAAAGGTAAGGAGACGCGATGATGCTACAAATCTTGAATTTGATGTGAATATGTGCTTAGGTGGAACGCACATTTAATTACTCGAAACCAACCCTTGCAACCCTTCTTAATTGTTCAATACCTCTTACCTTCTATACCTCTGTACCTATTGGCCAATAAAAAGTTTCTTTCATTTTTTCATTCCTTCAATGCTATTGAAGCGTTATTGATACGCCATCAACTTGCCTTCCAATCGGGAGGTCCGAGGTTCGAGACCGCCATGTACCAATGTGTTTTTCGTTTTTCTAATTCCATATGTACATTTGTCCGACGCTTCTACGGTGAAGAAAAACATCGTACATCTGCGAAGAAATTGTGGTGTATGTGAAGGGTATGTGAAGTCGACCTATCCGCACTGTACCCCTAGCACGAACCATTCTCGTTATAGTCACGGTAATAGTATTATAGTACTTATAGTGATCGAAAATTTACTTATTATGAGATATTAAATGGACAGCTAGAAACACTATCGTAAGACTACCGTGAGCTCGTAATGAAACTATAGTTCTCTCACTGTAAAATACTCGATGAGAGATAGATTACGATAGCTAGCTGTCTAATAAGACGATACGACATGTCAAAAGTGAGTTCGTTCTGACGATTCTCATACTTTAGCTCTCGGTAACCTATACCATTACCATTACGACATTATTTAGTTCATTAAACGACCGTAGCGGTGCTGTTTAAGTTTTAAACAGTGGTTCGTACTTGGGGCACTGGGCCAGCGTGGTTGACTAAGGCCTAAACTAGGCCTAACTTAGGCACGGTAATAGTATATACGGTAGAATGACTTCATAGAAACGGTTGAAACACGCTATGCCTACGCGCCTCGACCTGGGATCGCACTTGGATCGCAGAGCTACAAGGGCTGTCACGAATGCAGTTCGCCGCAGGGCATACGCACGAGTCAAACGGAGCGCACGGTCGGTAAGCGAGCAGTTCACTTACTGTATTTACTATTACCGTGACTTAGAGTAGGCTCGAGCCCCTCAGTGGGAACGTATATGAGGTGTAATGATGATGATGACGGTCCCAGGTCACCTGTGCCAGAGCCGCTCGGCGAGCAGCGCGGCGGCGGCGAGCAGCGCCAGGTGGGCGAGCAGCGCGAAGGCGGGCGCGGCCTGCCCCAGCGCCAGCGCGCGCGGCGCGCGGCCCGAGCACGCCGGCGCGCGCGCGCCCACGCGCCGCCGCGCCGCCGCCGCGTGCCCGCGCTCCGACAGGCGCATCATGCTGCGCTCCGGGGACAGATATCATCTAACCTTACCTCGATTGAAGGGCACGACAGGCAGTGACATTACTGGGTATACCGTGATTTGACAAATATTTCACAAGTTGGCAAAGTTCATTGGCGTCCTTGTAGGAGCTGTGGATTTGCAAGTCTTACAGGAACTACGTGTACTATAGGCGACTGTGGCCACTTGTTGTAGCCTACTTGTTTGCCAGCTTTGTTGTATAAAAAAACTTGAGCAATGACGACACTTTAATTTGATGATGTATTTTTACCTCTTGTCTCAAGAATCACATCTGCCATAACTTGCCATTCAGGAACACCGCTCCAAGCATTTTCGAAAATCCCTAAACTTAAACCCATCACACTTTTACGGTCTTCCCGTTGCAAAAAGGTATAGAGCCGTATCGATTTGTATCAATTGTATCGATCAGACTTAGTTCACACTGGGACGTGCCGGACTACGAAGGTCCCAATCGCTCATAGGTATTGGTTTGTAACGAGGTGCTATACTCTACATATAGCAACTCGTTGCATTCCCGCCTAACCTGACTGCATTTCAAATCTTATGTCTTTGACATAATTTAATTCGTCTCTTCCGTCACTCAATGGCCGACATCGAGACGTGAGATAGTTGCGATGCCACAAACCAATATCAAATAATAATATGCTCAATGCATTTATAAATTATATTAACATCAAGATTGTCTTGATTGTTGTCGACATGACGACCATTTGTTAACTTAGGCACTTATGTGTAAGTTTTTATTGTCTTGGTAAGTTTTTATATTATTATGTTTATTTGCCATAGTTCTAAAATAGTCCATATATCTATTTCAGAGTGCCTTTTCCTTTTATTATTATAATATTTGTAACGGTGGAAGAACAATATATATCAATGACCCAATTCTGGTGCTTCATTTATCTGCCCCTACGTACCCACTGCACCACTGCGTCACCTGCAGCTTACACTGTTACAGGTTGTTTCAACAAGAGGCTGTATGATCAGTTGATAGGAGTATGTGTGATTGCAAAAATAGCAAGGAGGATGCTCCATACAACTTGTAAGCTTGTCCACTGTATGAGGACCTACGTATAATATCATGGATGGAACCACAGAACACAGAAAGAGGTTAGAAAGGCAATCATGCACCGTTTGTACGGGAACCGCTGTCGCCAGTTTTGCTCCCACTTCTTTTCCTTGCACCGCCCATGCAAAGTCGCGCGAAATCGGGCTGAACCAATCACAACGCTCACTGGGCTCCTCATTCATAGAAATTCACTGACGTCCAGAGCCGCGTGTACAAATAACATTATTTTAGTGATTGACATCGATTAATAGCTATCGATATTAAATATTGCCAGCAATTTAACCATTTGAAATGTTTAGAAAACCAAAAAATAATTATTACTTTCATTATACGTTTATAATTTATAATATTCAAGTAATATTTTGTTTCTATGTAACAAAATTAAAGCTTTTTAGCTCAAAAATGTTGTAGGTTAGACGTAAAATAAAAGAAAAACTATAATACTATAATGCACCGGTCTGAAAGCATAAACTAGAATGGATAATCTGACAAACGGACGTGCGGTAGTTTAGTTGTTAGGATATTTTAGTTGGATGGAGAAGTAAATATTTGTAAAGTAAATATTTACCTGTAAATTTGTGTTTTTTAAAGTACTCAAATCTTCATGTCTTGCATGGCCTACCTATGCTAAAATAGTCATATAAATATTATGGTGATATTAAAAATTCTAAGTTGTAAAATTAGTTTAGAATTTGCCCATAATTTTTTTACTAATCGAACTAATTGTATCGTGAAAATTGAAATTAATTTTACAATTTTAATCTTTGATTACATCGCCGTACTTATATGAATAGGATGTTAGAAAGGGTAGGTGTTAGCTTCGCCAAACATTTTGTCTTATCGATAAGTAATAATTATTATTATGGCATTTTAAGTGACAAATAATATGTTATTTTTACTTTATACAAATATTTTAAAATATACATTTATCGATAAAATGAAATGCGTGCGTTTTTTGATTAGCACGGCACTATCCCTTGTACTGCGACTACTGCGTTAATGCTCATTAAGCCAAATGCGTCACTACCGAAAGCAGTGTACTACATTACGCGCTCTAAGTAATATGGCAAGAATCGCGGGCGTACATTGCCGGTAATGTATATTTTTTAGAAAAATATTATGTAACTTATCGTTATGATCAGTTTTGGTGGATTTTGACATTATGATCTATGGAATATGGTCATTATGATTAATTTACTACTTACCGATGAAAAGAAATTCCTTCTTTAGCTACACTTGACACCTGACTTCTTGTTTTACAAGTAATTATAGCACAAGAAGGCATTTTTTTATATTTATAGCGCCGCGCTTCACGATACACTCGCTGTAGTTGTCCGTCAGTGATTAAACAACGCGTTCGCGTTGCGGGGCCACAAGTATGAGCATTTAGTCATAGTTGTGGCTACGCGTGCCCCGCCCACATAGCCCTTCTAACCTCTTTCTGTGTTCTGTGGATGGAACGCACCGGGACGAGGAGAGACATATTGACGATATGGAACTGGTAAGCTCGGAGGCGATCTTCGCACAGATGCAGGAGTTTCCTAGTCTTGGAATACGATGTACTTCTTATTTTCTGACTTAATCGTACAATTTTAAATGTTTTCTTCTCACACTCTTCTAGGAAGTTATTACATGTTCTTACATGGTAACATCTCTTGCTCGACATGTTATGTAATTTGTAGTCCACCAGGATCCCCTAGCCCGACCCCCAGGGGATTCATGTGAACTTGATCGTTTATCAGGATCCCCTATATGTTTAAAGTAGGTAATGACTGTTCTCAGAGACAGTATTAGATATTTGATCTAGAAATCTCGGGATTGATTCACCGAGAGGCACAGGTTTTGTGCTCGGTTTGGTTGGTTTTAGGCTTTCCGTGCCCACCTGGCTAGCTACCACCGTCTTACCTAAACTTGTAAGCATAATAACATTGTTAATAGTATTGTTGCGTTCGGGCAATTAGAAGAAGAATCGCCAGTTCCTCAGTTGTTGAGCAGTCCACGTTAGTGTTGCCCAATACTAGTCAAGGTGAGTCTCGCTTCTAGCTTCGGCCTTATCGTCTCTTACCATCGAGTAAGATGAAGGCCAAGAGCGTCCTTGTCGTATGTTTTTTTTTTTTAGTTTATTTAAAACTCAACAGACTCGTGGTCCGTACCTTCTGAATTCTTGGGTACAATATTATGTGATCTATAAAACGCTTACTACTAAGTACTCTTCACTTAATCTAGGGTGAGTTGCGCATTTATCAATTTTATAGTTGCCTATATAAAGATGATCTAATATTAATAAAATAATAGTTTTTTGCAATAAAGTGTATTATTATTATTATTATAATCTATGTATTATTATTTTCGTGCGTGCATTATTATACTAACTATATAATACTATTCATATGTTACAATCTACTGATAGGACTAGTTCCGGATAGGGTTCGGGATGATATATTTATTGGTGGCTGGTCTTGTCGTATGTTTAAAAGGCCCTAGCGTACAGAATCTAACCTCCAAATAAAGAAGCGCCCGTACGGGCTCCGCTTCTGGCCCATGATGTAGACCTGCGAGGGCGGCATCATCTGCAGCGAGCCCAGCGCGCACAGCTCCCGCTCCTCGAACTTGCGCGCTATCACCTGGCTGGCGGTGTACGGCTCCGTGTGGAACGCATACGCTAGTAAACAGTTCAACCATTATTTCATCACACATTTTTCACAATATAACAATAATAATAACTGGCTGCGCTTTGAGGACCATTTTGGAGACACCAAGAGTTTTGCCTGAGCAATTGCAAACGAAATAATGATGACAAACAACTATTACAAATATAGCCTGAAGGACAGTACGGTCGACTCTATCAGTATATTCATATTCTATCAGTGTATGCACGTTACCCCCTCGCCGAATCAGCTCTATGCCCGCGTCAGCCGACTGCAACAGCGGCGTGGTCTTCTTGACTCCCGTAACTTTCTTGTCTCTGAGCTTGTCCTCTTTGGGGTTCTTGTAACCGGCGAAGTAGTAAAACCCAGGGTTCTAGAGCAGAAAATAATCATACATAAAAGACTTGCACGTAGTATCTATATTTTTATATAGATTTTGTTTTATATTTGTTTGACTTCTTGGCATTAGTAGAGCCTTTAATCTTTACAGGAGTGGGTACTACATGAAGATTCAACATATTTTTGTCTTGTCCATGCTCATTTTAAGATCCAGAATCAGAAGAACCGTTTGGCAAC
The DNA here is from genome assembly GCA_963935595.1 of Schoenobius gigantellus. Classification (NCBI taxonomy): domain Eukaryota; kingdom Metazoa; phylum Arthropoda; class Insecta; order Lepidoptera; family Crambidae; genus Schoenobius; species Schoenobius gigantellus. The sequence goes on along the minus strand of OZ012549.1, from coordinate 903,598 downwards.
TATAGAGGTCGTCGAGCATTAAGCCCAGGTAGGCCATGGTTTCAGCCATGACTACGATATCATCAGCAAAACGAAGGTTAATAATGAATTCGCCGTTTAAGTTTGATGGCTAGTCCTTAACTAGTACAATGTTATTTCGTTTATTTTATTAGGAATTTTCCATATTCAGTTTAATCGATGCGCCGAAACCAACTTATAGACTTGTTACTTACATCCAGCCACTGCCTAGCGTAGCCAACGTTCTCGAAGACCAGCTCCAGGTCGCTGGCAGCAAGCCCGTCCAGCGAGTCGATGCTGGGCACCGCCGCGTTCAGCAGCCACGAAACGACGCTGCTGGTGTAGTAGTTGTACAGGAGCATGCTGGTCATGCCCACCACGAGCATGGTGGCACGCCGCCCTGCGTGCAAACTCAGTCGTCATCATCATCATCACAACCCATAAACAATCAGTCATCATTATCATCATCACAACCCGTTAACATCCCGCTGTTGGGTCCGAGGCTCTTCTAAATAGAAAGAAAGGAGGAACTGATGATCTTTTACACCATACTGGGCAGAATCAAAATCAAACCACTGCACAGTGAAAAGTGTCACTAAAAGTAAACTAGGATAGTGTTTATCTGTCAGTCATTGCTGAGTCATTATAAGACTGAGCCGACTGGTTTTATAAAGTGGCAATGGATGCATTTTGACAGTCATTTATAGACTTTGAGACACACAATGAAGGGGCAGATCTCATTAATATCAAGCTTCTAACCATACACGTTCCAAATAAGGACTCAGCCATATCTACACCAAAACTATTTCGGTATCTCGAAAACTATTAGCAGAAATGAACAATAAGTGAATTCCGGTGGGTTATTGTCTAAGAAAAAATCTATAACGATCGCCTACAATTTCACAGTGATTGCGGCGTGAACACAAGACTCTGCGCCGAGATCCTTATTACAAGGAATGTTGGATGGACTGCGACTGTGCAGTTGTAAGCAATCGCTATAGATTTTTTCTTGGACAATAACCCCCCTGAACATAATCCCATTATAGCGTCTATTCATATTCAGTTTGCAAACTGTATAGCTGCAGACGACTGTACGCAGACGACTGCAAACGACTGCATTGTTGCAAAAAGTTGAATTGTAGGAATTCAAGGGTTTCTTTCCGGGACAGCCAAAGACAATTTTTTTACTATGAAAAGGTACAAAAACATACCTTGGCTCGAAAATTTTTCGTCAAACAGTTGCACTCCATCCTCGTAAGCTGGAAATTTAATTGTTAATAACAAAACGGTACCTACTTATCTACAATGATTTCTAAACTACATCTAAGGAAGGATTTAGGACTTGATCAGGCGCAGGCGCACCTTCCGAAGCATTTAGACGCTCGAAATGTTTTACAGTTTTGGTCACCCATCTTGGTCCAGACCACAGCGAACGTTGCTTTACTTTTGCAATCGTACGTCGAATGCACGAATTGCGAAACTCCTCGTGAATAAAACCAACAATATAGCAAGAGGAAACAAATACAGCGTATACAGTTTCCAGCTCATTTATGTGCGAGTGCTTTATCTTGTAGATGCGAAATGTTTCAAGACTCCGCTCAAGACATCGCCGGCCTCTTAAGCTCTGAGTGAATTATACAACAAATGCGACTTCTCTAGGATAATTCTTTCTCGTTGGTAAGAATTCAGTTGAATTGTGTATTACTTAGCCTGTTTATCTGCATCATTCAAACTCTTATCAAGTTGCATAAGTTTTGGCTCGTTCTTGGTATTTTGTACTGTATGGTAATCGATTTTTTTATAATTTTAATAACGTATATTTAATTTTGATGTTAAATTACAGGAAAAAGTTTCACCGCGTTTTATTTTCTTATATTGATTTATTTATCTATCAATTTGTTTTATTTTTTTCTAAGGATCGAATACTTTTATGAGTTACCTATTGACTTCATATAATTATTTTTAAAGAAAATGCAAAGTAAAGTAAATAGATATTTTAGCTTTTATTAATACCAGATACAAAAAAATAACTTCTAGATCTTTTTTATATAACAATGTTGGCAATGAAGTAGACTGCTCACCTGACAGTAAGTAGCTACAGTCCTATAGTACACATGGTTCCTGTAAGGCTTGCAAATCTACAACCCCTACAAGGATGCCATTGTACGTTGCCAACTTGTGACATAAGGTGTCAAGTCACGGTACCCAGTAACTCCACTGCCTGTCTCACCCTTCAAACCGGAACATAGCGATGCAAGCACTGCTTTGTATCAATATACGTAAAATACTCTTAATTGAATTAAATTAAAGAGCGTCGGTGGCGCTGTGGACTCGGCACTTGCCTTCCAATCGGGAGGTCCGGGTTCGAGACCGCCATGTACCAATGTGTTTTTCGTTTTCGAATTTCATATGTACATTTGTTTGACGCTCCTACGGTGAAGGACAACATCGTGAGAAAACCTGCATACATCTGCGAAGAAAATCAATGATGTATGTGAAGTCAACCAATCCGCACTGGGCCAGCGTGGTTGACTAAGGCCTAATCACTCTAACATAGGGTAGACTCAAGCCCCTCGGTGGGGACGTATATGAGCTGTGATGATGTTGATGATGACTCTTAATTGACACTTAAGCGATTTCTTATTTCAGGATCATTTTGCGAATATCCATACAAAGCTGTCAAATAGAATAATTGCATAAGCTAAATTGCACCCTATTCATAAAACGAATTGCCAACATACATATTACCTATCTACCAAAGAAGGTAGCCCAGATTTCAATTAAGTTCTCTGTACCAGGGTCGCCTGCAGGGGTACCTCTCTTTTTACCTATTTCCGTCGCAAAGCAGCAGTGCTTGCATTGCTGTGTTCCGGTTTGAAGGGTAAGATATAGCAGTGAAATTACTGGATACCGTGACTTTTCATCTTATGTCACAAGTTGGCAACGTACACTGCGGTTCTTGTGGAGGTTGCAGATTTGTCGCCAATCTCACAAGAGTCACATGTACTATAGGTGACACTTACCATCGGGTAGGCAGCATGCTTGTTAACCAACTTTGTTGTATAAAAAAGATGACCCAAGCCATCACCAGCTGATCCGGTAGCGGTGGCTCGAAGGGTGTACCTTGTTGGCACAGGGCCGCCAGCACGGTGAAGAGCGCGTAGGAGGCGGCCCCGGGGCGGCGCTCGGCGGCGGCGGCGGCGGCCAGCGCGGCGCCGCCCGCGGCCAGCGCGCCGCCCGCGCACCACCACGCGCCCGGCGACAGCGGCGACAGGAACCGGTTCTCGTACCCGCCCACGCCCGCCTCCGGGATCAGGTAGTAGAACTTCGTCCTGACACACACAGAGCCCTTTACCCCCTTCCTTCCAACATTTCTTTCCCTTTATCTATATACTACACATTTCCTCTTCGCTTACCCAGCGAACTCATGCTTTTACAATGTGTTACGAAAATACCCAATTCCTTCTTTTATTTGCACGAGTACTACGCATTTAAATAAATCTATACTTTTTGGATTTACTAGAATGCTGCAAAACGTTCGAAACGCCGGGCTTAATAACTATTAAAATGTTTTTAATGCTAAATATACGCGAATAAATTCGAAAATTGTAGTTTTATATAAATACCCAATTAATCACTTTTGATGCGCAGCCCTATTTTAAAAACCAAAGAGCAAAAAACACAAAAGTCTGTTTATGCAGATTTTTTTACATATAAACAGGGAAGCTCTTGGCCTCATCCCCTTATGGTAAGTAACGATAAGGCCGAAGATGAAAACGAACTTCATCTGGACTGCTCAACGACTGAGGACCTGGTAATCTTATCTCTAATCGTCGGAGCACAACAATGCTATTGTAATTAACAACATACTATTGTAATTGCTATTGTTATTATGGCGAGGCGACAAACTTACGTAAGACGGTGTAAGCTATAGCCAGGAGGTTCAGAAGCCCTACCACCAATCACACCGAGCAGAAAAACTTCTTCCTACCATGGGGAATCGAACCCCGAACCTCCCGATCAACACCCGATGGTTTCAACCACAAACCACCGAGGTACTTAGATTGACAAAAATGATTATTAGGATTAAATATCATTGACTTTTTAAGTAATTTCTTTTTTAGGGTATTTTTGAAACACGTTATATATTATTACAGTTTTTCATTTCATGTGTTTGAAATGGAGCGAGTATGTATCAAATCTCATTCAAGGTCTATCTCCGTCCCATTAGCAAAAAAAAAATACAAAAAAGATCGATCAAAGCCTTCCTGAAACGTTTGTACAGGAACCAATGTCGCCGAAATTTGGCTCGTCCCCACTCTACGTAACCACTTAGGACGGGTTAATGCGGCACACACCGGCCCGCAGGTAAATGTAAGCATGCGTACGCGCATATTCATTGATTACGGATGGTTACGGTAAGCAACATCCTTTGCAATGTTTTGCCTATCGCTGCTACTTTTACAAAACGCTTTGCACTTTGGGGAGCATCATGCGTAAGCGAGATCCTCGGAGTATCAGCCGTAAATCACCGCATATCCTTACTCAAGCTTGGTGGCTGGGGGGAAGAATATATCCACCCACTGCATCCACTTTGGGTAGATCCTGGCGCACGTGCACGAGATGTCCTGTTCGCGCCAGAACAAGGAGTTCGTCACCGCCTGCAAGATTCACGGAAACACTAAAAAAGTTTGTAATTAAAAGCTTCAAATGCAAAGTACAAAATAAGTTTGTTCAGAATATTTTGAAATTTTATACACTAAAACAAATTTTATATTTGTAAAGTAAATGGAAAAGTCAACCCGAACTTTTTAATTTCTTAAACCACAGTAGACTTTGTTCACTTGTAATTTAGATATAATTTCAGATTTCGCGAAAATTGGTTAAGAGTAAAGCAAACTTTCATTCGTAACTTTTCATATTCTGTATAGATGCTTAATAAATTTAAAAATGCATAAATCAATAATAAAAATATTACGCCTCGTGCAGGATATTTTACGGGTTCGACATAACATTAAATTTGTGACATAACCTTGCGTTTCAAAGAGTCACAAAGAGGAAGAGACAGAAAGAGAAAGAGGGAGGCAGCCCCGCTGCGGCACCGCTTCATAATGCTAGTTTTAAAGAGTGTGGTGCGAGTTCCGAACCCTGCGCTGGACACCTTCATGAAGGAAGACTTCTGGCCGAAGGGAGTTGTGTATAGGAAATTCCGTGGAAGGATTCCTACCACCACCGGAATAGCGCAGAATGCACCTAAATAATTATACTCGTACCTACTAACTTAGCCTATTAAGTAGGTACATTAGCTAATGTGTATGTTATGGTGTATATTAGTTTATAAGGTATGTATCTACGGGCCCGAGTTACCCGAGTACAAATAAAAAAAAAGTTTCACAAGCGCGAGTTTAGGCATTTCCCAACGTTAAAAAAAGTATAAGGCTAAGGTAGGATTTTTATGTCCTAATAGTTTTTATATTATTATACAATTCTGTATATCCCTATTTATTTTACTAATATAATTTGTGAAATCATCATTTTTGTTTGTTTGCATTCAGTAATTATTTGTGCAATACAATATAATTAATGATTAAACGAACTTACCTGTACGTGAAGTTCAATCATAATTATACGAAGGCTTCGTCCGAAGGGATTAGCAAATAATACTTGTAGTAACGCCTAGTGATACGCCAGTCACGCACTTTATTTGAGGGTATAAATAAAATTTAAAATGAGTCTCACGTCAACAAGGTGGGCGACCTATCCGCTCGCTTCATTTAGTTTAGAGTAGCCGCATCCGGAATATTTCACACAAAAAAGGGGACTTGTAGTTGGGAGGGAGGGTTGCTAATCCCTTCGGACGAAGCCTTCGTATAATTATGATTGAACTTCACGTACAGGTAAGTTCGTTTAATCATTAATTATACTCGGCTTCGTCCTCGGGATTAGCAAATAATACTTGTAGACTTTTAGAGATAATAGTGTGAAATATTTTGTTTATTCCTGAATTTTCATTAATTTATGTTAATAAGAATAAACATCAATCATCATTTGAATTACTCGTATTATTAACAATTGTTCTGGCAAAATAAATATTTCCATTAGTATTGACATTACTTATGGTTCTATTATAGAAGCGATAGAATGTGCTTGAAGAGCCGCTCCATCCAGCGGTTCGTCTTATTTGATCTATGCCGACACCTAGGTGATGAGCCGCGGATGTAGCGGCGTGCTGTGTGCGGTAAATATGTTTAGATCAAAAACGCTATCGCGCAGTGTGTCCTTTATTCACTGACTTAAGGTTTGGGAACCGACAGCATTATAAGGCTTTTTAGCACTTATGAAGAGAAGGAAAGATTTCAATATTTTTAATATTAATCTAGGACAAGGTTTGTACTTTGTGTGCTGTCAACAGCGCAATGAGAGTGATGAGTTTTTTCGAAAGTTTTTCAAAAGACAATGTTTCATTGGCGTAAAATTGGCTGACATAATTAATAACTATTGAAGTATCCCACATATTTGGGCAAGGGAGGGCGTAACCGAAATATTCCTTTAAAATATCTTTTTACTCTGTCATCTTCTCGTAAATTATTTTTTACCCTAAGCAGGGCGAGCGCGGATCTATAGGAGTTAAGCGTGCCATATTGAGCTCCCTTTTCATAATAGTTTGTTGAAATAAATTATTTGTGGAATTGAAGGATTATACAAGTCACAATTATTGTCGTTACAGTAATTGAACCAGCGCCGTAAATAAACATTATATTGTTTAAAGGAACTTTGGGATATAGATGCTAATATCGGCGGTACACTCCACGCCGTTCGCATAAGTTCCCCGCTATACCATGACAGAGATCGGGGTGAAAGCATAAAAATTAAAATCGGCCCAGGAAATGCATCTGGGTCCCTATGCCAGGAGACATAATCAGTGCATTTAGTATTTATTTGACTAGCGAATAAGTCTACTTGAGGTGCCCCATACGATGAGACAATTTCCTGATATGCCCAGTCCGCTAACTCCATTTTTTTTTTGTTTTAAATACGTCGCCCTACACTAGGATTTTCTCCTGTGTCGTGGGTGCAGTTACAAACATAAAATATCACATGCACATACGCCCAGAAAGGAACAAATTTCTGTAGGCCATAAAACATTTGTCCCGTACGAGAATCGAACCCGCGACCTTTTGCGCAGTAGGTGAACACTCGACCTTTGCGCTAAACGTGTCGTCGATTCTATGTCAGGATGTACCCGCCTTGATTCAGCAACTTTGATTGACCCGTATTGACAACAACCCGTAAAATTTGACAACTACTTACATTTTTGGCGAACACTTTTAATCTTAGAAAAGCAGCTAGAATTTCTAGGTAGTTAATGTGTTGTGTCCTCTCCTGAATGCTCCACAACTAGTGTTGCCCAAATTCAGTCTTGGTCTTGCAGTCTTGGTCTTGTTCTTGCGTTTTTGCAAGACCAAGACCAAGAACAAGACCGCGTATTTTTAGCAAGACCAAGACCAAGACTGACCGTGCAAGACTTGAGCAAGAACAAGACATAGCCTGCAAGACTCTTGCGTCTTGCAGCTAGGACTTAGCGCTATTTCACTGAGTAGTTAGGTGTAACAGTTCGGTGTATAGGTAGGTACGCTTAGGAATTCTATGAGACGCAAAAAACTGTATCAAAGAATATGAAAAACTGGACCTATGCGCATTACGACTAATACCATAAACATAGCGAATAAAAAAATATCTATTAAAATCAAACTGAGTGCATGCATAGTTATGTTTTAACCATCGGCACTTTGATAATGCGGCATCAAAGGTTTTGTACTTACTTCTCAAAGAAATTTGCCGCTTTTCGGAAGTACATGGTTATGATACACGCGCCGGCGGCTTCTTTTGAAATCTAAAACAATCGTTGCCGCCACGCCGAAATCATAACATTTGACACTATTTGCGTACTATAAATAAAGGAATTATTTTAATTCCAGTCATTTCCAATTGAGCTGTGCTTCGAGTCTAACTTAATAATTGTTTTTACTAATTCTCGTTGTTTTCTAAAAACGTATCACGTGTACAATTTAATATGAGTGACGAAGATTCAAATTATTCTAGTCCGAGTAACGAGAGTTTGAGTCACAGATCTAAAAGACCCAAAAGCAAATTTGAGGAGTTTTTCGAAATAATTCATGCATCCCAAACTGCCTTCTGTAAATTGTGCCAACATAAAAAGATTGAAATAAAAATGAAGAACAGAAACACTTCAGGCTTAAGGAAACATCTAATATCTTTCCACAAAAAGGAATCAGAAATATTTCTTCCTGTTAAACCAAAATTAAGTGGAGATATCACAAGCTTTTTAGTAACCGCTGGAAGAAGTGGACAGGTAAGAATATTTTTTTAACAGTTAAAAGAATTTTAACTCCGCGTAGCTATTCATGCGATACTTTCAAAAACGCCATTAACTTACGTAAGTATTTTTGAGTTAGTGGTGTTTTCATCTAGGGGTGCGACATATTAAGTATGTAATTATCGTCTTAAATATTTTTTATAAACACCCATATTTTCATTTAATCGGCCAGTAACAACTAAGTACTTTATTTTGGTAAATTACAGTACAGTGCAACCTTAATATAACAAATATCAATTTAACGATTTTCTCGATTTAACAACAACAAACCTCCTCCTCTTATACGCTCAAACCTAGTATGTTTTAAATAATAACACAAGATTTATTGTTTTGCTTCAGTCGGAAAACAGCAGTGACAACATCACGACAGCTACAGTTGATTGGGTGGTGAAAAAATATCTTCCCTTCTCATTTTTCGATGACGAAGCTACACAAGTATATTTTCGACGTATTTGCCCTAATATGGTGTTTCCTAAAAGGTCTACACTTAGAAGGAAAGTCAAAGAGCGATTTGAAGAGCTCCAATTGAATCTCAAGGAACGACTTCAACAATTATCATCTAAAATGTCTTTTACCATTGATGGGTGGACGTCAATTGCTGGTAGGAGTTACTACGGGGTTACTATTCATTATATAGACAACGCATGGAAGTATCAATCGCATGGAAGTTCTTGATTTTATACCATCACGCGGTCGACATACTGGGGAAGATATTGCAACGATTTTCCATGAATGTTTATTGGAATATGGCATAATTGATAAATTACAAGGTATCACGGTCGACAACGCAACTGCAAATACCAAATTTATGTATGAACTGGGCAAACAGCTGCCGCCACACTTTGATTCAGACAATCAACATTTCCGGTGCTTTGCTCACATTTTAAACCTTGGTGTACAAGATTTATTAAAGACCTTAGCATTACACTGTGAGTCTGACACTAACGCGCAAGATCAGCAGTACGAAGACTATGCAGACGAAACTGAGGATGAGGAAGATGAAGAATCTGCACCAAATATTGCTGACTCGCGTACATCTGTAACAAAGTTACGCAGTATTTCCAGTAAAATAAAAAGAAGTGAGATAGTGAAGAAGAAGTTTCAGTCTGCTTGTGAAGCAGCTGGCGTGCCATCAAATCTAAATGCCATTCTTGACTGTCCAACGAGATGGAATTCCACACATGATATGATTGGATTTGGTTTAAAAGTGAGAGCGGGCATTGACATATTGTGCAGTTCTGTCACCGAATTAAATGATTTTCAAATCACAGCTAATGAATGGCAGGTACTCGAAAAATTACATAAATTTCTAATAAACTTTAAACTTTTAAGTACAAAACTTGGTGGAGACAAATATGTTACATTACCGCTAGTCATTGTATCATTCAATCTCTTGCTAGATAAAATTGAATCCATGGTAAAACAGTTAGATGAGAAACCTAATCGATCTGAAGTGGATGAAAGGCTCATTCTAGCTTTCCAAGCAGCTCGAGACAAAATGCTTAAACATTACAAGAAGAGCAACTGGATTTATTGTACTTCTTTAATTTTAGACCCAAGGCATAAGGCTCAGACTTTTGACCTGACAATGTGGGGGAAGCAACTTAAAACAGAAAGTCTGCGCAAGTTCAATGAACTTTATGAAGAATATAAAAGTCTACACTCACTGAACAAATCTCTGGAATTACCAGAAAAAGAAAATAAAGTATGTGATGAAGATGAAGACGTAATAGACTTTGATAAACTCTATGAATGTCCCTCGACGTCATCTGGATCTTGTCTTCAAGGCTTAGTGATAGACGAGTTGGAGGAGTACCTGAGAAAACCAAGAACTGCCAGCTCGGAAGACATTTTAGATTGGTGGAGGACGCATGAGACAGAGTATCCAATTTTATCGAAAATCGCCCGTGATTTTCTCTCAATACCTGCAACTTCAGTACCTGCTGAGAGGTTATTTTCAAAAGCATCATTAGTAATTAGAAAACATAGAAATAGGTTAAGTGATGAGTCAGCCAGATGGTTACTTTGTATTAATTCTTGGTCAAAAGAATTGATATAAAGTATCATAACCTAATGATAAAGCTGTTGATTTGTGTTGTATTTTATTTTTTATTCAAATAAATGATAAATCGTAAAACTCTTTTATTAAATTTCTTATAAGTTGAGGGTTCAATCTCTTTGTAGACAGATAAGTATTGTTCTTTAAAATACAGTCAAGTTATTGTAATTAATTTGTTTTTTTACATGTTTTAGCAAATGTAAGCTTATAAATCATAAATGTTTATTAAGAAACAGTTACTTCCATGGAAAACGACATATAGGTCAGTTGATTTTTCGAATTTCTTATCAAATCTTCAGTTATTTATTAATCTGCTTGATCTTTACTATGGCTATGTTAATTCAAGCTCACAATGTTCCAATTCTAATACGTTTTTCTAAGATTTAAAGTAAACTTTAATAAATAGTAATAGACTAATAGGTAATTGCAAGACTTGCAAGACTCTTGCTGCAAGACCAAGACCAAGACCAAGACTGGGAGCGCAAGACCAAGACCAAGACCAAGACCAGGTGTATTGGCGCAAGACCAAGACCAAGACTGGCTAAGTCTCATCTTGTTCTTGCATTTGGGCAACACTATCCACAACCCGCTAACCTTCTCTTTGCCACGTACAGCCCCGTATTTCAGGCGTCTGAGAAAATTTCCAGATCATGTGTATCATGTTTGATTTTACAAAACGGTATTTGTATTGCGTCATTCCTAGGGATATTTATAAATTTATCATAATTATCATTAATGATGATTTTATGTTTAATTACTTAATGCGCTCGAATATTTTAGTGTAAGGCTAGCTGTATTCTACAGCCGGGCAAATTGAGACTAGTAATTCGACTATTTGTGCGAATTGACGTATTCAACATCTTTTAAGAGTTAACCATAATTTTTTTATTTTAATTTCTGATTTGTGATCTGGAAATTTTTAGTCTAGATTAGAACGAAACCTTAAAAATGTACATATATTACTAGATATCATTAAACTTTTGTCCTCGTTAATTAAAATCAAAGAGAGGTAATTAATTTTTTGGTTTGTATAGTATTATACAAACAACTATCGTAAGAGTGTCCCATTAGCCAATAATTATCTAGTTGATTTTAGGTCCGCAGAATCGGACAATTGGTTTCATTGCCTTGATGGTGCAGTACTCAAGCCAAATACTTCTTGTTCAATTTGAAATCTTAAATATTTTCTTGAATTAGGGTCAATACTTATTAAATAAAAGGCATCTTTTAAATCTATTTTTGTCATGAAACAATTTTTTGTTATAAATTTTAGCACTGAGCGAAAATTTTCAATTTTTAAATTATCTGCTTTTATAAATTTATTAGTTTTTTTTTTTTTTTAAATTCAGGATGAAACGATGTTTACCATTTGGCTTAGGTACCAGAATATACTTGATAAAAATTGCCCTTCAGTAGGTTGGCATTTTGAAATAGCACCATTAGCTAACAAGTTATGAATAGCTTAATTGAAATCATCTCTTTCTGTGGCTAAATAATGTTTCACCTTTGGAACAGGTAATTGGTTAACGGGACTAGTGAATGGGATTTCGTATCCCTTGATGCAGGATAGAATTTCTGCATTCTTAGTTATAAGAGACCATTGGTCGTAAAAAGAGGCAAAGTGTCTGCATATTTTACTGGATTTTGCAGCGATCGCGTGGCGGCGGGCGGCTGCTGCGAGTGTCTCGATGAGCTCGATGGCCGACCTCTACTGGCAGGGGGCTCCTTCGTCTTCGGACAATTTGGCTGCTTCCGAGTAGGATAAGGGCCCTTCCAGTTTAATTATTCCTGGAGGTGCTAGGCGTCGGTGCAGGCGCCTTTTTTTTTGTTTGTGGCTTATGCAATGAAGTTTTTAACTCTGCACCCTATTTATTTATCGCCTTTGCAGTCTTAATAATTTCTGTCAGGTTTTCGCCTAATGAATGAATAAAAAATGGTTAAGTATTTTGAAGCTGGTCTTTTATGTCCTTTTTAAGGGAAGACAGAATAAAATTCCGTCGTATGACAGAATCCGGTACTGTAAGTCACAGAGAATACGTTCTGTGTCCATCAACATTTTTATTAATTCTGGGTCACTGTTATTTTTCGAGGTCAGCGAATTAATAGCTTGGTTCAAGCATGAAATAGCCGTAGAAACTTGTTTTTGCCTAATTTCGATATTTTTATAACGTTTAGCGTTTATATCGGAGATAGCCACCTTAATTTCGGCATTCAGTACCTACGGGAGCATTAATTAGTTTGCAGTTACTCGGCGAAAGGTATTTCACATTAATGTGTGTTCCAACTTAACTGCAAAGTCTTTGTGAATGTCGGCTCCAAAAGTATTCGAAATAGTTGGATCCTCGCCCAATATTTCAAGTATTGTGGTGTTTAGCATCGCATTAGCTGACCCAGGCTCGTCGGTATCCGTCACTTGCTCAGGCGCGCCGGCGGCGGCGGTGGTGGCGGTGGTGGCGACCACCACGGGGGTGACCGTCATGACGGCACAGAAGATATAAACGGCGGGCTCGCACTGAGCGTAGCCACTTCGGCGGGTTCTGGGTCGAGGTCGACCTGCATCTCCGAACGTGGCTCAGAACCAATAATCCCATCGAGCAGTAGGCCAATTATAAATCTTTCATCGTATGACATGGCATAATAAATCATAAAATGCTTCATTTCGTATTACCGATCTCCAATGATATCATTACTATGGCATAATTTCGATGATGTCAATATCATATAACGAACGAATGATCAAAAATCTGACCGAAAATCATAATTTTCGCTTTGCACTATGATATCATATGATATCATTTGAAAACCGTGAGATCGTAATAGGCCTGCAGGTTTAAAACGTTGTTATTACGTTCTTGTTCTGAAAACCATCGATATCTCCATTAGTCATGAAACAGACCAAAGTACTGTTCGCGAGACTAATTTATAGGGTAGTACAGCTCCAAAGAGAAGTACGCAAACCCGGATATGTAACCTTTGCCACTATGAATACACCGATATCTCCATTAGTCATGAAACAGACCAAAGTACTGTTCGCGAGACTAATTTATAGGGTAGTACAGCTCCAAAGAGAAGTACGCAAACCCGGATAGGTTACCATTACCATAAGGTAGTACAGCTCCAAAGAGAATTACGCAAACCAGGATAGGTAACCATTACCACTATGTATATACTGTATTTATTCTTTAGTATATAATCATAAAAAGTAGATGCATGTTACGATTGGATAATTATTATTACTGCTAATCAGTTAAGGAACAATCCTAAAATACTGTTCGCAAAATTATTAATGGGTAGTGCAACCCCAAAGAGAGGTACGCAAGCCCAGTTTAGTGAATAATCACTGTAGCAATAACTATTATTTAGTAAACTTTCTTCTTAGAGATACTTATAGTGTCATAAAAATTCATACAAAAGGGGTATAAATAAGCCCACTGGGTAGGTATGAAATAAATCTTATTTATTTCATACCTAACCTACCCTACCATTGGATTATAAAACTTCATTTCAGAGGAAACCAGTAAAAAATAAAAACGGGACAAATTTACCATTATAGGTATAATTCGTCATTAACTAATTAAGTTTCTCTAGTACTTATGAGAATATAACAAGATGGCTGACTTATCATACTTCTGCCCGTTATCAAACGAGCATTGTACGGGCAGCAAATAGAAAATGACATTTTCGGCCATAGTCACTAATAAATGCACTTATTCACACAATGACTAACCTTGAGACTCCGAGCGGGAACGCCTGTCGGGCAAGCTGGAACGACTCCGTGTACGGCATCTTCGTAACACTTCGAGTTTTTTTAACTTACACAATTCTGAGAATACACAAACTGTGGTTCTGTGGTTCCTTCGAAAAAAATTCGAATTTCGAACATTTTTACGAATGTGAACTTTTTTCGAATGCATGAGAATCGTGTCCCAGATCTGACAATCCTCCTCACTTTTCCGCTTAGGCATTAAAAATAAGCACTACCTACCTCACTTAAAGTAAAAACTTTTAAGACGCGAGAGTGTGATCGTGGCGAGCACTAAAAAGCGAATGAAGCGAGCGGATAGGTCGCCCACCTTGTTGACGTGAGACTCATTTTTAATTTTATTTATACCCTCAAATAAAGTGCGTGACTGGCGTATCACTAGGCGTTACTACAAGTATTATTTGCTAATCCCGAGGATGAAGCCGAGTATAATCATTCTTATCTAATAAGCCTTTTTTATTTCACCAAGTATTATATAATAATATGTAGGTACAGCTGCAATGTAAGTAAATGATGTAACTTCGAGCTTCAACATTAACTTAAGCGACAATTTAAGGCGCAATTACCAAAGTCGAGTTCCGCTCCGGCGCGCCGATCCAGCGCCCCGCTATCGTGTAGTTGAACCTGGAACAGACATTACTTATTAAGCGACTTAGACAACTATGTGGAAAGTAACTGAAATATTTCGGGAATACCTAATCATTATCATAATTATGCTTCCATTCCATTGCTAATACTCGAGGTTTCGATTAATCGAGGTCGACCTATCGAGTTTTGATATATTTACATTCGATGACTTCCCCGTCATCGAATGCAATAACATCGAAACAAATATATCAAAAATATTCTATAGAAAGTTCTCTTCGTTCCTTAGACATGAAAATAAGTTCATTGTGTGACCAAACAACACTATGTAGTGAGCTGGCACAGTGTTTTTCAACCTGGTGGTCCGCGTGTATGTGGGTCCGCAGTCTTAACTTTGAACTATTTGAGAAAAATAATAAATAAACATAAATTATACTCAAAGAGATAACAAATAAAACGCAATTTGAGATTTAACATAGTAGTAACACTAAGCTACACTCACTAATTCAGTTGTAAAAAAGCAGCACCAACCTCCACCTTAATAAAGTATTTTAAAATAAAACTTTTTTTACATTGGCTCAAATTTTTCCTTCCATCTATGCATTAGATATTCGACTTTAAATCTGTTCGGCAGTGGTTTGATCCTGGTTTAGAGCGTTATTTTTTTTTCTTTTTATTACTTTTGTGTTTTTTATATGAATAAATTGTTTTATTTATAATTTTCTTTTCAGAAAAATACATTTCAAGAGAAGATTAAAAACGCGATTTTAATACATAAGTACCCTAAATTGAATAATTTTCCGTAAATTTATTCTAGTTAAATGCGTACGATCCGAAAAAAAGTTTCACTTGCATCGTGGTTTCATTAAACCACACAATGATTTTTTTTGTTTATATTACCTCTAAACTAAATTGTTTGAAATATATTGTAAGTACTGCTTTTCTTATTACAAAATTATATTTGATTTCCTAGGTGTCCATTGCATGTAAAAGTATAAGAAACATACTGCTTTAGCAAGTTTGTCAATGAAACGCCTTGAAAACATACACAATTTCGTGTCTAACTCCAAATATCGTTATCAGCGCATACTATTTTTTACACGGTATTTTAAACCGCTCTAAACTAGATTACAACATGAAAGAAACAAGCTTGGCATGCGTAAGTTGTATACGGCCGTGAAGAATTGTCCCGGAAAACGCGCCCTCCCGCGGGACGCGCGACAAAGCTAGGCAATAAGGCAACTCTTACACTGCACTGGCGACACGACAGATATACTATCTGTCGCTAAAATCGCAGGCGCAATAATATTTTTTTAATTCAAGTAACAATGAGTCATTTCTATACCTAGGTATATTAAAAAATAAACCTATTGCCCCACCGCTGAACCATTGATGATTTTTTTTATATAGGTACGCTTGACCACAATCTCGCCAAACGATGATGCGGTGTCTGCGGTGGAACGCGCTTGCCTAGTAAAAACCGATTCACTCTTGATTTGAAGATACCCAGGTTGTATTCATCGGGAAACACCCACACAGGCAACATGTTCCATTGTTTGGCAGTTTTTACAATGAAGGTATTATCAAATCGCTTGGTTCTAGCGATGGGAATGTCTACTATATAGTGGTGGCGCCTTTTCGTGTTGTCCGATGGAAAAAAGAGCTAGGTTACAGTGTGGACCTTACCATGCGCGCCCATAAGGGCAGGGAGAACACCGAAGGGTTTTAGTGGGTCGGCCTGGAACTCTGCCGGGCCAGTCCCACACACGCCCGCCGTCTAGCCAACGGCGGGTACGGTGCGGTTGTGCATTTCCCCCCGAAAAAAAGGTGGTATTAAGTTATGCAAATCAGTTGCACACTCTCCGCAATGTACACAGTAGAGGACCGACAAGCTGGCAACTTTGCGGCGATGCTCCAAGCTTTGTAATCGGTCATTTAATCGATCGATCGCTGCCAATAAATCTTTTGGCGCGTTTCTCAATTGAGTCCAACGCTTGGAGCTGATATTTGGCAGAATCATCCCAAAGGTGCGAACAATATTCCATACACGATTGAACTTGAGCTTTATAAAAAGTAATAATTTTGTAACCATATCTCACGCAAATGAATAATTTCATTTTGAAAGTCGCATCCAGAACACTTCGTCTCAGAGTGTCGCGGCGGCGCGCGACGCAATGTGACAAGCTCCTAAGTTCGGAGTGCTCCAACTTTCGCTGCCGCATTCATAACGGGAGCCGGGAACGCCAGGATAAGTAAAGAGCATCCGAGGCCGCGGCGCGTGTCGACGCACGAGGAAATGGCACCATCGGAATGCTCTCACGCGAATTGCAACTTGAACTGGCTCTGCCGGGATTCTAATAAGCGTAGAGATCAGGAGTTGTATGGGTATGCAACTTAACCTAAATTCAATGCAACCTAATCTAATGTCAAAGTGTCAATGAAGTAAGTGAAAATGCAAAGCGAGAGTTGTTGCTTAGACAACTTCTACTGATTTATAAGTATGCATTACAGTTTAGAGTGTCGGCGGTGGTGCTGTGGACTCCTAATCGGGTGGTCAGGGGTTCGATCCTGCCATGTACTAATGTGTTTTTTGATTTCCGAATTTCATATCCGACGTTTCTACGGTGTAGGAAAACATCGAGAGGCAACCTGCATGCGTCTGCGAAGAAATTCGAAGGTGTATGTGAAGTCGACCAATCCGCACTGGGCCAGCGTGGTTGACTAAGCCTAAACCTCACTTACGGTAGGCTCGAGCCCCTCGGTGGGTATATGAGCTGTGATGATTACAATATAAAGAAAAGTCTGGATGTCGATCATTGCACTTCTAATTGTAAGTCGCGATCATGTAAGGTTGACGCGCCTAGTAACAATAAAAATAATTACACAATGTACTTTGTACAAGAGTGTTGACCTTTTAATTTTAACTGTAAATAACTGCCTTACTGAGCTGTCTAACAGTTGTCTCATAGTTTAAGCATCTTGCTGTCTCTCTCTGCGCTTATTTATGCAAATATCATCATATTTAAATGTCTTGCAGTAAGACATTGTTGATGTAAATTTATATTAATGTGAATTGAATGTTATTTAATGATTTATGCAAAATTAAAATGGTCATTATTTACATATGACTTAATTTCTAATTTACCGAGTTTTCAAGACGTCTTCTAGATAGTAGGGCTGAGCGCAAGAAACTGATCATTTTAATTAGAAGTATCGACATTTGAAATAAATTAATATGTCGTCCCATACATGAACATTTTTTAATCTTAAATTAGTAATACCTCAGTGTATTTTATATTGTAATACACCGAGCATTTTCATCATTCAAATAATAATTTAATCATTTCATTTACCTTTCTTATAAGAGTAGTTTTACATGCGTTTTATACTTATAAAAAGGTAAATCAGAACACTTTGAGAAACTTTGTAAAATATTATAGATTTCCCCAAAATCTAGCTCAAAATTATTAAAACCTTTACGTTGAAACGGAAAGTTTATTAAATAGAACAATTTAATATGTTATCAAGCAAAAATACAACAATGTTAGGGCTGAAATGAAACTGTGGCGTTACGTGATGGAGGCTCTTCATATTGTGATAAAATAAAAAAAAATTGCCTTGAGTACCTGAAGTTGTGCTGTTCCCTGAGCACTTTGAGGAGCTGCGCCGCCAGCTTGGTCATGGCGGCGATGCCCGGCGTGTAGCTCATGTCCAGCAGCACCTCGGGCTGAAACGCCTTCGACCGGTCCACTATCTGTGTCGACAAGAGTTAAGCTTAGTTGGCTCAAAATCACCAAGGTGGCGAATTTGGACATGAGAAATTTTGTGAAAATTATCATGTCATTGAAATCTTAAAAGTAACTTACAATGTACACGCTATTTTAAATTATTGCGCTTTAAAAGAAGCGCGCAAAATATTCATATTTTAATATTTTTTTCAGGATTTCAAAGACACTGGGTGTATTATAACGTCATTCAGGGAACGCAATTAAAAACCTACATATTTTTGTTATAAATATAAATTTGGGAAAGTTTAAATTTAAATACGTAAATAAAATAAAATATTAAGTAAATAATAATTAAATCTGTACTCTACATTGTCGTATGTTCTCTTATTTTAATAAAATATTACATGTGTGAAAACATCTCAAAAATTCCTAGACAAAAGTTCTGTTAATTTATCAAGGACTAAGTTTAAACGTTTGATTGTTTGTTCCATGAAATTGTACGTAATTGGTATTAATAGTAATAATAAATAAATCCGATGTATTTCATCATAAATTGAATAATAATACTTTTATTACGCTACCCTCATTGACTAAACGTTGACGAAATGATCACTACGTTCCCGAAATGACATTTCAGAATCATTAAATTTATTTAATGTACAAGTATGCACTTAATTTTATGTTGAAACTTGAATTTTAACTTATATTATATTATGTATCTCAGATAATATGTCTCAGATAGGAAAAGCAATAAAAAAGTCCACCCTTAGAAAATTCAGCTTAGATAACGTTTTCAAAGCGAAAGCAATAAATTTAAAGTTAATCTAATCACTGCAACAATTAATAAAATGAATCTAATTATTTAAATAATGAAAATTAACGAAATTAAAGTACGTGAAAGTAAAATCTTATGAAAAACATCATTACGTGAACGCGCGTCATATTCGGCAACGTTCTCGAACTGACGTTCCCGGGAATGATGTTTCAACGTTTTGTATTATTTTAAATAGTCGTCGGTCGTCTTGGATGCCAATTTGCAATACTGACGGAAGTAGAACAGCATTTTTGAATGAGATGAAGAAAAATTCTCTTCAGTTATCGTTAACTTAATGCTTTAGAGGCGTTCCCGCTATGATGTTCTATTGATGTACGATGCCAAAATACATAACTGAAATAATTTTCTGAAGAAAATTAATTGAAAACCGCCATAAAAGAGCCGAACGTTGTGTAGATTGGAAAGATTTTATCATGCGACTGCACAGTAAGCGCCTCGCTTGTTGTGATTGGCTACTATTTTTTGATAAAATAGAGTGCGTTCACGAAATGACCTACAAACTAGCGGACAAAGTTATATGCAAGATAAATGTGATGTTATTTTCGTTTTCTTTTATTTTTAACTGCGATTATTCTACTGTAATATAAATGTTCCAAATATTACTGAAAATTTAATTTTTAAATAAACATTTCATTGTTTTATGAACATTTTAAATACGGAAATGCGTATTGGGACGCGTTCCCAAAATGACATTTTCACTAGTTTGATGATTAAAAAAATGTGTTAACATCATTTTGCAACAAAAGCAATTAAGGGTTTAGATAAAATATAGTAAATCTCATTCTTAAATATAATTTTGATCCAAATATTTCAAGACTTTATTACTATAAATGTTGACCGAACCAAATTTGCCACCTTGGTGATTTTGAGCCAGTTACTGTGGCGTATACAGGTCGTTCCAGTTGCTAAAACTTTGTAATCTTCGCTATGCAGACATAAGACCCTTCGACCTTAAATGGTTTACTTCTCTATCAAGTTAAGCTTAGTGGCTCTGCGACGTATAGAGGTTGCTAAAGTTGCTATAGCTGATTAACAGTCGTTATGTATTCACATGACAGTGAATACATAACGACTGCTAATCAGCCCAAATTGTAAAGCATCTCAGCCACATGTGACTACTTCTGGTCGTATGTCTCTGCCAAGAAGGGATCTCCCACCACATTGACTCGCACTTAGCTAGTTAGTAAGAAACGCCAGTGTCTCGTAAGCTCCCCGTCGTTAGGGAAATATTTATCATCAATGATTACTTTTCCATATTTTTATATATTTATTCTTAATGGATTGAGAGATTGCATGATTTAAAACCAAAGTTTCATTTTAATGTGTAGTTATGGATGTCTAAAAATAACCTAATAAGGCATAAGAATTTAGGAAAACTTAGTACTAAATAGTGAAAACTATTACAAAGACTGGTCTTAAATTTACCTCATGAGGCAAACAGAAGAACTCAGGAAGGCTTCTTACAAAATAATGAATTCAATTGCAAAGACTAACTTAAAGAAGTGAAATCAATTACACTTCCTGACAATCTTCTAAAAGCTGATGAGAACTATTTACGAACATTTACAAATATGCTCCCTCTATAATCGAACCAGAAAACGTATCCGATACTGCAAACGGCCGTATATCATCTTCAAACTGATCAGGCTTTTATTGAACACCATTTATCATTTATTTACCTTTCCGCTGGAATTCTGGAATATGAGTTGCAGCGGCGCGTTAATCAATCGGGTCACGTGCGTTGAACGATATTGCTTCTGATTACGCCAAGCCAGATAGCTCTAGCGAATGTCCCTGTATTTTATGTCAGTCTATAATGATTGCTTTTATATTTTTTTATCTGTTTGAGCTTACGTGACAGGAACATCGCTTCAAGTCTGACTATCATGAATCTACTCCATAGAAGTAAACTAAGATTTTATTAGTTATTTTTAAAAAGCTACATATTTTGACTAGTTATTTATAGTACTTTGAAACGGAAAGTTTTATTTCTCGTGTTTATTTTATGAAAATTTTAGCAAATATATGACAGTGATTGTACAGAAAAGTGACAGATCAATATACGAAAAATTTACCTCAGACAGGAATCCAACCTGTCTTCAATATTCCGACTTAGCACCGTGACTATAAGCCACTGAGGACTTATCCAACCCGAACGAAATTTCAACTGCATCGATGTCTTTATTAATTTTATTCAAATTGATGTCAGAACATTTATTTGCACAATATTGTGTACAATACATTCGGGTGGGCGACAATGTTTCTTATGACTAGTTTCAACAATATTCTGCCTTGTGTCTGTAGGCATGCAAATTTAGTTAATTCTATTTTAATTCAGAATAACAATAATATCAATATATTTTTTACGTGTTTCAAATGTCAACAATACAAAATTATTAATTTATCAAATTCAAATAAACTTTACTCACTTTCATAGCCTATCAACATTCAATTTAGAAAACTTTACAGATTTCGTGAATGATTAAGACTAACGCAAACTTACAAATTTTATATTTGTGATTGTGCATTTTCTTTTAAAATGCTAAATATAAATATATAAAGATTACAAAATAAATGCAAGAAAAGAAAAGATTCAAATGTTTGTATATAGGCGTCCTTATAAGCATCGCAACTGTATCGTGCTTGCATCGAACAATCTAAAGTATTATCAGCTTTTTGTTTATGTTTTTGTCGCTGCTCAATTCAATGCACTAAATTTAAAAAAATCAGCTTCCTTGAGGCCTCCTCCTTTTGACAGTCTAGTCAGTGCCTTTACAATTGCCTATATTTAGAGTATTTTTTATTTAGGTCACCGAGTGTAACCAAATGTAAAGACGCTTTTAAAGCGTCTAAATTCTAAGTATCGCCAAAGCTCTCTCAAATGAAACCAGATCCAGTCTCACCACGGACACGGCACGTAGCGTCAAGTTGTGGAAGTCCCACCGGCGATAGTATTTAAACTTCGAATCCATTGCCAAACCTGAAACGGAACATTTCGTACTTATACTGGTACAATTGCTTAATGGTCCGAATAACACATATTAATGGACCTTTTGAAACATTTTAACTAATTAACGCTGTCCTGTTTTGTTTTTTGTAATAATAATAATATTGAAGTTATATTTTTATAAGACACATAACAAAATTTAGTTACAAAACAGTTGAATATAAGTAGTTTAGTTCTAAACTATAATCCAAAACATGCATCCTTAATTTTAATTTAATCTCCTGAGAGTGTAAGTGTATCGGTTTGTAATTGAAGCCAGCAATTAAAATTTAACACACTTAAGCGCAATTAGCAATAGGTAGATCAGCTTCCATATTTGTTGTTTTTGAGGAAAAATAAAAACCGAGAAGCCAGTTCAACTTCAGTTGAGTAAATCTTAATGAAGCTACTATCTAGTTTTACCAGAAGATATTCAATACAATTTTAGAGTGATATAGTTTGTGACAATAACCAAAAGTCTAGAACAAATAATCTTTAAAAAAATATCCTTATACCAGTATTCCTGTCCCAAATGCCGAGGCCTTGTGTCTCCAAGGGGTTCCCCTGGACCTTGCCGTAATTGAAGACGTCCATGAGCAGCCAACGATCATCTTGGACAGTAAGCACTTCTTCAGAGTCAGCTAGAAGACTACCATCTACATTTTTAGCTGTGGTCATTTGAAGTACTTCATAATAAAATTAAAAGAAGGGGATGAGATTGATGAACTATTAATAATAAAATAATACATAAAATATAGAAATAAGAGATTCTCGAGGTGAGGCAGTAACTCATCTGAAATTTTTGAGTGGATCAAGGATTGATTCCGTTTCGGATTGCGTCTGAATCCATCTAATGTACATAATTAATCCTTTATCGGCAGAATAGTTAAAAACACCTATATAAGCTTGATTAATAATCAAGGTTATATAGGTCTTTTTAATGATTTTTTTAGCGATGCTAAGATCAAATGGTGAAGCCCTATCAAAAAGCTGCTATACAAAATAGCCAGCAATGAAAGAATCAGTATTCGGAAATGAAATCCCTATTATCTAAAAAATTAACCATTCAAAAATTCTTACAGTCTTTATGCGCAAGCACAATGTCAGCATCTACGCTTAGGTTGAGCGGTTCGAACATATCCATGGCAGCCTGATAGTCTTCAACATCATCCATAAAGACCAGCCACATGTGAGCTGCGTCAAAGAATGTCAGTCTAGAAGCCTGTAATATAACATTTTAGCTCAATCCATTGTCATTGAGGAAAAGGTGGTAATGTAACTTTACGGAAAAGGACTTCTGCTCTACCGTTTCTAACAGACTGCTTGTCTTCTCGCAAGTGGCATCTACAATCACGCCCACTGGAACATGCCATTGGTTCAGAAACCGTTCCAGTGGTATCCAATATGCTTCTTCTTCCAAACTCTTCAGCGACATTCGCAGACCTTTTTCCATAAACTTGTTTGATAGTAACTTGTTTTCTATACAAAATCAAAATAGGCTGTATTCAAATATTTGTTAAAAAGTTTTTTAAATCGTTCAGAACGTAATTTCCAAGCCAGCTTCCAATGCCGTTTTCTCCATCAAATCCTAAATCCATTCCATCATCAATTCGATTACGATTGTCAATCAATCGACCAGTTACAAAATCACCAGAGGCTCAAATAAAATATACAGTATTCATCATCACAGCTCATATACATTAAACGTTCCCACCAACGGCTTGAGCCTACCCTAAGTTAGGGTGATTAGGCCTTAGTCAACCACGCTGGCCCAGTGCGAATTGTTCGACTTCAAATTCACCATTGAATTTCTTCCCAGATGTATGCAGGTTGCCATATGATGTTTCCTTCGCCGTAGGAGCGTCGGCAAATGTACATATGAAATTCGAAAAACGACATATAACATTGGTACATGGCAGAATCGAACCACGGACTTTCCGATAGAAGGCCAATGCCGAGTCCACAGCGCAACCGACGCATTGAAACAGTATTGACTACTACAAAAGGTTGTTTGACATTTGTTTAATATAAGTCATGGTTAAACACGATACCTACTGTCTCTAAGCCACTAATTATTCCTATCCTACTAATATTATAAATGTAAAAGTGTGGATGTTTGGATGTTTATTACTCAATCACGCAAAAACGGCTGAACGGATTTGGATGAAATTTGGCACGCATGTAGCCTTTGACATGGAAAAGAACGTAGGCTACCTTTTATTTCGATTACTTAAGTAGTTCCCGAGGGAAAATTGAAAATTGTTTACGAGCTAAGCCGCGGGCGGGCGGGCTTTCTGGACCCAATTCTGAAGTCCACGCAGACGAATTCGCGGGCAGAAGCTAGTAAAAAATAAACAACATCGTGTTTAGTACGAATAAATTTGGACAAGATTTGGTCTTTCAAATTGGCTAAATTTTGCCTCTGCATTTAAACGCGTTTTTATAATTACTTTCAAAAACATAATGAACAATAAAAGTGAATAGTATATTTTATAATCTAATGACTAACTAACCATATTCACTCTCACAATACAAGTAGCACACGAATTTCACGCCCTTTGCCGAAAAATAATCAATCGACAAATCTATGACATCTAAATGCAAACACGCAGCGCAAGTTATTGCGCATAGCAACGATCCAACCCTCATATTTTGTGTTTTAAAACTTAACTGGACGAGAGCTGCAGAAGAAATAAGCCCAAGTTACACTAAGCGATAAGTGGTAGTAATGTGTGGGCCGATCATCAATCCGTCAACTGTGACAGGGCCAAGCAATTTGCAATTGTTAGCCGCTTCGTGAAATTGCACTACCTGCTCTTTGGACGTCACTCATGCAAATTTTTATGCAAAATTAAAGAACTTCAGCTGGTGATGTTTGTTTAAGCATGATTAGCATAGGGCATTTTTTGCAGATTAGTAGTATTTGCAGTTTTAATGTAAGCTCTCGATAGATAGGTCTTCTGGCTTTGCTTGAACAGCTGTCAATATTTGACTGAAATTCAGCTATTGTAATTATAATTTACATATAGTAGCAATTTAACTGGGGCCGTGGTCTAGTGCTTGAGACCCAATAATAATCTGGAGGTCCAGCAGGCCTATTACCGATCTCATGGTTTTCAAATGATATCATGACGAAATCATAGTGCAAAGCATGTCATAAGATTTTCGATCAGATTTTGGATCATTCATTATATCAGATAACATCTTTGTAATTAAGCCATATTGAAGATATCATTTCAGATCGGTAATACCAAATAAATCATTTCATGACTTCCTTATCTCAAAATTTATACCATGTTATACGATGAAAGATCCATAATAGGCCTGCTTGTTACAATCCCCTATGGGGCAGTAGTTATTCTGCTTGGTTTGGTTGGTGACAGGGCTTCTATGCCCGCCCGAGTAGCTACCATCATCTTACCTAAGTTTGTCACCACAAGAACTATGTAAATAGCATTGTTGTACGCCGGACATAGAAATAATATAGGATTTTTTGGTGAAAGGGTGAAGATAGGAGGACGCCAATATCACCTGCTTACAGTGCACTCTGCTGAAAAACTAACTACTAACTAACTGCTGCAACTGATGATGAAAACTGCCCTATAATAACTATGAATAACGAAGAAAACAATTCAAAAATATTGCGTGCTGTAGTTCTCGAGTATTCTCCGAGGTCGAGTTTCATGTGCTGTCGTAACGCTGAAGACCGAAATATGTGGGAGCGCACCTGAAGGTTGCATTTTCCGGATCGAACGACTAGGAGGAATAATGATATTACAGTTATGCCATACAGATTTCTTTATGAGCTTTTCCTGTATACTTGCAATATTATTATTTCTTAACGCTTTTCAAGTTGGAACACATGAGTGTTTGGAATGCATTGAGCAATGTATCTCAGGGGTCTAGCGCGGACTAGCGCATGCAGAAGTTCAGACTGGATAAAAATTGCCATTTGCTTGCAGCAAACATATCTTCATGATTGGTTTTACTTGTGATGCGTGACCTCACAGTTACAGCTAACAATAGAATAGAATAGAATAGAATAATTTTATTTGCTAGAATATGGTACAATAATAGTTGGTAGTACATTCTGTTGCTCCGACATATCCTATTGACAACAATGTGCAAATATTTCGTCAACTATTTTTAGGTATTATAATTATTTCGTTGCACTGACATTCTGAAAGACGTTATACATTTATCAATAAGTAATACTTAAATTTTCTATTCACTACAATAAAAAAATCCTTATGTCAATAATAAAAAAAATACAATTCAACTATGTCAATATCTAAGTATAATACATTATTTAAAATAGTAATTTCTGTCACAATTTTTATTTATGTCGTATTCATTAATTACTATAAAAACTATGTCAATATTAATAAGAATTACAATTTAAATATGTCAACATTTATCATTAATTATTTAAAATAGTCATTATTATTTGTCATATTTCAAATTATTATTTTTATTTCATGTCATATTGTATGCGATCGTCTAAATAATCCCTAACATTGTAATACATTTTATTAAGTAAAACATCAAATACCACCTTTTTAAATTTGGGATAGGGAAGATTTAATATGTTATCTGGTAATTTATTAAATATCCTAATAGCCATATTGTAAGCATTTTTAGAAACTACTTTAACCTTTGTTCGGGCACATGAAGTTTATTTCCCTGTCTACCTCTATACACATGTTGATAATTATTAGTAGAGAACAAGCCAAAGTGTTTTTTAACAAATAGACTCATCTCAAAAATGTACAAACACGGGAGTGATAGTATGCGTATAGTTTTGAACAATGGCTTACAACTAGTCAATGAGTCTACGCTGCAAATTGCTCTTACACATTTTTTTTTAATTTTGAATATGACATCGATGTCCACGGAATTTCCCCACAGCACGAGACCGTAGCGTAGTTGTGATGCCACGTATCCATGGTACGCAGACAACGCCGCGTCCTTTGATACAATTTGTTTTATTCTATTTAAAGCATAGACAAACCTATCTAATTTTGTTGCAAGTGAGTCAATGTGCGCTTTCCAGTTGCAAAACTGATCAATAGTTATTCCCAAAAATGAAATATGATTAACTTCTTGTAACCTACTTTCATTATAATCAATATTGATTTGAGGCGAACGGCTATTTCGTGTCTGAAAGTTCAAAAATTTTGTTTTGTCAACATTTATTTTGAGATTATTTTTTTGTAACCATTTAATTATATTACTAAAATTTGAATTTGCAATACGTTCTATATCAAACGCATTGTCACTTTTCAACAAAATTGTGGTATCATCAGCAAACAAAATACATTTTTGGTCAATAGAATCGGGTAGGTCATTAATATATAGTAAAAATAACAATGGTCCGAGAACGCTGCCTTGTGGCACGCCACACTTGTTTAAAGTGTATTGAGAATTAAAGACTTCCTTTGTTTTATGTACTATTTGTGAAATCTCAACACGTTGCATACGATTTTCTAAATAATGTCTTATCCATGATAAGGCATTTCCCCGAATCCCATATCTTTCGAGTTTGTTTAACAATATTTTGTGGGATACAAAATCGAAGGCCTTACTCATATCCAGAAAAATACCTACCATTTTAACTTTTTCATTAAAACTATCTGTTACACATTTAATTAATTGAAAGCATGCAAGAGTCGTAGAGCTTCCTCTTCTAAATCCGTATTGTTCACTTTTTAATAGATCATTTGATAGCATAAAGTCATAAATTTTTTGAGCCATAACCTTTTCAAACAATTTCGAAATTGTAGGTATTAGGGTAATGGGTCTGAAATTATTTAAATCATTACGAGAACCTTTTTTATGTAGAGGACGTACTATCGATTTTTTAAGACGACTTGGAAAATATCCTTCTAATAATGATAGATTTATTATATGGGCTAGTGGAATCACTATATAAACAGCAGCCTTCATCGAGATTTTTATGTTCAAGTCATCATATCCAGTTGCGTTAGTTTTTTTTAAGCTTTTGAAAATTTTTATTAAGTTATACTCATCGATTGGTGTCAAAAAAATACTCTTAGAATTAAAGGGAATGTCACAAATTATCTTGGAGTCATTATTTCTTAAATTGGTAATGTCAATAAAAAAATCATTAAATTTTTCTGAAATTTTTTTTGGGTCACTTAAAATACTGTTATCATCTAGTTTAATTTGTCGTATTTCATCAAAAAGTTGTTTATTGTTTATATTATTTTTAATGATGTTCCAAGACGCTTTGCATGCATTTTTAGAGTTAGTTATGTACTTTGTATTCATATTCCTTTGCGCCTGTGCTAAACAATTTTGTGGTATTTTAGAGTAGTTACGGTATTTTGTTTTGTTCTCTTTCTTGTTCGTTTTTACATTACGATATAATAAATAAAGGCGACGTTTTATGACACAGCATCGCTTTAATCCTTTAGTGAACCACTCAGTTTTTCTCTTTTTAATTGTTATTATTGGAAAGCAGAGATTATAGAACAAAACAATTAAATCATGGAAAGTGTTAAACGCATTTTCAGTGCTATTTTCAGTAAGAACCTCATTAAAAGAAAGAGACGACAAACATTTTAGAAATTTTTGTAAGTTATCCTCAGAGAAATCACGCCTTTTTTCAAACCAGATAGACGGAGGTATTTTATATCTTTCATGGCGTTCAATTTCGAATTTTATGCTTTGACCTGTTTCATGGTCTGATAAGCATAGACAATGCAGTTTAGAGTTAACATTTGCAAGATAGCTACCTATGAGATCTAAGCATGATGATAATCTCGTTGGCTGCATAATATGATTTACAAGATTATTATTGGAGAGTATACTTATCAATTCTTTCGAATGCTTAGAGTTATGCAATATGTCTATATTAAAATCCCCGCAAATAATAATATTCTTATCATGCTTTGTTGAGATTCGAGTCAAAAAAGACTGTAAGTTCTGCAAAAAAATATCAGCGTTAGATGTCGGTGTTCTATATATGCAGCATATAATTAGATTGTGCATGGGTATTTCTATTCCATAACATTCAAAGGAATATGTTGTGGCTTCATTTATACATATCTCTTTAAATTCAATGTTATTCTTTAGGAGAATACAAGTTCCATCTCTACGTTCTTTCCTACAAAATGTTGATGCTAAATTATAATTTTTGATATAAAAATTTTTTTCCGTTCCTCTTTTGATGAAGGTTTCGGATAGACATATAACATCGATATTACCTAGATCCGTTGCGAGCTCAGTCAAGGCCCCCTCAAGAAGATCCTGTTTTTTAAAAACACTTGCAATGTTTTGGTGAAATAGCACAAATTTACTTTTATTCACGAAAAAAAGGATCGGCCGTGCCACCAATCGCAAGATCAGTACTGTGGGAAGAGTCAATGATAGATTTTTGCTCTATTTCATTAAGCTTACAATTATTACACAGTTGAGATGTCTCCGGAACTAAATTACGTGAAAACATTTTCTTGATTCTATTGGGAAAGAGAAACTGTGACTGATATAATAAGAAATCTAATTCAACATTAAGCTTAAAACATAAATCATTCAAGAACGTCTTGTGATTTCGTAAAAAAGTTAAATGATCGAAATATCTATTGCTACGCAGTTCTATAAAATTACAATTTTTATGATTCCTTAAGAGCATTTTGATATTATAATTTAATGCATTTTTATTTAAATATAAATTATATTGCACATTCACGACATAAACTTTAAAGTCCCGTAATTTATACAATGCCAGCCCCAGCTCTGAAAACAATAAAAACGGATTTTTGTCATTTGACCCTAGCGCGAGTATAACTGCATCTCCTTTATTAAGCTTATTTTTAATGTAATCACAACTACTTAAAATCTGTGAGCACACTGCACCCGGCTTGACTACCGTTGTTATCGAATATTGGTCTTCAACTTTCTTGTTCCGACTATTTTGTAGACGCCTTGACAAATCTCTTATCTGCTCATCACCCAGTATAAATACTTGCGCCTTTTTATTTTTTAATGTTTTATTATCAGGCGTACGAGTTGCATTGTTGCTTGATGTATTTGTAATAGGTGAGCACTGACTGTTCTGAACAGCTTCGGAATGTTTTTGTTCTGGTAATACAGTTTGGGTATTCGAAGTATCTAATGCTTGATTATAGCTCTTCAAGGGTGACATTCTTGAAATAGAGTTTATTTGCATAATTTTTCTTCTAATGGGAGTCAGTGATTTTGGTTTGCCACATATATCTATAGACATTTTTTTCAATAAATCTATTTGTTTTTCTTGCTTAGCGATTATATTGTTCAATTCGTTATTTTCCGAATTCAGGTTTTCTATTTCTTGTTCTGAGCATTTTAATAATTTTTTAAGGGTTTCGATTTCCTCTGTGTAATTACTCTGTGATATATTATTGAAAGTTTCACTTTGAATGCTGTGCATTGTCGAATCTATTATAGTTGAGTTCAGAGCATCTTTCTCCATTATCAAAAGTTCTAAGTCAGATTTTGACCTTGTCAATTTATGAGTACGAAAAGTTATATTGCTCATTATTAATTACTATTGTCAATTGATTTTTACATAAAATAGTCAAATGTTAAAAAAAAATTCAAAACAAAAAGTCGATGCACTGGAGTGGGTTTGAACCCGGCACCCCTGGACACAAGCGTGATACTTTTGCCAATCGACTAACAATGTGAACGGTTTAACTCGTGAAATTTCGTATGTATATCACCAAGTATTTAGCAGTACCCAATCAATGTGAAGTTAGATATTTATCTTGAAGTTGCGACGAGTGAGAGCACTATAATTTCCAATAAAATCACTAGATGGCGTTGTATATACAATATTCCGACAATTTCCTTTCTATTGCTATGAACATACGATTCATTTAGAAGGTGTCACACTGATAAAATTCACCTTTCACATAACATGTAGCAGCTGATGTCCTTTGTTTATAAGATTGTTCTTTACTGTTTTCAGTATAAGACTCAATTTTCTGTAGCATAACTCTTTTTCAAATTTGGATAACCGACGATGATGATAAATTATTACTATGCAAATTGATATTTTGATTCCGTACTCACTATTTAGATGACAAATCCTGTGTTTCAGATTATATTGTTCTTGGAGAATAATATCCACACACTTGTTTTTCCTTAATCATCTCTTTTTTAGCCAGTTGCAAAATTTTTGTACACTGATTATGAAATGATTTTTATATATATATTCCGTAAATAAATCACGAAGATAACATTCACACTTTGAGTTGAGACACTTTTGCACATATTGATCATATACTGCTTTATTAAATCTTCATTTATCTAATTTTAAAAACAAATAATACGGAGGTCGATATTCACGACAGCAGCAACTGACAGTGATCCAGTTTCATGATCTATCGGTCTAGTTTGAGGATATCATTTTATTAAGAGTTTTGAGCAGTTTTCTAAAGTGTTACGGTTAGTGAGAGTCTGAGGAAGCGTTAAAATGAAGGATGGGAAGCAAGTAGGCCAGGTCATTCATCATCATCGTCACATCACAGCAACACATAAACGTCTTACTGCTGGGCGCGGGTCTCTCATCTATATAAATAAAAATCAATGTATTACTATGTTTGTTTGTCCTCTATGCGTTCCGAAACCATTCATCAGATTGTAATGAAACTTTGGTAGGGTGTTATGGGGACACCCGTAAGGGTTCCTAGCAAAAAAAAAGGCATTTACGTGGCATTACAACGCATGCCGGGTACAGATAGTTAATAATAAAAAGAAGGAAATGAGGTGTTATAAATAATAATATGTGTTATCTCTCCCTAGAGGTGTTATTGCGATAATCTGCTTTTGAGCTCGTTCGCACGATAGCTTTTCTAACGTCCATTAAAAAGTTAACAATTTAGGAGAGCCTTTGCAAGAAGAACAGGCAAGAAACTCGGAATTTAGTTTTGCAAGTTACACTCGCATTCACACAAGAAAGGATGCAGATCAATAATAATTATAGGATGTCGTCAATTTAGAGAACAATAGTGTGTCGCCGTCGGATACGTCTGGGAAAACATCAATCACTTGAAAAAATATTATTTGAATTTAGTAAAGAATGTACTGAGTTAACTCAGTACATTCTTTACTAAGTTTATGTCTGGTCATGGCGTAGACTTAAGACAGATATAAAGTTTTGTACTGTAAATAGGATCTCTTGTAAGAATTGCAAGGAAAATCAAATCAAAATTAATTCTAAACACTAAGAAGAACACAGCGCCATTAAGCGGCGATGACGCGCGAGCTGCAGCGACGCGGAATCGAAGCCGGCAGTGTAACGCCGTGAATAATTCAATGAAGTTAAAATTGTTATTTTTTGAGCCGAGCCTCTAAGAGTGTCTTGTTAACTGGCTTACTTAGGCCATTACCGGGGAATTATTGAAAGAAATTGTTCCCCTCGGGAGATCCCCGCGGCGCCCAGCGAAACGCACCGCCAGCTTCCAAGTTTTACATGCAAATAAGGTTCAAATTGGATTGCGCCGCGTTCGAGCGTCGACTGAGAAAAATGATCCTACTTTTTATGGTTTCTGTCGCACTAATGTATTTCATGTAGCCCATTAGCTAGTAATTAAGGCTGGACTGCCTTTGAATGTCCGAAGCGTTTCATCTCGCATAGTGACATAATTTTGTTTAATTTGGGTACGCGAGGCACTTAGTATCGTTTAGTTTATGTAAATTCCGAAATTCTAACGTGTGTGCGTTGTTGGCAGTGGCAATGATAATTTCTCGCATTGTTCTTTTGGTAGTTTCGTCGATTAATTCATGTAAATGGCTTAAAGCAGGCCGCGTTTTTAATTATAATATCTCATTTAAATGTTAATTTATCAACTTTAATAGATTATGAAGTTGAAAATAATGTTGAATCGACAACAGAAGAAAGAGGAAAACATATTCAATTTTTTAAACTCTTCGTGGAACTTAACTACATAAATTTAATATTGTGATCGGTCACTTTTTCTATATATCACGTTCTAGAGCATTGAGTGTGTCTGCAACCAGAGGTCAATATAAATGTAAATTCCGGAATCGCATCGGGATTTCGTCGGTTTTTAGTCTGCCTTGTTCAGCAATATATCGCTCGGTGACAGTGATGCCTGAAGCTAACTCTGCAGCGCTTACTTTTCAACGCATAACGATACTTTGTGATATGGCTGTCAAAACAAATTTGATATTGTATTAGGCGACGATCATAGCGTATACGGACATGTATCCAACTAGACAACGTCAATCCCTCATCTGAATGGAATCCGGAACATGTCAGCTCAGAAGGGCCATGAAAACCTTAAAAGTTACCTAGATTTCTATTTTCTTAGTTTTTTCTAAGATTTTGAAACTCAATGCGGCAAGGTAATCACAAGATATGGTACCGTTAAAGTAGCATATTTTTGCGAATTTTGCGATTTTACAAGGGAATCAAAACCTATAGGGTAAACTTCCCATTGATCTAGAATCATTAAACTTGACAAGAAACAAGGCTTATAGCACATATTGAGGAAACAATCTCAAAACCGTAAATGTGTACATAAGATCATATACTTTTGTTACAACGTCTACACTTGGCTGGCTTTTAAAATTTTGTTTGACAGCCGGTGCCGATTGCATGTAACGTCTAAATGTAATAATTTAAAGAGAAGAGCATTGTTCTTCTTTATAGCACGCGAAGTACACGTTTGCAGCATCATCAGCAGAGAAGTACAAGTTTGCTTAAAGTGGCCACTTTTAGAAATAATTCGGATTATGATTATTCCTATATATTTAATCTATGCCTGAATAGCACAAAAAATCTGAAATATCTGTATTGAGTAGTTGACTGATTTATTTTTTGTAGTAACGTCTTTATCATAATTAATCAAAAATGAATGGCGGCGATAGTAGTAGGTACTGTGGCCCCTTAATCTTTGGCTGTTTCTCTTCTTTTCATCACCATGACCTTCAAGCATGCTCTGTTTTTGACAAGGGTATTCCACTTGTTAGGATTCTTAATGATGTAGATGCCACTACGAGTGCTGATATTCAGTAGTGGGAATTTGATTATTACGCCATATACTTACGCGCGGGAGCGTAGGTGGTGCTGTGGACTCGACAATTGCCTTCCAATCAGGAGGTCCGGGGTTCAAGACAGTGTGTTCTTCTTTTTTTGAATTTCATATGTACATTTCTATGAAGCTCTTACGGTGAAGGAAAACATCGTGAGGCAACTAGGGTGTCCCGAAAGCATTCGCACAAGCGATGCCCGTCTAGTGACCCTGCTGTGGAGGCCTGCGTGCATGGTTGGCCCCGTGCACGCCACCGTAAGGCCCTCCGTCTGGGGATTGCCCTGGTGTTCTCGGGCAATCCCCCCTTGGCGATAGTCCGACCAGTTGGTCGGGCTTGCCCGGGCGGTAGTGGAGACGCAGTGTGGACCTTACCTAGCGCGCCCAAGAGGGCAGGGAGAACACCGGGGGGTTTTAGTGGGTAGGCCTGGCACTCTGCCGGGAGAGCCCCACACACGCTCACCGTCTATTCAACGCATACCCTCTTATTATTTTCCAATAGTGTCAAAACACATGTA
This sequence comes from Schoenobius gigantellus, assembly GCA_963935595.1. Lineage (NCBI taxonomy): Eukaryota > Metazoa > Arthropoda > Insecta > Lepidoptera > Crambidae > Schoenobius > Schoenobius gigantellus. Next base: position 868,670 of record OZ012549.1, on the reverse strand, counting down.
AATAAAATTTTATGTACCTAGAACCAAAGCAACCCGTGCCGACTTGAAGCGATACATGCGTTTGGGCCACATTCCGTGCCGCTGAGTGTATGTCAGTACTTGCATACCTTGGCGCGTCGCGCGCGGCGGAGTTAATTAAATGTATCGAAGAGTTTATTTCTCGTTGGCCCATTAGTAAACACATTATTTTCGTTCAAAGAAGATGTCAGTGGAATTACGCAGTTCTAAAAAAAAGGTTATACTTAATAGGGGATGTAAAATATTAAATTACCCTCAAAACTGCCCTCTAATGGACAAGTATTAGCAAGTTCTGTTCTATTTTATATTCGTGAAGTGAATTTAAGTGTCAATGAAAGCGCGAATCTAACTATACGTGAGTGCGTTATTTATTGGGAAAAGGCGCGAATACCGACTAAAGCTTTAACTGTGTTAAAAAACTAGTTACCTACCTTATATCAAGTTTGGAGAGATTTTCAAAAAAATGCAATCAAAACACTATATTTGAGCAGCGTCAACAAGAGTTAGTTACAAAAAACAATTTGTTCGACATTGCACATGTCGATGCACTTCAATTAATAAAGATAAATGGAGATAGATCTTCTTGCAGCGCTAAAGAGAGCCTGACAAACCTGCCCCCCTACACAAGACGCATTTCGATAATCGCTAACGCAATCGCTAGAGGGAAATTGTATGCGATTTGACATAAGCCCTCGCTTAGCTTTCGAGCGCAATTGTCAAATCTCATACATTGTCCAATTAGCGATTGCGTTAGCGATTATCGAAAGACATCTTGTCTAGGGGGGCTGGTCATTTAGTGGAGTAAACAAAAAATTGTCCGACAAAGAGGAAAAAACGCGTCTTAGAAAAATCGAGGAACAAAAACGTTGGACCAATTATTATGCATCCCTAACTGCTTCGATGTCATCTTATCAAGAAAATTCATCATCTGATTCCGAAGTAATGGATTTACAAGTTAGTTCGCTTAATCCAATCGAGAGCGCACAGTTCGAAACAAATAAAACTTTAATTATGAAAAATTTTGTCACTCCAAAGTTAGTACCAGCTATAGATAGGTGTCAATTAAGTATGAGAACTTCTGTCTTTATTATTGAAGCTACTATTGAGGCACTTGGGCTCAATACTGACGAATTTTCCATTTGCAAGTCCTCCATTCAAAAAATCCGTACGGAAAAACTAAAAGAGCGGGCAGCAGCTATAAAATCTGTTTATATAAACACTAATAAACGCTACATCCCCTCGCAAGAAGACTTTTGTAGTTGACTTCACGAGAAAAACATTGATGACTTCGTTTCCACCAAAAGCAAAGCCTTGTTCAATTGTTTAAAAATTAATGACTGTTTTTTCAACGAGTGTCCTACTTCGTGGTCTAATAATGCTACTTTTCACCGAGTTAAGAAATAGGTGATGACACTGAGAGCCAATGATGATAAAGCAGAGAGAGCGGTTAAGTCAATGTAAGATCTCCATGGAAAAATCGCTGTTGAAGAGGAACAAAAGCAATTTTTACTAGGTACGTTGCGTACAGGAACGCAGACTGGTATACCCTGCCTGTAAAAAGAAAACTTTGAAAAGAAAATGTAATAAATAATGTTTTTTACTAATAAATATTTGATAAATATATGAAAAAGGTAAAATAGTGTTTTATTTACTAATTAAAAATTAGTTCGAAAATGTCTTCTATAGTTACCATACAAATATTTTGTTAAAAGTTTGACATCAATTCGGCACGGGATATCATTATCCGATTGCAATAATATTTTTTATTTTAGTTATTAGGGTGAAATAGAAAAAATATAAAGGGTATGCATACCTAAAATCGAAACAAAAAATTTCGCCTTTATAGGCTGGGACACCCTAGGCAACATATGCGAAGAAATTCAAAGGTGTAGTCGACCAATCCGCATTAGGCCAGCGTGGTTGACTAAGGCCTAAATACCCTAACTTAGGGTAGGCTCGAGCCCCTCGGTGTGGACGTATTAGCTGTTGTGATGCAGATTGGCGCCCAACGTGGGCTTGACTATCACTTTAGGCGCTTGGTTCGGCTTGATTATCACCTGATGGTAAAATATGGTGATAAAGTTTTTATATATAACAAAATTGTCAAACAAGCAGGCTGCTCACTTGACGGTAAGTAGCTACAATTGCCTATACAACATATGTTTCCTGTAAGCTTTCTTTCCTCGACTGTCCAGTCACCTTGAGTTTCTCAAAAATGTTAGATTAAATGAGTAAAAGTCAGAATAAATAGACGTAAGCTAATAAAATTTAAGACTATGGCTATCGTTAACTAGTAGTCCCAATGTAATCCGGTTAAGTGTTGTTAAATAACGTAATTAACATGCAAAATAACGTGTTTGTTACACGCACAGCAGACCGGGTGTTTTAAGTTGCGGCATTATATTTTGAGCTGGGAATTTGCGATTGTAATTTATTCATGACAGGGGAGCGCGTCCCGAAGGTCGCGGACCCCTGACGCTATGGCGAACTGGTCCAAAGATGTGATGCTATTTCCATTTACTTCGATAGTTTCATTTTATAGATTTAATATTCAATTACAGCTTGGCGCCCAACACGGGCTTGTCTATTGCTTTATGTACAGTTTATCTCAAAAGTAGATATGTACCCAGGATTTGAACTGGGTATCCTACCTTTAACGCCAGAACATAGTTATGCTAGGTTGCTCAAAGTAAGACTTAAAAGCGTCGATGGTGCGTAAGGCTGTCGCCTCCCAATCGGGAGACAGCGGTTCGAACCCCGCCACGTACCAATGTGTTTCAAATTTTGAATTCATATGTACGTTTATTCGACGCTTTTACGGTGAAGGAAAACATCGTGAGGAAACCTGCACACACCTGTGAAGAAAGAATTTCTTTACAGGTTGTGTGTGAAGTCGACCAACCCGCACTTGGCCAGCGTGGTTGACTAAGGCCTAATCATCCTAGTTTAGGGTAGGCTCTAGCCCCTCGGTGGGGACGTATATGAGCTGTTGATGATGATGAAGACTTATTAGACCTTACATGTGCTCCTCTAGCTGGGCACTGTCTAGGAATAATAAGATAGTCCCAGCTTGGATTGTTTTTCTATTGTCTGGGTCGAGAATGTGTCTCCCCAGTTGTCGGTTTCTTTTGTGAATAAGCGGTTCACAAAAGCACAGGAGGTGCATTGGTGTATCACGCTCCTGCTCACAGAATCTGCAAGCATCAGTTTCTTTTAGTCTCATATTGAAGAGATGCCTGTTCTGCTTGCAGTGGCCAGTCAGAGCCCTAATCATCACGCTCAGGTTGCCCCTCTTGAGCTTTAATAGCTCGTCAGTGCGCTTACGGGAGTATGGTTCGATTAGTGCTTTTGAATGCGTTAACCCAGGCTTTCTTTGCCAGTCCGCTTTTGCCTCTTAAAGGGGGTGGGTTTTTAAGTGGTATTTTGTTGTGGGGAAATGCTGCCGACATTCAGATTGTTTTTGTACTGCAGAAAAGGGCTATTCGAGTAATCTATAACCTTAAAATGAGAGATTCTTTGCGAGAAAAGTTCGAAGAAATTGGTATTATGACAGTAGCGTCGCAATATATTTATGAGAATCTAATATATGTTCGTAAGAATATTCATGTGTTTTGTAAAAATAGTGATATTCATTCAGTTAATACTAGACAAAAGAATATGTTAGCTTTACCAAATACCAAGCTCCAAAAAATTAATAATTCTTTTAGAGGCCTGTGTATACGTTTCTACAATAAAATCCCAAGTTGTATACAAGAACTTAGCTTAAACAAATTTAAAGTTGCAATCAAAGATGTACTTATTAAAAAAGCATATTATAAAGTGTCTGATTACATGACGGACAAAAAAGCTTGGGTTTGAACTCTCAATTCTAATATTTAATAATGTATTGCGTTTTGTTTCAAAAAAACGTTCAGTGAGAGCAATTTATAAGCTAAGTTCACGCACTTCTCTCAGAGATAGCTTATATAATGTGAATTAACACATCTATTCTTGTAATGGAAGTTGAGCTCAAACTTTTGCTTTGAGGTCAGCTTCCAATTGACGACTCTGTAACAAACCAAAATTGCAAATGGCGATTTAAAAGAGGAGAGAAAAAAATTTGACCTTTCGAGTTTCTTGCCTGTTCTTCTCGAGAAGGCTCTCCCAATTTCCGAACAGGTGTAGAGTCAACTTTTTTTTTTAATTCCTACTTGTATTTGCAGACATCTTGTGTATATTTAGGATGTATGCACATACAAGGTTAATATAATTTCTTTAAATTAGATTGTTTTGCTCTGTTTTGACGTCAATAAGTGCCTGTAAAGGCCTATGTTGAATAAAGATTTTTGAATTTGAATTTGAATTTGAATTTTGTACCTTCCAATAGAGATACCTATGCAGACGACACTCTGGTACAGTATCAGCAAACAATAAAGCCAGATTTCTCAAACACATAGGATATAACTATCTCACCTCTCAAATTGTTGAAACATTACAATGCCATAATATTCTAATGGCGATAGACTTTAATGAGGTGGTAATTATAGGCAAATTGATAGCTAATCTCATCACTTCAACCAATACACGTTCCGCTTCTGGGTACGCGTATTCCGAGCGTGACCCTGTACTCGCAGTCAAAGTAATTAAAAAAGTGTAAAATCAATACAAGATAAAATTTCATCTCGGGTGGGAATCGAACCAGCTTTTTCAACAATGAACAGTCATGACAGTAAATAAAGTCTACTTTGCCTTAAGAAAGTACAAAATAGATAAATATAGTTAAAAGTTGAATCCATCACCGTATAGAATAATTAATGTAGATCTGGCAAGTGTGTATGTACAAGTGTGTCCATTTAATACACCATTGCCGAATTGTTAGGTTGTGAAGGTGCAAAAAAAAATAAAGTTCACACATACCTTAATGTGTATATAATATATATGGGCTAATTAATTTAAGTAGTCAATGTTCTTATAACCTACCCATAAGCCTTTTGTCTGTCATACAACCTGCATATTAGTAAATAGTGTTTTTTTCTTGTTATGTAAGTTCTAGTTAGTATCATGGTTCTGTCCTCAATCGTAGATCCTCTCCGCTGTTACTTTCGTTCAACTACGTCTCATACACACATATATAAGAAAATACATGTATAATTATGCGGTTCAGCTGATCTTAATCTAGGGTTGACCGTCCTAGATTATGATCAGCTAAACGCATTCAAATTCAAAATCAAAAATCTTTATTCAACATAGGCCTTTACAGGCACTTATTGACGTCAAAACAAAGCAAAACATTCTAATTTAAAGAAAACATATTTAACCTTGTATGTGCATACATGCTGAATACACTCAAGATGTCTGCAAATACAAGTAGTAATGAAAAAAAAAGTTGAATCTACACCTGTTCGGTAATTGGGAGAGCCTTCTCGAGAAGAACAGGCAAGAAACTCGAAAGTCTACTCATTGTTTAGATAGTGGAGACAATAAGTGCTGTTGTTTTTTTGTTATTATCTATCACAGCCAAAATAAAGCAATAAGGCTGAAACAAATAAAAAGAAAGTATTTCAAGTTTATGTCAACATCGTTTACGTACCTTGTGCAGCAACAGTTGCACACGAAAACATAAAGTCATGTAAGTAAAGGCTCAACTAATTAGTATTCTGTGGCGTGGGTTATTAAAGTAAGCTCAGAAGCCGTGAGCAGGCAGGGCCTAATTTAGATCCGCGCGAACTACCCGCAACCACAGCCCCGGACAAGCACACGCTGCAAACTTTGTAAGCGGAGACTACTGTGAATATCCGTAAATAATATTTCGTGTTTGTTGCGTGTTTTATACTAACTTCGGACACAAAGAAGACACAACCTGCCTGGTGAAGTGGTTACCGTAACCTGCAAACATAAATGATAAGGCCGTTGTGACAATAAGTCGTCATACGAAGTTATTCTGTTTTCTGTTTAAAACAGTTTCAACAATTACGTTTATTGCAACGAAAAAAAGAAATAAAACTTATTTAAAACTTACTTTAATTAAAAGAATTACAAAAATGATAAACTAATTGGCCTTTGCTTCCTATTCGATGTGTGAATAGAGAATAGAAATAATTTATCAAAGTATTTAATATTAAGTTCAAAAACTGCAGCATCGCTGCCTTGTGCTCGGCGTTGGCCTTGTTGATGATGTTCCAAATACTTTAAATGTGCAGGATTGGCGAACATAGTAGTGTCTGTATACATAAATAGTTAAAACAACATTTTGTCTTCAAATTGTAACGAGTGATGCTTACAAATCAACTCCGGCTTATGGAACTAAATATACTCGTATATTGAACCTATATATTTTTGATTCAATATAGGTACGTATATTATAAACGCATCATAAACCACGCGTTTAGCAGCTGTCCTGCTCTTAAGACATAACATGTCGGGATATTGTTTTTGGAACTAAGTATTTTGTAAAATTTTTAAAAATAAGTACTCGACATCGGCTCCACAAATGCTGTTATCTCGACCCTTCTCACTTCATCTGACACCAGAATCCTGCCCTTCCCACCCTCGCTACGCATCTTTTGTCCTTGTATCATTTTACATAAACAAAATAGATCGATCTACAAAATGGAATAAAACTAATAATGTTGAATGAATATTAAATGAAGTCTGATTTATTTGAGTTGATGAGTTCATGTGCTGATCAGAGTATTGACAATTTAGAATATTTTTAGGGTTTCGTGCCTCAAAGGAAAAAACGAAACCCTTATAGAATCACTTCGTTTTACGTCTGTCTGTCTGTCTCTTCTCAAGAACGCGTAGAGATATCGAACTGAAAATATCAAACACTCGGGTGTAAAGTTTTTGCAGCTGTGAAAAAAAAAACTTGTAAGTTAAAGATATCAAAAAGTATGACCTCTTATGTGACATATTTTCGCATAATTTTCACCGGTAATATTGATACTTTTCGTTCGTAAATTCCTGAATCGCATCGGGATTTCGTTGGTTTTTAGTCTGCCTTGTTCAGCAATATATCGCTCGGTGACAGTGATGCCTGAAGCTAACTCTGCAGCGCTTACTTTTCAACGCTTAACGATACTTTGTGATATGGCTGTCAAAACAAACTCGATAATGTATTAGGCGACGATCATAGCGTATACGGACATGTATCCAACTAGACAACGTCAATCCCCCATCTGAATGGAATCTGACTTGACAAGAAACAAGGCTTATAGCACATATTGAGGAAACAATCTCAAACCCATAAATGTGTACATAAGATCATATACTTAGACAGAGACAAGTTTGTTTGAACGTCTACACTTGGCTGGCTTTTAAAATTTTGTTTGACAGCCGGTGCCGATTGCATGTAACGTCTAAATGTAATAATTTAAAGAGAAGAGCATTGTTCTTCTTTATAGCACGCGAAGTACACGTTTGCAGCATCATCAGCAGAGAAGTACAAGTTTGCTTAAAGTGGCCACTTTTAGCAATAATTCGGATTATGATTATTCCTATACATTTAATCTATGCCTGAATAGCACAAAAAATCCGAAATATCTGTATTGAGTAGTTGACTGATTTATTTTTTGTAGTAACGTCTTTATCATAATTAATCAAAAATGAATGGCGGCGATAGTAGTAGGTACTGTGGCCCCTTAATCTTTGGCTGTTTCTCTTCTTTTCATCACCATGACCTTCAAATATGCTCTGTTTTTGACAAGGGTATTCCACTTGTTAGGATTCTTAATGATGTACATGCCACTACGAGTGCTGATATTCAGTAGTGGGAATTTGATTATTACGCCATACACTTACGCGCGGGAGCGTAGGTGGTGCTGTGGACTCGACAATTGCCTTCCAATCAGGAGGTCCGGGGTTCAAGACAGTGTGTTCTTCTTTTTTTGAATTTCATATGTACATTTCTATGACGCTCTTACGGTGAAGGAAAACATCGTGAGGCAACCTGCATACATATGCGAAGAAATTCAAAGGTGTATGTGAAGTCGACCAATCCGCATTAGGCCAGCATGGTTGACTAAGGCCTAAATACCCTAACTTAGGGTAGGCTCGAGCCCCTCGGTGTGGACATATTAGCTGTTGTGATGCAGATGGCGCCCAACGTGGGCTTGACTATCACTTTAGGTGCTTGGTTCGGCTTGATTATCACTTGATGGTAAAAACGCTACAGACTCGTGGCCCCACTGCGATGACCCACTGGTGGGCCCACGAGTAATTTTAACTTTACTCGTGGACCCACCGCTTCGCTCTTGACTATAAATATTTTAGGTATGCAATTGACTGTTCATAATTAAATGTAATGTACACATTAATAAAATATGGTGATAAAGTTTTTATATATAACAAAATTGTCAAACAAGCAGGCTGCTCACTTGATGGTAAGTAGCTACAATTGCCTATAGAACATATGCTTCCTGTAAGCTCTCTTTCCTCAACTGTCCAGTCACCGTGAGATTCTCAAAAATGTCAGATTAAATGAGTAAAAGTCAGAATAAATAAACGAAAGCTAATAAAATTCAAGACTATGGCTATCGTTAACTAGTAGTCCCAATGTAATCCGGTTAAGTGTTGTTAAATAACGTAATTAACATGCCAAATAACGTGTTTGTTACACGCACAGCAGACCGGGTGTTTTAAGTTGCGGCATTATATTTTGAGCTGGGAATTTGCGATTGTAATTTATTCATGACAGGGGAGCGCGTCCCGAAGGTCGCGGACCTCTGATGCTGTGGTGAGCTGGTCCAAAGATGTGATGCTATTTCCGTTTACTTCGATAGTTTCATTTATAGAATAATACATTCAATTACAGCTTGGCGCCCAACACGGGCTTGTCTATTGCTTTATGTACAGTAGATCTCAAAAGTAGATATGTACCCAGGATTTAAACTGCGTATCCTACCTTTAACACCAGAACATAGTTATGCTAGGTACCCACCTTCCAATAGAGATACCGATGTAGACGACACTCTGGTACAGTCTCAGCAAACAATAAAGCCAGATTTCTCAAACACATAGGATATAACTATCTCACCTCTCAAATTGTTGAAACATTATAATGCCATAATGTTCTAATGGCGATAGACTTTAATGAGGTGGTAATTATAGGCAAATTGATAGCTAATCTCATCCCTTCAACCGATACACGTTCCACTTCTGGGTACGCGTATTCCGAGCGTGACCCTGTACTCGCAGTCAAAGTAATTAAAAAAGTGTAAAATCAATACAAGATAAAATTTCATCTCGGGTGGGAATCGAACCAGCTTTTTCAACAATGAACAGTCATGACAGTAAATAAAGTCTACTTTGCCTTAAGAAAGTACAAAATTGATAAATATAGTTAAAAGTTGAATCCATCACCGTATAGAATAATTAATGTAGATCTGGCAAGTGTGTATGTACAAGTGTGTCAATTTAATACACCATTGCCGAATTGTTAGGTTGTGAAGGTGCAAAGATACATAAAGTTCACACATACCTTAATGTGTATATACCGGGTGTAACTGAACACCCCAATAACATTTAAGGGGCATATAAGTTAGATACTAAATGGACCTTCGGTGCTTGTCTGAGACCTGGAACCCCAATAATTTCAGAATTATTTGATTTTAGACTGAAAGCAAAAACTTTCAAGTGACAACCATAATCAGCTATTAATACAAAAGAAATTTAAACACAAAATGAAACCTGACAGACGTGAGCGTAGTATTCCTCCTACGCTTACGTAGGGCTGTCGGCACTTAATACCGAAACATAATTTATTTAGTTTGTATGACGTGAGCGTAGTATTCCTCGTACGCTTACGTAGGGTTGTCAGCACTTAATACCAAAAAATAATTTATTTAGTTTGTATGGGGAAAAAAAGTAGTTTTATTAGTCCTAATATTTTTCCTACAGAATCTCTACTTCTGATGGATACACACCCTTAAATGTTATTGGGGTATTCAGTTACATCCTGTATATGGGCTAATTAATTTATGTAGTCAATGTTCTTATAACCTACCCATAAGCCTTTTGTCTGTCATACAAACTGCATATTAGTAAATAGTGTTTTTTTCTTGTTATGTAAGTTCTAGTTAGTATCATGGTTCTGTCCTCAATCGTAGATCCTCTCCGCTGTTACTTTCGTTCAACTACGTCTCATACACACATATATAAGAAAATACATGTATATGCGGTTCAGCTGATCTTAATCTAGGGTTGACTGTCCTAGATTATGATCAGCTGAACGCATTCAAATTCAAAATCAAAAATCTTTATTCAACATAGGCTTTTACAGGCACTTATGGAGGCCTGCGTGCATGGTTGGCCCCGTGCACGCCGCCGTAAGGCCCTCCGTCTGGGGATTGCCCTGGTGTTCTAGGGCAATCCCCCCTTGGCGATAGCCCGACCAGTTGGTCGGGCTTGCCCGGGCGCGTGGGTAGTGGAGTCGCAGTGTGGACCTTACCTAGCGCGCCCAAAAGGGCAGGGAGAACACCGGGGGGTTTTAGTGGGTCGGCCTGGAAATCTGCCGGGAGAGCCCCACACACGCTCGCCGTCTAGCCCACGGCGGGTACGGTGCAGTTACGCATTTCCCCCCGAGAAAAAAAAGGCTTTTACAGGCAATTATTGACGTCAAAACAAAGCAAAACATTCTAATTTAAAGAAAACATATTTAACCTTGTATGTGCATATATGCTGAATACACTCAAGATGTCTGCAAATACAAGTAGGAATGAAAAAAAAAAGTTGAATCTACACCTGTTCGGAAATTGGGAGAGCCTTCTCGAGACGAACAGGCAAGAAACTCGAAAGTCTACTCATTGTTTAGATAGTGGAGACCATAAGCGCTGTTGTTTTTTTTTGTTATTATCTATCACAGCCAAAGTAAAACAATAATGCTGAAACAAATAAAAAGAAAGTATTTCAAGTATAAGTCAACATCGTTTACGTAACTTGTGCAGCAACAGTTGCACACGAAAACATAAAGTCATGTAAGTAAAGGCTCAACTAATTAGTATTCTGTGGCGTGGGTTATTAAAGTAAGCTCAGAAGCCGTGAGCAGGCAGGGCCTAATTTAGATCCGCGCGAACTACCCGCAACCACAATCCCGGACAAGCACACGCTGCAAACTTTGTAAGCGGAGACTACTGTGAATATCCGTAAATAATATTTCGTGTTTGTTGCGTGTTTTATACTAACTTCGGACACAAAGAAGACACAACCTGCCTGGTGAAGTGGTTACCGTAACCTGCAAACATAAATGATAAGGCCGTTGTGACAATAAGTCGTCATAAGAAGTTATTCTGTTTTCTGTTTAAAACAGTTTCAACAATTACATTTATTGCAACGAAAAAAAGAACCAAAACTTATTTAAAACTTCATCATCATCATCATCATCACAGCCCATATACGTCCCCACCAAGGGGCTCGAGCCTACCCTATATTAGGGTGATTAGGCCTTAGTCAACCACGCTGGCCCAGTGTGGATTTCGACTTCACATATATCATTGAATTTCTTCGCAGATGTATGCAGATTGCCTCACGATGTTTTCCTTCACCGTAGGAGCCTCAGACAAATGTACATATGAAATTCGAAACGAAAAACACATTGGTACATGGCGGGTCTCGAACCCCGACCCCCCGATTGGAAGGCAAGTGCCGAGTCCACTGCGCCACCGACGCTCGCTTCCTATTCGATGTGTGAATAGAGAATAGAAATAATTTATCAAAGTATTTAATATTAAGTTCAAAAACTGCAGCATCGCTCCCTTGTGCTCGGCTTTGGCCTTATTGATGATGTTCCAAATACTTGAAATGTGCAGGATTGGCGATCATAGTAATGTCTGTATACATAAATAGTTAAAACAACATTTTTTCTTCAAATTGTGACGAGTGATGCTTACAAATCAACTCCGGCTTGTGGAACTAAATATACTCGTATATTAAACCTATATATTTTTGATTCAATTTACTACAAGATCTATACATATATAGGTACGTATATTATAAACGCATCATAAACTACGCGTTTAAGACGTCCTGCTCTTAAGACATAACATGTCGGGATATTGTTTTCGGAACTAAGTATTTTGTAAAAATTTTAAAAATAAGTACTCGACATCGGCTCCACAAATGCTGTTATCTCGACCCTTCTCACTTCATCTGACACCAGTATCCTGCCCTTCCCACCCTCGCTACGCATCTCTTGTCCTTGTATCATTTTACATAAACAAAATAGATCGATCTACAATATGGAATAAAACTAATAATGTCGAATGAATATTAAATGAAGTCTGATTATTTGAGTTGATGAGTTCATGTGCTGATCAGCGTGTTTTTATTTTTTTATTGATCCCAATGGATGCTGTGTCGGCGTATTGACAATTTAGAATATTTTTAGGGTTTCGTGCCTCAAAGGAAAAAACGAAACCCTTATAGAATCACTTCGTTTTACGTCTGTCTGTCTGTCTCTTCTCAAGAACGCGTAGAGATATCGAACTGAAAATATCAAACACTCGGGTGTAAAGTTTTTGCAGCTGTGAAAAAAAAAACTTGTAAGTTAACGATATCAAAATGTATGACCGCTTATGTGACATATTTTCGCATAATTTTCATTAGTAATATTGATACTTTTCGTTGACCTAGAGTCATGAAATTTGACAAAAAACAATTTATTACAGCACATATTAAGGGAAAAATCTGAAAACCGTAAATATGTAGTTAGAAACTTATATACATACATATAACTTTGTATGGAATCCTAGGTACGCCAGTCCAACTAGCACATGACCGGTTTTATTGTTATTAATAACAGAATCTTGATAACAAAATATTTTAATAGTACAGGTATGAAAATTTTATCAAAACATTAATTTTTTTAACAAAAAAAAATTTAGGGCCAGATCCACTCTCGCGATTGCGCCAATGAAGAATGTTACTAGGTATGCAACAGCGTCACAGCATTGCCTACATGTATACAATAGCACGTCTAGTCTGTATTTTATTTAAAAAGACTAAGTAGTTTTTGGTTCTAAGACTTGGTAGACTAAATAGTTTTTGGTACACCCATTTGAAACTTGCGTCAATATTAATTCTCGCGTGCGGACGAGCGGCCTCCGCGTGACGTCGCAGCTCAGCTCTCGCTTCGCGGCCGCATACCGCATACCTTTTTATTACTAGATAGTCAGTCTTAGTTACACGTACTTTGTGCTTTGAAGTGGATTCGTCGCTGGTTGAATTCTATTTTGTGTTTTAAGGCCCAGGGAATATAAAAAAATATATTGAAAAAATCGGAATTTCAATTTTCTCCTAAGAAAAATTTCGGTCAAAAAATCGATCCTCCATAAGCCTTTTTGGCTTTTTTGAGTAGAGGACTTTACAATATTAGTCCTATAAAGTTTTTACTTAAACTGCACTCTTTTCAAAATAAACAAAAAAATACTGGTAGCCCCCCTTTTAAAATGCCTGGCGTAGTGGCACCATCAATTCCAACAGTCACTTATTAATACAGGTGGTTCTTGTGGGATTCGCAGCAAATCTACAACCCCCACAAGAACCACAGTGTACGTTGCTAACTTTTGCATAAGATGTAAAATCGCGATACCCAGTAATTTCACCGCCATCTTATCCTTCAAGCCGGAACACAGCAGTGCAAGCACTACGGCTTTGTGGCAGAAATGTGTAAGACGGAGGGACTCAAGCAGTCGACCCTGGTAAAAAAACTCCCTCCGTCCCATCTTCTACTACTGGAGGTTCCCCAGTCCACATAGTTATTACTAATTCCAGCAAGAAACGCCATGCACATCTCTAATTGATGCATTATCCTTATTGTTAGTTAGTGAGACAAACTGCAGCTATTCCAGCGCTTAGAGCTCAGGCAAACGGCTAATTCCCAATGGAATGTTGTCTCTGTGGCGAGGAAACAGGGTTATGCTCTTAGCAGGCCTTGGGTTGACATTGCACTGCGTTGCGAGGCGATAATACGACCTTCAATACCCTATTCATTTCGACTGCAAAAATATACTGAATGTTAATATTGAATTCGTAATCTTAATACCTACTTGGGCCTTGAGATTGCAATAGCTACCTAGTAGTTCTTGGTGGCGCTTGTATATGCTGCATATCTAATCTTAATATATAAAATTCTCACGTCACAGTGTCGAAACGGCGTGACCGATTTTTATGAAATTTTTTGTGTATATTCGGTAGGTCTGAGAATAGGTCGTAAACTATTTTTATGCCCCTAGGTGATAAGAGTTTTTTGGACAATTATTATGGCGAAACGTAGTTCGCGGGCGCAGCTAGTAGGTATACATATAAAATTCTCATGTCACAATGTTACTAACCGAACTCCTCCGAAACGGCTTGACCGATTTTTATGATTTTTTTTTGTGTACATTCGGTAGGTCTGAGAAAACATCGTAAACTATTTTTTATACCCCTTTTTTTTTTTTTTTCGAGGGGAATGCGTGACCGCACCGTACTCGCCGTTGGCTAGATTATACCCCTAGGTGATAAGGGGTTTTTGGACAATTATTATGGCGAAACGTAGTTTGCAGGCACAGCTAGTCATACTAGAATAATATGTTGAATTACTGTGATGTTTTGTTATGATTTAATAGGTAAAACAACAATAATTGAACGCAACAACATTCTGTGAGTTCTGTAGAGTCGTGTAATAGATTATCATATAATAGAAAAATATTTGTATTTTATAATACAAGCTATGTATCATATACCTAGAAATATACTGTTGGAGTTTCATTTCCATATAATCCTACTAATATTATACATACGTCCGGGGTTCGATCCTGCCATGTACCAATCTGTTTTTCGTTCGAATTTCATTATGTACTTATCCGACGCTTCTAATCGTGAAGAAATCTATGCATACATTGGTGAAGAAATCAAAAGGTAAGTGAAGTGGTATATGAAGTTGACCAATTCACACTGAGCCAGCGTAATTGACTAATACTTAAACATCCTAACTTAGGGTAGGCGCGAGTCCCTCAATGGGTACATATTATGCGCTGTTATAGTGATGAAAGTGGCTCTACCTGTCTGTCTGTAACACTTTCATGCCTAAACCACTGAACGAACTTCAATTAAATTTAATATAGAGCTTAGGCCCTGACGAATTACAGATTATTTTTATCCCGAAATTTGATGAGTTCCCTAAAGAACGCATGGTATACTGAACGCACGCACTAAAAATTTTTAAATAAACATAATTGCTTAAACATTTTATTTAAAGGTTGTTATTATTGGGTCAATCATCAACAGCTCATATACGTCCCCACCGAGGGGCTCGAGCCTACCCTAAACTAGGCGATTAGGCCTTAGTCTGAAATTCTGATGATAATACAGTTGCGTCTGTTCAATATACAAGATGGCCGCTACCACAAAATGGCGGATTACATTTTTTTTTTCAATTCCCTCAATATGGGTATTAAATGAAAGGTCATGACTAGGTAGTAGTACAGTACATCATAAAAAAATATTTGATAATGAAATATGATGATGATGTAGATAATGTACTGAACATTATCTACATAATTATCATCAAGCCAAAAATATAATTAGGTAGATCCTAGGCTCCACTCATCACAACACTCTTCACATCAATCAAACTAGGGCATTGATGACGCAATAATAAAATCTTGCGACGAAGCGTAACCCGAGTAAATACATATATATATAGCATTCATCTGGCCATACTATGACCGGTAAACTGTAGATAGAAATTTCACGCATCCACCACCTTGTTTGGTTAAACAACTTTTTTCGTAATAATGCTTTTTGAAGTTGTAACTGGAGCTAATTGGTGGGTAATAGGTAGTGTTCAGCATACATAATTGAGGGTGATATACACACGCGCCGTCTATTAAGTTTCATATCTGTGGTCCCATTAAACAAACGCCCTATCATTACGTCACCGAACATTGAAAAACAATCATCGCGCATCGATTGGTCGATCGTAGCGTTTCATTTTAAGTTAGTTCCCGGTTTATTTGTATAATCTACCCGGAACAGAGTTCGAGCCACAACCAGACAATGCTTATGCGGTGCAGCCGCCGTACGCAGAGCCGATCTATCAAATGAGCTGATGATTTTTTTTAAATACGCCAGGGAAGCTCTTAGTCTTCATATCACCTGATGGTAAGTTCCGATAGGGCGGAAGGAAGAAGCGAGGTTCACCTGGATTCCTCGACAACTGAGGAACTGGCTATCTTACCTCTAATTTGTTTTATTGTGTGTATATGTATCCGAAGTTTTGTGCAATTAATTATTATTATTGTTGTTATTATTAATTGTCGGAACACAAAATACTTTAAAAATTGTTATTATGGCGACAAACCTAGGTAAGACGGTGGTAGCTAGCCAGGCGGGCACAGAAGCCGTACTACCAATCTAACCTAGCAAAAAATTTCTGTGCCTGTGGAGAATTGAACCCCAAACCTCCAGATCAACACTCGGTGTTCTCAAATACTAGACCACGGAATGATGCGGTTAGAAGGCTTTTTTGACATCCGCCATTTTAATTATTAAAACATTTTGGACAGGTATATTTCATTTTTTCCTTAATCCGTAAATATGTAGTTAGGAATTTATATACCTATACAGGTACAGGATTGTTTTACTATTCGACATAGTAAAAATACGTATCCGACATTTTTCTCATTATCTTTTTCATCTGCCCTACTATTATCAACGCTAGAAAGTTACAGTACAGCCTCGCAAATCGAACTTAAAGCCATGCAGCTTTGAAACATCCGCGTCATCGGTTATGCTCGAACGTTGCGTCTCATGAATTTTAAACGGCATAGCAGCATTTAAGTTTAGAAAAGTTGAAATAAACTCGACTTTCGAGATAATAGTGTTTGAGAGAGGATTAAAAGACTGAATGACAGATAGGTCGATGGCAATAGGATACGATGCTAGTAAAGTGAACGCTAATAACAATGATAAGTGTCGTAAGGTTGCTAACGGTCTTATGACTGTTCTGGTTAGTAGCTTTGAAGTGTAAAGAAATAAATTGATATAAGAAGAAACTTAACCTCGAGCAGGATTCGATTTTCCGTCATCAACATACTATGATGATAAAAAAATGTCAACTGTATTGATCCCTTTTTAATTGGTTAAGTGAAAGTAGACTTCACTCACTGATGCAGAGAAAAAGGGAATTCTGTTTGAATGGAGTCATATTTGATGTACTTCAAAATTCATTGTGCACATAGTCTGTGATATTCCTGTAACGACCTCACTAACCTGACACCTGCCTGCGCATAGATAAAATACTCTTATACAGCCTAAGCTTATAAGTGAGAACTACCAAATGTTACACAAACACGAAGGCGTGAGAACTTGTCGCCGACTGTAATTAAGCATCGAGAGAACGCCCTGACGCAAAACAATGGACGAAAAAAGCTAAATTTGAATAGGGATCAAAGGTAGCAACGACAGGTCCACTTTGCGTCTCGCTGTTGTCGAAACAAACAACTTACTGCGTACAAAGACTCCATGAATTTATAATGCGATGGGGAAATTAGCTTTTTCCTCACGGCCGCCGCTCCCGTTTGCCGGAGCCGAGGCAATTTCGCCTGCGACTAGCAAACAATGTTTTGGGCCTACAGACAGTTTGGGCTCATCGTGTAAGCCGGAACGCCATCAGTGGTATCATGGAACTAGCCTCCTTACCACGATTGCACTGTCCAGTATTAAAACTGTAAGTCAGAAAGAAATGGCGAGATATGCTGCAATGTAGTGGTGCCTCTGCTTCAATATTGTTTTAATCTTGCTTTAAACGATCATTGTCAAACCGACTGTGACTAGGTTTCGTCTTCAGCAGATTTTATCTCAGTAAGGGGTTTGCGAATAAAAGTTTAGGAACCCAAGTCAAGCTTAAAATGCCCTGCTGTTTAACAGATGAGACACTTATGCTTCGTCAACTTGCAGAATTAGCACCGTGGAAGACGGTCATCATTCCGCCTTCCTTAAAATTTGTGAGTTTATTTCGGAAATTGCATTCAAATAATGAACCATATGATAATTTAGCAGCCATACATAATCATATCTACGTATAGTATCATTAAACAGGGCTCGAAACTGCCGTTCTAAAAAACCGTTTTATTTTCATTTGCAGAAATACTTGTTGTATTGATAACGGTTCATTGATTAACTGGTTCTTATTTTAACCAGTTTCTTATTATTACAGTGAAGCTCTTGACCTCAATCTCACCTGATGGTGAGTAACGATAAGGTCAAAGGTGGAAGCGAGCTTCACCTGGACTTCTTAACAACTGAGAAACTGACTATCTTACCCCTTATTGTCGGAACACAACAATACCATTATGGCGACAAGCTCAGAAGCCCTACCATAGCAGCTACCTACCAGAGCAGAAAAATTTCTGCCCCCATGGGAACTCGAACCATGAACCTCCCGATCAACACCCGGTGGTCTCAATCACTAGACCACGGAGACGTTAGCGGTTAATCATCGAATCTATATTAATACATAAAATAATTCTGTTAACCGGTTTAAACAAAGAACGTAACTTATAAATTTGAATCTGAATTAACCGGTTAAACTCAAAACAACCACCGCAGAAGACGATACTGGTTCGCGATTTTGCGGGAGCGAGAGCGAATGCTAGGTTCATGTGTACAAAATATTCAATTCAGATGGAGTAGGCAGCCATCTGTCATTCAAACTCAAATTTACCGATTAATTTCTCTGAAAGGGATCCAAGTTATGAAAAAACAACGGGTGTCCAAAACCTTTACCGCAATCCATTCCGTAGCCCCTTTAAAAATTAATTAGGTTCCCGTGATTTTAAAGACCTGAAGCTAGCCTGTCACTGTAATGACAAAGGGATTTTTGTATCCCGAGGTATGATTGGCACATGGAAGTTTCTTTGCACTAAAAGAAGTGGGATGGATCTATATGAATTTATTGTTAACACTACCTACTGTAATAGGGAGTACCTATAAAATATATTTGATAAATTATTGAAAATTTATAAACTCAGATGATCATTTCTAGGACAATAATAACAAATCAAAGCAGTTTTATGGTAAATATTCTTGGAACCATTTTAATATGAACAAATACTTGTACATAATACTACTTCTATTTTTCATATCACATCAAAAGAAATTCTCAGATATTGAATAAAAGTTAAGACCAACACAGACTATCGGTTACTTCCAAGAATAAAGTTCTTGAGGAAAAGTTACAAAAAATCGGTCAGCTTGAGTGCTAAGTTGAGTGGAGCCGTTGTCGGGAATAAAGCTAGATCTAGAATCGATGACCTCGACAGTCTCTAAGCCACTATCATTGGAATTTCTCTCCAGTCAGTTCTTGTTAAAAGCACTTTCGGAGGTGATGAAGATACAAAGACAGAGCATTGGTTTAGGCCGTGTGCGCCTAAACCAATTTATTTTAAGTATATTTTGAATACAAATTATTTGGGGGCCTTGATTTTCAATAAAACTGCTTTTGTCACTTTTATACGCTTTTTGTGTTGCAATTTATTTATTAAATAACATTATTTCATTGGGCTGAATGTAAAAATGGGCAAATTTATATGGCATCCCTTAACACGCACACATACAAATGTGCTGCCATTTCATGCATCACTCTTGATTCAATAACGCACCGTCCGTCTTTTTTTTCAGGTCCATGACTGCCAAAATTTTGCCTTGATTAGTCAACGGTGACATGTTTATTACTTCAGTTCATGAACAATAACTGCCACTTACTAAAGCAATGCCATTGAAGCGTTATTGAGCAGAATAAGGTCCCAGGCTGTCTTGTATATTAAGAGCGTCGGTGGTGCTGTGGCCTCGGCATTGGACTTGGCCCACGATCGATCCTGCCATTACCAATATGTTTTTCGTTTCACGAATTTTATATGTACATTTATCTGACGCTCCTACGGTGAAGGAAAACATCGTGAGGAAACCTACATACACCTTCGAAGTAATTCAAAGGTGTATGTGAAGACCAACGTGGTTCGACTAAGGCCTAATCGCCCTACCATAACTGGTTAGGGTAGGCACGTGCCCCTCGGTGGGGACGTATATGAGCTGTGATGATGATGATGATGATATATATTAACACACCCTAACCATTAATACATAGATTATAATAATTATAATAATACACTTTATTGCAAATAATTATTATTTTATTTATATTAGATTATCTTTATATAGGCAACTATAAAATTGTTAATGCGCAACTCACCCTTAACTCATTTAATCTATAAGTGAAGAGTACTTAGTAGTAAGCGTTTTATAGATCACATAATATTGTACCCAAGAATTCAGAAGGCACGGACCACGAGTCTGTGGAGTTTTAAATAAACTAAAAAAAAAACATTATTAAGATATAAGTAGGCAAATACAAGTAAATTTTTAAAAAAAGTTGACTCTACACTATTTCGGAAATTGGGAGTTCTCGAGAAAAACAGGCAAGAAACTCGAAAGGTCTATTTTTTGTGTCGTCTTTCAAATTACCGATATTACAATTATTCTATCTCACAAACATTATTATTTTGTTAAAATATTACAAAAATGCCTGTCGGAATGATTAGAACAGTACAGGGAGACTCTATCAGGGTCGTGTGCATGGACCTTACCTAGCGCGCCCAAGAGGGCAGGGAGAACACCGGGGGGTTTTAGTGGGTAGGCCTGGCACTCTGCCGGGAGAGCCCCACACACGCTCGCCGCCTAGCCAACGGCGGGTATGGTGCGGTTATGCATTTCCCCCCGAGAAAAAAAAAGGGTCGTGTGCATGGGTACCTCCATCTTACCTATTTCTGCCGCAAAGCAGCAGTGCTTGCATTGCTGTGTTCCAATTTCAAGGGTAAGATATGGCATTGAAATTACTGGGTACCGTGACTTTACATCTTAAGTCACACGTTGGCAACGTACACTGTTGTTAAGGAGTAGGTATATAGCAAAACTTATCCTTCGCTGCGCTCGCACGACCGAGCGCAGCGAAGGCGACAACATCCTGATGCCACGTAGAGTGGCGAAACGCGTCGAATTTAAGTATTTGCATGTTGGTGTGGTACTAATTATTGATATTCCTTTGTCGCATGCGATTGAGGGAGGGCGGGCGGTGCACCATTGGCCTGCGTAGTTAGTACCAACTACCGACATTTTTATCGGAAGTTTTGCTATATACCTACTCCTTAACAATTTGTAATGGACTTCCGAAAAATAACGCCTGACACCATCAATTAACGTACACTGTGGTTCTTATGGGGGTTGCAGTTAGCTGCGAATCTCGCAGGAACCACATGTATTATATGTGTCTGTTACCACTTACCATCAGGTGGGAAGTTTGTTTGCCAGATTAATTTCAATAAAAAAAAACAGTTACTCAAATGAATAACATTTTTCCAATACCTTGAATGTCAATTGTCACTTTTTTTGTCAAACCCAAGCAGTTTTATCTAGGCTTTTTTCATAAGTACGCCCTTGATTGTGACTTTAATGGCCAATTTTACTAACCTTGTCTTAGCTAAGACAATCCTAAGAAAAATGCAGTCACATCTAGTCTTTAATGAGAAGAATGTGACAGCATGCCACTTAAGATCGTCCTAAGCTAAGATAAGGTTAGCGCAATTAGCCATAAATTTATTTAAGCTAAGTTCTTTAATATTATTTGGGATTGTACGTACTGTACATAGACAGTATCAAGTTAGAATCGATGAGCCCAAGACGACCAAGCATGCAAGCATATAATTATTTAAAATTTATTCATCGCCTTTTATGTAACTTTATCCAATACATAAATGCTTTTAAAACAGCAAGCTTCAATTGATGTTACGGATTTGTTAAGCTTGTTTGATCAACTAGGGAGCACCAACGACTTGATCAATAAAGTCAGAAACCATCAACATAGCTAGGTATCCTGACCATGGCTGGTCTGTCCCGAGATGTTCGGATGAATTGGGACTTCTCAAACGGTGGGTTAATTTATTTCTATTTCTTCACCAATTTTCAAGATGTCTATTAAGCTGGATGTTGATACGTAGTTATTGACAGGGAATAGTTTATTTAAGGTCCATATTTATTTTATTTGGTGAATCTACAGTTTTATATATTTAAACAAAAAACACAGATAGCCAACTACATAACCAATTAAAGATTCACACAGGTAGACATACAATAATTAATAATGAAAGTTGAGCTTACAACAACAACAATATAAACATGATTATATAAACTTAAAAACACTATAGTTCAAAATACAGATTGAAAAGCTTGCGTCTTGCAGAAGTGTGATTTACATTGAATATGTCGATGTCGACAGTCGCACACAAATTATTGAAGAAACTGCCAGCTCTTAGTAAAAATGAATTTTGCCTATAATTGCTTTCTGCCAAAGGAATGTAAATTGGTTTAAAATTACGAAAGTTTCTAGTGGGAACATTAAATTGCAATAAAGACAGGAGGTCGGGACAATCGTTATAGTTGGACGCAATCTTTATTAAAAACGTGATATCAGCTATTTTGCGGCGATTTTTCAGTAGTAAGAGATGGTGCTTCTGACAAAGTCGATCACATTGATCGGAGCTATAAGTAATTCCGATACGGTAACATAAATATTTTAAAAATCTATTTTGGATATTTTAATCCTATCTATATAGACAGCATATCTTGGATTCCAAACTTGCGAGGCATACTCCAAGCCACTCCGGACGAGGGAACAGTATAATCTTCAGCGTCTTAACATCAGTGAAGTCTCTGCTATTATGAATCAGAAATCCTAGAGCCTTAAACGCTTTAGATACCACGCCGTCATTATGTTCGCTAAAGAGAAGCTTGGAGTCATGTGTAACGTCAAGGTCTCGCATGGTATGCACCCGCTGAAGATTTTGCTGTTGTAATGAATAATTAAACGATATTGTGCTGGCTTTACGACTAAACGACATAACCATACATTTTTCCGAGTTGAGATCGAGTCTATTCTCAACACAATACGCTTCAAGCCGATTTAGATCTTCCTGCAGCATGATCGCGTCAGCATATGTGCGTATCCTTGGGAAAATCTTCATGTCGTCTGCAAAACAAAGAAGTTTCGATGTTTGGAAGGACAAGCTAATATCGTTTACGAAAATATTGAAAAGCGGTGGTCCAAGTAAAGAACCCTGTGGTACACCGCTAGGGATTGTAACCCATCCAGACATGTAATTGTTTACAACAACTGCCTGACAACGATTGTCCACGTATGAAGCAAACCACCGTAGTAAGTCGCCGTGAATACCCAACAAATCTAGCTTTTTAAGAAGGATGCCATGCGGGATCCGGTCAAAAGCTTTGCTGTAATCGGTATAGACTACGTCCACCTGACATCCATCATCCATAGTATTTGTTAGGTAATCACCAAGCAAGATCAGGTTAGACACCGTTGAACGCCCCTTTATAAAGCCGTGTTGTGATAAACTTTACTGGAGGGTGACTCTGTACCAGGGTCGTCTGCTTAGGTACCTCCGTCTTACCTATTTCTGCCGCAAAGCAGCAGTGCTTGCATTGCTGTGTTCCGGCTTGAAGGGTAAGATATGGCAGTGAAATTACTGGGTATTGTGACTTTACATCTGGTGTCACAAGTTGGCAATGTACACTGTGGTTCTTGTGGGGGTTGCAGTGTTGCTGCGAATCTCACAAGAACCACATGTATTATAGGTTTCTGCAATAAAAAAAAACTGAGAGCATGACACAAAGCAGAAGAGGTTTGTCTATATATTATTCTTTCGAAGACTTTAGCAATGATACATAATTTTGAAATTGGCCTGTATTTGGAAATCTCGGATCTGGATCCTTTTTTATGGACTGGGGTGATATATCATCTTTTCCAAATATCAGGGACACAACATTGAGAAAGTGAGAGTCTGAACAGCAGCGAGATGGGTTTTAAGAGCGATGCAGAGCAGTTGATGATAAAACGAGATGGTAGATTGTCGGGCCCCGCTGACTTGTTAGGGTCTAAACGCTTTAATGTCTCGCGTACTTCTGTATCATCAATTGTAATAGACGAGATATGAGAAGTAGAATTATAACCATCCCGAGACACTGGTTGAGAGGGCCCATTGTTTGTGTATAGGAAGGACGACATGAAGAAGTCTGAAAAAGAATTGCATATTGATTCTCCATTGTCAACTTCTCGCCCATCGTATCGAAGCACATTAGGTATCTGTAGCGACTTACTCTTCGTTTTTCTTTATATACTCGTATGACCAGAACCGTTTCGGATCGTCTTTAATAGAGTTTTCGACGGTCTGAATATAATTTTGATAGCAAGTCCTTTCGAGGGATTTAAATCTATCACGCAGTAATTTAAACGAGTTTAGATCACTTTGATTGCGGTAGACTTTATACTTACAAAGATGTTTATGTTTCTCTTTAACAAGCTTCTTTAGCGGCGCAGTGTACCACATTGGAAAGGTACTATTCGTTGTTAATTTTGAAGGAATGTACTTAACAAGGATTGGCTTAACAAGGATAAAAGCGATCACTACAGGTAACATTTCTCGGTCAGGTAAGTACTAAGTGACCAAAGTGGCGATGTGGTCAACACGGTGTGTAGAAGATGAAGGTTCTGTTTTGTTTTATTTACCAATTACTTTAGAATGAGGGCATTATTTTCGAGATACGCCCACTTCTCCAACAAACACATATTAAAATAAACAGCTCACTTCTCTTTGGGCAAGCACGCGGTACATTGATAGATCGGCCGCCAACACCAGCCGGTGCGCATCTGCATCTCAGCTCAGCACTATAGCTTATTTAGCCCGCATTATTGCCCGAACCCCTCCCCCTCCATAGCAACTTGACGGTGATCATTCATGAATTCAGACACGTCACGTTTTCCGAACCTGCATTAAATGTAGGTACTTCAGCGAGTTAAGCCCAGAACCCAATACTTTAATGTTCAGTTTGTACAAGTATTCTACAATTGTGCGTGAGTAAAAAGAGAGAAGCTTGGTGGCGTAAAGAAGTGCTAGATGTGAGGGTGTAAAAGATACGGGAACTTTGGGGATAATTCGAGAAATTTTTCCATAACTTATACAAAAAAAAACTCATTATAAATGCAAAATTTAGTACGACCTCCATTTCTTTGATTCAGTCTGAAATATTGGTACATATAATAACTATGACAAATAGCATCAGTCTATTGGCCCAGCATCACACCCGGATCACGGCGGCATAAGCCGCTGAAATGATTAATGGGCTGAATTAGCCCCCGCGTCGCTGCTGCAGCGCTGCAGCGCATTTATCTCGCAAATGCACCGCTTAATTCACTGCACGACTTGTTTAGGCTCGACACTGGTGTCGCTAGAACTGTGTGCTAATGATTTTTCTTATATTCGTGCGAAACACGCATAACCTTCAATTTCCTTTTTTAACTAGTAGACGATTGCTCTAGGAGCTATTCATCACGAGGAGAGAAAACTTTTTGTTTAGTTTCATCGATGATAAGACATTTTTGTCCCACTGTCTAGTCACCATTTTACCATAGTCAATCTCCATAACAATTGATACATATGGTTTTATTTCAAATATATGAGATAAGTTAACCAGTAGTTGTGCCTAATCTATTTTTTGCAGTCGAACTGGGCATTAGAGCTATGGGATAAATATATGGATTAATGCTATGGGATAAAATCTAGTGAAGTTTTCACACACTTTGACACCTATCATTGCTGTCTTCAAATGACGTAAAAGCAAAGAGCACTCTAGCTTTGAGGAAAAAAACAGTATTCGTTAAAAGTTAATTTCAGTGAGCTTTTATTGTTTAGCTTTCTTCTAGGATAGCTTCTTTCCGCGCTTTTTACAGGAATTGTATTTACACGCCGTATTCTCACCTTATGGACAAGTTGTAAATACGTTTACTACAAAGTTTATATAATTGCTTAATGTAAACTAATAAAAAATGATCATTAACATTGTACGTTCTCACAGTATTCCTTTGCCTATTGCATTCAATGAAAAACTTTCTTTTTCAACTAAATCGGTAAATAAGCACCACCACCGCCCGATGGTAAGTGGCTACAGTCACCTACAGTACATGTGGCTCCTGTAGGACTTGCAAATCTACAAACCCCTACAAGGACGCCAATATACGTTGCCAACTTGTGACATAAGATGTCAAGTCAGACTACCCAGTAATTTCACTGCCTGTGTTACCCTTAACACCAGAACAAAGCAATGCAACCACCGTTGCTTGGCGGCAGAAATAGGTAAGAATATAGTCCGCGCAGGCGTCTCTAGTACATACAGTGTACAGTCTCCCTCTGGTAAATAAACTAATAATTAACTAAATCTAAAATCTCACACTTTGAACTAACAACATTTAGTTTTCTATCGTACTCATTATCAGACCCCTGCTGCACACTATTTACAGGCTCGCAGCTTGTTCTATCTCCGCATCCGGCGTCTCTCTCTAACCACTTGGTTAGAGCAGGTCGCACTGCTCCAGGGAGCATTGAGAGAGCGACTCGTAAGGAAAGGGGGTAGGTGCAAAACGATTAATGATTGATTTCCAGCAATTTGAAAGCTGAAACTTACGTATGATAATTTTTGTTGAACGTAGAGGTACGGTGATCGAGTAATGTGTTTAAAACATAAAGTGTGTGTGTGTATGTGTGTCTAAAACATCTAAGAAATGACACGTCAGCTGTTAAGTTAGTTTATAAATAAATATAAGTATTATATGCAGGTTATTATAGAATATGTTAAAAAATAAATTGATTTACATAATGAAGATATAAGCTATATTTAAATGATGAAACGAACTTACCTGAAGTGAAGTTCGATCTTAATTATCCTGTCTTCGCCGAAGAGATTTATTCCTTAACCATGTAGTAGTAGCCCTGCTACGCGCTAACCCTATCGCACAAGTTTTAAAGTCAGAGAAAGAAAACCACTATATCTTCCTCTGTCTAATCACACCTGACAAGCCTCCGCAGTACCGACCTCATTCTTTTTAGAGAAATAGAGCAACATTGATATATAGGGGGATAAGATTCAGGGAGGGAGGGACCTTAAATCTCTTCGGCGAAGACAGGATAATTAAGATCGAACTTCACTTCAGGTAAGTTCGTTTGATCATTTAATTATCCTGTCTTCGCCTCCGAGATTTATTCCTTAACCATGTAGATGTTCAGAGAGTATAAAATCAATGTTGCGACAATAAAAAATAAACAACATTACAGTAAAACATCAAAACATAATTATTACGTATTTAATTTTTTTTTTTTTTTTGCTCCTCTAGCAAAAATTTCAAAACAACAAAATATTGTGAACAAAAAACTAATCAACCGACAGTATTGTTTTAAGTACTTAATAATAATTATAATTGTGACAAAGATTCAATAAAATTGGTTTCAGAACTAATATACCGGTCTGTTATAAAAATCAGCAAATACAGCTGATCTTTCCGAACATCCTGCGGTCTTTCTAATTACATCGACGTTGAGGCCAGCACGAGACGCCGCCTGATGTTGATGCGTGTCTCGCTCGCTCCGAATATTAAGATGTCAATGCCACTATCGCACATGATCTGCTTTATCCAGCGCCCAATGGGTTGAGATGAAGCAGGTCTACGTGGTTTCTTATGTGTGAGGATCAGGTTTGTTCTGAATCTGAGCGAATTGAAGATGATACAGCAATATATCTTAACTTAATACCACTGATGCTGGACAAATACCGGGATATTAAAGGGATAAAAAAAAAGTAAGTTTAAAACCGGTTGAGCTTTGCCAATTGCTTATGTTTTAATTAAATTTGTAAGTGTTATAATTACTCGATCTTCATATGCTTTATTAATATTTCGTATTTTTGTTAGAGAAATTGTATGCGTCCTTGGTCCAGCTAATAACATGACTGACTTCTTACTCATTTTTTCAAGATTAATTGTATAATTCTCAAATCGTTTAATAGTCTAATACTATAATACCAGGGGGCTACTGCCTAACTAATAACGATCACTTGCTATCGTGACATTAGAACAATAGTTCTACCTAAACTTCAAAATTTCAAAACACATTAACAGAAATTCCAACAAAAATGTAGTATTTACATTTAAAAAAATCTGTTGTATTCTTTTTACAAAATTCTCACCATATCTTTAGTACTTTATACTAGAACTAGCTGTGCCCGCGAACTCCGTTTCGCCATCAAAATGCTTAAAACAGTGTTTGGATTTTTCCTCCATTTTATTCCATAATGATTCAACTTTATTCTGCCTTTCTTGAGCAGCGGCCATTTGGAAATTAACAAATTAAGACAATTATCGTAGGTTCGTAATGCTCTAGGTACTCTTCAGGGCCTTTCATTTAATACCCATATTGCTGGGTTTGAAAATGATCTTTAATCCATTTTTTGAACGGCGGCCATGTTTAATTTAGGGCAATTTTCCTAAGTTCATAATGCGCTACTCTTTGAGACCTTTTATTTGATACCCATATTGCTAGGTTTGGAAACGAACTTTTATCCACCTTTTTTGAGCAGCGGCTATGTTGAATTTATATCAATGTTTCTAGGTTCATAGTGCTTTACTTGTCAAGGACTACTTTCATTTGATACCCATATTGCTGGGTTCGAAAACGAACTTGTATCCTTTTTTTAGCGGCGGCCATGTTGAATTAAGGTCGATTTTTCTAGGTACCTAATGCTCTACTCTTCAAGGCCTTTCATTTGATACCCATATTGCTAGGTTTGGAAACGAACTTTTATCCATTTTTTTGAGCGGCGGCCATGTTTTATTTAGGACAATTTTCCTAAGTTCATAATGCTCTACTCTTTGAGGCCTTTCATTTGATACCCATATTGCTATGTTTGGAAACGAATTTTTATCCACCTTTTTTGAGCAGCGGCTATTTTGAATTTATGTCAATTTTGCTAAGTTCATAGTGCTTTACTCGTCAAGGCCTTTCATTTGATACCCATATTGCTGCGTTTGAAAACGAACTTTTATCCTTTTTTTAGCGGCGGCCATGTTGAATTTAGATCGATTTTTCTAGTTACCTAATGCTTTACCCTTCAAGGCCTTTCATTTGATACCCATATTGCTAGGTTTGGAAACGAACTTTCATCCACCATTTTTGAGCGGAAGCCATGTTGAATTTATGTCAATGTTGCTAGGTTCATAGTGCTTTATGCATCAAAGCTTTTGATTTGATACCCATATTGCAGGGTTTGAAAACGAACTTTTATCCTTTTTTTTTGAGCGGTGGCCATGTTTAATTTAGACCAATTTTCCTAAGTTCATATTGCTCTACTCTTTGATGCCTTTCATTTGATACCCATATTGCTAGGTTTGGAAAGGAACTTTTATCCACCTTTTTCGAGCAGCGGCTATGTTGAATTTATGTCAATATTGCTAGGTTCATAGTGGGGGTGATTCTGAAGCGATCACCTAAAACTATAACTAAATAAAATTAGAGATAGAAATGTCAATCACCGTTTGGTATTCAGAACTCACAAGTTAACTCTAAAATTAAGAGTGACGTTACTAAACTACTCAATTTAGTGTTAGATGTTATTTTCGTATTCTGACATGCTTCCTAAATCTAATTTTTCTATAATTTTAAATATGTCAAACTAATTTTAGGAGGTGAACTTTTAGGTGCCGTCTAAATTTATCTTGTTACTTTTAACGATTTTCTAACATTACCGAAGGCATTTTTTTTATGCAACTTGCCAAATGGATGATGAATTGGTTGTTATGGCATTAATAGAGTCTTCAGAAAGGTAAAACATTTGTTTTATATAAAAAAATAGATAAATACCTGCCTCATAGTTTTAAAATATATTTGTAAAGTATCGACTTATTTATGTTATAGAATAGGAGAAGAAAAAGTAAAATTGAGGACGTTGAGGGACAAATCAGACCCATTTACTATGCCCGAACGTTTTAGAAAAATATTTCGTTTTCCTCGCCAATCCGCTCGCAACTTGATAGAAGCTATAGACTGCACTGAAGTACAGATTGGCTCCTTACCGGAACATTTAAAGGTTTTAGCCAGCCTTTGGTCATGCAGAGCTGTCACTGTTGTCACTGATTTAATATTGCGCAAATTAACTCCACAAAAAAATTTAATTTCCTAAAACAGCAATAGAAAAGGACCTTGTCAAGGCAGAGTGAGCGAGCACCTACTTACATAGTAATGAAATATTTTGAAATAATTATTAAGAAATACATTAACATTCTCCGTCCTTTTTCTATTTAGGTTTCTACAAATATATGGAATGCCAAACACACTTGGAGCTGTTGATGGTACACATATTGGTCGAGGCCTGGAATGCAGCAAACTCCTTCTGTGTGGAGGTAATCACACAGAAGGAGGTGGCAGAACGGGCCAGAGAAGATGACCCAGCGGCAGATCCCTGCCGCCGCAGAAGAACGAGGCGGAGGAGACGGCAGTTCGCCCGCCTTCTTCCTCCTGACGGTGACCAGCGGGACGCGGGCCCGGGAAGCCCGAGTCCTGCATTGCACAGGTCACCGCCAGTCGTCGATACTCCTAATGCTCAGGAGCATCGCCGGCCTTCCCATTTTAGGGAGGTGAGAGGGGCTCGCCATAGGCGAGCAGACGCTGACGAGGTCATGGAAGTGTCCGAAAGGGTTCCCATGGCCTTGTCCGGCGACGGGGCGTCCCTCCCCGACGTATCCTCTTCGTCAGATGACGGGGAGAATGCGGCGGTGATGGACGTTCTCGTGCCAAGGCGTTTGTGAGGGGGCATCGTTGGGTTTTAGTCGGTAGGCCGCGGTTTCTGGCTGGCGCTCTGCCCCCAGTGGCCGCGGAGAGTCCGACATAACCTCGCGCCTACCCAAGCGCGAGCTATGCGTAACGCATTTCCCAACGTTAAAAAAATGGTACACATATTGGTATTGTTGCTCCACCACTGACACACCCTACAGCACCAGGAAACTTATTATACAATAGGAAAGGCTTTTATAGCATCAATTGCCAAGTCGTGAGTTGTAATTTGTTTGTTCCCAAGTAGTCTAATAGTACTGACATTTAGATGATAGGTAGGCTATGTATGTATGTATTTACTCTTACAACAGAAATTAATGTTCTATATGCAGATAGAAGTATGCCTATCTAAGATTTGTTGCCTAGCAATTACTATTATTTGTCAATAAATAACAGCGGTTATTATGAAAAGAAAACAAAAATTACTAATGTAACAAAATACGCAATTTTAAAATTCAGAGGAAGTCACGAAGTACCTATCTATACAACTACAGACTACCACGTAATTTTTTTTATTTCATAGCATAGGCGCGAAGCCATCACAATCGCAGAATAAATGTCGAATAATTTTTCTTTTGTGATAAAATGAATGATAAATAATCTTTTCTGTTATTTACAAATACGATCAAATCTTAAATTAATAATTTCTGAGAGTAAAGTTAGCAGAATATAGCTGTTTTTAATGTTTCTAAATTATCCCGTTTTTCTACAGCACTAGGTGTATATATAATCTGTGTATTCAATTTAAGAAATTGTCAAGTACAGTTTAAATTAAGAGAGTCCGGCGTTTCAGAATACGAATTACCTAAAACTAATTTAAAATTATATGTTTAATTTTAGTTTTAGTTTTAGTGCAGGTAATCTCAGAATTACCCCCAGTGCTTTACTCGTCAACGCCTTTCATTTGATACCCATATTGCTGGGTATGAAAACGAACTTTTATCCTTTTTTTACGAACTTTTATCCTTTAGGACAATTTTTCTAGGTACCTAATGCTCTACTTTTCAAGGCTTTTCATTTGATACCCATATTGCTAGGTTTGGAAAAGAATTTGTATCCACCTTTTTTTGAGCGGCGGCCATGTTGAATTTATGTCAATGTTGCTAGGTTCATAGTGCTTTATTCATCAGAGCCTTTGATTTGATATCCATTTTGCTGGGTTTGGAAACGAACTTTTATCCGTTTTTTTTTGGAGCCGCGGCCATGTTGAATTTAGGTCAATTTTTCTAGATACCTAATGCTTTACTCTTCAAGGCGTTTCATTTGATAACCATATTGCTGGGTTTGAAAACGAACTTTTATCCATTTTTTTGAGCGGCGGCCATGTTTAATTTAGGGCATTTTTTCTAAGTTCATAATGCTTTACTCTTCTAGGCCTTTCATTTGATACCCATATTGCTAGGTTTGGAAACGATCTTGTATCCACCTTTTTTGAGCGGCGGCCATGTTGAATTTATGTCAATGTTGCTAGGTTCATAGTGCTCTACACATCAAGGCCTTTCATTTGATACCCATATTGCTGGGTTTGGAAACGAACTTGTATCCACCTTTTTTGAGCGGCGGCCATGTTGAATTTTTGGCGATTTTCCTAGGTTCATAATGTTCTACGCTTCAAGGCCTTTCACTTGATACCTATATTGCTAGGTTTGGAAACGAACTTTTATCCACCTTTTTTGAGCATCAGCTATGTCGGCGAATTTACGTCAATGTTACATTAGGATCAAGAGTCCCGTACTCCCTCTACGCGTAATACTTTTAATAGTTTTAAATGGATGAAAGAGTTTGATTCCTTAGTCATAATGTAAAAACATAATATAACACCTTTCAAAATGCCTTGAAAAGGGTATCTTCATTTTTCAACATTTCAAATATTGTACAGATTTTGTGAAAATTGGCCAAAAATTAAACCAACCTACAAATTTTATATTTGTGACGTGATATTGTCATAAAAAATGCTATATACATTGGTTGTATGGCTTGATCCTTTTTCCTTACCACCACGGTACTACATAAGAAAAAGACAATTTAAACTTCTTGGTTGGCAAAATTCAGATGGGCACAGCCAATAACAGAAAAGATTTTTTTTTGCAATATGTAACAGACTTGTCAAAATAATTTCACGTGCGCCATGTTGATTTTCTACATACTTGTCATCAAAAATTTTATATGGTATTTTTTGAATAAAAATAAAAAGTGAATTTGAGCAAATGAAATTATGCCTAAATGTTCTTCCGGAAAATTTTAAGCATTGTGGTGTAAGCCATATCAAATTCTGTCCAGTAGTTTCGGAGATCTTTCCGGACAAACATTTGTACCCCTACGATTTTATTATATATGGAGAGGAGATATGGAGATTATATTATGACCCGGTGTTATGTGATATCGAAGATAACAACATCTAAGGCTGTTTCTGGCACGTCATGAAAGCTTTCCCGGAAAATACACACGCTGGCAGGGAAAGGTGACGGCGCAGATGGTGTACCATCCTGAAAGGAAGTAAGTAGATCTTTCTTGGAGGAAATATCACAATCTCTGTGACACCCAGGGATATGAAAAGGGGATACCATGGTTAAGAGGGCTATAGTTGAACAACGATAATTCCGGTGGCTTAATCATGTTATGTAATCAAACGACGTTTCACAAAAATGTATGTATTTTCTTGAATTCACACAGTTAAATTACACTTAAATACACTTAACAAATGTTCACTTTAAAGTTCTGTTAATATACGTCCACTCCAGTCGAATATCTTGCACAGACTGCCGCTGCTAGCGCCATATGGCCGTTTTATAGCTCTCTTCACCGGAAATGGCGCCACCGCTTGGTAAATTTGTAAGACAACATTCGTAATGTCTTAAAATTATGAATGTTGTCCATCAAAACTAAAACAGCAACCAATATAGTTTAAATTTAGAATTACATAATAAATCAAAGTACAACAATAACTTAATATCGATTTAGAAATAGCAGGTAATATAATTTGAGTTAAAGTTACATGATTATTTCCATTTATATCAAATTGACAATTAACACTTATTAAGGTAAAACTAAATATTGAATCTTTTGGATTGAATATAATTAAAGATCTGTACGTATTTAATAATAAGTATTCATATTATAGTAGATTTATGAGACTATGAACTTAGACGTGTAACAGCTCGGCCATCTACTATTGAGCATGTCCTCATGCGACAGAACTAATTAAATTATAACATAAAAAAAAATAAAAAAAAACATTTTAAAGAAAATCATGGCAAATTTTACAATGTTCACATTAATTAAAAAATTCTTGTATTCACTACTACATCTACTTATCGTACATAAAATAGAGAGAAAAAAAATACTCATTAGCCAAAGAAAATCATGACTAATTACAAAACTAAGTAGTATATTATAATTATAAAAGATCACATTGATTAGGACATTCCCATTTTCTCCCCTTCATCATCATTTTTGTCAGCATTATCAGTTATTATTGCATTGTCGTTACTTTTATTCGTATTGACATTTTCTTTAATGACATTATTTTCACTATCTGTACTGTCGTTATCACTACTACTATCGCAGTTAGTTGAAAAGCTTAACCAAGGTTGAAGTTTATCTATTGCGAATATTGCTTCGTAAGTGCGATTATTCTTTTTAGTTAAGGGGGTATCTCTGACAAGGAATCTATCATTTGGAAGGACTTTAATTATCCGGTAAGGACCTTGATATTTAGGTAAAAGTTTCTTTGATTTACCATCATTATAGTTTATTGCGCGTTCAACTCGTACTAAGTCGCCTTCATTGAAAACTTTTGTAGTTTTTCTGTTTTTGTCAAATCTTTTCTTATCTTTGTCTTGTTGTTCTCTTATTTTCTGTCCGGCT
This sequence comes from Schoenobius gigantellus, assembly GCA_963935595.1. Classification (NCBI taxonomy): domain Eukaryota; kingdom Metazoa; phylum Arthropoda; class Insecta; order Lepidoptera; family Crambidae; genus Schoenobius; species Schoenobius gigantellus. Next base: position 834,048 of record OZ012549.1, on the reverse strand, counting down.
TCTTGTCTCAATTCCAATAGTTCGTTACCAGATGTTACATTTAGTGTTTCATTAATTACGTCTTTCAGAATTGCTTCGGATGTGTTAATCAGTTTGAAGCCGAATAACAACTCCGAAGGACTTTTGTTGGTAGTGCTATTTACTATAGTATTTAAACCTATTTGTATATCTGGAACGTAACTATCCCAAGTTCTATCATCGTGACCATGTGTTTTTGTTGAAAGAGAATCTAATATCGTTCGGTTGTATCTTTCCACTTGGCCATTTGCCCTAGGTGACGCCACGGCGTTTAGTATATGTTTTATACCTGTTGTTTTTATAAATTTCTTGAATACATGTGAGGTAAAACATGACCCTTGATCAGTTATAAGCCGTGTTGGAGTTCCAAAATAACTTATATGTTCTCGAAAAACTTTAATGGTCGTTAAAGCTTTCGTATTTCGCACTGGAGTTATGTTAATAAATTTGGTAAACCCATCTATAATTACTAGGAGATACGAATTTCCTCTTTTGCTACGAACAAAAGGGCCCAAATGATCAGCGTGTACGGTATGAAATGGTATTTCTACCTTCGGTATGGGGTGTAATTCTCCACTACGAGGGCCTGCTTGAGCTTTGTGATAGGCGCATTCTAGGCAGGCAGATACATATTTCTTAACGAATCGACGTAGTTTCGGAAACCAATAAAAGTCTTTAATACGCAAAAGGGTTTTTTCGAAGCCGAAATGTCCTACGTCATCGTGGTTCATTTTAAGGAGTTGCCACCTAACAGCCTTAGGAACAACCCAACGCAGATCATCGCCAAGCTTACGGTACACGCGGTTATTTTTTAGACAATAATTATTACAGATATCTACAACTTTTTCTGATTCGGGATCGGTTAAGATACTTCGAATTGAATTTAACTCTTCATCTCCCATCTGAACTGTTGTAATCCAATCTTCTTTTTCTACGGATAGTATATCCAGAACATGACTTTCGGAGATGGCTGGGGAAACTGGGTTGCGACTTAACGCATCTACATGTGCCATGCGGAACCCCGGCCGGTATTCAAAGCAACAGTCGAATTCCTGGAGTTGTATCCACCAACGTGCTATTCTTGGAATTAAGTCGCGTTTAGTCATAGCAGTCCTCAATGCATTACAGTCTGTCAAAATTTTAAAGGGGACTCCCAATAGGTAAACTCGAAATTTTGCAAGAGATGATATAACTGCAAGAGTTTCGAGTTCGAATGAATGCAACTTTTGTTCGTCGGGTGTAGTCTTTCGACTATAGAACGAAATGGGTCTCAGTAAACCCTCCGAATTTTTTTGCAGTAGGATGCCAGCAACCCCAATCTTACTAGCATCTGTATGTAATTCTGTGACTGCCGAAGGGTCATACAAAGCTAAAATTGGACGATCTACAAGAATATTTTTAAGGGTTTTGAATGCATTATCGTGTTTTGCGGTCCATGACCAAGTATAATTTTTTTTAAGTAAATCAGTTAAGGGACTTGCTATTAGAGCAAAATCCTTTACAAAACGTCTGAAAAAGCTTGCTAGCCCTATAAACTGGCGCACTTCATGTTGGTTTTTTGGAAGAGGAAAATTTCTGACGGCGTCTGTTTTACGCAAGCCAGGTCGTATCCCATCAGATGATACTTCGAATCCGAGATAGTCAATTTTTTCATAAAAGAAAAAACATTTTGACAGTTTCAGGGTCAACCCCCCTGAACGTAATAAGTCTAACACTTCTCTAAGTCTAGACATGCCTTCACTAAAGCTGTGAGCTGGTATCAAAATGTCGTCCATGTAAACCATCGCATATTTAATTTTTGCGTCTGCTAATATTTTATTAATTGCACGTTGAAAAATCGCTGGGGCGTTAACCAAGCCAAATGGCATTCTTAAATACTCAAATTGTCCGTCTGGAGTGACGAACGCAGTTTTATGTATAGAGTCCTCTTTTATTGGTATCTGATAATAGCCCGATGCAAGGTCTAGAGTAATAAAGAACTTATGACCAGCAAGAAGATCCAATTGATCTTCAACTCTGGGTAAAGGATAATGATCTTTAATTGTCTTGCGGTTCAAGGCCCTATAATCTATGCAAAGACGTTTTTCACCCGTTTTCTTTTTGACCAAAACAATTGGGCTTGCATAAGGTGAAGATGATTCACGAACTATATTGGCATCTATCATCTCTTGCACCATATCTCTCACTAAATTCCGTTCACTTAAAGGCATTCTATAAGGTCTATATACAATTGGGGTTGTATCAGTTAGAGATATTTCCATCTCAGTAACAGTTGTATATCCAAGGTCTGTTAAGTTATCAGAGAAACATTCTTTATACTCTGTTAATAGGGACTGAAGTTCATGTTTCTGGGAGACAGTCAGAATATCACTACAATTGAATTGAGAACTACTTGTAATATCTTTAGAGATACGGTTAATCTCTCTAAAACAGGGGACGGGGATGGACCGAGTGATCAATTCGTTACTTGCAAAATAAATTGGCTTTGTTGCTAAATTCTGTATAAGGACCCTGCCCTTACCATCAGCGAGATTGTATTCACCAGGAAGCAAATAATACTCACCACCCTTTTTACCTCTAATAGAACCAGTAACATAAATTTTACCTGTGTAACGTTTATCACATGTTACTGGCACACTTTTTAGGTTTTCTTGTTCGATGTCAATTGAATCAGTAATTGTAAGACATAACTTGTTGATGTTCGAAATTTCCTCAAATATAAGGTGTGTTGGTGTTTTTGTGATAACGATACTTGGGTGTTCTGTAAAGTTATGACCAAGTAGTATCGGGTATTTAATTGAATCGTCAGGTACAACATAAAGCTGTATAAGAAGAGTTATACCTTGTACATTAACATTTGCTTCAAAGCGTGCGATAGCCTGAAGGCAGCTGTTACCCAGGCCTTTTAGTATTGGTAGGTTATCAGTCTTATATTCGGTATTTAAGCCTTCTGTGTCAGAATATCGAATCAATGAACATTCACTACCAAGATCTACATAGCAGTTTAATGGTGTCCCGTTTACTTCTATTATCATAGTAAATTTATCTTTTACAGATCCACAGCCCATTGGTACTGGGAGGACATTTAAAGAGCTATTTAGACTAGTCGTGTTATCAAAATCATTGCTAACGAGATTATTATCTAAACTTACTTTTAAAATCTGTTTTTCCTTACTTTGCGTGTTACTATTTTCAGTTCGGTTCGATTTTATATAGGGACAAGCTATAATTTTATGACCAATTCGGTGACAGTTGTTACATTTTTCAATAGGCTTTGTACATAAAAAACTAGGGTGACCTTCTAAACCGCAATTAAAACATTTAAGTGGAGGCTTGTTCGTATTTTGAGAATTTTTATAAGTGCTATGTAAATTAATAGGTGGATGTCTTTTGTCCTGTCTATTCTTATTGTGATTTATTACATTTTCTCCTCTAGGATTACCAATTTTAATAGTTTTTAAATAACCAAGAACTCGTTCAGGGGAATCAAACTCGGCAGCTTGAGCTCCAAGTCTTATACTCCTATCCTCTATACCGTGTAATATACAGTCAACAGCATCTCTGCCGTTTATCTTACACCGATTTAATAAATTTAGTTTACTATAAAAGTACTTTTCTAATGGCTCTCCGAAACGGGCTTTTAAATTGAGCATTTCTGTCAACAATTCGGCATAGTTTTCACGAAAGGGAAAGGACTCTATTAATTTTACCTTCCACTGACCCCATGATAATCGAAGTGTTGGTAAACTTTGGTACCATGACTTCGCAACACCTACAAGCTTGGGTAAGGCGTAATGAATAATCTCTCTTTCGTCCCAATTGTAAATTTCTGCGCATTCTTCAACCTTGGTCAACCAATCCGTAATAGTTTGGTTCCTAGATAAAGGATCAAAATCGGGAATCACATTATTAACGGTGTTAATCTTATGATTACCTAATCTCGATACATCTCTAAGGGCATCTACAAATTGACTAAGCATATCATTGGTTGAAACGGGTAGCGCGCGATCCGGACTACTATATCTCATTTTTTGCAAAGGTGGAGGGGATAGACTTCGTTGGTTTATAGGTATCCCGTCGCGCGTTTTGGTAATTGAAGAAGGACTTCTCAATCGCTTAAGGCTTTGATGAGGGTACTTCCTATGATTCGGATCACTATTTTGATATTGACAGCGGGAGCGTCGTTCTAACTCTTTGTTTAGTTGGGTGGTGGAATAGTAATTCAAATCGGATGAGTTGATATGCCTAATCCCTTCATTACATTGACTATGGGTTAAATGGTATTGCATGCAAGGAGAAACCTCTTTCTGTTGATTGTATCTTGAATGAGAGGATTGGCTTAACTCATTGAGCTGAGTTCTATACCTATTGGGATATACTTTTTCGAATACATCTAATGGGACTTGATATCTGGGTCGGGAGCTTTGCCTGCAATTATTATCAAGTATAGGTGCAGGTCGTGAGAGTGGCTCTAACTCAATATTTGAGGGTATACGGTTAAATCGTAAGCGTTGCTCTAGCTCATCGCTTGGGGAGACCAATCTAGGATTTAAGTGTTGTTTTAGCTCATTGCTTGAGGACACCAATTTAGAATTAAAGCGTTGCTCTAGCTCATCGCTTGAAGACTCGCATCTAGTTGGCAAGCGTTGCTCTAACTCATCGCTTGGCAAGCGCTGCTCTAGCTCATCGCTTGGAGACGTACGTCGTCTTGTCGGCAAGCGTCGCTCTAGCTCATCGCTTGGAGATGTACGTCGTCTAATTTGCAAGCGTTGCTCTAGCTCATCGCTTGGGCTTAGGTATCTCGACGTTATTTGTTGTTCATTAACATTGTTTAAAAGTTGTTCTCTAATCATCAAGTCATCATCACTATCAAGATTTGATCGTAACGAGGCCTGTTGATTTACTGATATTTCGTTTACGTCATTCAGTGATTCACTCATTCTGAAGCCAAAAATAAGTCTTTAAGTTCAAAATAAATAGGTAGCTGGGGAGAAAAAAAAACGGTATGAAACGGAAGGTTATTTAAACTATCTCAAAAAATTGGAGTACATTACTGAAGATAACGGAAAAACTGGAAAGGCTTCAAGGCTTCTCAAAATACACTTTCCGGAGAGTAGCCCCGGACAAAGTATATAGAGTAACCCCGTCTGCTCTCAGTCAGTTATTTCCAATATCTAGCTATACAAGAATATCCAGAGGGTTGGGTTGATTCATTATTATTATAACTCATAAATTTAATCCTCGCAATACACTCCAAAGGGGAAAAAAAATTAATCATGCAAGGTGTTCAAGAGCAAACAAAACAAAAAAAATAGAAGATAGACTAATTTGACAATACACGTGGCTAACATAAAGGAAAAACAAAACTTATCAAATCCAGGGAGTAGCCCTGGCAATTTGATAAGGCCGCAGCCAATACTTGTGTCAATTATCCAGAGTGTAGCCCTGGCAATAAAGGCACAGGCATGGACCGGTTATTTTAAACATAACGGAAAAAAAAAACATCAAATCCAGGGAGTAGCCCCGGCAATTTGACAAGGCCGCAGTCAATACTTGTGTGGATTATCCAGAGTGTAGCCCTGGCAATAAAGGCACAAGTATGGACCGGTTAGTATTTTAACTATTGCAGAGGGAAAATAAAACAACATAATTTACACAGTTTCATAAAAAATGCGTTGTAAGCTCTTTTCAAAAATGTCACAATGAGTACTTACATTTTTGGCGTGGATGAGAGCAAACTTTTGCTCTCAGAATATCCCACTTCTGAGTTGTTATGTAATCAAACGACGTTTCACAAAAATGTATGTATTTTCTTGAATTCACACAGTTAAATTACACTTAAATACACTTAACAAATGTTCACTTTAAAGTTCTGTTAATATACGTCCACTCCAGTCGAATATCTTGCACAGACTGCCGCTGCTAGCGCCATATGGCCGTTTTATAGCTCTCTTCACCGGAAATGGCGCCACCGCTTGGTAAATTTGTAAGACAACATTCGTAATGTCTTAAAATTATGAATGTTGTCCATCAAAACTAAAACAGCAACCAATATAGTTTAAATTTAGAATTACATAATAAATCAAAGTACAACAATAACTTAATATCGATTTAGAAATAGCAGGTAATATAATTTGAGTTAAAGTTACATGATTATTTCCATTTATATCAAATTGACAATTAACACTTATTAAGGTAAAACTAAATATTGAATCTTTTGGATTGAATATAATTAAAGATCTGTACGTATTTAATAATAAGTATTCATATTATAGTAGATTTATGAGACTATGAACTTAGACGTGTAACAATCAGTAACTATTTTGTTTATAGTTTTAAAAATTAGTGCAAACGGTGTTAAAGCGTAAAAATAAAATTGCGACTAATCTACTGTTTAAACGCGTCAATATCATAGGCAAAGGGATCCCTTTTCCATGAAATATACGCGGGACATTTGCAATAAGTCAATAGATGGTTCACCAAAAAAATGTTTGCAAGACGAGATGCAAATAAGTCAATAGATGGTTCACCAAAAAAATGTTTTATTTTCAAAAGTTGTCTGATACCCAACTGCCACTCTGTGTCGAAGTTTATTTTTCTCGATTCACTGTTAGCTTCTATATTTAACGAGTAACGAATATAAGACGCGAAAATAAATATACCTACTTTTCTCACACCAGTCCCAAATCATTTTAGTAACTTGACTTAAGTGTTGGTATTACACTCTCCCCATTCTATTTATATAGAATATGGCAGTGGTGTTATCGACACTTAAAAGACTACCACAATTAGCGACATTTTTAGCAAATGAAATTAGCCCACAATATACAGCGAGTAGTTCCAGTCAGTTTATATGATTGGTTCGCTCGATGTTGGTCCAGAAACCACCAGTCTTTTCGTTGGCACAAGCTGCACCCTAGCCTGCTGTCGAAACGTCCGTAAAAATTCCGAAATTGTACCTATGACTTTTTATTCAATTGACTGCCAATGGAATATTGATCTGCCACCAATGGAGATCATCATATTATTATAAAATATCTGTAATTGTAATAAAAACGTCGTAATTGTTAGTATTTCTAAGAAGAGCACTTTTAGTGTCTTTGTGTGTATATACTACCCATATACTACAGCCGACATGCTGCTGTAGAAAACGTTCAAAGAACCTTATTCGAATTCTGTTAGATTTAAATATATTTTTTATGTGTATAATAAATTTTTGTGGCTTGAATCTGGTAATTGTATGTTATTTTATTAGAGTTTAAAATAAAACCTAAAAATTTACAAAGCTTTTCTGGTATTAGACTAGTTTTTTTTTTTTTTAATTAATAACTAACCCTAATCGTGTCAGACATTAAATAGTTCTTTTTGTGTTCTCTAGGTACTCTCCAGCAGAGTTTGCTAAACACAACATATCATAGATATCTCACTGATAGCAGACCATAAGATCTTAAATGAGTAAGAGCTGGCTGTAATATTTTGTGAAATATATCGCGCGGAACATAGGCTAAACGGGAGTGCTAGAAACTCGTACAAAATATCATGAAAATAAAAGCGTAAACATGTTTTCTTTTTTTTTTTTTTTGATTTGTGAATCGGCAGCAAAAATTAAGCTTCCTAAATATCAATATTAATCACGTATCAGTCTTCGATCATAAATCGAGTAGCCGTTCTGATATCTTCCATTTTGAAATGAGATACCTACTTCGACTTCGAATTCAGATTTTTAGATTTAATATATATAGAGCACACGCTTTTAGGAATAACGAAGATATCATAAACGACTTGTTTTGCTGTCGGGTTACATCTCCTAATAGCTTTTATTTCTAATAAATGATTTAATTCGAGAGAAATTGCTATTCACTAACTTTTTGAAAAAGAACGCCGCGCACGGCTGTATGGTATTTGATAAGGTTCCTCAATAAATGAAATCCTGGACACATTGTCTAATATAAACCTATCGCTAGTGATAGTTCACCACTCATTGACTAAATTAATATTTTAAGCGGCCGGCATGTACTTGCGGCTGCGCGCTCAGGTAGCGCGATTGTTCGATGACCGTTGTGATGCGACGCGACTGGCTGGTGCCTCGGCGGTGCCAGCGGCAGCGGCGGCGGCGGCGGGGCTGGCAGGCGACAAGCTGGCAGCGGTGCGAACGCGGCTGCTCGCCGTCGATTCGCTTGTTAGTATGACGTCTTTGACTGTCCCGGCCCACCGGCTCGATGAGGGTAGGATTGGCCGCTGCTTTGCTGTCGCGTTCGGGACGATGAGCCTTTCAAGTTTAAATGACTCTTAGATGAAATTGGTGTCTGCATCGTTCAACGTAACTACATCTGGAATATTAAGATTTTTCTTTAAAAGACACGATTGTGCCCTTCCCAGTGCTGAAAGTGCTTTACCGAGTTGATTCTGTTGTCTACCAACATAGCACTTACTTCTGAATTAGAGTTCGGCCCTTCGCCATAGGTACTATAGTATACATTGTTTTTTTTTTTTTTTAAATGCTCGTCTTTGGTCACTTTTGGAAACCGTTTTGCAATAGGACTTGAAACCTGGCCGCTACATCGGTTTGTAAGTCATCAGTTATCACCATATTGGTTTGTATGTGAAAGATACTAATTAATATTTAATGAGAATTTAGGCAACACAAAAAATATTTTTAAATAATTCCGATGAATGCAACGGAAATTTTTAAAACAGCGGGGAAAAAAGGACAGCCCCTATATTTTCCATTAAGTACACTCGTTGAATGCAACGAGAACATAATAACAATATGATCCGAAGAATACAACGGACATAAAAGTGATTTCCGATGAATGCAACGGAAATTTTTAGGCAGCGGGGAAAAAAGGATACCCACATTTTCCATTACCAGTATTACTGCACGTGGTCGCGCCGCGCGCGTACTCGGCGGCCCAGGCGAGCGGTGATGTCCACCCGCTTACTCGTTCAATACAACGAGAACATAATAAAATATTATCCGAAGAATACAACGGACATAAAAATGATTCCTCGTTCAATACAACGAGAACATAATAAAATATTATCCGAAGAATACAACGGACATAAAAATGATTCCCGATGAATGCAACGGGAATGTAAAAAAGTATTCTTCTGGTTGCACATCATTTTCGCCATCATCTGAGTACAAAATGTGCCTCCGGCTTGCCCCTACGTTTTTCCGAATTCAGTTTTTCTTCGTATCTCTTCATCTTCCTTAGCCATCTATCTTCTTCGGGTTCACTGTGTTTTCGTTTAGGCATACTTAACAAATAAGCAAATAACCGTAAATTTATACCTTTTTTTTTTTTACGTAGGTTACCTACACTCATGCACAAATTATATTACTGTTACACTCGTGCGAGCGCCGCGCGCGCACGGACAAGAATGGGGTCGGTACTGCGGAGGCTTGTCAGGTGTGATTAGACAGAGGAAGATATAGTGGTTTTCTTTCTCTGACTTTAAAACTTGTGCGATAGGGTTAGCGCGTAGCAGGGCTACTACTACATGGTTAAGGAATAAATCTCGGAGGCGAAGACAGGATAATTACTGTTAGAGCACTAAATCTATCTCCTTTTTCTCTGCACCCTCTGCACCACCCAATGGTTGACTGGTAGATAATGCCTTTGGCATTAAATTCCGCCTCTGTACAAAATGTACTGAAAGTATTAATAAATAAATGTAAAGTGAAATACGCTTGCGGAAACTCAACCCTGTCTAAGACAGGCTCCACAGTTGTATCATCTTAGAAAATCAGTTGCATGGCAGATGTCACAATCGATATTAAAACCATCTTGAGAGCGGGATGGCGCTATACGCAGCAAGAGCGGTGTCTCTGTTTTAATGTTGTTTAAACCTTGCTATAAGCAAGGCCCCTGATGTGCTCTGCGACCCACAAATGCCTGTAAGATCAAGAGGTAAAGCTCACAAGGCAGTAGTGCGACGTGACAAGATTATTTTTTAGTCCAAGAGCTGTGATGATGAGACAAATACATCTAGGCTCATCATCACAGCTCATATAAGTCCCCAACGAAGGGTTCGAGCCTACCCTAAGTAAGGTTGTTCTAGGCCTTAGTCAACAACGCAGGCCCAGTGCGGATTGATCGACTTCATATACGCCTTTGCATTTCTTCGCAGATGTTTGCAGGTTGCCTCACGCACGATGTTTTCCTTTGCCAGAGGGGCATCAGATAAATGCACATGAAATTCGAAAAATGAAAAACACATTGGTTTATGGCAGGATCGAACCACAGACCTCCCGATTAGAAGGCCCGTGCCGAGTCCAAAGCTTCAAATGTAGTTGAATCAAACTAAACAAAAAATGGCTGATGCTCATGCGTGTGCGTGGTTTATAGTACGGGCGTTTAGAGACAAAAAATGACCGAACTTTTAATTTTTTGACACAAGTATGAAACTTGGCACAGTTTTTCCTTGAGTCAAAATAAGCCGATTAAGATCGGTAGCCCTCGGGACCCCCCCTTGTGGCACCGGAGGGGGGGGGGGGTTGGTTTGAAAGTAGCGCTCCGCCCGGCTTCATTCGAAAATTATAACTGTCCATGTTAAGCTAATAGGACAAGTGTGGTATCATTTTCGTATAAGTCAATAACGTAGAATTCATTTATGATATAAAAAACTGCAATTTCTTGAGTAGTTTCTGAAAAAATATACAATATTCGAAATTTTCTATTAACTTTTTTTTAATTAAGTCGCCGTAATTAATACATCTGTGTATTTATTTTCAAACAAAAAATATGGTGATAAAGCCAATTTATTGCTGATTTTTTAAAATATAACTATTAAATACCTTTACTAACAATAAATGGCGAAAAAAAAATTGTGAACTTCGCGCGCCGTCAATTTATTTTGCCGGCAACATTCGAAAAGCGCATTCTGGAGTTTTTTTCTCTGTAACCTGAACCTCTCTGGCTTTGTTTGTCGAATTTCAACATTTAAGGAGTCATTAGATGTGTCTTAAATGAAGGAGTGACATAGTATGTAGTTTTTTTAGTTATTATAACAATATGGGTACTATCAAATTAGGGTTATTACATAGCTAATATCAAATAAATATAATGATATATAGTGTAATAATTTTATTTTACTATTTGACAGAAACTTTATAAAAAGTATAGCTCAGTATTATCAAATGAATTATTTAAAAAATAAAAATGCTGGAAAGAAAACAACCAGTCTTTATTGGGAAGGAAAGATATTTAGGGCAAGTCTAAAATTACAATGGATAGGATATGGTGTTGTTTATTTAATAAATTACTCGTTTTTATGCTTTGTTTAACTTGAAAATATAAGCAGATAGAAGGTAGCCATAACATAAAATACTTAGCCAGCCATAATACATTACGATCCGCTTACCAAGGGGTTCATATTTGGGGCCAGCCGTTGGTTCTATGGGATTTGCCCAGAGCTTCTGCCTAGGGATGGAAACACGAAGATGATTATTGAATACCACACTGGCCTGACAACCTTGCTGTGGTAAGTATCTGTTTAGAATTTAGAAGATGTGAATGCAAAGCGAAATGCAAATCGAAAGTGTAAGAACTGAGCTATGTCTCAGTGGAGGAAACTGTATTTATTTATACAAATATATTGGCAAACAAGCAGACTGCCCACCTGATGGTAAGTGACTCCAGTCACCATAGGAACTACAGTGTACGTGGTGACATATGTCACCACGTATCTACACTGTAGTTCCTGTTGGGGGTTGCAGATTTGTTGCGACACTTGCGACTCTCACAAGAACCACATACAGTACATGTTGCTGATCGCATGTCATCAGGAGCCACTTACCATCAGGTGGGCATTCTGCTTATTTGCCAACATATAAGATGTAAGTAACGTCACAGTATCCAGTGATTTCACTAAAGGCGCCTTCAGACTCTCGACGAGAACACCCGAGAAGCGTGAATGTGATCGGTGTCCTGCTTTCTCGTTCTCGGGCTCGCCTATTCTCCGATCGGTGACGTTTTTTTTGGCCGCTTCAAAGAGTTTCTCGGGCGAGAAAAGAGAACGCTATACATTCTTGCTTGTTCTCAGTGCGACTCGTGGCGTAGATCGCATGTTATCTCATGCCACTTTCTCTATAAAAAAGTACTTTGTAAAAACCACCATCATCTAGGCCTTATAATGTGCTAACGCACACACTACCTAGGCAGTGGAACGTTATTTTTTAAGGTACAAAGATGAAATTTTATTTTTGGGCTAAAATGAGTAAACGGCTGTATCGTCGTTTGTGCAAACTTTACCCCTAAGTTGTTGAGAGTACGTATATAGGCTAGTCTAGAAGTCCGTCATTTTTGAAGCTAGCAGCATGAAATGTATGTATGCTGATAAGCAAAAATGATTGAGCACGTGTTTAAGCATTTTTGAAAACTCCCTCCTTAGAATGTGAAAAATTAATAAATTAATTCAAGGAAAAACTTTATTCCGGGCAGGAATCGAACTCGTGTTTTCAATACACCCATTTTTCTATTTATTTGGCAATTTTGAAGAAAATGCAAAGTCACAAATATAATATTTAGAAGCTGTCATTTGATACTCCTATTTTTATAAAAAATATTTATTTATTCCTCCTCTATATTTCACATTGACATTACAATTAAATTTTATACACTATCAGCCGGTTGCACTAAGTTTTACGTTATACGATTTCGTAAAAAGCAACAACCTAATATCTAAAAATAGGTCGTTTCACTATTAAATATATGATTCGCGCCGTACATTTAACCTTTTTAAACGTAAAGAATAAAATAAAACTACAATTGAAACTAGATTATGGTGTAATTCTTACGTATTTATATTGTTACTTTTACGAAATCGTAAAACGTAAATTTGGTGCAAAGGTATTAAATAGATATATTTTCTCCAATCAGCATTAAATGGGCTTTATCACCATATTTTTTGTTTGAAAATAAATACACCGATGTATTAATTACGGCGACTTAATTAAAAAAAAGTTGGTAGAAAATTTCCAATATTGTGTATTTTTCAGAAATTACTCAAAAAATGGCATTTTTTGTTATATCATAAATGAATTCTACATTATTGATTTATACGAAAATGATACCACACTTGTCCTATTAGCTTAACATGGACAGTTCAACCCCCCCCCCCCTCCGGTGCCAGAAGGGGGGATCCCGAGGGCTACCGATCTTAATCGGCTTATTTTGACTCAAGGAACAACTGTGCCAAGTTACATACTTGTGTCAAAAAATTTAAAGTGATTGCACTAAACACCCGTACTATTATCACCTGACTGAACACTCACAAAAATATGTAAACTATCACAATGTTAACGGCATAGAGACAACAAAACAAAAAAAAAATTAATGTAATAAATAATATGATACTGGGTTGATTCTTTCCCTCCGTTTGAAAATTTGCCATAAGTATATTTTTTTAAATAAATTAATGTTGAATTTCGGAAACGATTAAAAAAAGTTGCGTCACTTAGGACCCTTTATTTCTAAGATAATATTAAGAATTTTTAACCGTCAGTCATACTGGAAATGATTGTTAGCTTACATGTTTTCCGAAAAGTCAATTATTTTTATTTCAACGTTTTTCGATGATAGGTCAGAAAATTTCGAAAAAAACTTAAAATCTCGATCTCAGAAACCACTCATTTTCGACCCCTACATTATGAAGATTATTTTGTTGCTAATAACCTCAAATATAACTTCCATCAAGGTATAGGTCGAATTTCCAGTCACCCTGTATGTAAGGTACGTAAAACAAAACGTTCAAATTTGATTATTTTGATTGTTGATTCACTGGTGTTACAGTTGCAATAGTACATTATTTTGTTTACGCCTTCTTTATTACCCCAGACTCGGTCTGACAGACTGCACCTCTATATTCTGCTTCGCAAATTGTCTGGTTTTCTAACCAGCGTCCTACGCTGCCGTAAGTCCGGCGAGATAAACGACGCAGCGTTTTGAATCCACAATGCACCCGTGAAATACGCGGGCACCTCGGCGTGGCCGCTTGCCTAACCTTGCATTTGTTTGCAACTCTGAAACGCTATGTTAGCTGTTCTCTTATTGTGGAAATGTTATCGTTGCGAATGTTAAACTTGCACGTCATAGCCTTATAGCTCTCACAAGGGACTGTATGTACCCAAGTCATCTAACTCTTTCTACCGCAAAGCAGCTGTGCTTGCATTGCTGTGTTCCACTTTGAAGGGTAAAGCCGAGCTGCTGCTACTCGCGAACAGCGATGCAACGAGTGATGTCCTCTGGGCTGTGATCATCTCCATACATGTTGTTACAATTCTTTCTCAGCATAGCTTCGCTTTCTCATAGTCGCTTCGTTGGTCGCATCAGGTGGTATCCACGCCGGTAGCTGTGACCGAACGATTAGATAAATAGTGATATTACTGCGAACTTTACGACGTTTGTCCCAGATGGGCAACGTACAGGTCCAGGCATATTTGCGAATTTTTCAAGAACCACAAGAATGTAACTGATACCTCCTCTTCTCACTTAAAGTGCACTACACTAATATCCGTGGTTTGCACTCCAATATCGACCCGGTCTATCACCATCTCGAGACCATCAAACTGCATATTATTATGCTGTTCCTTACGGAGACGGAAATCAGATATCCGTCAGACACGTCGTACCTTAACTAACCGGGATACAGCTTGGAGCACTGTTTCAAGCCACGCGCTGGAGTTTGTGTGTACGTACGTGATGACATCTGCAGTAGGCGTCTCCGTAACCTGGAAAACCCCGATTTCTTTGTTCCGGTGCTGTGAATTATGGTGGACACAGGGGTGAAACAAATTGTTTTCGCCGCCCTGTATAGATCACATAGCGGGAATGACGTCTCCTGATTCGGAGGACTCGGCTTTTTGACTACCTCAGCACAACAGCTGACAAGGTACATGAACTGTATCCATTGGCACAGTTAGTGTTTCTGAGGGGACTTTAACGCCCACCACGAAGAGTGGCCGTGCCCGTACCAGAACACTGGTCATGCTGGGCGAAAAGCGCGCAAGCTTGCGTTGTGACTAAGCCTCACCCAGTTGGTCAATGAGCCAACGATATTACCAGATGTAGAAGGCAGCCTATTGTTTGGACCTTCTGCTGACAACAGATCCGGACAGGTTTTCGGTAGCCGTAACATCCCCTCTGGGAAGCTCCGATCACTGTCTGGTGAAATCTGTATCGACATTCTCCCCGCCTGACACTGACCCTAGGGAAACCAGGCGGAGATGGCGATACGAGTCAGCAGATTGGGATGAGATACGACACTTTTTTGCATCTTTTCCTTGGCGGCAAACATGCTCTGCATCCGAGGACCCTACAACCCGCGCCGCCAACATTGTTAAGGTGATACGCCAAGTTAGGGAGTACTTCATTCCTTATATACTCTGACGTGACCACCGAGCGTTTGGCCCGTCCCTGGTATAATGCCGACTGCACAAAGGCTGATGCTGATGCTGATGATCACTGGCTCACACCGCTAAGGATAAGGCAAATCTATTTCCCTCTTTCTTTACGGGAAACTCGTATATAGATCCCACAAACCAACCTCCACCCACATTACCCTCAAGCAGTTTCCCAATGCAAGATTCGCATCCGCCAGAAGGAGGTTCATCTATCGCTGAGGAGTCTGAATGTGAACAAAGCCAGTGGCCCAGATGGAATTCCTGCGGTAGTCCTTAAAACTTGTGCTCCAGAGTTGTCTCCTGTTCTCGCTTTTATTTGCACCATAAATATCGACATACATTAATAATTAGTTATTGCCATCGTTCATTAGAGCCCCGAGAAAAGCGAAACATTTCGTGAGGCACAGCCATAAGGCACGGTTTATACAGAAGAGACGTGGTGCAGTCGTGTGGCGGACGCAGATAGTCAAAGAAACACAATATAATCCTTAATAGTTTATAGTACGCAGCATAACGTTATTTGTCTTAAGGAGAATTGCGCTCGCACCCGCAGTTGAGTCCCCGTCAGCGACGCTATGCGTCTCTTCTGTATAAACCATGCCTAATGTTGCAGGAGCTCTTGCAATGCAATTGTGCAAGTGTGAAAAGCTTATGTTTATTGGTAAAAAAAAATGATAGCAACGGAAACTGGGGACGAGCCGGTTTCAATCAGCTCTGATCGGTTCTCGCACAATGCAGAAACATATTACTACTACTCTATGTTCTGTGATACACACGCACGAAAATAAAAAGTGCGCATTCTTTCGCAGCCTGTCATTTCTGATCTCCCGAGCTGTCAGATGTATACGCGGAGGGCAGGCATGAAGCGGCGTCTAATAAGGCGGAGTAGTGGAGTTAATAAGACGGAGTGGGCCGACAAAGCGGGCGTCGCAACTCCCCGCTCCGTGGCAGGGACAAATGTCATAATTTACGTCGCGGCGCCGCGCGAGAAACACACGGGACCGCTTAAGGCAAGCTGACGACGCGTTTTTAAGACGTATATCAACGTATACGCGTATGATAAATTTTATTGGACAAAAACAAATACCCAAAGGAAAACAATAATAATTTGTAAATTTTGAGACAAATGTGTTTTATTGTAATATTGTGTTACAAGACAAAATACAAACAACACAGAGCTGATGAGGATTTGTACTATTTACAACGTTTTAACCAAATCTGAAGGCCAATTCTGGTAATGAGCCACCGCTGAACCAAAAATAAACCGTCTGCATTCGACCAATCAGAACGCTACTCTATCACGTCATCGAATAGTTTAAAAGCAATAGATGCGATTCGATTGGTCAATCGCAACGGTTTAGTTTCTTTTCGACTGTAACTTATTAGCAGAATTGGGCCGTTTCCGTTCCTATACATTTTGACAACACCTTGACAGCTGTAGCTGTCAAACATATACGAACGATAATGATTTGGTTTCAGTTAAAACGTTCGTAAATAATACGATAAGGCCCCAAAACGCTTAATGACACCTAATGCTTGAGACCTCAAATCAGAGGAGCAAAACGTTTGCATAAATTTTATAATTCTGATTTACTAAAATCTATTTTTAATACATTTATCATTTTTTTATGTAGTCGTAGTTTGAAAAATAATATTATTTTTGAAACTAATTTCACTACATAAAAAAATGATAAACGTATTTGTATAGCCTAACATGATTTTTATCAAGTCAATCAATTGCATATGGATAGTTGATCAATAGTCGAGTTACAAAATCCATGGAGGTTCGAGACTTATTTGGTTTTCAATGGGGATAAAAAATTAACTGCTGGATATATCTAGGTAGTGTTATCAGTAGAATGACATATAACATTTTTGTTTGCTCATACAATGTGTGACGTTAGCTTTTAATGTTATAAAATATAAATTCATTGCATGTTCCAGTGGTTAGCGGTTTTAAAAAAGGACACATCGGGAGAATCATAAATATGAAATGAAATTTTGATATGAAATTTTAAATGTTATTCTTATAAAATGATAATATATATGGTGGTTATAAAACGGCCAGCATTTATTTTTTAGGGATTCGTATTATGAATAGAGTGCAATCCATTTTATGCAATTATTCTGTTTGACAGCTTTGTATAATTATTCGTAAAATGATTCTTATTGACGCAAAGGCAATTCCTGATTTGTTGACTAATGCTATTTTACAAACTTTTATCTACTTTCCGGTTTCCGATTGAGCTGAAATTTTTCATGCATGCAGCTGATCTAATACTACGACACAACTCCATCGAGTTTGGGCTCGTTTGATTCGTATTAATGAGTACTAAAAGCGTGTATTTAAAAAACTTTTTTTTATAATTTATCTTGTTCATACCGAATTTTTATTTTTAATGCCTAGGGAACGCGTCATATTACCCAGCTCGCGATTTAACTGAAGGCAACAGTTAGTATTTAAAAGTATTAAACGATGCCCTAGCTTACGCAAACGTCCAAAGTCATGAACTTGCTACCCAAACTTCACATTGCTAGTGCTCTCACGTTCCTCTGAGCTCTATAATGACGGTCGTTAAACTCACGTACAAATAAACAACATTTTAGCTGTAGTCTTTTGCTGGATGGAGGTAATTCCCCACTCGCACCGCTTTTGCTACGTCAGCAGTAGCCGCGACGTGCCGGCTCAAGCCACCGCCCGTGTGTTTCAGCGCGGCGAGAGATATGCCCGACAATCAAGAGCGAATACACCCGCACATTTGTAATGATGCACGACCGGCTCCATTAACTTACATTTTTCTCCAGCCCCACCACAAAGCATGTGCCGTTTTGTTTTGTCCCCCAAATAACATATTATTATATTTCAACATTTCTGTCGTCTTGTTCATATTCAACTTGTTTTTACAAAAGATAGTTAAGTAAGGCAAATATATTTTTTAAGCTGATGTGTTGGGCTTGTTTTTTTCGTAGTAAAAATATTTATGGCTACACTTACAGGCACTTATCGTCGGCAAAATAAATATAAGATTCCAATTGAAGAGGACGTAATTTTATAATGTTAATTAATACGTAGATGTTTTACCCCTTTAATAAATTAAGGTATTTCATCAACATTAAAAATACTTTTAAAAAATTTACCTGATTGTTAATTACTTGTAAGAGCAATCATAAAAAAATATTACCTGTTTAGTAATTACTCGTAAGAGCCATCACAAAGACAAGAGGCAAAAAACTCAGTAGGTCAAATTCTTGACCAATTTTTTAACCCACCACCACCGGTGACCCATAATAAGTCTCAAAGACCGACTGTTTTTAAAAATCAACTTATTTTATTCCCTCTTATCGCTTTGTTATCGTCATGCTGTACTGTTATTTCTGGAAGCTTTTTACAGAGGAATAGAATAGAAATAATTTATTGACACACACATACACACACACAAACACTACATTAATAATAATAATCTTTATTAATAGAGAAAACATACAAACATTGAAACATATAAGGTCTCTGATTCCTGAACTAGGTATATATATACCTGTATCTCAGGAAATCAGTGCCCACTCCCAGATAGTTTTACAAAATAACAAATTTTTGTAGTCCAAATAATTAAGTAGGTAGAAAAAGTCTGGTTTTAGTATAATTGATAAAAACTATGTATGTGCGAATACCCAAACATGTCTGTAAATTAAGTAAATGCCAGGAGCAGCTCCTCTGTGTCATGGTAATCTAGGGTAGATAGCCAGCTGGTAATTTTAGATTTACATTCCCGTATAGGGAAAGAATAAAAGTTAAGTTTTTTATTAACTTGGTTATATAAAAAAATGGATAGGTGGCAGCTCTGTCTAGCTAGTGCGGTACGAAATATTGGTTGATCAATAACATTTTTTATTACACGCATTCCACAAGTTACATTGGAGTTATATGGAGTATGTTGATGTTGCCGAATTATACTACGTAAAATAAATAATTGTCTAACTGTAAGGACAGAAGTTTTATTATACAAAGATACGGTGGGGAACCTAAATGGGCTGAATGTCATTGTCTTTAGTAACGATCTTTGTGCTCTTTCAATTTGGATCATATAAGATTTACACGTTCCTCCCCAAATCACGATACAGTATCCCAAGATTGATTGCACTAATGCATAGTACACTTTACGGAGAAGATCTAAGTCAGCAACATACCGAAGTTTCTTAAATATCCATATCAGTTTCCGAGTACGAGATGTTAATAACTCAATATGCGGAAGCCATCTAAGTTTCTCATCCAAAATCACACCTACATTTAAGTAAAAAAAAGGATAACAAAAATAACACAAGTGATGGACGAATTGCATGTGTGGTGTTCAATAGGCTCCTAGCTCGACATAATGCTACAACTAGCTGCAGCGTCGATTTTCAGCTAGTGCCTTACGTGGTTCCCACAGCCTGAGAGACGTACTTACTACTAACTTATATAACAAAAAAAAACATTTATACATATATCGCAATACAAACGCCAATAATTCTTAACTTATAATATAAAACACATACATATAAAATTGAATACCGAGGCCCATAACATGAAATACTTAATTGTAAATTGGTATGTAAATTGGTATGTAAATAGTAGGTAATGTTTCAGTTTTCTATGTTTGATGTTTTTTATTGGTAGGATGCTTTTTTGTATGATTAAAGAATAAAATGTTTTGCAAAATTATGTGATATTTGCATGCCGTAAAATTTTTAAAAGTCATGTTTAAAATGGTAGTATTTTTATTTTTTTATGTTTTAAGTAAAATCTACAAGTTAAATAATTAAAAGTCAAATAACAAGCTATGATAATTAAATACCGTTGTTTTGATCGAGTTTTATAGATAAATAAATATATAGTATAGATAAATGAATAGTAATTAAAATAATTAGAAAATCACGGTCCGTGAGACCGGCGTCACCAGTGATGTAAGTTAAGTTGACGTCACCAATAGCGGGTAAAAGGTCTTTCACGCATTTTTTTTATGCCAACATGAAGATATACAAGAAGATGACCATACGAAGAAGATGTATATCACTCGTAACTTCAAACTCATATTTAATATGACCCACTTTAAATATGACAAATGTTTTTACAAACGTTTGCTCCATACCATCGTGCACTGACGAAATATTGCAATCCCATTTCTCATTAACTCAAAACACCAAAAAGTTTCCTTTAAACGCGAATACATCAATTTTAAATATGCCAAAGCAAATTTACATGAGTGAGTGCCTTCGACAAAGTTTTACTATCGAGTTCCGTAGTTCGGGAAAAATGTAACGATGTATCTTGGCAGCATGGAAGTATTGTAATACTTATTACAAGGGCACAAAGATCAGAATACCGCGGCGTTTAGGGTGAGGTGACTAGTGATGTACGCAGACTGCATTATACATGCGAGATCCCGCCTGGAGTTATAGTAGTTCGGGGCCGGAATGCCAATGGTCTTAAAGTCGTGTACTTAATGTATAAGGTGTTCCCGGCAAATATGCTGTCTCTATTTACCTCCACTTGTAGATGAATATTACAAGATATTTGATTGCTACAAAGATAACTTCTAATATAATAATATAAAATTGTTTTTTTAATCACAACAAATTTTAATAATGAATTTCATGAGAAATACCCATGGAGTTTTGATTAGTTTTTGTGTTCTTCAGATCACTTAGAACTTACCGGTGCCTATAAAAGATATTGTTTTTAAGTAGTATTCATTAAGTAAGAAAGTAAATTCACTCCCTCCTTATTGAAACGTAGTCCGGTGTACTCAACATAAAATATCCTTGATTGAAAAAATAATTTCATTTGTCTTCTTCCAAACTCAAAAAATTTAACACGCGCGAATAGGGTTCGGTACGCAATTGAATAATGTTATATTTTTAAAACCATGCACTTTTAATAGATTTTTTGGAAAATTTAAGAATAAAAAAATTAATATTTAGAATTTTCAGCTAACATTTTTCAAATAACTCAATAATTCTGTGTTTGCGTCAAAAATTGGAATTTGATAGGAATAAAGTAAATAAAGAGATGACTTAAATAAATATTGTAAGTAAGTGTTAAGTATACTTACTTCTTCCTACCATCTATATGCAGACGATCTTCAAATTTATAGCCACGGTACCCTGGAAAACTTAAACGCAGTTGTCGCCCAAATTAATGACAATCTTGCAGCAATAGCACATTGGAGTAAAAACTATGGTTTAAATGTGAACCCATCTAAAACTCAAGCCATTGTTGTAGGAAGCACATATTACCTATCTAGAATTGATTGGGGACTACTACCTCCTCTATTTTTTGATGGTGTTCACATTACTTATAGTGACAACGTGAAAAATTTAGGAATTTTATTTGACAGAACACTGTCATGGACACCTCAGGTTGACCTGGTTAGCTGTAAGATGTTTGCAGCGATGGGATCGATGCGTAGACTACGTAACATGTTGCCTATAACCACCAGAATGTCTCTTGCTCTGTCACTTCTTCTTCCCATCCTTGACTATGCGGATTGCTGCTATTGTGACCTTGGCGAAGTTTTGCTTGATAAGCTTGAGCGACTCCAGAATTTGTCCATTAGATTTATCTTTGGACTGCGAAAATATGACCACGTCTCACAATACAGAACTGAACTCAAATGGTTGAAAATACGCCAACGCCGTGATGCACACATTTTATACCTTTTATACAATATTTTGTTTAATCCTAAAACACCCATTTACCTAAAGAAACATTTCATTTTCCTTCATTCCTCACATAATTTAAACACTCGTTCTTCTGATAGCCTCCTATTAAAATTTCCCACACACTCGTCCCAATATTTTAATAAATCCTTTACTGTTCAGGCGATTCGACTTTGGAATCGCCTACCTTCTGATATTAGGTGCAAACAAACACTTGACTCTTTTAAAAAAAGCGTTCACCGCCATTTCCTTGAGCTTTGACCCCCCCCCTCCCCCCTCGCCCCCTATGAATTTATATATTATTTTTTATTTACTCTGTTATTATTATGTAGTATGTTTTAGTATTTTATATATTAAAGTATATATTTTGTACCAGTGTATTATTGAAAAATACCCACTTAATCATATGTTTTGTCCTATCTAAAGGTTGTCTGGTAGAGATCGCCTATGGCGATAAGGCCGCCTTTTTTGCTTGTTGTGTATGTATTGTCATTGTTTGTGTCATTTTATTTAAGCAAAATAAAGAGTTTCTATCTATCTATCTATCTATATTGGAAAAAATTGGACGATTTTTCGAATAATAGTATATTATGGAACTAGCGAATAAAGGACGGATTTAAAGCGAGGGCCATAGATGAATCACGAGCAAGGGAAGGATTTTAATGACTGAATCACGAGCAAAGGAAGGATTTAAATGACTGAATCACGACCGTAGGGAGTGATTCAGATGTTAGAATCCTGAGCGACGTGAGTCATTCATGGCCCTCGATATAAATCCGTTTTATTTAAGAGTTGCATACTATACTTTATACCATGACAACGAGAAAAAGAAAGATTTAAGCAAAAATAGACATTAAATGAAGAAAAAAGGAAGGTTAAATCAATTTAAATTGGAACAATTAACTACTAAAATTAAGTGTAATTTTATACCAATGTCAAACTCTTTGTAGAAAATGTCGACCAATTAAATCTTGGGGAGTTATTTGCACGAGGAGTTTGTATGTCGAGTATTCACTGCACAAGCAGTTTGTAGGTATATTTGTGTTTTCTAAACACCAAAATAGTGATTAAAAGTGCTTTTTATTCACTGTTTTCAGTGAATAAAATAAACTTTCGAGAGGGGGAATGGTATAGAGATTATTTTGATGTTGATTTGATTTTGCATTTGATACAGAAACAATATCGGACGAACGAAACTCTAAAAAATATAAGAAACTGTAAATAACCATTATGTTATCGCGTCCGGCGTCAGTGCGGTCAACGGGACGGATTAATAACACGTGCGGGCTGCGGCCGAGCCAGGTGTTGGCCGGGCCAGCAATGGCGCCACTATTTAAATGGTCCCTGCGGTTTATGCGCGTCGCGTCACAACGGGGATCAACATTGACAGCACACACACACAGGTTTCACATCGCATCCAAAGCATCAATTTATATCCTATCTGCAGGAGTCACAAATATTAACCAATTTTCACGAAATCTGTGTAAACTTCAAAATTGGATGTTGATACGTAACTAATATTAGCGCCTTCCTATCGGGAGGTAGCGGTTCGAACCCCGCCACGTACCAATGTGCTTTCAAACTTTGAATTCATACGTACAGTAAGCTCCCATTCAAGCTTTACATTTACACTGCGAATAACGCCACTATTACGAGGGACATAAGGATGGTTCAAAAGTCAACAGTGTAGCTTGACAAGGAGCTTACTGTACCTACGTTTATCTTATTCGGCGCTTTTATGGTGACGAAAAATATCGTGAGGAAACCTGCACATACCTGTGATTCTTCACAGGTTTCTTCTCAAGTTATGAGTGAAGTCGACCAACCCGCACTTGGCCAGCGTGGTTGACTTAAGGCCTAATTAGTGGTGACATACGAGTATAATGAGCTGTTGATGATGATTATTAATAGTGAGAAAAAGAGATCAATACTGTTTTTTTTTCACATTAGGAAACAGTCGTTTTCCATTGCTCTCCACTACTCCGCTACATTGTTTGGGCCTTCGAGCCGGATTTAAATAAGCAACTTATCGATGTCAATTCTCATATACGATTCAGAAGCAATAGTTAACGCTCGAACATCGGAGAACGCTGGAACATCGTCTTCCGGAGGAAGACTCTGTACCATGGTGGCCCACTTGTGTTCCTCCGTCTTACCTATTTCTGCCGCAAAGCAGCAGTGCTTGCATTTCTGTGTTCCGGTTTGAAGTTCCATCTAGCCTCACAGAGGGAGGCAACAGATACAAACTGGTTAGACTATCGGAAGGGTTTACGACTGTCAGGCCACTTTTCAAACCCGTGGGTCCGTGAAATTCTACTAACCCTTCAACCCAGACAACCAGGATACCAGTTGGTGGATCTAATAGTGGGCAACCATGTGCTCATCGTCGATGAAAGTTTGCCTCGAGGTGTTTGACCGCGTAGAATCTCTGTTAGAACGCCAGAAAAGACGGAGTGGCTGGAGTGGTAGACGTTGCGAATGCCGGTGTCATACTGTGGCGCCTCCGGCGGAAAGTTATTACATGCCCTAAGTCATGTGTGAATGTTACCGAGCCGTTGAAATTTATAATATTATTTTACTTTTTACTCATTGATATTTCAGGGTTAAAAAAAGTATAATATATTCTTATAAAATTTGGTTACCTTTCCAAAGAATCCAGTGATACACTTACGCTTTTTCCAATCAGTTCGCTTCATTTCATGTATGTATTAGAAAACAGTCGTATTCCATTGGTCTCCACTACTCCGGAACACGTCGGTACATACCGCATTTTTCATTCGCATCTATCTTCTGAAACAAATTATTAAATTTATTTCAAAAATATATAATTTAAAAATTAAGGCTTATTAATTTATTTCAATCTTTATGTACTACAATGTACAAATGCGGCAAGGCTTAGTGATGTGATTTTAGATGAAATTGATACTTATCATAATACTCATATAGGGATTCTTGATGATGCAATAAAAATTATTTTAGATAATTACCAAAATCCATTGTATTCCGTACATCTGCAATGTTACAAACGTCACAAAACCACGGTACAATTCGTAACACCCCAAAATATTCTTGGGTGAATCGAGCAAGCTACGCCAGCAACGTAAGGTTTAGCGCAGACTTCAGACTTTTACGTCCAACTTTTAATTTTTCAAACGTATTTTTTAGCATCAACACATTCGAATTCAATAGCAATAGCAATATCATAAATACAAAGAAGCGCCACTACGCCGCAGTGTTATGTTTTAGGCTTTTGTCCTTGAAATTAAATAGCCTCTGCAGCTCTAGACTCGAGACTGGTAGTCTACCCGCTTAAAAAAGCTCGGCGTAACTCCAACATCACCCGGCATCGGCGCCTTGTTATTCTTGAGCTGTTTGAGAGCCCTACTAATCATGTACACGCACGCTGACTTCCAGGATGTCTTCGGTGTAATGCTGGGTCATTTTGGCTCTAAGGTTGGTGGCCTAAATAACAAATGCTTGCGATGTTGCTTAAAGCTGTCCATAGAAGTGTTAGATCTCAGCCATAAGCTCAGGTCGGGACTCAGGATGTAACGATTCTACCATTCTCTGTCTTCAGATTCTTTAGCAGGCTCTGACCAAGCGACAGATCTCTTGCGAAAACTATAAAGCCATTGTTTCGTTTGATGGCCTCTTTAATACGTGCAGTATTAAATTGCTGTATGTGCGAATTTTATTAAGAGGAAACACCAAGGTCAAAAGAATTCAAAAATTAGTATTTGTGAAATGAATTGCTGTCGCGCTGTGTGTCCGAACAACTGAACTGAGCGCGATAGGTTCAACTGCAGCTGGGACCGAAAATACCTATGAAAAGTACACAAAATATACGTTTCGTAGTCCCCTGTTTTCTCCGCGAAAAACTGACCGATTTAATTACTTTTTGATAATAAAAAAAAATTGCTTATAAATATTGAATTTTATTTAAATTATTGTTATTAAAATTATATTGTATTTGAAATATGTACGTGCAGCGTTACACTACGTTTGTATGGAAAAACGGACTTCATGATTTCCTCTTAAGATAAGCATTTTTTAATACAATTGTACCAATTTCTATATAAATACTGTTACGTTTGTGGGGTGGGTGTTTAATAGAAAATCGCGAAACACCGACAATTAGAGATAAGATTTAATTAAGCACCAATTAAGCAACTTTACTTAACACTGAAAACTACTTTACAATCACTGTAAACTTCACAGTAACACTATGGACACAAATCACTTCACTGTAAGACATTACTAAGCACTGAACACACAGAATTCTTCACTATGAAGCGCTTCCAAGTCACTTTGTATCGCTTGATCCGCTCGGTTCGCTCTCTTGAAAAGAATTGTCCGTTCGCATTCGCCCACGCGCTTATATAGTAGCCGGCGAATATTCGGGACATCCGAGAATGTTCTATTTTCGAATATTTTGTACCCAATAGATTGTCTCTCTTTCCTGCTCGAAAGTTCCGTGGTACCGCTTTCGCGCTTCTACAGTAGGACCGGTGAACATTCGAGGTATTCGAGAAGGTTCTATTCTAGAACATTCCATACCCGATCGATCGTTTATCTTCTAGAAAGTTCCGTAGTATGCCTTCGCGCTTCTATAGTAGGGCCGGTAAACATTCCAGGCATTCGAGAACATTCCATACCCGATCCATTGTTCGTCTGTCTAGAAAGTTCCATCGCATTCCCGATTATGTTTGTTTCTGTGAGCATGTTCTATCTCTGTCAGTCAGCACGTTTAGAAGTTTCTAGATGCATCTCGATCTACCTTTTATCTCTGGAAGGTACTCACTATTTTTGTCTCTTTCTTATCGTGTTATCTCACTCGCTCCTATTGAAAATTTAGTCATATATCGAAGTGTGCTTCAAGGGCCTATAAGGGGTCCTGAAAACGCCTGAAAACGGGTTTTCAGGTTATGGTGTGGTTCGATAGAGGGTAGCCTGAAACGGACTGAAATCATGTTTCAGGCGCCTGAAAACAACGGCAACTTGGGTAAAATTTCGATATTGTAGTATGTGATAGAGCACCTCGTGAAACGCGCTGAACTGCGTTTTCAGGCTGCTGAAAACGCTTCTAAGGCCAAGAAAGCCACGCCGGAAGTTTCTTATACCATCGGCGTAACAATACATTATACATTAATTTGTCATACATCAATATTATACTGCGAAGTGTAATGTAATGTAGAAAGAATGGCTGAATGACAAACGATTGTCGGCCAGGCAAAAAGTTTGTAGCCTGCGTTCTCCGCAAGTTTGCAGCCGCCGCTACCGCCGCCCGCCGCTGCGGCTGGGCGGGCGGCGGGCCCGGATTGCGGCCGGCTCGCCCGGAATGCCGCCGGCCGCCAATCGAGTTAGGCGGCATTGACTGACGACCCGCCTGACCGATACACCTGGGAGCTGATTCTCATGGCATTTTTTGTACAGCTTAGGTGGTATATACTCGCGCAATTCTTAAAAAAAGTTCGAATTCGAGATTTTTCTCGAGCGGTAATCAGTTCAGCCAATCAAAACACAGGGCATATCGAGCTCCGCCATTTTTATGGAATATCGCTTGTAATTTCAAATTTGAAATATGTTTTCTTCTTATTTGTTTACTATATCCTATCATGTATTTTTTAATTATTTTTCAATTTAGTATATGCATTATGTTTTTACTGAAGAAAAATTAAATTCATAATATTGTTTTTCAAAATAAACATTCAAGAACTACTCGAGACAAGTCACGCGACGTCCCTAATAAAATAACGGACCTTATGACATGTACTGTGTTTTGGCTGAGATGTGACTACCGCAAAAGAATAACTCGAACTCAAGCTTTTTCACGAATTCTATGAGAATCAGCCCCCTAGTTCAAAATAATACTATCTCTTCCCATGCTATATCAAAAACAGAACAAACATTTGTAGGAAAGAATGCAGAATGTTACATTATAATAATTAAATGTTAACATCCGGCGAACAACTGGTACTAGGTAGGTACTAAGATCAATTTTTAAAACTAAAACTGTATTTTAAGTAGAAGTTAACTATCACGAATGTTTCAATTTCAATTAATAAAATTAAGCTAGTTATAATACTTACACGGAAAAAACGTAAGGGTTAAAAATAAATAAAATACTGTTGAAAATAACCCAGCATGTTTGTCAATATAACGCCTGCAAAGTTTGTAGCTAAAATCAAATATGTCAACTTTGTTATCATTACTTGATAAGTATTAACCGTTACAATTTGTTAATAACACTTCTTTATTGATAACATAGTAGCATCCATTAGTATCAACAAAGTAAAATCGACTGCATTTAGCCAATTTTACTAGGTTACTACAACCGGTTAACTCGGTAACTGCTGCAAAGTTACTCGGTTTTCTCAAACAACTTATTAGGCTACTACAACCGGTTCACTCGGTAACAGCTGCAAAGTTACTCGGTTTTCTCAAACAATTTATTGGGTTGCTACAACCGGTTTACTCTGTAACAGCTGCATAGTTACTCGGTTTTCTCAGCCAATTTATTGAGTTACTACTAACGGTTCACTAGGTAACTGCTGCAAAGTTACTCGGTTTTCTCAAACAATTTATTGGATTGCTACAACCAGTTCACTCGGTAACTGCTGAAAAGCTACTCGGTTTTCTCAGCCAATTTGCTTGTATCCCACTAAAAAAATAAGATGAATCATTGAAGTCAAAATGCTTGTCCACGACAGCTTTAATTTCTTCATCATCCCCAAATTTTCTTCCCTGAAGGTCTTTTTTCAAATTTTTCAAGAGAAAAGAGTCGCTGGGAGTTAGGCCTGGACTGGCAATTCGCGCCGTATTGACTGGCGCATTGTCTTGCAAACAGAATTTCTTTGCTAATTTTCCCTCTTCTTTTTTCCACAATAAGATTGCGTACTTTTTTTATAAGTGCTGCATAATACGCGGCGTTCATTGTAGTTTTTTTTGGTAAATAGACAATGAGGAAAATTCCTTCCGAATCCCAAAAAATAGTAGCCGTGAGTTTCAAAGTCGACTTTTCGACCTTAAACTTCTTTGGCGGCTTCTCTCCCTTGTTTAGATTCTGGATCATATTGTCGAATCCACGTTTCATCCACGGTGACAATACGGTTACAAATTTCGTCCAAATTGTCATTGCACAAGTCGATAAACTCCATAGAAGTTTCAACTCGACGCTGTTTAAGGAGCGGCGTGAGCATTTTTGGAACCCAACGTGCTCTAATTTTATTCATGTGCAAAGGATTACTGATGCCCAACTCTTCTGCTATCTGCCACATTTTTATTCGACGGTCTTCCAGTACAATTTTTTTCACTTTGGCGATGTTTTCGTCTGTGACGGCGCTGCGGTGCGGTGCGGGGGGGGGGGGGGGTGTTATTTCAACTTGTCCAACGTTTGACTGTGACAGGACGATGGTCTGCTGATTCTGGATAAACTGCAGACTTTTCTTCAAAAATCTCCTTAAATCTCCTTTGCCGTTTTCCCCTTTTTTACGAGGAATTTTATGACGGCACGATGTTCCAATTTCGTGTAATGCAGCGATGACTCAGATATGTTGATGTTTACAGATCTTCTTTCACAAAACACTAGTGACTAGCGCGAGTGAGTTTCTGGTTATGAGTGGGTGCGAGATCGATTTACCGTGGTTGTGTTGTTGTTTTAGCTGAGCAGAGCGGTTATGCCTCTTTTTGATTTCTCTAAAGGTTATTCCCAATTAGGTAACTCGGTTGTTACATAGTTTAGCAATAATGTAGTTTGCTATAACTAACCGATTATATTTACTCATTTAAAAGGAAATAAGTAACGTGACTCGAATTAATGAATTCATCTTATATATCAATAGATCAGTTGATGTCTTAAAATCAACCAAAAATTACTCTATTAAAATCAATAAACAATTAGGTTGGAAACAAATAAGTTCTACTCATCTATTATTAAATAAAAATGTTTGTAAAAATCAACCAATTGAAATAACTTGTTTAAAAACAACAGCATACTTATTAAGTGTTGACAAAATCACTTAATAGTTTTGGATCATGTTTGAAAGTGTTAAAATTTACCAATTAAGGTATTTGTTAATAATTAATGTTTTATTTGTTATTAGACAAGAATATTTAGCAATACACACAGGTCTGCTTTATACCAAGTTCACTTAGATATTTTTAGTTAAGTCTTAGTTAAAATTTACCGATGTGATTGTAACCGAGCCAAAAAGGTACTCTGCTAAAATTATATTTTTTCAGTGTATACAAGGAATAACTTTATAAACTAAGAAGATTCAGTTTTGCTGCGAGACATCGAACAAATGGTTGCGAGATTGTGAATAGTTGTTTACAGGTCGCTAGACAGCTAATTTATATAAGCTTTGATTAACTTAAGCCAGCGTTACTTTTTATATACAATAATAATGCTGCGCTTCTTTATTAGTTTCATCTATTTACTATTTTCGGCTTATTTTCATGTGCCTCGGTAGCGCAGTAGGCAGCGCGTAAGTCTCATAATCTTAAGGTCGTGAGTTCGATCCTCACCCGGGGCAGTTGCTTTTTGTAATTTTTTAATATTTTTTTTTGCTAATTTTTAGCGTCGTAGTCGTAAGTTCGATAGTTCGCTCCTTACTAGGGACAGGTCTTGTTTTGATGCTGTTAATTTTTTTTTAGTTAAGTATAATATTTTACTCACAATCTCAAATATTTGAATGAACTGAATTTTATCGCTCTAGGTAACGAGCCTAAAATATTATCAAACCTGAAGAGTAACACAAAGACAATAATTCCATTCTCATAACGAGCTATTTAAACTTTGCCTCGGCCTTTAATTACGGACAGAAAGAATTAACAATAATTAAAGATCGTATTCTTTTGTGCTAAAATTTCCCGGCGAAGACATCAAACGGAGTTGTTTTATCAGTATTTCATTACGAGATAATAAACATGTCAGACATGTTTAGTTATACGAGTACAGTTGTGATGTTTGTAAGATAGAAGACTTAATAGTATTTTTAATATCTTTCAATGATCCAATTACAAACAGTCATAAAAAGTACAGTTAAAAGCTTTATTGATCGAAAGAACAATATAGTAAAAATATTTTTAATGGTTTTATTTTAATGTACAGTTTGTCAGCTGTTATTATCCTAAATACAATAAATTAAATTAAAATGATCGATACGACAGTAAATTTACTTTAAGTGCATATTAAATTACTTTTAAAGTATGTAAGTATATAAAAATATCTAGCCATTTAGTTATATACAGGACATTTCTTTTTATCTATAAGATCATTAGTAAGTATATTAGTTTTTACTTTTTCGTATTATTGAAGTCAGTTTTTAATTTTTGTTAAATATTTTTTTTAGTTTGTTAGATTTTTTTATAATTTAGACGACCAGTTACTTTTAACTGTTTTAAATTACTGCTTTTTAGTGGTGTATTGACACCTCAAACTGGTATGCTTCATGTCATGAGAAAATCTTGTAGGTATGTGTGTCGTGAAAGACTCGCTAAGTCTCAGCATTAATTTACTTTTGTGACGTAAATACATGCAACAGATATTTTATCAGAAAACGATAAAAATGCTTCGAATCTCGGATGTGATTTTGTATTATGAGTACATCTATCACATTTGCTCTCTGCACTATTTGAAGGTTGATTGCTAGAGAATGCCTCAGACATTAAGTCTGCTATTGTACACAATGTAATATAAAGAATAAATCTATACAAATAAATAAAATTGAAGTGTCTGTTTGTAATATCAAAATAACAAGTTTTTACTAAATGGACATGAATGTATATCGGGAAACTATAACAAAAACACATTTTTTTTGTCTGTCTATCTGTCTGTCTGTTTGTTCCCGCTAACATCCGGAACGGCTGGGCCGATTTTAATGGGACTTTCACAAATAGATAGCTAATTATACAAGGTATAACATAGGCTACGTTTTATCAAGATCGGTCCAGCCGTTACTATTCCACGCGGACGAAGTCGCGGGCATAGCTAGTAAATAAATAATAGTAATAGAAACGTACCTATTAACATTGGAAAGCCATTTCATATTTGCATCAATGATACAAGAAACTGGCTCGTCAGACTCGAGACACCGTTAGCTTTGCTCGAACTACAAGACAACATTAATTTCCGAGAATAGATCCAAGACGGACTACCTACTGCGGAAGCGTATCGAACTATCCCGGCTAACAGAACTGAATGCAACCACACGGCTGCAAGCCATGAAACTTTGGCCCGGGATAGAAAGGCCCGATTCAATAAACATTTGAACCAAACCAAACCACCAAATGAGAAACGCAGCTCCATCTTCAACCAACCTGTCCTTCAAACGTTCGGAAACGTGATAATGGAGTATTTCTATTGTTTCAGCATTACTGTCTAGTTTTGGTTAACATTTGATTTTTTTGTGGAATCGGCCCCTTTGTTCACGCTCCTATGATGTCTTGCATTGTTGGCGACAGGAGCGTGCTCAATCAAGCATACTTTTGTTTATTGATGAACAATCATAGAATATATTGGATATACTATTATCTTTGCGCTTGCTCGAATATACTGTATAAAATGGCTTTTAAACACTTGGGTACTATTTACAAATTCTAATAAATTCAGTTGAAGGCAGATACATTTTAAACAATTTAAATATTTACTAATATTAAAATTCATAAGTTCGTAGACAAATTCCTTGATTGTGTCTGTTTTAGAATACGATGCAAGGGTGACTCTGCAATATACAGGGTTGTTTGTAAAGCTTCTGCACCCTCGCAGAATTGGATATCTAACTTCATAAACCACAAAGTATGTACTACGACTTTTGATAATTCGTTAGATTTTACTCTCATACATAAATAAATATTAACTTACTATAACTCTAGCATGTTTGTAACGCGCACAGCGCGCGAGCATCACTGAAAAAACTAATTAACTAAACTAGTTAAGTTAAATAAAGATTAGCAAAACTTTGTTAACTTTTAAATTAATTTCATTTATGTTTAGATCACCTGGCTTGTTACAATTTACAAAATCATTTCAGTTATTTAATTTTGGTTATGAACTTCTAAAGTTTTTGTTATTTACTGTCAAATTCGACTTCGGTACCTTGTAACATAACAGTACTTTGCTCTAATTGAACAAACTTAGAGTATTTTCTAACATACAGTTGGCTAAACTTAAATTAAGCTTTTACATAATTATTGTGCTATTTATTACCATAGCTAAAAATTGTTTACAACTGAATAGTATTGTTTAAGATCGTGTTACAAAGTTGCTATAAACAAATTAAATATTTGATTGAAACCAACTAGTATTAATAATGTTGATTACAACAATGTTTTTGTAAGCCAGAACAAAATAGTTTTGTCAGAGGTAATAAAAGTGATGCTGCGTGTAACAAAAAAAAAATGTAATTTCCTGCCCGAACTTGCATCAAACGTGACACGCAGGAACATAATGTTCATTTCGCTTTACCGGCCTTGCGGTTCGCACTAGTTCGCAGAAAGCAAGTGGCATTTAGTGGTAACTTTGTGATATTTTTCAAAAATAGAGAAGAATCATGGTACACATGAAGAGTCAAAACTGTATGGTGATGCCGTATTCATGAACGCAGCCCACCCGAAGCAAACGAACCTGCGGAAAAAATTTCCTACTATCTGAGGTTGTGGGACTTGGAAATGACTATTTCAAATTTTTGGATGGTGAGTGAACAGAACAAAACTTAATTGATTTTTACAAGAAAATGTTTGTCCGATTTTCGTACAGTTGTTGGACTAATGTGTACTCAGCTATTCACTTACTTCGGTTACCAATTCCGAACTGTCATTTTGAACACAATATCATACTGCTATAATAAAACCTGCCATAACAAAACTCACGTTGCCATTGCTATTTCAGCGAGTAGTTTTGTGTGTAATACACTCAGTAGTATATCACAATGACAGTTCGGAGTTCAGAGTTCGGAGCAACCGAAGTTAGCGAAAAAGGGAGCTGGTGTTTATGCCCCAGTGATATTTTTCTTTTATTTGCTTCTTATTTTAATGCAGATAACTTAAATATTTACAGAGTCTAATGAAGAGCTACTGGACTATGCAGCTTTGACGATTTTGAATAATAATTGTACAAGTCACTAGTCGAATTGACCACGATCTCCGATGCCACCACGCTGGTAGCATTGCCAGCTGCAGCTCCAACAATATTTTGGACAAGGGTACCAAAAGAGGATTGGCGCCTAGTGTTGAGGCGTAGTTATTTATAGTTCTGTGATTCTTTCTTTTGTTGATCAATATATTTAAAAGTTTTCTGTAATTAATTAATTTGTTAATTAATGAATACTCACTTATTTGAACAAATCAATTTAGTTTTTAATTTGTCCCAAGTTTGTAGTCGGAATTAAAATATATGAGGAGTTTCAACAGCGCTTGCCTTTCTTGCTGAAAATTCTCATATTATTAGTTTTGGCTACAAGCTATAAACCTGTAGGAAAAAAACGCTATAGTAACCTAAAAGTAATGTAACTTTTAACTGAAAAGTTCAGTTACAGATTACATAACAGTGATGTTGTAAATAATCTGAAACTCTAGCTATATTTTAATCACAAGTTTAGTAACAGGTATCAAATTAGTTCGGTCATGATTACAATATATTGATGCTATACTAATCTGAGAATCTAGTTACAATTAATCAAAAGTTTAGTAACAGATAGCAAAATAGTTTAGTTGTGATAACAGTTTAGTGATGCTAATATTGAAGAAATAGTTATTTATAACAAAACAGTTTCGTAAATGGTAAACATAGATGTGGTCTATTCTTACTTAAAAGTTTTGTTATTAATACATTTATATTAGTAATTTACTCGAAACACTTTGGTAACTTATGGTTTATATATTTGGTAGGAAGTAATTATTTTTGTTTGGCTTTAGATAACATAACTGTTTTTACAAAACTGAATTTGGCTACTAGTAACATTAGTTGTGAAGTCACTATTTTTATGTAATAGGTTACTCAAATGTTTGTTATTTGTTACTAAAAATTTCTTAGCTCATCTTCCGTCGTCGTTTATAAATGAAACAATAAAGACTTGAAAATTGATTTTTCAATTTTATGAGTTATCTTAAAACTTGTAAAACAAACGTTGTAGTCAATGATGTTAGCTATCTAATCCCGCAAGGTTGCAGGTGTTTTACAATTAACCCTGTATAGGTGTCAAAAAATTTACGGAAGTTTTATTAGGTACGTTACATATACTTACGCGTTCTATGATTATGCTCAAAACATGTAATATTCAAAATCGAGAAATTACAAAATTCATGACCGTGTTAATGATGATCACAGATTTTCAAAGTGAAACTCTTTTTACATCGCCTCATATTTTTTCGTCTAACTACCGCATGTCACATTACTCAAAAGCATAAGGTCTTAATTTCACTACTTTATGTAGGTCGGGATCGGTCTATGCGTTATATTAGATCTTTAACTTTAAATCTGTGTGACAGTGGTCCGGTCCTGGTATAGAGCGTTATTTTTTGTTTTTTTTATTACTTTTTTGTTTGCTTTATTCATTACTTTTTTCTTTTCAAAAGAAAAAGATTTAAGTTGAGCTAAAAACGCGATTATAATACCCTAAATCGAATAATTTTCCGAGAATGTTCAATTAAATGCTTACAATCAAGAAAAGTTTCACTTGCAACGTGGTTTCATAGAACCACACGATTACTTTCTTATCAGTATTAGGAATCAATGAAATCGGATATTATGTGATGGTTACAACACATATTTTGCATTATTTGTTTTATCTTTAAACTCTGGAAATACAAGAAATACAAAACATAATATCTTACTATTAATTCATTTTTCCGGAGCCTTTTTCAAAATTTCGCGCATTTTTGAAGCTCGCATCTTCGACTTTATCATCACTTATCATCAATGTCAAGAGCTTATCTGTTGTATGTAAAAAACAACACTTCCTTTTTTAAAGCCGACGAACAGTCGCATCGTCACGCTTAAAATGCATTTGCAAACTATTTTTGTTGTTGTTTAGCATCGAGTATCTGTATCATCGATATAGTGGGAATCGAGCGGTGGCCGGCTGCTGGGCAATTTATGGGACGCTGGGGAAATTAACATGCGCGCGGCGACGCATTGTGCCCGTGAAAAAATTACGTGCGACAATCGGCCATTTTGTTACTAAATTTTGTGGTTTTCAACTTTTACTCATTATAGGGAAGTTTGAGATTTAAACA
The DNA here is from genome assembly GCA_963935595.1 of Schoenobius gigantellus. Taxonomy (NCBI): domain Eukaryota; kingdom Metazoa; phylum Arthropoda; class Insecta; order Lepidoptera; family Crambidae; genus Schoenobius; species Schoenobius gigantellus. The sequence goes on along the minus strand of OZ012549.1, from coordinate 797,693 downwards.
GCTTTGATAAAAGTCGGTTTATTTATAAAAGATCCAGATTACCAGATAGGTTCAACCGCCTCCGAAGTTTTGTGGTTGAGACCGCCAGGAATTGATTGAGAGGTTCAGGGTTCGATTCCCCATGGGGGCAGAAGTTTTCTGCTCGTTTTGGTTGGTGGTAGAGCATCTGAGTCTGCCTGACTACTTACCACCGTTTCATCTAAGTTTGTCGTCATATTATAATTAGAGGTAAGATAGCCAGTTCCTGAATTGTTCGCCCACTTTCACTTTCGACCTTATCATCACATACCATCGGGTGAAATAAAGGGCCAAGAACTACCCCGCCGTATGTAAAAAAAAACGTTATTTTTATACCGAAATTCTCAAAATATTGGTAATATAGTACATTGTTACCCCAGGGGTGAAAGTAACTTATTTAGTCCCGAGACGGTGTTTGGCGCCCGAGCGTAGCGAGGGCACCAATAGATCGAGGGACTAAATAAGTCTTTAACCTGAGGTAAACACTGTGCTTTTCATTACGAATACAAGGAAAGTAAAAATAAAACAATGAATTAGCTAAAGAATATATGTGTAATTTTTTTTACATAAATCATCTACTTCTGCTTTAGCCCTTTCTCTTATAAAATCAAAAACTCCATACTTGAATCAGATGAACTTATTGTGTAAATTTTAACACAATGTTATACAAATATAATTAACTGTTAATACAAATCTCTGCTATATGGAAGTATAAACAAAACTCTACAACTTGAAAAAACAAATGAAAATCGCATTGCCGCTTCCCCGTTTATTTTGTTTTTTTTTTCTGTGGCCGGCCAGCTATTCAGCCATTATTTTTCATTTTTATCATCATAGAAAAAATGAATATTTTGCCCATATCTATGTTAATTTAAAGAAATAGTTGAAATTAAAGTTTAATAAAGTTATATTTAAAAAATATATTCTTGAAATTCTTAATATTGTTATTTCAATTTAACACCGCGCTGTAATTTAGTGGCTGTATAGAAAGTCGGATCATGGTTCAATAGAAATATGAAAATAGAACTAGTTTCTTTTTAAAATTTGACAGCAGCTGTCAGTTGAAAGTGATTCTCCCTAGGGCTGAAAAGTATTACTTTCAACCCGCTCCTCAGGCAACTTCAGACCTACTTTCAGAGTATGAGTAATGAAATAGTAGATTGCTTTATAAGGGTGGAAAGGAATCAATCCCTACGAGGTTGTTAGACGCCCGAGCGCAGCGAGGGCGGCTATAGTCCGAGTAGGGTTTGATTCCTTTTACCCGTGTGTAGCACTCTACTTTTCATTTCGAATGCAAGGAAAATAAAAAATAGCTTTTCTAATAAAATTTATTAATAAAAATACTCCTAACATGACATATCGACATCGTGTTTTACACTTATAGACCGATAGCGCTAGGCTTTTTTAATGTCATAAGTTTCAATAATTCTAAAGTTATTTATTTCTTGCATGTGGATGCAGTCATACCTATGAAGCTTATTATTTCGTTTTGTGTCACATCTGGTACTTGCATTTTCAGTAATTCGATGATTTGTGTTTGATTATTTTTATTCAAATTAAAACTGGCAACATTTATTTTAAGTTTAATATAATTATGGTACCATATCTAGGAGAGCCTGCGGAGTGTGCAAACCCAGTTTGTGTCATCTTCATCCAGAGCAAACTGACATAGAGTCAGTATTTAAGTACACTACGAAAAAAAAATTACAGTTAATGAAATAACTATTTTCTATCTCAGATCACTTACATATGCCTATTTAATAAATTTGTGCCAAGTTGGATCACGCAATTTTAAGATTATTAATTATTTTCCTTTTCCAAGCTATAAACGCTTCAAAAAAATATTACAATAATTAGAGTTTACACATTTAATATCATAAATGCATGAAAAGTCGACATTGTAAATTTGTGTCATTTTCATGCACGATAAACATAGAATGAATAAAACACAAAAACAATGGTTACGGTCGAAGCGGGTCGACGCGCGGCGCGACGCGGGCGAGCGGCGGCGGGAGACGCTCGCCGTACGCACTGTTCACCTTCGTTTGGTAATCACAGCTAATTCCATTCAGCCGTTAAAGCGTGATTGATTAACAAACATACAAACACACGCGTAGCACTAGGAACTCGAGAAACATTTTGTCTACTCCGTAATGTCATTTTTCTCTCGTAGACTAATCTTCTCGTGTACTTTGTGTTACTAGCAAGTGCAGATACTAGATAGAATAATCGTTTCTTACTATAACTCGAAGAACATCCAGTAACTTCCTCTCTTTTTCATTTCATTTTTCCCGCTTCAATACATTTCGGATTTCTATATCGCACACCTAGATCTAAGCTGAGTCAACTCAAAAATTCGTGATTTTTTAGTTATCCGGCATAACAGTTTCGGTCAAAGCTTAAACCAGTCGTCGTTAGATAGAAATAGCTTACCTTGCTGAATCAACGCATGTCAGTTCTTCCCACCGAAACAAGTGTATTGTCAGTTGACCTCCGCTTGTTATTTTTTGTTTTCTTTTAAAAAAAAACGTCGCCCCACACTAAAATTTTCTCCTGGGTCGTGGGTGCAGTCACAAACGTAGAATATCACATCCACATATGCCCAGACCGGAACAAATTTCTGTAAGCTATACAAAATATTTGTCCCGTACGAGAACCGAACCCGCGACCCGGTGCGCAGTAGGCGATCACTCGAACTCTGCGCTAACCGTGTCGTCGTTGTTTTGGAGAGTGTACGTATTAGCATAAACGAGAACACGGTTATTTGGAATTGTTGCAGTTTTGATGAAGAAATATATGTGAGTTCATTTGAGTTGTTACAGTGTTGATCAATTTTCTGTCATATTAGTTCGGGATGTTTCTACTTGCTTCAGTATTATTTGCTAAGGTATGTAAATTTATTTTGTTACTATCTTGATTTGACTTTGATTTGGTGGAACAACTTGTAAATTTCTAGTTCACCTAGTTTTGTTAAAACAATTTTTCTTTAATATTTTTGTCACAAATCATGTCATTTTGAATATGTTGACTAAATGTTTATTTAAGGTATTATAGCGTCTATTTGAAATGTATATTGTTTTAATCAAATTATCTACCACTTTGTTTTAAAAGGAGATGTTTTGAGTTAACTCACTATTGTTGAATAAGTAAAACTTGCTATACCTACTTTTTTCTAGATAAAAATGAAGCAAGGCCGTTTTCTTGTCAACATTGTAAAAGAACGGTATTAGGAGAACCCACTAACAGTAAGAGGCGAAGAGTCTAAAAAGTCTGTAAATGTATAAGCAGAAGAGAATAAACAAAATAGGGCAACAAACACAGCCGTGGTGACCAAACCATGCCATTGTGAGAAATTAAAAATGACTTTTATAGTACGTCATGTGATGAAAGTTTAATAAATGACTCTGAAAGAGATCCAAGCTGTGTCCGGCATGTATGATATTTTCTTAATTTCAATTGTTGATCAAGTATAATAAGATAAAAGTGCCATATCAAGTACAAGTATCATGAGAAGTTTGTAAAAGAATTTATTTTTAATTAGCACTTAATAATTTTTTGATGTTTCTATTTTTAATTACACAACATTAAATATCTTCAATTTTGTTTGGAAATGTTTACTCTCTTACTGTTGGTTTTTATACTTCGATTTTTTGTGCTTATTCGTTCGATATTGCTATTCGAATACTTTGAATAATACGAATATATCGAACTTTTACTGGAGGGAGACCATGTACAAGAGTCATGTGCATGGGTACTCCCGTCTTACCTATTTTTGCCGCAAAGCAGCAGTGCTTGCATTGCTGTGTTCTGGTACATCTTAAGTCACAAGTTGGCAACGTACACTGTGGTTCTTGTGGGGGTTGCAGTTTTGCTGCAAATCTCACAGGATTCACTGACTGTTACCACTTACCATCAGGTGGGCAGTTTGCTTGTTTGCCAACTTATTTGCAATAAAAAAACTTATTTGTTTATAGCATAAATAAATGAAACCACATTTTTAGTTACATTACTAAGTTATAAAATATCAAAATTAATATTAAAATAATAAATCACAAAATATCAATTTCAAAGTCTTCGAGACTGATATTTTGTGATTTATTAATAGCACCACATTTTTTTATATTTAAGTCTTATCTGTTAAAGATTAAGACAGTTTTTGTGAAGTAATAAGAGCAAAATGTCTCATTTTTTGTTCCCAATTAGTTCAGAGACAATTATTTTTGATTCGTGCGTGTTGCCAGTGATGACATACGGAACTGAGACGTGGCCGCTTACAATGGGGCTCATAAGAAGGCTCAAAGTCACCCAAAGGGCAATGGAGAGGGCTATGCTCGGGGCTTCTCTACGTGATCACATCAGAAATGATGAGATCCGTAGAAGAACTAGAATTACTGACATTGCGAATTGCAAACCTTAAGTGGCAGTAGGCAGGACACATCGCTCGTAGGACTGACGGCCGTTGGGGCGGAAAGGTCCTCGAGTGGCGGCCACGTACCGGGAGACGCAATGTTGGTAGGCCCCCCACAAGGTGGACCGACGATCTGGTGAAGGTCGCGGGAAGCCGCTGGATGCGGGAGGCGCAGGACCGATCGGTATGGAGATCCTTGGGGGAGGCCTATGTCCAACAGTGGGCGTCTCTTGGCTGATATGATGATGATGATTAAAAATATAACAGAATAATTCACTCAATTATACCTATGTGAATGTATTTTTTTTTGAGGGCCCGACAAATGACATCCTCCCGCCTGATGTTAAGCGGTGAAAGTGGCCCAAATGAGTTGACAGATAAAGGAGGGACGACATCCACTATCCTACCTGCCCGCCCCTTGCCGGCCTAAAATATGCTTTTTCACGCCTCTTTTGAAGGAACCCATGTTGAAGGATTGAGGAAACACGTGCGCAGGTAGAGAATCCCAAGTGTGGGATGAACAACAGAAGAAGGAATCTTGGAATTTCTTAGTGCGGTGTGAAAAGGTGGATACAGTGTAAGGATGACTCCGAAGGCCCTTACGCGTGTTTCTGTTAAGGAATGGAGAGGGACGGATAAGGTTTAAGAGCTCCTCAGAGCATTCCCAATGGAACATTCGCTAAAAGACGCTAAGAGAGGCGATGTCACAACGAACTTGTAAAGGCTCGAGGGTATTATGCGAATAGCGCGACACTGCAATCTATCCAGAGCATCGAGGAGGTACTAAGTGGGGCTGTCCCAAAGGTGCGAGCAATATTCTACGCAAGACCTAACTTGAGTTTTATACAACAGGCATAGTTGGTACGGCGCAAAATACCTACGCAACTTGTTCAGGACACCGAGTTTCCGTGAGGCAGTAGTTATGACGGATTCGATGTAGTCTCTGGGGTTCAGATCGCAGCGAATGATCATTCCGAGCAAGGTGATGTTGCTCTGTGTGTGAAGGGTTGTGCCCTGGAGAGAAGGAAGGGGGAGGAAAGGTGACCTTTTCGCCGAGAACGCGCACACCTGTGTTTTCTTAGCATTGAACTCAACAAGATTGTTGGAGCCCCATTCGGAGACGAGGTCCAGCGTCCTGTTGAGCTCAATGATAAGATTCTGCCTTTCCCTACCAATATCACCGCGAGCAGCCCCTGAGCTTCCGTGATATCCCCCATGCACTGTACTGTCATCTGCATAGCAATGTATAGCTCCCAAGGAAAGCATATCATTGATATGCAGAAGAAACAATGTGGGGGATAGAACGGAGCCTTGCGGAACTCCAGCGTTCACTGCCACGAACCGCGAAGCGCAGCCGTCAACGACAACGCGAATTCTACGCTCGTGGAGGAAGCTGGCAATCCACGTACAGAACTGCGCGGGTAATCCGTATGCCGGAAGCTTGGAAAGAAGAGCCTTGTGCCAGACTCTATCAAAAGCTTTGGCGATGTCGAGACTAATAGCCACCGATTCGCCGCGCTTATCGATAGATTCACCCCATTTGTGCAAAAGGAACCCTAGAAGGTCACCTGTTGACCGTTTAGGACGAAACCCATACTGTCGGTCATTAAATAACGAGTGACCTTCCAGGTAACGGATCAGCTGGGTATTAAGGATCCTCTCCATGATTTTACACAAAATGGAAGTGACGGCTATAGGACGATAGTTAGCCGGATCAGAACGATCTCCCTTTTTGGGAACCGGCTGGACATTGGCCTCTTTCCAAGATTTCGGCACACAACCAGCAGAGAAAGACAGACGGTATAGACGCGTAAGGACCGGAGTCAACTCCGCTGCACACTTCTTAAGAACAATCGCAGGAATGCTGTCTGGGCCACTTGCTTTTCGAGTATCGATCGACTGGAAATGCAGAATATAATATTCCATTCCTAGTATGATTTCGTCAGCAACAGAGGTAGCGCAGGAGTTCGGGTCCATCTCACTGAAACAGCGCTGCCACCAAGGGACAGATGCGTAATAATCCCGCATACCGTCCCAATCTGCTGACGCATAAGCTACAGACGGCGTGCTGCAACTACAGGTGACCGTCGCGACACCTGAGGCACTGAGACGGATACCAGGCAGTGATCCGAAGATCCTAGTGGAACTCGAATCACCACCTGATATCCGTCAGGAAGATTTGTCAGAAGGTCCAACAAAGAGGGTACTTGACCGATAATACCTGGTACCCTAGTGTGCTGGGTAACCAATTGTGTCAGGTGGTGCGTGAGAGCGAATGCGTAGGCAGTCCTACCCGCATGGTCAATTTTAGAGGAACTTAACCACAATTCGTGGTGAGCATTGAAGTCCCCCAAAACACTAGCTCGGCGGAAGGAAATCGCTCCTGCACGTCATCTGCCACCCGACTTAGATGTTAAAAAAGTCGAGTTGTCTCCAAGTCACCTCGATGTTAACGGTAGACGCAGACTTAACACACTGCAATGAGTGCCAAAATCGACGTGTATCGCAAGAAGGGAAAAGGAAGGTTCTTCCAAACAAACGTTCTTACAAAACGCAGGCGACGACAGCAAACGTCCGCCCGGACGAACAAGCAAACACCTGCCTTCGCCTTGAACAACTCCTTAAGAGCGTAGCCGGGGTAATTAAGGTAGCTTGTGGGTGGGGCAGATAAGATAATGCGTCTCCATCAGAAAACAGCATTGCTGGACGGGGTGTCATGAAATTGTTGGGACAGCTAAGAGGTTAGAATGGAGCCCGCGGATGTTAGCGAGCCCCACCTCGAATAGTGGTGTTTTGATGGGATAGTGCACCGATGTACAACCAGTCCTAATATAGTGCGCTGACATATTTGTTGGAGTGAGAGAGGCGTTAAATTACGGTGTCGTTGCAGCCCGTTAACTATTAACGGGCGTAGGCCTGTTTCGCCAGGGAACTGCCGATAGCTGATTTGCGCTGACCCTCCGCACGGAAGGGCTCCCGAACCTCCCCGGAAGTGGCCGCCGGGACCCACCGTCCGGTCACCAACCGGCACGACGGACCACCCCGAGATTATGCGATGCATGGTGGGGCAGCCTCAAGGACTGGTTAGGTCCGCTTGGGCCCCTGTATTGTACCACGGGAGGCCAGCGGAACAGCCGTTTCTTCAGATCTTCCTAGACGGAGGGTCAACGCAGTCAACCTGGCATTGGGTCGACGGAAGCCCACACGAATCGCAGCAACGACTCCTCAAGCTCTGGCTGTGCGCTGACTGATCTCGAAACGTGGACAAGAAATGGCCTTTTTACGGGTTGACGTGTTTTACGTCATGCGCACGGTGGTCGCTAGCCAGTCCGGTTTCTCAAACGCTACCACCAGAAGTTGGTCACTCCATCAGCACCACCCGAGGATCACGTGTAGGGTCTCGAGGTTCAAACCTACGGACGCGAGCGACTCCTATCCCCTATTATACATTTATATTTAATTTTTCATATTTTTTTAAATATTTCATTTCATGTTGATGTTTTATTATTAATTTTGTATTTAAAACAAAGTTTAACAAATTATTTATTTAAATTTTGTTGTAGACTAAGTTCAACTCAAAATGGTTCAATAAAACTGATTCACGTCTAAATGTAGTTTATTTTTTTTACAAAGCCACCACCCTAAAGTGTAACAACTCAAAATAATCAATTATCTGTAAAAAGGATTGATTCTTAGCCGAATTGTATAAAAACAGTGATATTTTACAACCTATTACGATTTTAGATAATATCGGGTTTCATAAGTTCCCTCACAAACAAATCTCCTGAAAAATATAATTTTTTGAATTGTCTCAGTTTAGTTCTAGCTGTGCGATATATATTTCGGCAAGTTTTGTGTAGTTTCATTTTAGCACGGTCCTTGAAACAATCTGTTTTTCCGTCATCCCTAACAGTAACAATGCTTGATTCTACGAACTTTATTCGTCAACTTTCTTTGACAATTACCATATTAACGTCTAGTATGACACCATTTATTTTCAATCTCCATTTTAGTCTTCATAATGTTAAATCTCAGAATAACGCACGCACTCGTTTGTCGCAACTTGGAAAGATCGAAAGTGCCTAAACAATCAGCTCAGCACGTGCCACGCGCGCGTGTGACTGGCCGGTGCCCGCCGCCCACGCCTGCGCGCTTCCCCGCGCTCGGCGTTCGTGTAAAGAAGTCTGGTATTTTTTTGAAATAAAAGGATTTCGTGGATGAAAAAAACACAAATTATGAATAGTGTTTTGTTACAAAATAATAATTAGAAACACGTGAACTCTAATAACTTGCATTTTATTTTGAGGATTTTACAGGGTGTTGTAGTAAAATAATAAAATATCTATACATCTCGTGGATGAATTTGACACAAAATAGTTTAAACAACAGATACTAGTATTCTAAAACGCATAACACCTATTTTACCAATTGTAATATTCTTTCAGAGCTAGTTGGGCGTCATGTTAGCCACTGGTTAAAAATTAAGATTCTCGTGGACAGAGATGACACAAAATGCCTATGCACATCAGATACTACTTCGTTATTATGATGAAAGTAAAATTTTCATCTCTAATTTTGTTTTCGTCCAATACTGATTGAAATGACAAATACCTAAATTTCTACCTATGCAAGTACCTAGAATGACACAAAATATTTTTTTAGGTTGAGCAAATGGTCTGGAAACTATATGCGAAAAACAAACAACTTTAATATTTTTGAAACTTAAAAACCTAGCGCTACGGGTCTAGTGGGCCCTACTGCGGTGTCGCTCGACATCATATCTCTACGGTTACATGTCGCTGGGAAGTCGATATCGATCGATCGAGCGAGATTTTTACATCACATCATCACCACAGCTCATATATGTGCCCACCAAGGGGCTCGAGCCTACCCTAAATTGGGGTGTTTAGGCCTAAGTCACGTTTGCCCACATTCGTCGACATCACGTACACATAAGAACTTCTATGTATGTCTTAATGTATGCAGGTTGCCTCACGATGTTTTCCTTCACCCTAGGAACATCGGACAAATGTACAATGGAATTCGAAAAACGATAAATACATTGGTACATGGCAGGATCGAAATTCGGACCTCCCGATTAGAAAGCCATCAGTGCCGAGTTCATGGCGCCATTGACGCTTCTATGCCGATACATGTGAACCGACTTCAAAAAAGGAGGTTCTCGATTCGATTGTATGTTTTTTGTATGTAGGTATGTTACGTGATTACTCCGTCAATTGAGAACTGGTTTTCAACATTCTTTTTGTATTCGCAAGATTATATAATACTCCTGTGGTGGTTCTATTGTCACCAAGCCAGCATCTGATGATGGATCCCAGGTAAATCGAGGAAAATCCTCAAATTTAATAAGCACGTCCAACATGTTTCATGTTTTTTCTGTTTTAGTCGAACATAGAATCTCTTCCTTTTTTGAAGTCGTGGTTACAAATACTCTGGAATACACAAAACCTTGCTAAGTATTCAGTACAATGGAAAAATAAAAACAATAACGAATAGTGACTCAAAGAAAGTTAAGACGTTTAAAAGATATTTGATGGATGTTATTCGACAAATGTCGTGATTGAAATACATATTGAAAATAAAAATTACCAATAAAGTTCCTGTTGTAGATGTCTGTATATAATATTATATTTCAGATTTAAAGCCTTATCTAAATTAGCATAGTATAATTATGGTCAATAAACAGTTACAAGAAACATTACATTTGCGCATAGTTTTTCCTGTTAAACGTATCCCGTATCGGATACACCCCCATAAGTTGACGCGCGAGTGATGTTTATAGATGACATCGCGCAACTTGTTATTGTGGAGCGCCCGCCCGCCCGCCGCGCCGCCCGCCCGGCCCGTATCAATTTATTACACGTACTCTTTACTCACGCTAAGCGGCTCCGGCCGGCCGACTCCATAAATCATATTGTTACAGTCTTTTCACTGGGACGCCACATTCGGCGACTGTCATGAGACTTTTCTCTTATTTAGAACTGATGTGGGACATTTAAAAAATTGTTTTTGGAGTCCTGAAAATTCTGGTAATGAGTCGCAAGAGTTTTGAGGCGTTTTCTGAAATAAAAAGCGAATTGCTATTTCATTGATCAATTTTAGCCATACTTTTTAAAAGTGATGGCTTTTTTTGCTTTAAGGGGTTCGGGGGTATCGGTTTTCAGAGGGTTTGCGGTGCAGGCTGTTGACCAAAAGAGGAAACACTATGGTCGAAAGAATTCAAAAATTTACTGCAGCTCGGACAGAAGATACTTATGAAAAATACACAAAATAGACGTTTCGTAGTCGTTTTCTCCTCTAAGACTAGACCGATTTAATTACTTTTTACATTAAAAATTAAACCTTTTATGATGAACTTAAAAAAAAGGGATAAACATAGGAAAATGCTCATAGTGACCATAAATTTTATCGAAAAAAAAGGAGCAACCATTGCCATTGTCTAGGAAGGAAACAGGGGACTGGTTAATATGGAAAAACGGCCCGTATGATTTCCCTTTAACGAGGCCAAGGCGCTCCTCACACACCCGATCCAGATGTGCTTGGTGGGAAACAGCCCGAATAACCTTTTCAGGGGAGGCTCAGCAATGGGCCTCTTAATTATTAAGCGTATTATGGCTGCAATGGTGGTAATTGGCGATAAATATGTATGTATTACGTTAAAACACAGTTATTAACACAGTTTTCTAGAAAGTTTTTATAATCTATAACTAAGTTCTTTGTTGAGAACTAACTAATAACATTTTTATTCTGTTACAATCACGTGACGCTACTTTGAAAGTTTTTATACTTCATGAGAATCTTTCCGATCGTCACGGTGCTCTGCGAGGTGGGTTCACACCACAAAGGGAGGAAGAAGTGTCTGCGGACTGTTCGCCACTTGTTCAGATGTGGGGTGCCCGAGCTCCTGCTGATTAGGTTTGCTCCACAAACTAAGCCCTCGGGGATCATCGGGCTGAGGAATATTCAAGTTAATAGCCACAGCAGCAATGTAGACAATATTATTGTCTTTCGACAAAGAGGTATGGTACCAAATAAGAATATTGGAGACAAAGAGCGGCCGACTCAGGTAGGGCGGGCGGGGTTGGGCGGGCGTCGTGAAACTGTGCATCTGGCGAAATGAGCCGATGGAATGTGCCCCGCTTATGCAACACACCATCGCTCCTCACTACTGGAAGTGAATGTCCTTATAATTTTTATAACATGCTGATTGATACCCACCAATTTTTATAGGTATTGCCAATCTGCTATTTTGTGTATAAGGTGGTAAAAGCTTGATTTTGAGACAAAGTGCCAAGCCATAAACTAAAAAAAAATTGTTACAAATTTACATAAAGGCTTCGAAAAAACACATTTAACCACATGATACCCTCCATTTTTTGTATATATAAGTAATATGAAAGCTGCGAAGCACAAAGCCAGTTAGTACCTTGACTTGGCTTACGAGGTAACACTATGTGGGATGTTGATTCGATGATCATTGTTCCCATAGCTGTTTCTGGAAATAGCTTGACAGCGAAGAGTCTCGACCGACATCTTAGGAGGCTCTCGCTTCAGGAATGGATCAAGGGTCGGATACAGAAGGCGGTGATTTTTGACACGGCACGTCTGGAGATTCCTTACTCTGCAGCCCAAACCACCGGCAGCTGGGGCCTTGCCTCGTGTCGGCATCATACTAGGTTTAAGTTTTATTTTAAGCCTGCGACCTATTTTCAAAGCTACCAAATATACATAAACATTTTCAAAAATCTGTCAAGTCGTTTCGGAGGAGTTCGATAACAAACAATGTGATACGAGATTTTTATATATTAGACCAGCTGTGCCCGCGAAATAGGTTTCGTCATATTAATCGTCAAAAAAAATCTTATCACCTAGTAGAAAATAGTTTACGACCTATTCTCAGACCTACCGAATATACACAAAAAATTTCACAAAAATCGGTCAAACCGTTCCGGAGGAGTTCGGTTACAAACACTGTGACACGAGAATTTTATACAGGATAAATTTGAGGTCCCGGCAACCTCGCTGGATTAGATAGCTAACATCATTAACTAAACAGTTTGTTTTACGACTTTTAAGATAACTCAATACATTAAACAAAAATCAATTTTCAACTTTTTATTGCACTGTCGTGACATTGATAAGTCTATGTTTCATTTATAAGCGACGACGGAAGACAACGCTCTGCTCTCGCGCTGTGCGCGTAGAATTACAAACATTTTAGAGGTATATTAAATGAATATTTATTTTTGTATGAAAGTAAAATCTAACGAATTATCAAAAGTCGTAGAACAAACGTTGTAGTTAATGATGCTTGCTATCTAATCCTGCGAGGTTGCCGGTACCTCAAAATTTACCCTGTATATTAAGAAAGATATACTGTAAAAAACTGAAATTTTAGATATTATTCGAAATAAATATTTTATAATATAAATTTATTGCCTTTTTCATACACACATAAAATAAACTAGACACAATGTTAAGCTTCAAACTTAAATCTATTTAGAATGTACAATGCGGTCAACATTGAGTAATAAAAGACAAAAGGAGGTGGCTCAGCCTGTGTTGGACAAGTTATTACTTCTCTGTGGTAGTTTTATAATCTTTTTTCCAGGTACAAAAAACTATTGTGCCAGCCACTTCTAGAAACAGTATTTTGTCTTTGTTCATGACTGACCTCATCCACGCGTGCTGGTGGTACTGTAGTGTTACTGATGACGTGAATCTAACGTGCGTTTTTTAATATTGCCTAGTTGAGTTAATACGGTCTACGGATCGACACTATAGCTACGAATTTTGAATTAGCAAGGGAAATAGCAGACTACAGAAATTATGTGATACTAGCTGCGCCCGCGGTTTTATTTATATGTTTATTTAATAGACAGCACAGATTATAGTTAAATCAGATGATACAATGTACTAAGATTACATTTTATATATACTCTTTATTGCATAAACACAAGAAAAAAAAAGTTTGTACAGTAATGACGTATGCAAGGGCGGACTTATCTCTTATAGAGATCTCTGCCAGTCAACCCATAACATTAGTGGCGTGCGTAAGTGTAGTAGACAACACGGAAAAATAGCAATACATAAAATAATAACAATTATACATAAATACCTATTCCTATACAAATATCATATAAATATATAAATAATAAATAAAATATACCTGATGATCATTGAACTTATTCATATAGTTTTGAAATATAATGTCGCTTAACGCGGGACTTAAAGCTGGTATGCGCCTGGCTATGCTGTATGTCACTTGGGAGACTGTTCCAAAGCTGAGCAGCACGAACGCTGAAGATGTTTTTACCACTTTGGAAGTGTCTCTCGCGCAAACTATTCGGTTTAGAAAAAAAATATATTAGAAACCTTAATATAATTTTTGAAGACCTATCCATAGATCGGGTATGGGTTTGATGAAAAAAAATTTTTGGGTTTCAGTTCTATGTATGGAAAACCCCCAAAAGTTATTGCTATTTTTCTATTTTTGTGTGAAAATCTTAATGCGGTTTACAGAATACATCTAGTTACCAAGTTTCAACAGTGTAGTTCTTATAGTTTCGGAGAAAAGTGACTGTGACATACGGACTGACAGACAGACAGACAGACATGACGAATCTATAAGGGTTCCGTTTTTTGCCATTTGGCTACGGAACCCTAATAAAAAACGATGTAGTTTTTTTTTCAAACCTGTAGGGCAAAATTAGCTAGCTTTTTATCACAAGATCGAAATATATTTTTCATTCCTCATGCTCGGAAAGGAGCGTTTCCTTGATCTGAGTATTGGGAGGAAAACGCTAGTTCCCACCAGCGGGCGGGAAATTCTCATACTATTTACTTCCCTCCTTAGGGCGGAAAGTAAAATTTTAAAAATAGAACTGAATTAGGTTACGTACATACAATCTTTGGTACAATGATAATAAAAGTATTTGGCTGAATGGCCAGTAACAGGTAACGCGATATGTTCCAAATTTAAAAATACCTGTGAAAAAGATAATTTTGGCGGGAGGGGAATCTGTTACGCTGTACCGAAATCTTGATTGTGTGATTTAGGTATTTAAGAAAAACAATGAATTCAAGCGATTCTGAAATTTCGGCTCCAGATTCAGTCACGAACGAAGCAAATACAATACTCGAAATTTTTTTGCCAAAAATTTCAAAGGAAAGATATTTAAATACATATTCCGACTTTATGAAGTGGCGAGATGCAAGGAATATAAAATCATTTTCTGAAAATGTATGTATTTCTTATATACTTTAATGAACTATCTCATAAAGTGCAGGCGTCTACGCTATGGAGCAGATATTCAATGCTTAAAAGTACACTAATAGACCCGTAGCGCTAGGTTTTTAAGTTTCAAAAATATTAAAGTTGTTTGTTTTTCGCATATAGTTTCCAGACCATTTGCTCAACCTAAAAAAATATTTTGTGTCATTCTAGGTACTTGCATAGGTAGAAATTTAGGTATTTGTCATTTCAATCAGTATTGGACGAAAACAAAATTAGAGATGAAAATTTTACTTTCATCATAATAACGAAGTAGTATCTGATGTGCATAGGCATTTTGTGTCATCTCTGTCCACGAGAATCTTAATTTTTAACCAGTGGCTAACATGACGCCCAACTAGCTCTGAAAGAATATTACAATTGGTAAAATAGGTGTTATGCGTTTTAGAATACTAGTATCTGTTGTTTAAACTATTTTGTGTCAAATTCATCCACGAGATGTATAGATATTTTATTATTTTACTACAACACCCTGTAAAATCCTCAAAATAAAATGCAAGTTATTAGAGTTCACGTGTTTCTAATTATTATTTTGTAACAAAACACTATTCATAATTTGTGTTTTTTTCATCCACGAAATCCTTTTATTTCAAAAAAATACCAGACTTCTTTACACGAACGCCGAGCGCGGGGAAGCGCGCAGGCGTGGGCGGCGGGCACCGGCCAGTCACACGCGCGCGTGGCACGTGCTGAGCTGATTGTTTAGGCACTTTCGATCTTTCCAAGTTGCGACAAACGAGTGCGTGCGTTATTCTGAGATTTAACATTATGAAGACTAAAATGGAGATTGAAAATAAATGGTGTCATACTAGACGTTAATATGGTAATTGTCAAAGAAAGTTGACGAATAAAGTTCGTAGAATCAAGCATTGTTACTGTTAGGGATGACGGAAAAACAGATTGTTTCAAGGACCGTGCTAAAATGAAACTACACAAAACTTGCCGAAATATATATCGCACAGCTAGAACTAAACTGAGACAATTCAAAAAATTATATTTTTCAGGAGATTTGTTTGTGAGGGAACTTATGAAACCCGATATTATCTAAAATCGTAATAGGTTGTAAAATATCACTGTTTTTATACAATTCGGCTAAGAATCAATCCTTTTTACAGATAATTGATTATTTTGAGTTGTTACACTTTAGGGTGGTGGCTTTGTAAAAAAAATAAACTACATTTAGACGTGAATCAGTTTTATTGAACCATTTTGAGTTGAACTTAGTCTACAACAAAATTTAAATAAATAATTTGTTAAACTTTGTTTTAAATACAAAATTAATAATAAAACATCAACATGAAATGAAATATTTAAAAAAATATGAAAAATTAAATATAAATGTATAATAGGGGATAGGAGTCGCTCGCGTCCGTAGGTTTGAACCTCGAGACCCTACACGTGATCCTCGGGTGGTGCTGATGGAGTGACCAACTTCTGGTGGTAGCGTTTGAGAAACCGGACTGGCTAGCGACCACCGTGCGCATGACGTAAAACACGTCAACCCGTAAAAAGGCCATTTCTTGTCCACGTTTCGAGATCAGTCAGCGCACAGCCAGAGCTTGAGGAGTCGTTGCTGCGATTCGTGTGGGCTTCCGTCGACCCAATGCCAGGTTGACTGCGTTGACCCTCCGTCTAGGAAGATCTGAAGAAACGGCTGTTCCGCTGGCCTCCCGTGGTACAATACAGGGGCCCAAGCGGACCTAACCAGTCCTTGAGGCTGCCCCACCATGCATCGCATAATCTCGGGGTGGTCCGTCGTGCCGGTTGGTGACCGGACGGTGGGTCCCGGCGGCCACTTCCGGGGAGGTTCGGGAGCCCTTCCGTGCGGAGGGTCAGCGCAAATCAGCTATCGGCAGTTCCCTGGCGAAACAGGCCTACGCCCGTTAATAGTTAACGGGCTGCAACGACACCGTAATTTAACGCCTCTCTCACTCCAACAAATATGTCAGCGCACTATATTAGGACTGGTTGTACATCGGTGCACTATCCCATCAAAACACCACTATTCGAGGTGGGGCTCGCTAACATCCGCGGGCTCCATTCTAACCTCTTAGCTGTCCCAACAATTTCATGACACCCCGTCCAGCAATGCTGTTTTCTGATGGAGACGCATTATCTTATCTGCCCCACCCACAAGCTACCTTAATTACCCCGGCTACGCTCTTAAGGAGTTGTTCAAGGCGAAGGCAGGTGTTTGCTTGTTCGTCCGGGCGGACGTTTGCTGTCGTCGCCTGCGTTTTGTAAGAACGTTTGTTTGGAAGAACCTTCCTTTTCCCTTCTTGCGATACACGTCGATTTTGGCACTCATTGCAGTGTGTTAAGTCTGCGTCTACCGTTAACATCGAGGTGACTTGGAGACAACTCGACTTTTTTAACATCTAAGTCGGGTGGCAGATGACGTGCAGGAGCGATTTCCTTCCGCCGAGCTAGTGTTTTGGGGGACTTCAATGCTCACCACGAATTGTGGTTAAGTTCCTCTAAAATTGACCATGCGGGTAGGACTGCCTACGCATTCGCTCTCACGCACCACCTGACACAATTGGTTACCCAGCACACTAGGGTACCAGGTATTATCGGTCAAGTACCCTCTTTGTTGGACCTTCTGACAAATCTTCCTGACGGATATCAGGTGGTGATTCGAGTTCCACTAGGATCTTCGGATCACTGCCTGGTATCCGTCTCAGTGCCTCAGGTGTCGCGACGGTCACCTGTAGTTGCAGCACGCCGTCTGTAGCTTATGCGTCAGCAGATTGGGACGGTATGCGGGATTATTACGCATCTGTCCCTTGGTGGCAGCGCTGTTTCAGTGAGATGGACCCGAACTCCTGCGCTACCTCTGTTGCTGACGAAATCATACTAGGAATGGAATATTATATTCTGCATTTCCAGTCGATCGATACTCGAAAAGCAAGTGGCCCAGACAGCATTCCTGCGATTGTTCTTAAGAAGTGTGCAGCGGAGTTGACTCCGGTCCTTACGCGTCTATACCGTCTGTCTTTCTCTGCTGGTTGTGTGCCGAAATCTTGGAAAGAGGCCAATGTCCAGCCGGTTCCCAAAAAGGGAGATCGTTCTGATCCGGCTAACTATCGTCCTATAGCCGTCACTTCCATTTTGTGTAAAATCATGGAGAGGATCCTTAATACCCAGCTGATCCGTTACCTGGAAGGTCACTCGTTATTTAATGACCGACAGTATGGGTTTCGTCCTAAACGGTCAACAGGTGACCTTCTAGGGTTCCTTTTGCACAAATGGGGTGAATCTATCGATAAGCGCGGCGAATCGGTGGCTATTAGTCTCGACATCGCCAAAGCTTTTGATAGAGTCTGGCACAAGGCTCTTCTTTCCAAGCTTCCGGCATACGGATTACCCGCGCAGTTCTGTACGTGGATTGCCAGCTTCCTCCACGAGCGTAGAATTCGCGTTGTCGTTGACGGCTGCGCTTCGCGGTTCGTGGCAGTGAACGCTGGAGTTCCGCAAGGCTCCGTTCTATCCCCCACATTGTTTCTTCTGCATATCAATGATATGCTTTCCTTGGGAGCTATACATTGCTATGCAGATGACAGTACAGTGCATGGGGGATATCACGGAAGCTCAGGGGCTGCTCGCGGTGATATTGGTAGGGAAAGGCAGAATCTTATCATTGAGCTCAACAGGACGCTGGACCTCGTCTCCGAATGGGGCTCCAACAATCTTGTTGAGTTCAATGCTAAGAAAACACAGGTGTGCGCGTTCTCGGCGAAAAGGTCACCTTTCCTCCCCCTTCCTTCTCTCCAGGGCACAACCCTTCACACACAGAGCAACATCACCTTGCTCGGAATGATCATTCGCTGCGATCTGAACCCCAGAGACTACATCGAATCCGTCATAACTACTGCCTCACGGAAACTCGGTGTCCTGAACAAGTTGCGTAGGTATTTTGCGCCGTACCAACTATGCCTGTTGTATAAAACTCAAGTTAGGTCTTGCGTAGAATATTGCTCGCACCTTTGGGACAGCCCCACTTAGTACCTCCTCGATGCTCTGGATAGATTGCAGTGTCGCGCTATTCGCATAATACCCTCGAGCCTTTACAAGTTCGTTGTGACATCGCCTCTCTTAGCGTCTTTTAGCGAATGTTCCATTGGGAATGCTCTGAGGAGCTCTTAAACCTTATCCGTCCCTCTCCATTCCTTAACAGAAACACGCGTAAGGGCCTTCGGAGTCATCCTTACACTGTATCCACCTTTTCACACCGCACTAAGAAATTCCAAGATTCCTTCTTCTGTTGTTCATCCCACACTTGGGATTCTCTACCTGCGCACGTGTTTCCTCAATCCTTCAACATGGGTTCCTTCAAAAGAGGCGTGAAAAAGCATATTTTAGGCCGGCAAGGGGCGGGCAGGTAGGATAGTGGATGTCGTCCCTCCTTTATCTGTCAACTCATTTGGGCCACTTTCACCGCTTAACATCAGGCGGGAGGATGTCATTTGTCGGGCCCTCAAAAAAAAATACATTCACATAGGTATAATTGAGTGAATTATTCTGTTATATTTTTAATCATCATCATCATATCAGCCAAGAGACGCCCACTGTTGGACATAGGCCTCCCCCAAGGATCTCCATACCGATCGGTCCTGCGCCTCCCGCATCCAGCGGCTTCCCGCGACCTTCACCAGATCGTCGGTCCACCTTGTGGGGGGCCTACCAACATTGCGTCTCCCGGTACGTGGCCGCCACTCGAGGACCTTTCCGCCCCAACGGCCGTCAGTCCTACGAGCGATGTGTCCTGCCTACTGCCACTTAAGGTTTGCAATTCGCAATGTCAGTAATTCTAGTTCTTCTACGGATCTCATCATTTCTGATGTGATCACGTAGAGAAGCCCCGAGCATAGCCCTCTCCATTGCCCTTTGGGTGACTTTGAGCCTTCTTATGAGCCCCATTGTAAGCGGCCACGTCTCAGTTCCGTATGTCATCACTGGCAACACGCACGAATCAAAAATAATTGTCTCTGAACTAATTGGGAACAAAAAATGAGACATTTTGCTCTTATTACTTCACAAAAACTGTCTTAATCTTTAACAGATAAGACTTAAATATAAAAAAATGTGGTGCTATTAATAAATCACAAAATATCAGTCTCGAAGACTTTGAAATTGATATTTTGTGATTTATTATTTTAATATTAATTTTGATATTTTATAACTTAGTAATGTAACTAAAAATGTGGTTTCATTTATTTATGCTATAAACAAATAAGTTTTTTTATTGCAAATAAGTTGGCAAACAAGCAAACTGCCCACCTGATGGTAAGTGGTAACAGTCAGTGAATCCTGTGAGATTTGCAGCAAAACTGCAACCCCCACAAGAACCACAGTGTACGTTGCCAACTTGTGACTTAAGATGTACCAGAACACAGCAATGCAAGCACTGCTGCTTTGCGGCAAAAATAGGTAAGACGGGAGTACCCATGCACATGACTCTTGTACATGGTCTCCCTCCAGTAAAAGTTCGATATATTCGTATTATTCAAAGTATTCGAATAGCAATATCGAACGAATAAGCACAAAAAATCGAAGTATAAAAACCAACAGTAAGAGAGTAAACATTTCCAAACAAAATTGAAGATATTTAATGTTGTGTAATTAAAAATAGAAACATCAAAAAATTATTAAGTGCTAATTAAAAATAAATTCTTTTACAAACTTCTCATGATACTTGTACTTGATATGGCACTTTTATCTTATTATACTTGATCAACAATTGAAATTAAGAAAATATCATACATGCCGGACACAGCTTGGATCTCTTTCAGAGTCATTTATTAAACTTTCATCACATGACGTACTATAAAAGTCATTTTTAATTTCTCACAATGGCATGGTTTGGTCACCACGGCTGTGTTTGTTGCCCTATTTTGTTTATTCTCTTCTGCTTATACATTTACAGACTTTTTAGACTCTTCGCCTCTTACTGTTAGTGGGTTCTCCTAATACCGTTCTTTTACAATGTTGACAAGAAAACGGCCTTGCTTCATTTTTATCTAGAAAAAAGTAGGTATAGCAAGTTTTACTTATTCAACAATAGTGAGTTAACTCAAAACATCTCCTTTTAAAACAAAGTGGTAGATAATTTGATTAAAACAATATACATTTCAAATAGACGCTATAATACCTTAAATAAACATTTAGTCAACATATTCAAAATGACATGATTTGTGACAAAAATATTAAAGAAAAATTGTTTTAACAAAACTAGGTGAACTAGAAATTTACAAGTTGTTCCACCAAATCAAAGTCAAATCAAGATAGTAACAAAATAAATTTACATACCTTAGCAAATAATACTGAAGCAAGTAGAAACATCCCGAACTAATATGACAGAAAATTGATCAACACTGTAACAACTCAAATGAACTCACATATATTTCTTCATCAAAACTGCAACAATTCCAAATAACCGTGTTCTCGTTTATGCTAATACGTACACTCTCCAAAACAACGACGACACGGTTAGCGCAGAGTTCGAGTGATCGCCTACTGCGCACCGGGTCGCGGGTTCGGTTCTCGTACGGGACAAATATTTTGTATAGCTTACAGAAATTTGTTCCGGTCTGGGCATATGTGGATGTGATATTCTACGTTTGTGACTGCACCCACGACCCAGGAGAAAATTTTAGTGTGGGGCGACGTTTTTTTTTAAAAGAAAACAAAAAATAACAAGCGGAGGTCAACTGACAATACACTTGTTTCGGTGGGAAGAACTGACATGCGTTGATTCAGCAAGGTAAGCTATTTCTATCTAACGACGACTGGTTTAAGCTTTGACCGAAACTGTTATGCCGGATAACTAAAAAATCACGAATTTTTGAGTTGACTCAGCTTAGATCTAGGTGTGCGATATAGAAATCCGAAATGTATTGAAGCGGGAAAAATGAAATGAAAAAGAGAGGAAGTTACTGGATGTTCTTCGAGTTATAGTAAGAAACGATTATTCTATCTAGTATCTGCACTTGCTAGTAACACAAAGTACACGAGAAGATTAGTCTACGAGAGAAAAATGACATTACGGAGTAGACAAAATGTTTCTCGAGTTCCTAGTGCTACGCGTGTGTTTGTATGTTTGTTAATCAATCACGCTTTAACGGCTGAATGGAATTAGCTGTGATTACCAAACGAAGGTGAACAGTGCGTACGGCGAGCGTCTCCCGCCGCCGCTCGCCCGCGTCGCGCCGCGCGTCGACCCGCTTCGACCGTAACCATTGTTTTTGTGTTTTATTCATTCTATGTTTATCGTGCATGAAAATGACACAAATTTACAATGTCGACTTTTCATGCATTTATGATATTAAATGTGTAAACTCTAATTATTGTAATATTTTTTTGAAGCGTTTATAGCTTGGAAAAGGAAAATAATTAATAATCTTAAAATTGCGTGATCCAACTTGGCACAAATTTATTAAATAGGCATATGTAAGTGATCTGAGATAGAAAATAGTTATTTCATTAACTGTAATTTTTTTTTCGTAGTGTACTTAAATACTGACTCTATGTCAGTTTGCTCTGGATGAAGATGACACAAACTGGGTTTGCACACTCCGCAGGCTCTCCTAGATATGGTACCATAATTATATTAAACTTAAAATAAATGTTGCCAGTTTTAATTTGAATAAAAATAATCAAACACAAATCATCGAATTACTGAAAATGCAAGTACCAGATGTGACACAAAACGAAATAATAAGCTTCATAGGTATGACTGCATCCACATGCAAGAAATAAATAACTTTAGAATTATTGAAACTTATGACATTAAAAAAGCCTAGCGCTATCGGTCTACACTACAAATGAACATCTCAAGCGGCGCTCGGCTCCATTAGCCGAATTAAACGGCTCGCTTAGGCCGTGCATATTGTATGCGGCCGCCGCGTGCCTCGTTCTAATATTTATCGCGCTCTCACATATTATAATTACTGTTATGCTATCTCCTGCTCGCTTCATCATCATAACTTTTTAAACCGCGATCGACGGGGTGTTTTGGGGTCCACAAATCACACAGAGTTTTACAATTAGAATAATCTGAATGATAAATGCTCTTAAAGTAAAAGATATGGTGAGGATTAGGGTAGGATAAGTTACTCGCTGTTTTCACTCTTTCTATTATAAGAGTATCTTTGGAAGCTTTCAGGTATACATAAAGTACTCTGTGCTTTCAAAGGAGCACGTCATAACATATATTTTAAAAGTGAACATTTTTCTTAATACCCCTCAATTTTTTTCGTCTGTCTATCGCATGTCGCATTGCACAAAAACAGCATGAGATCTTTAATTTCACATAGGCCATATAGGTCAGGATTTATCTATGCGTTTGATCTTCGACTTAAAATCTGTGTGGCAGTGGTTCGATCCTGGTGTAGAGCTTTATTTTCTTCATAAATTTGTTGTTTAATTGCTCCTTTGTTTATTTTTTTTTAATATTTTGTTTTATTCCTTTTTTGTTTTTTAATCATTAGTTTTTTTATTTATAATTTTCATTTCATTAGTTTTTTTATTTATAATCTTCTTTCCGAAAATGAAACTCGTTTTTAATACCCCAAATCGAATAATTTTATGAAAAATTTCAGTTAAATGCCTACGATCTGAAAAAAGACATTACTTGCATTGTGGTTTCATAAAACTACAAAATGATTTCTTCATCGTGTTTTTTTTTCAAAATAGCAATGCATTTGTAGTTAATAATGTGCATAATCATAATGTGCTTTAAAATTACCTACCTTAGCCCGCAGACTAGGTATATGTATAATTTTGTGTAATATGATTTTGTCCCGAAATTCCTTTACGGTCTCTACTTGCGCGGGCAAAGTCATGAAATATATAGCTAGAACAACACATCTATACTATACTTACTAATATTATAAAGCTAGGGTTTGCTTGTTTGGTTAAACGCGCTAATCTCAGGAACTGCTGGTTCGAATTGAAAAATTCTTTTAGTGTTGGATAACCCATATATTGAGAAAAAACTATAGGCTATATAACATCATGCTATGACTAAGCTAAATTTCTCGTAAGCAAAATTGCGGGCACATCTAGTACTTTTATACCAACAAAAAAATAAAAGGCCACATATGCGCCGGTCGCTGTTAAAGACTCGCCTGCGCCTCTGTAGTCTGATGGCGGCAGGTGTATCAGACATCCGTCACACTCTACATCCCATTGTCTGTGTGTGTGCGTCGGTAGAGTATATATGTCATATTCAAAAGATGTAGAGCTGAATATTCGCCTTAACAGGTTCCATATTTAAATTTTAGAATACTGTTAATGTTCCGATTTTGTTTTTCAGTTTATTCATACTCAAAATGGGCTAAAATTATTTTTTTTTGTGTTATTTATAAATTTATGTTTTGTAAAAGTACTAATTTATGTCATGGCCGAGTGTGTAAAGCTGTGGAATTAGTTTTTATTTCACAAAAATGACTGATGCATTCCATCATATAATATTTATTCCATCATATAACAGCCTCAGCTATGTAGACCCAACTCTCATAAATTCTCCACATTAGATATGTTGCAATATCGATATAACACTTTGTTTGGCGGGAAGGAGATTGATATCTTCTTCAGCAACCCTCCGCAAGTTCAAACATCACATTTTGAAAGCTTTCACATGGCTTTCACACATCTTTGAATTTGACACCTGATGGTGCCCAAAGTAGACTCCACCACGTCGGCGTTTCACCGACTTGTATTGCTGAATTTTATTCACCGACTACCAGCTCTTAAAAAATTGGTATTACTTACCTTGGATCCGATTGGTCTCCGTATGTAGCCGGTGGACTTCCTGAGCTAGCTCGAAGGAAGTCGCGGCTCCTGAAGTTCTGCTGTCTGACCGAACCGGATGGTACACTTGCCTATTAGGCCACCAATACCCGAACTCATTAACGAACACAAAGCTTGATAAACTATTCCCCGACACTAAAGCTTTGCGGAACCTCGCACCAACAATCACTTGGTGCGCCGCGCAATACTATATTATTTGTTAGATGCTTATATATTTTATTGAAACCCGGTGGTCATCATAACCTAATTCAATGTCATGACATTTCGACTCGACTCGACTGACATCTTACATGCGGCCGGCCGCCACAGACTATAATGCAGTGTTGCCACTCGCTCTTCCTCGAGCGTAAACATCCCCCCGCTCCGGACAGTCCCGGACTGTCCGCCAAATCAGTCTAAGGGGAGGCGAGAAAGAGTAGCGACCGCGCGCTTCAAAACAGAATCCCCAACTAGGACCTCGGCAAACCTGGGCACACCATCAGCCCCTAGAGTAAGTTGGACAATGCGTCCGCGACGCCAACGTAAGGGTGGCAGGTTTGGGTCCTTCACTAACACGAGGTCTCCAACCCTCGGTGGGTTTGTCTTATCTGACCACTTAACGCGCTGTTGCAAAATGTGTAAATATTCAAGGTGCCAGCGGCGCCAGAAGCTCTGGGTAAGCTGCTGGAGCAACTCAAACCGCGAAAGGCGTCCTGGATTGATATCTCTATAAGGATACTCGGGCAGGGCGTTAAGTGGTCTGCCTATCAAGAAATGGCCCGGCGTGAGGGCCTGCAAATCGTTCGCGTCGGTAGACGACGGACATAACGGACGCGAGTTGAGAACCGCCTCAATCTTATGAAACACCGTCGCGAGTTCCTCAAACGTGAGAATAGTCTCCCCAATAACGCGGCGAAGGTGAGTCTTGGCGGCCTTTACAACAGATTCAAAAATCCCTCCCCAGCGAGGGCAAGACGGCGGGGAGTATCGCCATGTTACCCCCCTACGGGAGAGTGTGGATCCGATCTAAATATTATTTTTATCTAAAAATTCACAAACTTCTCTTATATGTCTATCAGTGCCCTTGAAGTTCGTCCCACAATCGGACCGAATTAGAGAAGGCAGTCCCCGGCGGGAGACAAATCTGCCTAACGCTGCTAAGAAAGCGTCCATGGTGAGTGCACTCACCACCTCCAAATGAACGGCTTTAGTGGCCAAACAAACAAACACACACAAGTAAGCCTTTTCAGTCTTAGCATTACGGAGTCGCGACGTTTTTATAGTGAATGGTCCCGCGAAATCAGTTCCAACTCCTAAGAAGGTCATCGATTCATTCACACGATCAGCAGGCAAATCACCCATTTGGGGCTGCATCGTCTCGGGGCGGAAACGGTAGCAGGGCAGACATCGAAAGATAACAGATCGGATTATTCTTCGCGCTGACAAAATCCAAAACTCCCGTTGGAGGAGCGCGGTCAATGCATTACATCCGGCATGAGCATTCTTCACATGGCGATCAATGATCAACAATCGCACCAATGGTCCGTCATTGGGGAGCAACAGGGGATGACGTGATCTATAAGGCAGGTTTGCGTGCCTCAATCGGCCTCCTACACGCAACAATCCCTTATCATCCAGAAAGGGAGTCAAACGCACCAAGGGTCCCTTCAATTTGGACGTCCCGGTACGGAAAATCTTAAGTTCCGGTTCAAACGCTCTAGACTGGGTCATACGCACCCAATGCAAAAGAGCATCTTGGCGCTCCTGCGGAGAGAGGACCGGACACAAATCTTTGTCCTGAGGCCAGCGACAATTTCGTATAAATCTTCTTATCCAAGCGGTCACGCAGAGCAACTTGTCCAGAGAACTATAGCGGTCTAATAAAAATTCCCGCTCTGGAGCCGCCATAGTCTCGACAGCGTGAACACGCAAGCCCGGATTTGGTGCCTTCACCACAGCTGGTGTGGAAGGCCAAGACGGCTGTAACAACCATTCGGGACCCCACCACAGAGTGTGGTCAATAAGCTGAGGGGCTTCGCTGCCACGTGATGCACAGTCAGCAGGGTTTATTTCACCTGGCACGTGGCGCCAAATCAACGTGGCCTTCGAGGCCTGTATTTGGGATACCCGATTGGCCACAAATACTTCCAGGGAGTGGACGGAGTTTTTAATCCAACACAGGACAATCTGACTGTCGGACCAAGCAAAGAGCGACTCAAAGTCCACACTACGTCCCAGGGTGTCAACAACGTGGTTCATCAAACGAACCAGAAGAGTAGCTCCAGACAATTCTAACTTCGGAATCGTTAATCGAGTCCGAAGTGGAGCAACCTTACTCTTAGCAATTAGCAAGTGGAGCTTAACAGCTCCTCTATCATCGACCGTCCGGATATATACGACGGCTGCGTATCCACTCTCAGACGCGTCACAAAAGCCATGAAGGCTGGCCGTAAACCGTCCCTTAGGCAGTATATGTCTAGGGATACTAACACGGTTAATGTCAGGGAGAGACGACATGAAGGACTCCCAATCTCGCAGCAAACGGCCCGAGAGGGGCTCATCCCACGACACTTCGGCTGACCAAAGTTCCTGTAGGAAGCACTTCATCCAAAACACTACGGGACTAATCCAGCCATTTGGGTCAAAGGTACGAGCTACTGTAGACAAAACTAACCGTTTCGTCCAGACCTTGGGGCTTGGCAGCTCCAATCGATAGGTGAACGTGTCCTGGACAGGTCTGTATTGCACTCCCAAAACAGACAGTAAATCTGGAGTGTTGGCATTCTCAAAAATATGAGGCTCCTGCTGGTGGTCGTCTGGCAAGTCACACAAAAGCTGAGGTGAGTTGGACATCCACTTCCTCAGTTCATAACCACCAGCCCCGAGAAGAGCAATTAGTTCATCTCGCAAAATCAAGGCTTCCTCGACACTAGAGGAGCCCATACAAATATCATCCACAAATGCATCCTCCTTGAGAACCAAGGATGCGCGAGGGTATCGTAACCGCTCACGTTCAGCGAGTTCCACAAGTGAGCGAATTGCCACAAAGGGGCTCGAACGCAAACCGTATGTATTGGTGATCAGCTCGTAGACCACCAATACATACGGGTGTCTTTATTATTAAAGCTCAAGAGGGGGTGATGGGCCCCTCCACAACAGTGGCAATCTCGTGGGTGGGGGCAAGCCGATGCCATATGGGCCCCCAGGCAGCGGTAGCACCAATTCCGCTGCTTGGCCATATTCCTACGCCCCTCGGTGCGTAGGCTAACAAATTTGGGACAGGCTGGCAAACGATGGCCATCCCGCTTGCAACACTTGCAAGGCATCGGCCTCTCCCCGTGTGGAGAGTTCTGCCGCACTGCAGTATACTGCTTGTGCGGGCGGCGCTCTTTCCGTGGCGCTGCCCGGGTTGCCTCATAGCGGCCTGTACTCGGTCCCGGTATAGGAGCCAGATCCAAGTGGTCGGTCATCCGACACTCATCCTCCAAAAATCTGAGGAGATCCGAGAAGGGGGGGAGGTACGAGGCACTATTGCCCCCGTATCTTTGTTCAAAGCGCCCCTTCATCTCCATGGGAAGCTTATTGAGGATGAGGTGGAGCAATATGAAGGACCACTGGTCCACCGGTAGGTCAAGTCGTTTGAGCGCATTAATAGCGCTTAGCAGCGGGTTTAAAATCTCCTTCCTCAATGAGGAGACCCGCGATACTCGTGGCAGCCCTAAAATGGCAGCCACATGTGTGTCCGCTAGCAAGCGAACATTCTGATACCGGGCGGTCAACAACGCCCTTGCAATCTCATAACTGTCATCGTTGACAGGTAGATGCTGGACAAGCACACCAACCTCTCCACGTAAGGCAGAGAGCAAATAGGCCAATTTCTGGCTAGGGAACAGGTCGTCCCTTGAGTGATCCAGGCTATCAAAGAGGTTAATGAACCCCATCCAAGAAGCCAGGTTCCCATCAAAGGTTGGGATGTCTAAAGTGGGCAGTCTGCCCAGCAAGCCGGCCGGGGTAGGCTTGACCTCCCCGGGCGTGCACGACTCACCCCTCCGGGCTCCATACAAATATCATCCACAAATGCATCCTCCTTGAGAACCAAGGATGCGCGAGGGTATCGTAACCGCTCACGTTCAGCGAGTTCCACAAGTGAGCGAATTGCCACAAAGGGGCTCGAACGCAAACCGTATGTATTGGTGATCAGCTCGTAGACCAGCATGGGATCTCTGGGATCCTCCCTCCATAATATGAGCTGATATCGTCTATCGTCCGGGTGAATCACAGTCTGCCGAAACATCATCCGGATATCGGTCGCAAAGACGACGGCATGGCGACGGAAGTTGGTCAATACATCGCCCACCTCGTGGTGCAACTTCGGTCCAGCATGCAGACATTGATTCAGCGAAACTCCGGTAGACGTGGGAGCTGACCCATCAAAAACAACGCGTATCTTCCCAGTGGAAGATTTCAAAACCGCGTGGTGAGGAAGAAAATTATGTTCCTCGTTTCACCAGTCCAGTCGCGAGACCGACATGTGCCCCAGTTGCTCATATTCTCGCATGAAGTCGACATACTTCTGTTTGAAGTCGGAGTTCCTACTCATACGACGCTCCATGGACAGCAACCGCTTCTCGGCCAACGGCCGGGAGCTGCCAAGTGAGGGGCGAACTGACAAAAAGGGCAAACAAGTGATCAGCCGTCTCGAGTGAAGGCGACCTGTATTGTTCTGGTAGAACAACTCACACTCCTCGTCCAAGGGGTTCACTCGCTTCACGGTAGGGGGCTCTTCCACCTCCCAAAACCGTTGAAGGACATCCGATAAGGTGGAGCTAACAGTTATGTAACTGTCCACTGATGGAGATGGTGGGTTATGCCTAACTGGTCCCATCACAACAAACCCAAGCGATGTAGATAAGGCTACCAGCCCACCCTTCTGTAACTCTCTCCTCTTCCCACAATACACGCGGCCTAGAACATCGGCACCGAGCAATAAGTGAATCGGACCGGTTCGGTGGAAGGAAGGGTCAGCCAAGGTCAATCCTGATGTCGCATCAACGACAGCGCGCGAAACGTGCTGTTGCGGAAGCTGACCAACAACCTTCTCATAAACAATCGCGGTAGCGCCAATTTTGGGCGCTGAAGAGAAGTGGGGGGAGAAGGAGAACAAAACCTGACCGATCGGATCCGGGATCCGCAGGTCTCCGATTCCTCGTACCGATTCAAGGTATGGAGATGTGTTCAAACTCAACTGCCGGACCAGCCAGCTGGAGGCAATGCAACCCTGAGCTCCCGTATCCAAAAGGGCGCGAACTAAAACAAAGGTGCCCCTCGGGCCCCACACCTGTACGGAGGCTGTTGGTAACAGCACCTGCTCCTGTGGGGGGTTGCAGCCGACAGTTGGTTTAATGAAAATCCTCCCGCATTCCCCGCAACGGGGGGGAAGGGGGGTTCAAGGAAAAATGCGTGCGCGGCGGAGGAATAGGGCGCTCAAGGCGCTCGAGCGGGTCCCAATTCGGCACGTACACACCCCGACCAAAGCTGCATCGGGGGCCGGGCGGTGCCCATGATGGGCGAAAGTTAGGGGAGCCCGTGACAACCGGGGTCTCTCCATCAGAGGGGGAGAGAAGCGTATCGGCTCCCGACGTGGCTCCCTAATAACCGCGGCCCAATCCCGCGGTGGCACCTCATAAGCGGCGCGTCGATCCCCCCCGCCCGTAGGGGGGGTGGGGCGCCCAATCCTCTCACGGGAGGGGGGGCGCCTCTCCAATCTCCGCGGAGGGGTGGCACGCCCCTCCGATCTCCTCGGAGATGTGGGTGACCTACATACGAGGGCCCCCGCCCGTGTGCGAGTCCCTCGCTCTCACCACCTCACGAGTGTCTTTATTTACTTGTACTTGGTATACTTGTTGACAATCATTTAAAATTTGAAAGCCATGTGGTCAACGCTGTCAAACAATGTTTTTATAGGTTGAGGGTATTGTACCGGGTGCAAAGATATTTGAGTGTGGACCTGAGAATTCACTTATGCGAAACATTGATCTTGTCCAAATTGAACTATGCAGACACTGTCATAGGTGAATGTCTTCTAGCAAGATCAAAGAAGCTCACGCAGAGAGTTCAGAATGCCTGTGCCAGATACTGTTTCCCGATACCTCGTAGAGGCCACGTTACTCCTTATCTAAACAGAAATGATATGTTGAATATGACTAATCGCCGTCAATTACACTTTGCATCTTTACTCTTCGGTATAATAAAAAACAGGACTCCGTCATATTTATATAGAAAATTATGTTTTAGTAAGCGACAAGATAGGATTAAAGACCTTTTAATGTTCCCTAAGCATGGCACCTCCGCGTTTCGAGGTAGTTTTAGATATTTGTCAACAAAGTGTTGAAACAATATTCCTCCGCCTATTAAACAGTGTGCCACCGTAAAAACTTTTAAAGTAAAGCTTCGGAAATATTTGTTAAGCGAACAAAAGATTTTATAATTTACTAGCTTCTGCCAGCGACTTCGTCTGCGTGGAATTCAGAATTGGGTCTAAAGCTTCGCTCGTTAACAATTTTAAATTTTCCCTCGGGAACTATGTACTTAAGGAATCGGGATAAAAGGTTATAAAAGGTTAAAGCCTATGTTCTTTTCCATGTCAAAGGCTACATGCATGTCAAATTTCATCTAAATCCGTTCAGCCGTTTTTGCGTGATTTAGTAACAAACATCCAAACATCCACACTTTCACATTTATAATGTTAAGTAGGATTTTTTGAGGAATGTGCCCCATGTCGCAATTGCAGTAGCCATGTTGCAAGCGTTTAGTTTGTAAGTTGTCATGTCAGTTTGTATATAAATATTGTGTAGTTATGTGTATATTGTGTAGTGAATTATTTTTGTTTTATGTCTTTACTTATGTTGAATGCTTATGTTTACCATTCCAGCGCTTCTCTATTGAAATTACTTCGGTAAAAGGTTTACACAGAATATCAGTGTCGTGGCACTCTTTGTTACGAGTGTCACGGCGTACGCTGAGTGTAGACCTTTTTCGTACATTACCTACTTATATTTTGAATTTAGTGTATAAGACCTGTTGTATCATAATGTATCAAATAAAAGTTCTATCTATCTATCTATCTATTATTAAAGCAGAAGAGGGGGTGATGGGCCCCTCCACAACAGTGGCAATCTCGTGGGTGGGGGCAAGCCGATGCCATATGGGCCCCCAGCAGGGATTGAAAACCAGTTCCAATTTCGGTTCCGGTTCTTCATTTAGGTTCTTGAAAAGGGTTCTCTTTTCGGTGCGGTTCCGGTTTCGGTTCCGGTTCCGGTAAAGTTCCAAAGTACCGGTTCTTAATACAGGTTCAAACTAATAATAAATAAAGGTTCTAATACCGGTTCCATATATTGCTTAAGAGGGGATGTGTTCGGCACGGCACGTCTCTTCTACGCTTATAAGTTGTAATTTTAGTTATTTGGGACTTTCTGGACACTGTATGTTGGTGTAGAGTTAGTGAAAGTATTGTAATTAAATAATATTAGTGTTTTAGTTATCCTGGACTAACTATTGAATTAACACAGGTTACACAGTAATAATTTAATATTAGAATGGACAAAGGAAAGTTATATTGTATTGTATTTGAAATGAATTTTGACAAGAAATTTATTATAATAGGAAAACAATAAAGACGACGTCATAAAAAAAATAAAAATAGAACTTTGGATAGTAGTTAAGGGCCAATTTCACTAACCTCAGCTTATGAAACTCCTAAGAAGTATGCCGTCACTTTATATTTTTAATAAAAGAATGTGACAGTATGCCACCGAAGACTAGGTATCCTAAGCTAAGACAAGTTGGTGAAATTGGTCATCAGTGTATCAATAAAACCATAAGGATACTCATAAGTAGTCTGCTAGATACCCAACTCCTCTACTGCTGATTGATACTGATTTAAAGTTTATTGTAATATACTGTTTCTTTGGTGGTATTTCCATGATATGGTAACCTGGTGGGTTATTGTCTAAGAAAAAAACAATCACGATCGCTTTTAATTTGACAACCATTGCGCCGTGAATACAAGAATCTGCGCCGACATCTTTTTATAAAGGAAAGGAGCGATGGATGGACGGCGACTGTCAAATTGTAAGCGATCACGATAGATTTTTCTTCGATAATAACCCCCCGGATATGCTGCGACAGCATCACGTAGTCTGCTAGATACCCAACTCCTCTACTGCTGATTGATACTGATTTAAAGTTTATTATTACTTTGATGATACTTGTAATACTCATATTGTACTTCATTTTCCGCTTCTCAAAATGAGCAAATTTATCCTTAAATTAAACCTTACATCATTTGATCAGTCGTCATAGTGGTGACTTCCAATTATTTGACATAAATTTATTTAGTAATAAAATTAAGATGACGATGGATTACAATATGTATCTGGATAGACGATCTATAAATTATTTTTCTTCTGTCTTAGCTCATAATTTAAATAAAGCGTACATTGACAACTCAGTGCCTATTAGTAAGGTTAACTCTATTAGACCTGAGACTAATCATTTTTTTGTGATGTAAATATGACCGATGAGAAGTGTACAAATTTATTAACTTTAGTTTATCAAAACGTAAATCGCTTTTCTGGTAAAATTATTGACGTTGAATTGTTACTAGATAAGTTTAGTATCGATGTATTATGCTTAACAGAAATTTGGCTAAAACCGGAAAATATAAACTTTAATATAAAAAACTACAAAATTGCTAGTATATTTAATAGTGTCAGCTATGGGTGGAGGTTGTCTTTTAATAATAATAATAATAATAAACACTTTATTGTACAAAAATTGTATTACAATGGGATACAAATGTAATATATATATATATATATATATACCGGGTGTAACGGAATACCGAAATAATATTTTAAGGTTGTTGATTTACAAAAAAATGTTTTATGACTATTCTTTGTATTTTTATTATATGCCTACTTTCAATTTAATATGCTTAGCTGTTAAGCGTATTAAATCGAAAGTAGGCATATAATAAAAATACAAAGAATAGTCATAAAACATTTATTTTGTTAATCAACAACCTTAAATATTATTTCGGTATTTCGTTACACCCGGTATATATATACAAATAGGCGTCCTTATTGCTAAAAAGCAATCTCTTCCAGGCAACCTTTTACTGGTTAAAGATTCAGCAACTTATAAAGAACGTAAGGATCTTGTTGGGTATTATTCTGTTGAACGTGTTTGTGAGGTGGCTGGTGCGGAAATAGAGGGGTTTCTAGTCCTTTGTGTCTACCGACCGCCATCAGGAAATTTCAGCTCGTTTATTGGTGTCCTAGAGGACATATTGAACAAGGTATCAAACAATACTAAGCCACTTGTTATTTGCGGTGATTTCAATAAATCTTCTCAGTGATTCTAATGAAAAAGATAGCTTGCTGACGTTGCTAAAGTGTTTTAACTTAGGTTGTCTCTTCAACGAACCAACCAGAATAACCCCTAACTCTTCGACGTGCATTGATAATATTATTGTTAATTGTAGAATTAAAAGTAAGTCTCTGATAAGTGGGGTACCGTCTGATCACAAAGGTTTAAAAATAGAAATAGAAATTGATGGTGATAGAACACAAAATGAAAGTATTAGTTATAGGCCTTTGACAAAAAATAAGTTGAATAAGTTTAGAGAAAATATTGCAACATCCCTAACGTGTGCTAATTTTAATTTTGATAACCCAAATGAGTCTTATAATACATTATTTATGTCAATAAAAAAAGAATTTGATAGAACTTTTAAGGTTAAACAAACAAAACTAAAGGGAAAAAATGTTTTTAACAAATGGGCAACAAAAGGTATCAGGAAAAGTAGAGAACACCTATATGATTTTTACGACAAAAAATCGTATATATTTAACTCTGAGTTTCAAGAATATGTCAGGCAATATTCATAAATTTTTAAGAATGTTTGCAGACAAGTAAAATCAGATTACATTAGGGAGAAAATCATTAGAGCAAACAATAAAATTAAAACAACATGGTCAATCATCAACGAAGAGACTGGCAAAATAATAAAAAAAAGAGTCAAATATAACATTAAAAATAGACAACAGGTTAATTGAAAATAAAAAAGAAGTAGCTAACATCTTTAATACTTTTTTAAATATGATTCCTATTGATACAACTAAGCACATAAATTCTTCTCCTGAATTTGCTGAAAGTATTTTAAGGGACAGTTTTGGTAACGTATTGATATGTTTTAAATTTAGGAATATTGATAAAATATATATAATTAAAGCTTATAAAATGTTAAAAAAGAAGAAGACTGAAGATATTTGGGAGATATCCGTATCAGTGCTAGAACCTGTAATAGACCTTATAGCACCTGTACTAGCTATAATATTCAATCGATGTATAGCGGTGGGTGTTTTTCCTGATTTGATGAAAGAAAGTAGGGTAGCTCCAATATTTAAGTCAGGAGATACACACGATCCTTCTAACTATCGCCCAATATCTGTGCTACCTGTATTAAGTAAAATATTTGAACGAATAATTTATTCTCAATTAAAAAATCAATTTGGATTTACAAAAGGTCTATCAACTACGGATGCAGGGGCTAAATTAATAAATAATATTTTTTAAATTGGGAAAAAAGGTGTGACTCGGTAGGAATATTTTGTGACCTTTCCAAGGCGTTCGACTGCGTTGATCATGAGATTTTAATTCGAAAATTAAATTATTACGGTATTTGTGGTGTTGCTTTAGAAGTGATAAAATCATATCTTTCGAATAGAATGCAAAAAAATGGGATAAAGGGGGTTGTCTCGGATGGTTCATTGGTTGAAATGGGAGTACCACAAGGATCGATTCTTGGGCCATTTTTATTCCTTGTTTATATAAATGACCTCCCTTTCATGGTGAAGGATATGTCGGATATCGTATTATTTGCAGACGATACTTCGTTAATTTTTTCTTTAGATAGATTAAATGTCAAACATAGTGAAATGCATATAAATAACACTCTAAAAGAAGTCTCTCATTGGTTTTCGTCAAATAATTTGGTTTTTAACGCAAAGAAAACAAAATGTCTTAGATTCCTACCTCCAAATACAAAAAATAACCCCATAAATGTTGAACTGCACGGAAATAATTTAGAAATAGTTGATAATACTACTTTCTTGGGTATAAATGTTGACTCCAAATTACAATGGAACATTTAGTAATTATGGCAAATAAATTGAGTTCGGCTGCATATGCTGTAAAAATAATTAGGAACTTAACAGATGAGACGACTGCAAGATTGGTTTACTTTGCGTATTTTCATAGTGTCATGTCATACGGTGTTTTACTGTGGGGATCTGCAGCTGACGTCGAAAAAATTTTTATATTACAATAACGGGCTGTTCGATTTATTTATAAAATGAAGCCTCGTGACTCCTTAAGAAATAAATTCAGAGAAATTGATATTCTGACATTGCCGTCTCTCTACATTTATGAAAATATAATGTATATCCGCAAAAATATACATACCTTTAAAAATAATTGTGACGTTAGGGATTTGAATACTAGGAGCAAAATTAAATTAGTGGTCCCGGATCTACGACTTGCAAAGAGTAAAAATTCATTTATAGGGAATAGCGTAAGGTTATTACAATAAAATACCTGACGAACTCTTAATTATGAGGGATACACAATTTAAACAACAAATTAAAACAAAATTAATTGCTAAAGCATATTATAGGGTACAAGACTTCGTCGAAGACAAACATCCTTGGCAATGAATGTTACATGTTAATGCAGTTAATACAGGCGATAGTTTTAACTAGTAATAGTTTTTTTTACTGAGGTAGTCGTTTTTTTTAACAAAGTTTCAAACTCATGTTCGTTTTTGTTTTTATGACGTCAATAAGTGCTTTTATAGCCTACATTGAAAAAAATATGACTATGACTATTGCTACAACCAGGTTACATTAACCTGATAGGTATTGGCGTGTGCTCTCAGCAAACAATTGCTAGGGTTAAGCAACATTGGTGCCTCCGTACCTCCGCGCCCTCGTGGATAGCTACCTGGAAGGCAGGTCAGTTCTCTACGAGGGGCCGAATGGTCGCGTCCATACGTGGGCAATGGCGGCAGGTGTACCCCAAGGTTCCGTACTAGATCCTCTACTATGGAACATGGGGTACAATTGGGTTCTGCCAGGCGGCCTCCTGCCACGAACGGAGGTCGTCTGCTCCGCCGAAAACACGCTCGTCGCGGCGAGAGCTAAAACGGAGGAGGAGGCGGCCCACCTAGCGTCGGTCGGCACGTCTTTGGTTGTCCGACGCATCCGCCTCTTGGGTTTGGATGTGGCCCTTGAAAAAACGAGGGCCATGAGTTTCCACGCGAGGAGTTTTCACATGAGGCTCCGAGTGGAAGGGGTTAGCATTCCAGTCGAGGCGCATCTCAAGTACCTCGTCCTGGTTCCGGAACCCCTGATGGAGTTTCGAGGAGCATTTTATGCTCCTCGCTCCACGGCTGTGCGTCGCCGCAGCCGCACTTGGGCGGGTCCTCCCTAATGTGGGAGGCCCAGAATCGGCGTGTCGTCGGCTCTATCACGGGGTGATAAGGTCGATGGCCCTGCTGCGACGTCCGCAGTGGGTCATAGCGACCCGGGCCATGCGAGCTTATCGCACGGACATCCACGGCGCGGCCTGCGTTCTTGCGGACCAAACGCCGTGGGATGTTGATGCATGCATCCATTTGAAGGTGTATCGGCAGCTTCACATTCCGCATGGTGCAGGTACTGACCGGGCATGGCTGCTTCGGTCACTACCTGCATCGGGTCGCCCGTCGGGAGGAAACACCGCAGTGTCATCACTGCGACGCTCCCGACACTGCTAAGCATACTCTATTGGTGTGCACGGATTGGCGCCGCCAGCGCATCGAACTCAACGCTGCGCTGGGAGGTGGAAACCTCAAGCCGCTCCCATCTGTCGCAGACGGATAGGCAGGAGAAGGCGGGCATTCGCACAGGCGATGCCCGTCTAATGACCCTGAAGTGGAGGCCTGTGCGTGCGGTTGGTCCCGTGCACGCCGCCTTAAGGCCCTCCGTCTGGGGTTTGCACTAGTGTTCTCGGGCCGTAGGTAGCTCGCGTAGCCGGTCCGCGTGCGGGGCAGGGTAGGCTAAGTGGAAGGCGCGGGGGCAGAGGCTGAGGCACCCATCCATATAATATACCTACACGGTAACGTTTTCATCTGCGATTGAAATGAACATAAAGTTGATGCTCGCCGCAAAATAGTAAATAATTAAAATTAAAGAAGTAGGCTATTTTGCTATAGTTGGTATAAAGTATTGTAGAGTCAGTAACGACCCAATAAAACTAACATATAAAATTAAAATAAACAGAATATTATATTACTTATATTATATATTATTAATTTCACTGACAGTTATAAGAATTAAAATCGCGAGGTTTTTACAATGTATAAGACGTAATAAAAAATAGGTACTTTATTTTTTATTCACTCTCTCTCCCCACTCCCGTCGTCGGCCGCCGACGACGCACCTGCACCTCGGTATCGTTCCTATTGAAGTCCGACTAGTACGGACTTAATTTGTCAAGAACCGGTATAATAAGGGTTCTTAAAGGTTCTTGTTTGGGTTCCGGTTCCGGTTCTGGTTCTAGCACCGAAACCGTTAAATACCGGTTCTGTACCGGTATTCTAGGAACCTTTTCAATCCCTGGCCCCCAGGCAGCGGTAGCACCAATTCCGCTGCTTGGCCATATTCCTACGCCCCTCGGTGCGTAGGCTAACAAATTTGGGACAGGCTGGCAAACGATGGCCATCCCGCTTGCAACACTTGCAAGGCATCGGCCTCTCCCCGTGTGGAGAGTTCTGCCGCACTGCAGTATACTGCTTGTGCGGGCGGCGCTCTTTCCGTGGCGCTGCCCGGGTTGCCTCATAGCGGCCTGTACTCGGTCCCGGTATAGGAGCCAGATCCAAGTGGTCGGTCATCCGACACTCATCCTCCAAAAATCTGAGGAGATCCGAGAAGGGAGGGAGGTACGAGGCACTATTGCCCCCGTATCTTTGTTCAAAGCGCCCCTTCATCTCCATGGGAAGCTTATTGAGGATGAGGTGGAGCAATATGAAGGACCACTGGTCCACCGGTAGGTCAAGTCGTTTGAGCGCATTAATAGCGCTTAGCAGCGGGTTTAAAATCTCCTTCCTCAATGAGGAGACCCGCGATACTCGTGGCAGCCCTAAAATGGCAGCCACATGTGTGTCCGCTAGCAAGCGAACATTCTGATACCGGGCGGTCAACAACGCCCTTGCAATCTCATAACTGTCATCGTTGACAGGTAGATGCTGGACAAGCACACCAACCTCTCCACGTAAGGCAGAGAGCAAATAGGCCAATTTCTGGCTAGGGAACAGGTCGTCCCTCGAGTGAACCAGGCTATCAAAGAGGTTAATGAACCCCATCCAAGAAGCCAGGTTCCCATCAAAGGTTGGGATGTCTAAAGTGGGCAGTCTGCCCAGCAAGCCGGCCGGGGTAGGCTTGACCTCCCCGGGCGTGCACGACTCACCCCTCCGGGCGGATAGGATTGCCTGAGCCTTGTTTATAATCACATCCGCCTGTTCAAAACACTGATCATAATCGGCATTAAATTGGTCGACTGCCCGCAACTCAGCGGCACCCTCGGCTGGGTGGTCGAGCAAATATTGTTGATGAACAACAAAAAACTGCTCCAATTCCTTCAAGCGAGCAGGTACTCCCTCATGCCGAATTAACAAGGCCTGTTCTCGGTCTGGTCGGTCTACCAAGGCGACGGCACCAGCAAACCATCTCAAGATCTTTTGTGCACCCGCGCGGGCACCACTAAGCGGACTGACTGGCGGGACCATTTTGCACCAAAATTAATATACACTATAATAATACACGGACAAACAGACCGACAACCGCAGACAATAAAACAGATCGGGAGGAACTTCAAAGGCAGAAAAAAATATATAAACAAACCAAAATCAAGTGTAAATGCTAGAACTTAACTAGAACAACAAAGGCATTTAACAATAGAATTTTTCAAACAAATTAAATTCAACTATTAAGTCAATAACTTAACAAACATAATATTCAAAGGCAAACAAAACAAAATCAAATGTAAATGCTAAAACTTAACACAGCAATATAGTGTATTACAACAACAGCAAAGTTATTTAGCAGCAAAATTTTTTAAACAAATTAAATTCAAATATAAGTTTACAACTTAACAAACAAATTATTCAAGGGCAAAACAAAGATATGAAAAAACAAACCAAAATCAAATATAGGTAAATGCTAGAACTTAACTAGAACAACAAAGGCATTTAACCCCAATTTTTCATATACAATGACAATGACAACTAGTTAGGGAGATCGGTCCACAAATGAGATTGTAGTCGGTTTAAAATCAGCAATCAAAACCAATTAATATGTATTGCCCGTTTGGACAACCAACAAGATTACAATATTAATTGTACAATACTAATCAACCACTCAAATCTAAAAACCACGCTCTGCTACCAAAAGATGATGGTGCCCAAAGTAGACTCCACCACGTCGGCGTTTCACCGACTTGTATTGCTGAATTTTATTCACCGACTACCAGCTCTTAGAAAATTGGTATTACTTACCTTGGATCCGATTGGTCTCCGTATGTAGCCGGTGGACTTCCTGAGCTAGCTCGAAGGAAGTCGCGGCTCCTGAAGTTCTGCTGTCTGACCGAACCGGATGGTACACTTGCCTATTAGGCCACCAATACCCGAACTCATTAACGAACACAAAGCTTGATACACTATTCCCCGACACTAAAGCTTTGCGGAACCTCGCACCAACAATCACTTGGTGCGCCACGCAATACTATATTATTTGTTAGATGCTTATATATTTTATTGAAACCCGGTGGTCATCATAACCTAATTCAATCTCATGACATTTCGACTCGACTCGACTGACATTTTACATGCGGCCGGCCGCCACAGACTATAATGCAGTGTTGCCACTCGCTCTTCCTCGAGCGTAAACATAGTGGAAAAGTGGAATAGCTTTTTCGTCTTTCGGTTGTTCTATGGTGTTCTTTTGTTGTTGATGCATGCCGTAGTGACCTTTAATTAAGACAGCGCTCAGTTCAGCTTTATGTATTATATTTTTTATATATGTATATGTCTCAGTGTATGTTATGTTGGTTGTCCTAAATAAATAAGTAAAGAATATCATAATATGTGTTATATTAGACGTTTCATTAGTAGATATAAAGGACAGTTTAACCTATTAAACCTGGATTGAAATAAGAATTGAATAAAGTCATATTAAAATATTTTTGAATATTACACAATGTTCCGCTATTTAGAGAAAGAATTTTTTTTCATTTGTTTTTTACGCTAGAACTAATAAACGTATTGTAAGAGTTGTAGATTAACTAGTATTACAGAACCACGTGCGCTATAGGCGACTGTAGTCTACCATCAGGTGGTCCGTCTGCTTTTTGCCCACATTGCTGTATAATGTTTCCGCTTTAGTTTTATTTTATTTTTCATTAAAGACGGTTATAAACGGGCGAATTAAAATTATGAAACGGTAACTTGTTATGTTATTACAGCAACACTGTTATCAAGTTATCGAGGTGATTCACGCTATGTCGGTATGGCCGCGCGCCGCCCGCCCAGCGCCGCCGCTCACTTTCGGTATTTATGCAGGCGCTTACCCGGCCGGCGGATTTACGGCGGCGAGCTCAGCGCGGGTTATCTATGTCGCGTTCCGAGCGACTACATCTCACTCGAAATAGCTGTTCTCTTTCATTGAAGAATGCACTCAGTTGAAAAGTTGAGTTGTCTTTGGTAATCTTAATTTTTAACTCAATCTGCCACACACGCGTACCAACTATTACAAAAATTCCGTAATATGTCGGACCCTTAGGAACTTCAATAAGCGATTTGATGCAGTAGATATACTGAGTAGCAGTAGTCAAAACTTTAAAAGTAAAATTTTAATATTTTAAACAATAAGTAAAATTATTAATTATGCTGTTGTGATATCAGTTATATCGCGACAGCATTACATCACAACAGCAAGAGAGGTTATGGTATGGTTATGCTCACAACACACCACACACAAAAACACACCCCACACAGACACACACACACTACCTACTATAAGAATAATATTAAAATGTAAGTCCGTCATTAGATGTAAGTCCTAATAATAAGTTTTAGCTGTAAACACTTTAAGATCTGTGGATTTTGTTAAATAAAAAAAAATAACTGACTTCAGAAAAGGAGGAGGTTCTCAATTCGATGCGTATGCTTTTTTTGTGTGTATGTTGCGCGACTAATTGTGGACCGATTTGAAAAATTCTTTTGTATTCAATAGAGCATACTCCTAGGGTAGTTCCGTTGTCACCAAAGACAGGATCTGATGATGGAATCCCATGATAATTGAGGGATTCCCTTAAATTTTATAGGTACGTCCAACGTGTTTCATGTTTTTCCGAAGCTATTCACGTATATGCGTCTGATAGTCATGAACCGAGCTGATGATGGAAGGAAGATTTCATTTACTAAAAAGATAAAAATAAAAAAAATACAAAAAATAAAAACTGACTTCAAAAACTGAAAAGATAAAAATAATATAAGAATAGGTACAGACAACATCACATTTTTATATTAAACTCGGTTCCAAACGATGATCTCCTAGAAAGTCTTAAAATTTGATACCGACTTCAATATAGAAATGTGACGTTGTCTGTCATCATCATCACAGCTCATATACGTCTCCACCGAGGGGTTCGAGCCTACCCTATGTTAGGGTGATTAGGCCTTAGTCAACCACGCTGGCCCAGTGCGGATTGGTCGACTTCACATACATCATTGAATTTCTTCGCAGATGTATGCAGGTTGCCTCACGATGTTTTCCTTCGCCGTAGGAGCGTCAGACAAATGTACATATGAAATTCGAAACGAAAAACACATTGGTACATGGCGGGTCTCGAACCCCGACCCCCCGATTGGAAGGCAAGTGCCGAAACCACAGCGCCACCGACGCTCTCGTTGTCTGTACCTATTCTTAAATTACTCGTATTTTTAACTTTTCAGTGTTTGAAGTCATGTTTTGTAATTTTTTTGACATCATTATTTATAATAAGTTTTGAAAGGTTCGGCATACGTATATAAGCTTTGTACAGGCTAGATTGTGGTCAAACGCGAAGCGTAAGCTAATTATTTAAAAAAATTAGAATCCCTAGTCATAGTCTATGTTCGCGGAAATTAGTTTTAAGAATCTAATTAACCTATATTAATTATACATTTTCGGGTATTTGTCTGCGGACTTTCATAGTAATAAATTAATGATGCCGAACCTACTGACACTATACAGGTACTAGGTCCGGATCGAACCACTAATGAAATTGTGTTGCAAAACATGTTGATTGTCGCGTGTTGGGTGATTCAGAACAGCTTCAATCAAGTCATATTTGAATAAAGAATATTTCATTTTGAATTGTTGCCTAGTAGTGGATATGAAGCTTTCTTTTTATAACGTATGTAGAAACTTACTGATAAAAATTAAGGCAAAAAAATTAATAGGAGAATATCTGTATCTTGACAAAACCAACTTGAAAGTGGAGTCTCACACACAGCTTACTAGTCATCCGAGTATTCGACATCAAAGCCGGACCCCGTTGAAATCTTTTGAAGGCCCGTCGATACGTCCGCCACTCACCAATAATTCGGTCACTGGGGGATGCGTCACAGACTACCAAGGTACATTATGCGCTAGTGCTACAAAAACAGTGCCATAGTGTAAATGTAACATTATGTAGTTGCAGTACATTATCTATGCGACATAACATTTTGAATGGATGTGAGGCGAAATATAGTATTAAATAAGTATTTTAATACCTAATTATGCACAGTTGCATACAAAACTTTTTGATAAAAATCCTCTATAAACGTTTCGGAAAACAAAGATGTTACACGGTATTGTAAGAACTCTATGTATATTCATGGAAAGTTTTTTCGCTTAGTATCTAATACAAACAAACTTTAGTAATAGAATTATTCTTAAAAGTTAATAATAACACATCTTCAGAAAATCATGCACTACTCATTTATATTTTCCAACTCTTGGTACGCATTTTCATCTTGTTTTTACGTTTTCTGCTAATAATTAGTTACAATTATTTTTTTTAAAGAAAAATAAAATTATTTAAGCGGGAGACGAAGAGTATTCGTAAAGTCATGCGTATCAGGAGCCAACCTAGTGCGCAGGCCATACCTAGGCCAGGCTGCACAGGACCGCCTTCTACCACCTAACCGTCTACGTCAGAGAGGAGCGGTGCGAGGCCGTTTTCCCGCTACCTCTCTGCTGTCCCCCTTGACGATAGCTTCCCATTCCCTCTCACCAGCCAGCATTTTTCGAGTGATGTCTGGTAGCGAGAATCACCGCCGCCAAACGCCGTACGTAGCTCGCGATGTTGGAATCGCCAGACCGAGCACTCTAATAATGTATGCTTGGCTGTCGTCGTGAGCGACACTGTGACGTTTCTACTCAACGAGCGACCTTACTAACAGGTAGTGGCTAAATCGCGTGGGTCTTTATCGCGTGGGTTTTTAGCTTTCCGCTCGCGACTTCGCCTGCGTTATTTTTGATTTCCCGTGGGATTTTTTTTCCCGTAAGAAAATTACCCTATATCCTTCCCCTGGTCTCGAACTATCCATATACCAACTTTCATCAAAATCGGTTCAGTAGTTTCGAAGCCTATTCAATACAAACAAACAATCAAATCTTTCCTCTTTATAATATTAGTATAGATAAAGTCCCTTTCCTATTGGTTGAGCCCCGGTATTGATCTAGAGAGGATCGGGCAGAAGTTTTTCTGTTTTGTTTAGTTGGTGTTGGTGGTAGGGCTTCTGAGCCCTTCTGTCTAGCTATCGCCGTCTTGCCCACAGTTTCGCATAAAAGATTTTGGAGTGGCGACAGCTGAAACTAAAAAGCGATTCATTGTACTAGATTGAGAGCTAGATAGTGTAA
This sequence comes from Schoenobius gigantellus, assembly GCA_963935595.1. Lineage (NCBI taxonomy): Eukaryota > Metazoa > Arthropoda > Insecta > Lepidoptera > Crambidae > Schoenobius > Schoenobius gigantellus. The sequence goes on along the minus strand of OZ012549.1, from coordinate 753,112 downwards.
CAATAACCTACGACGAATGTTCAATTTACAAAGTAGTTGCAAAAGCGAGGCTGGTTGCGCTGCGACAGTATTGACACCGTAAGCCATTATCAAAATGCGTTCCGCGCGTTCGCCGCAGTAATCATAAAACACGCTGGTGTCAATGTCAATAAACGAACCTATATAAATCATGCTTCGGGTGAGATGTTTCGGGGATGTGTCGTGTCGGTAGCGTTGTGGGAGCTCGTTCAAATGGGAAATTAATAAGCTCTCACAAAGTGTTATTTTCTTGCCTTTTAGCAAATTTAAAGATCACGTCAAGAAGACTCTCATGAGTAGAGGCTAATATAAAGTGAGTGATTAAATTGAGTGACAACACGATACGAGATTAAACTTATGTTATATGTACGTCGGGTTTGCAACATCATTCATTCATCATCCATACTATACTATATACTACTATACTATATATAGAGCCGATTGGGAGCAGTCGCGAAAGGGAAAGTAAGACCTACTGTCTCGGTCCCCATAAATAAAAAAAATAATTGACGTGAACTTTACATTTATGAAATAAGTGCTTATTATAAAAAGCTACACACTTCCCCAAACACGAGCCACTAGTTTTGTACAGCCTATACATTGGAAAATTTTACTATTTCTAAGCTATGTACAAATCGCGACAGGACGATAATGCAGGTACTAATTATCGACTTATTTATTTATTTATTCATGGAAAACAAACAGCATTTATTTAACAATAATAGACGAAATGGGATAGAGCAAAAATGCCTTTAACAGTTTTCGCTAATAGAAAAGTTAATTAATCCAAAATAAAATACATATAAGTTAGAAATAAATTAAAGCCATATTATATATAATATATTATATTATTATTTCATACTTATTATTGTTTCTTTTTTACGATTTCCAATCAACAAGGACATTGTTAGGAAGAAAATTAGGCGAAGCTCTGGTGTACACCTATTTGCTAACAAGCTGTTGATTAAATCGATGTGTGTCGTGCGTGGTGTTGCGTGGGGCGCGACACGCAGCGGACGATTTAGGGCGGCTGTCGAGGCGCTGGCGTTTATGGGCGGGCCGGGACCTGCGGCCAGTCTCGCCTGAGTAATGGCCCTGCCCGCTAAATCTTAGATGCCATCTATCAAAATAATTCCTGTAAAAGCTTGTATGAAAATGAAAGAAGAACATTCTTATAGTGGTGTAGGAAACGTTGCCTAGTTATAAGTGAATTTATACTTCTATATAACTATCTATTTGCACTCTCTTTGTCACCAATTTACTCCTATATATACAAGTCATATAAACTTGTAAAGCAACAGCGGTTCTATACCAAACTCCAAACATTCTTGATTTTGAATTGCAAATGCATTTGATCCCAGCTATCAAAAATCTTAAGTTTATATATTGAAAAAACAATAAAGTAATTATGGAATTATGTAGATTCAACGATTATTTACCTATAGAATACTGCCACTTACTATTACTAAAAATTGGCAGATGCAAGATTGGCGGCTCACAGTCCGCCCGCCTGCCCCTCCCAATAATTTCTTCTAACTTCGTAACAACATTTAATGTTATGATTAAATTAAATGTTTTCGACGAAAATGTACCACAAATATTAGCTGGGAAACTTCACTCGCAACCTTTGGAATGCGATGCGAATGTCGAGATTGACCCTTAATGCCAAGGCGTTAAGGCGCGCGGAGTCGCAATAGCGAAGTTAAATTTACAATATAAAGCTCACGCCAGATGATTTTGTTCCCATACGAATGTTGCTTTATGGATATTATGTACATTGAACAATATTTTGATGATCAACCGAGTAACATAATGTTCGGTGTGCGTAAGTCAAGCAGACGCGAGACTTCTAACCGCCTCCGTGGGGGTGTCTATCAGAATACAGATTTTTTTGATATCGATTTCATTTTACCAAAAAATATTCCACGATTTTTAATATATATTTTTTTCAATTCATCGAATTTTTAATCATCGCTGTTTTATATCATTGAAAAATGTTTCTTTAAAAAATCTTTTAAAGTGGTTTTGATTACCAGAAAAACGGTATATCGAACTTACATTTCGTAAAAGTATTAAGTTATCGATGAAACTATTCGTAAAAACATATTACAATATGTATCGAAACCCATAATAGTTTTTCACATAACAATCGAATGCATCGAATGATGCATTCGCTTCCAGAGATATGAGCATTTGAAATTTGAAAAACTAACCTCAAAATTAGCAGTTTCCACAAGCAATAAGTATGCATAAAGTCGAGAATACACATAAAGTCGTTTCTGGCGCTTCGCCGGCCGCTACCGCGGCACGCTCGCTTCGCTCGCTCGGCTCGCGCGCTTGGTTCATGTTCAAACCTACGCCCGTCGCTTCGCTCCTCGCTACCTATTTTTGACCCGTCTACAGTTTCTACATATCTACATATCTATACCTATAAAATGCTTTGTCCTGAATGAGTGACTGACTAACGGATCAACGCACAGCCTAAACCGCTGATCGTAGAGACTTGAAACTTGGAGGGTGTGTTCTTTGTATGACGTAGGCATCCGTTAAGAAAGTATTTTCCAAAATTCTACCCCTAAGGGGTGAAAAAGGGGGGCAAAGTTTGTATGGGACAACTAGATTCCTTGGTCCAATCTACTTTAAATTTTGCATAAACATTCGTTAATAGAATCGATGGACAACATGTATCGTATTTTATTGAAATTCATCCCCTAATAGGGTGAAATGGGGTGGTAAAATATGATATCGACATTATTGTTGTTTTCATGGTTTTTTGGGTCGTGGATTACGAATATAACATCGATTTCAAAATCCAACATGGCGGACGCAAAATACCATCATCCCTTTTGATGGGATGCAATGGAGTGGAAGAGATACGATTCTGTATTAATTTATCTTAATCGTATTTAAAATTGAATTTATAAGAAACGACTTTCCAATATAATATAAATTTTGCATAAACATTCTTTAACAGAATTTATGGAAGACGTGTGTCGTATTTTATTAACATTCACCCCCTAACGGGATAAAAATGCGTAGAGAGCGTAGATCTCCAACGTTTAGTCAACAAAAAAGTTTGTTAATTTTCCATTAATATTAACCAAGTCTGCAGACGCAAAGTCATTCTCTATATATAATAAAATCGTAGGGGTACAAAAATCGGTAATTGCGAAATATTAAGAAAAAAAATGCACAGGTCGCCTTAAAATCATTAGCAGAACACGATAGAATAGTTTTAAAAAAAATTGTTTGTCAGTTTGTTTGTTTGTTTGTCCGGAAAAATCTCCGAAACTACTGGACAGAATTTGATGTGACTTACACCACAATGCTTAGAATTTTCCGGAAGAACATTTAGGCATAATTTCATTTCTTTAAATTCACTTTTTATTTTTAGTGAAAAAATATATATATATATATACTTCCGTTTTTATCTCAGATAATATTGATGTTATGGTGGATGAATTTACAAAAAAGATTACTCAAGTATATGATATTCATGCTCCAGTTCGCCCAGTACGAGTTAAGCACCTACCTGCCCCTTGGATTTCACCACTCATCAAAGCTGAGATGATGAAACGCGATAAAACTAAACGTAAATTGAAATCTCACCATATCGATGCTGACTTGGCCGCTTACAAGAAATTACGCAACAAATGTAACAGACTCTGTGGAGACGCTAAAAAATCCTATTTCCACTCCAGTATCAGTAATATGGATCGAACTCAAATCTGGAAGTTTGTAAAATCATTTGGTGTGGGCAAGCCCGTGGATACCGCGAGTGGTCCCGTGGATCTCAATGCTCTCAACAGCCATTTCTGCTCACCTCCCGTTCTTCTCGATTCTACTACCAAGTCGAATTCCCTTGACTTCCTCTCAAGTCTTGACCCACCTAACATTCCTCCCTTCTCTTTCAGTCCTGTGTCAGAGGACTCGGTGGCGAAGAGTATCAGGGCTCTTTCTACTAAGGCTGTTGGTAGTGATGGACTTAGCCTTGACATGGTTCTTCCGGTGCTGGAGGACATTGTTCCTGTTATCACTCACTTAATCAACTTCTCCCTAACAAACAGTGTATTTCCTGCATTGTGTCCAAAATCAGCAAATCCTACTTCATTCTCTGAATATCGCCCTATCTCCATTCTCCCTCTATTGTCCAAAATCCTGGAGTCCATGGCGCACCGACAGCTTTATTCTTTTTTATCAACACACAACCTCTTATGTCTATATCAATCTGGTTTTCGCCCCTCGCATAGCACGGTGAGTGCGCTATTAAATGTGACAGAAGATATCCGTCTAGCCATGGATGAGACCAAACTAACAGCTTTAGTTCTACTGGATTTCAGCAGTGCCTTCAACTCAGTTGACTATGACATTCTTCTTGGTACTCTTCGTTTAGCCAATTTATCTCCGTCTACCATTGTATGGTTTCAATCTTATCTAACTGGCCGCCAACAGTGTATTAAGCGTGTATTAAGCACAGTGACCACTCATCTGTTTGGTGTGACTTAACTATTGGGGTACCCCAGGGTGGAGTTCCTTCTCCGTTACTTTTCTCCACATTTATTAATAGAATCTCCTCAGTTTTGCATAGCCGGTTCCATCTGTATGCGGATGATCTATAGATCTATAGTCACTTTGAATTTAATGACATTGAGGTAGCTATCACGTCATTAAATAAAGACCTTGCAGCTATACGGTCATGGGCCCAATCTTTTGGTCTCCTTGTAAACCCAACTAAATCTCAAGCTATGATTGTAGGCAGCAGTAGACTGAGAAGCAGGTTAAGGCTGGATCATTTGCCACCGATCATCTTTAATGGGGTTGCAATTGCTTACGCTGACAGAGTTAAGAATCTCGGACTGACAATGGATTGTGAAATGACCTAGAACCACCGTCACCTTTCATGAGGTAGACCGTCACCTTTCATAAGCTCTGTGACATACGGACGGACGGACAGACAGACAGACCGACAGCAAAGTCTTAGTAATCGAGTCCCGTTTTACCTTTTGGTACGGAACCCTAAAAACTGTCATTTTTGTGTGCGGTGGGTAGCCAACGTAGTTAGTACTTTGCGCCGCGGCAAGTAGTAAGCCAAAACATACCTACTTGCCGTAACACTAGGAGCTAGAATAAGTTTTCCTGATTACAGTACTTATCTAGCCAATAAACCGTGTGTGTCCGCCTTAAGAGCGGCGCGCGGGCGCGGCGGCGGGCGGCCGGTCAGGTCCAAAGGAGCCGCCGCCGCCGCTTGAGAAAAAGGATACCGCGAGCGGGCGGCCTTTCGGGTCAAAGGAGCCGCTGCCGCCGCTTGAGAAAAAGGATACCGCGACACTATTTAAGCAAACAGCCGCATTTCTCCATTTCATTTCGCGACGTGCGATGATACTGTTAACACGTGTATTGAGCTATTTGCGTCATAGTTATTATTTTTGCTAATTTTCGTCAGGTAGGAAAGTAATTTAATTTATTAAAAAATGGCGGCCGAACAACGAATAGCTGAGATGAAAGAAAGATTTTATTCACAATTACAAATAAAAAGAGAAGCAGCAAATACAAAAAATCGCACGTTTATTGAAAAAAACAAAAAATGCAAAAACGGCTGAAAAAAAAGCTTCTCGGGATTACTGGTTATTGAAGCATTATGATGTTATAACTGTTGGTCAGAAAGATAAGTGAGTCGCGGCTTAGCTGTCATAGTGAGCGCGCGCATTCCCGATTTGTTTTGTTGTTTCGATATCGATTCCAATTGAATTGGCTTCAGTTTGTTATTATTGAGTTTTGTTTCGTAATTTCTGTTATTGTGTCGTATATAGAATAATATAATTTGTATGTTTGAAGTCAAACACACAAATTATTCCGTTGTTAACGTCTTGTTTTTTGGGTGTCTTTTATTCTTTTTTTTTTTTGGTATAGGTTTCATTCTTTTTCTTATTTAATTTTTGTTGTTGATCGATATTGGTGTGCGGGGCGTTGCCCCGGCATCAGTAGTAGTTTATTTATTTGTCTATTTCGTTGTTTGTTGTTCGTTATATTTTTTTGTCGTATCAATTTCAATTTGTCATTGTGGTCAGCCATTATTTGTTTAGGTTAGGTTCATTTCAGATATAGGTTAGTTTTGTTTTCTTTTTGATCATTGTTTTTGTTAAAGGTAAAGGGTACTGTGCCATTTAGCCAAGTTACTTTTTTTTTTTTTAATATAAAGGAGTTACTCTCCGCGGGGCCGGGGATTTGTTCCCGGTCATTATTTTTGTTGGACTGAAGACAGGAGAACCTTGCTCTGTTTTCGCCTACAGAATCTCTGCTGGGCTGGGCCCACTATTGGACCATGTCCGACTCGGACATCATGTCCGAGACGGACTGTGCAGATGAGGGGGGGCCTGTTAAGGTTGCCATCCGTGTGGCGAAGAGCCGCTCACCGGTCAATGGTGGTGCAGCGAAGCCAGTTGATGGTGTAATGTCCCCGGTTTTGTCGCTGTCCAACGGCGGGGGGGCAACACCCCGTCAGAGCTGCGATAACGCGGGAAGATCTCGTTCCGTCTATCGGGACATTACTAGCGGGAAATCAGGATTGTCGGAGGCGGATATCTCGCTACCGCGAGTTGGTGGTAGAAAGAGGCCAAGTTATAGCCGCTTCTTTCAGGATCCCTTAGCCACGGACCTGGAAATAACGACAGAGGCAGAAGAGGTGGTAACGGCGCCTTACGCTCCCAAGGTCGCTCGTACTAAAAGGGGCAGAGGAGGCCTAGGACATAGTGTCGGGCTCTCCCAGGCTAGGCGGGAGTTACAAATGTTGGAGGCCGATACTGAGTCAGAGTCTGACCAGGAGTCGGTGATTGCAGAGGCCCCCGAAAAAAGGGGGAAAGGCAAGGGGAAGCGCTCTCCCGAGCCCACTGCCGAGCTCCTTTGCGGCAAGGCCGAGGAAAGTGTGAATGCGCTGTTAGGAGTAACACGTAAGTCCCGGAACTTAAAAGGGACTTACGTGAAAGAAATTAAGGACGCCTCCGACTCGCTCCTGGAGATTGTCCGCACCCTGGCGTCCAGGAAAACCTCGGAGGAGGTGCGTCGGCTTCAAGCCGACAACAAGAGGCTCCGGTGTCAGCTAGACGTCGTTGAGGGTGAGCTAAAAGCCCTTCGTCGGGCCTTTTCTGAACGGGGACTCGAGCGCCCGAAGGGCCGTTGTGTGGTTGCGGCCCCCACGATTGTGGATAACGTCAAACCGGAGGCTGCCGACTCCGAGGGAGACGATTTAGAGGAGCTTCCAGGGGTGGAGCAGCCGGCAGCCCAGCCGGCCAGGGCCGTCCCCGCTGAGGGAATCTCCAAGAGGGAATTCTTGGAGAGTATTGAATTCCTTCAGCGGGAGTTGCTGGCCCAAGTGGGTACAATGGTTTCGGCCCGACTAGAGGGCCTCGAAATAGATGGGCGCCTAATGCCGGCCCCGATTCGCAGGCCACCGCTGGCGTCGGATCGTGTGAAGCAGCCGCAGCCACAACCGCAGCGGCCAGAGAAAACGCTGACGGTCAATACCACTCTTGCCCCACCGGCCAATATGCCGAAAGAAGCAAGAGTGGTAAAAAAGAAGTCTGCGGCAGTCCCGTCTACCTCTGGGGTCGTGGCAAGCACGGCGAATATAGAGGATCCCTGGACCGTTGTCACCAAGCGTGGCCGGAAAAAGCCGGCAGCGGAGGTGACGGTGCCCAAGAGGGCCACCGTGGCGCAAAAGATGCCAAAACTGCCCAAGGCACCACGTTCCCTGGCGGTGGTGCTGGCCCTCAAACCGGAGGCGGTGGCGAAGGGTCTCACTTATAGTGAGGCTATTGCCAAGGCCAAAGCCTCCGTCAGCCTTGGCGCCCTAGGCATAGGGCCTGCCAAGTTCAGGACGGGTATTACCGGAGCTCGAATTATCGAGCTCCCTAAGGAAACATCCCCGTCCCAAGCCGACACGCTGGCCGCAAAGCTAGGGGAAGCGCTAGGGGATGCGGCAAAAGTGTCGCGTCCTGTGAAGACAGCGGACATTCGTGTCGTCGGTTTAGACGACTCGGTGTCCGCTGAAGAACTATGTCAAGTCTTGGCGCAGGCCGGTGGCTGCCCGGCCCACCACATAAAGGTGGGCCGCGTGCATACGGGACTGCGGGGTGTCGGGGCGGCCTTCGCCTCGGTGCCTGTGGAGGCGGCGAGGCGTCTGGCTGATGCTGGTCGGCTCGAAGTTGGATGGAGTTCTGCGTCCATCCAACTTCTGGAGCAAAAGCCCATGCGGTGCTTCCGCTGCATGGGCTTGGGGCACCCCATCCAGCGGTGCCCCTCTGCCAAGGACCGCAGCGGATTGTGTTTCCGCTGCGGCTCCGACGGACATAAGGCGGTGGACTGCGCGGCGGCGCTAAATTGCGCCGTCTGTGCAGACGCCAAGAGACCGGCCAGCCACAGGATGGGGGGTATGAATTGCAACCCCCCGTCGGTCAGGGGCCGTTTGGCCCCGGTAAAGGTGACCGTGGCGCTGAGAAGCCCGGCAACACCGGCATCTCCGGCACCACAGTTAGCACCGGCCGCAGCCGCGGTCCAGAAGGAGCCCATGGAGACCACCAATGCCTAGTGGTCCCATTAAGCTCCTCCAAGCGAACATTAACCACTGCGCCGCGGCACAAGACCTCTTGTGTCAGACTGCGGCGGAGTGGGGAGTGAGTTTGGCGATTGTGGCGGAGCCGTATTACGTCCCGCCACAGTCGTCAAATTGGTTGGTGGCGGCGGATGGTTCCGCCGCCATAATGCGGGTGGCGCGTGGCACAGCCCCCTCTCTCAATTTCAGAGAGAGGGGCACTGGCTACGTTGCCGCCATGTGGGGGAGAATGCTGATCGTCTCAGCGTACTTCTCCCCCAATCGCAGCCGGGCGGACTTCCAAGTCTTCTTGGCTGCGTTAGAGGGGGTCGTCCGTAGGACGGCCCCGGTACCGATGCTAGTTGCGGGGGACTTTAATGCATGGTCCACCGCGTGGGGGTCCTCCCGCACCAATGCGAGGGGTGGAGATCTGGAGTCCTGGGTTCTGTCCCTGGGGCTCCAGATTCTGAATAGGGGCTCCACCCCTACCTGCGTTCGGGTGCAGGGCACGTCCGTGGTAGACGTGTCCTTTGCCACCCCCTCTCTCGCCAATCGAATCAACGACTGGCGAGTTGAGGAAGATGTGGAGACCCTGTCGGACCACCTTTATGTCCGCTATGAGGTCTCCACGGCATCCCAAGGGGCCCCGAACCGCAGGGGCTCCGCAGTGTGTGCCTTTCCTCGATGGGCGCTCACTAAGCTCCGCCCGGACGTGGCGGAGGAGGCGGCGATGGTGCGGGCGTGGTCGGAAGTGCCACCCCACCTCGCCGGGGATGCCGATGGCATGGCGGATTTCTTCGCAGACGATATGAAGGCCGTCTGCCAAGCCGCCATGCCAAGGGCGCAGGCCTGCCCCGAAAAGGGACAGGTGTACTGGTGGATGCAGGAGATCGCGGACTTGCGTACCACCAGTATGAGGGCCAGGCGCGCCTACGTGCGTTGTCGTAGGCGCGCCAGAACTACACCCGACGAGGAAGCTGAGCTTCGTCGGGTGTATGCGGCAGCCAAGAAAGCCCTGCGGAATGAAATCTGCAGGGCCAAGGAGGAGTCCAGAGAGCACTTTATTCAGCTCCTGGACGACGATCCGTGGGGGCGTCCGTACCGAATGGTGAGGGGGAAATTTAAAGCTTCTGCTCCCCCCACCGCAGCCATGGATAGGGGGCTTCTGGACCGGGTGTTAGGAACTCTGTTTCCTGATCCCGGTCCGTTCCAGCCCCCCAGAATGGTCCCCCCGGACACTCCTCCGGTGGAAGTGGCTGCCGCCATCCCTCCCGTGTCGAACGTGGAATTCGACACGGTGAGGAAACGGTTCCGGCGCAAAAAGAAGGCGCCGGGGCCCGACGGTGTCCCAAGTAGGGTTCTGGCCCTCGCCCTGGGACACCTCGAAGAGCGGTTCCGGGCGGTGCTCGATGTGTGCATCGCCTCGGGCCGCTTCCCCAGGCGGTGGAAGGCGGGCAGGCTCTGCCTACTAAGGAAGGAGAGCCGCCCGGCGGATTCCCCGTCTGGTTACCGGCCGGTGGTGCTGCTCGACGAGGCAGGGAAGTTCCTAGAAAAAATTCTGGCTTCCCGCATCGTCGAGCACCTGGAGGACCGGGGGCCGGACTTGGCAGTCAACCAATTCGGCTTCCGCACCGGTCGGTCCACGATGGACGCGGTGGCCCTCCTCAAGAGGTGGACTGAGGAGGCCACAGCTCGTGGGGAGACTGTTGTTGCGGTGTCTCTTGACATCCGCAACGCCTTTAACAGCCTGCCCCACGAGTGCATAAAGGAGGCACTCCGTTTCCACCGGGTGCCTCCGTATTTCCGCGCCCTCGTGGAGGACTACCTAGAAGGCAGGTCAGTTCTCTACGAGGGCCCGGACGGTCGCGTCCATACGTGGGCAATGGCGGCAGGTGTACCCCAGGGTTCCGTACTGGGTCCTCTACTATGGAACCTGGGGTACAACTGGGTCCTGCGTGGCAACCTCCTTCCACGATTGGAGTTCGTCTGCTTCGCCGATGACACGCTGGTCGCAGCGAAAGCGAAAACGGGAGAGGAAGCGGCCCACCTTGCGTCGGTCGGCACCTCCTTGGTTGTCCGACGCATCCGCCTCCTGGGTCTGGATGTGGCCCTCGAAAAAACGAGGGCTATGATATTCCACGCCCCCCGTCGCAGGATCCCATCGGGGCTCCGCGTCCGAGTGGAGGGGGTCCGTATACCGGTTGAGGCGCATTTTAAGTACCTCGGCCTGGTTTTGGATTCCCGATGGAGCTTCGAGGAGCATTTTAAGCTCCTCGCTCCACGGCTGTGCGCCGCCGGAGCCGCACTCGGGCGGGTCCTCCCCAACGTAGGAGGACCAGGATCGGCTTGCCGTCGGCTGTATCACGGGGTAATACGGTCGATGGCACTCTATGGAGCCCCGATATAGGCGGAGTGCCTCTCCCCCCGTACGGTGGCCCTTCTGAGACGTCCACAGAGGGTCATAGCAACCCGGGCCGTGCGAGCCTATCGCACGGTCAGCCACGGCGCGGCCTGTGTTCTTGCGGGCCAAACGCCGTGGGATGTCGATGCACGCGTCCATTCGGAGGTGTATCGGCATCGGGTTGCTGTACGAGAACGGGGGGGACGATCTGCTCCACAGGAGGTGGAGCGAGTTCGTACCCTGGCGCAGAGGGAGGCTCTGCGCCAGTGGGGTGAGGCACTCGGCTCCCCAGCTGCCGGCCACCGGACGATCGAGGCGATTCGTCCGGTTTTGGAGGAGTGGGTTGGGCGCCGGCAGGACAGCCTAACATTCCGCATGGTGCAGGTACTTACCGGGCATGGCTGCTTCGGTCACTACCTGCACCGGGTCGCCCGTCGGGAGGAAACGCCGCAGTGTCACCACTGCGACGCTCCCGACGACACTGCCGAGCACACACTATTGGTGTGCCCGGCTTGGCGACGCCAGCGCAGTGAACTCAACGCTGCGCTGGGAGGCGGAAATCTCTCGCTGCCGAGCATGGTCGTGGCCATGCTCCGTGGCGAGGCGGAATGGGAGGCTGTCGCCTCCTTCTGCGAGGACGTCATCTCGCAGAAGGAGGCCGCGGAGAGGGAGCGGGAGGCAGATCCTCAAGCCGCTCCCATCCGCCGCAGACGGATAGGCAGGCGAAGACGGGCATTCGCACAAGCGATGCCCGTCTAATGACCCTGCCGTGGAGGCCTGCGTGCACGGTTGGCCCCGTGCACGCCGCCGTAAGGCCCTCCGTCTGGGGATTGCCCTGGTGTTCTCGGGCAATCCCCCCTTGGCGATAGCCCGACCAGTTGGTCGGGCTTGCCCGGGCGCGTGGGTAGTGGAGTCGCAGTGTGGACCTTACCTAGCGCGCCCATAAGGGCAGGGAGAACACCGGGGGGTTTTAGTGGGTAGGCCTGGTATTCTGCCAGGAGAGCCCCACACACGCCCGCCGTCTAGCCCACGGCAGGTACGGTGCGGTTACGCATTTCCCCCCGAGAAAAAAAAAAAAAAAAATGGTCAGAAAGATAAGTTGATTTTTCCTGTGGATGCTACTACAAATAACAATATTATATACTACGTTGCTGATACTGAATTATTTCAAGTACTTCACGACGCACATCAGAGTATCGGCCATGGAGGACGAGACAGAATGCTGAAGGAGCTTTCTTCAAGATATAAGAATATAACTCGCCACGATGTTGAACTATTTTTGCAACTTTGCGAACCCTGCCAGCAAAAACAAAAAGAAATAAAAAAAGGGATTGTCGTGAAGCCCATACTTTCAACAGAATTTAATTCTCGCTGTCAAGTAGATTTGATAGACTATCAATCTCAATCAGACCGGGATTATAAATTCATAATGGTCTATCAGGATCATCTCACAAAGTTTGTCATATTAAGAGCCCTGAAAACAAAACGCGCTGAGGAAGTAGCGTACAATTTACTGGATATTTTTACACTGATTGGTGCACCAGCCATCTTACAATCGGACAACGGTCGAGAATTCGCAAACCGAGTGGTCAGTAATCTTAAAATATACTGGCAGAACTTAAAAATTGTGCATGGCAAGCCTAGACATTCCCAAAGTCAAGGGAGTGTCGAACGAGCTAACCAGGACATTGAAAACATGCTTACAACTTGGATGCAAGATAACGATAGCGAACGTTGGAGTGATGGTCTGCGATTTGTACAACTCATGAAGAATAGGGCGTTTCACTCAGGAATCAAAAGAACACCTTATGAAGCTCTTTTTGGGTCGAAAATAAAAGTTGGCATATCTTTGCCTTTTGAGGATACTCACAACCTAGAGAGCGAAGAAGATTTAGAAAAAGTGATGAACTCATCTTCAGAATCTGTAATAGATGCGGCTGAGACATCAGAAACTGAAACAGCTGACACTCAACCTTTACAGGCACCAGATCAACAAAACGCTGCACTCGATAGTTTTAACATCGGTGAGGAAGCTTCAAATGTCCAAAGTGCGCATGATGAACACATGGCTATCCCAAATACTAAGAATGTTGTTGAGTCTACGAATGTCGAAAATCTTCCTTGTGAGGTAAATGATCAAGCGTTACATGATCCGAATTTGGTATCAGTACGAGAGGAGTCATTGAGTTGTGCACTTATATGCTGTGTTTGTTCCGAGGAGACAACAGGTGGTCATTCGTGCAGAATGTGCAATAGGCCTATTCATACTATTTGTGCTGCTCCGGAAGAAAATATTGCAGAAGGTTTTGGATCCAAAGTTGCTTGTCCTTTATGCGCAAAAAACGCCTTTTCGATAGAAAACCGCATCAGAGCCAAAGAGAATTTGATAGTACAAGCTCAGAAAATGCTTAAAACTTCTGAAAAAAAATTCCCTCCCGTATCGTTGGGTACCACTGTACGCATTCCTGTTCCAGAAGTCGATAGAGGTCGTGGTGATGCTCGCAATATACTGGCTGTAGTATTACACAAAACTGATGACGATCTATATCAACTAGGCACAAATCAAGGCGTTGTCAAGACATTGTATTCAAGACAACAGTTCACTGTTTGCCATCAGAAATTACTGCAAGAAGAAGACGTCCCCAATCTGGAAACGACACTCCGTACAGTTGCGACTTTGCAATCTACGGGGACAGGACAGGACTTTGTGAAATGTAGCTGCAAAAAAAACTGTGACTCTAAAAAGTGTTCCTGTGTCAAAAGTAAGGCTCTGTGCTCTTCAAAGTGCCATAATAGTTTGTCGTGTAAGAATAAATAAAACCTACTTTTACTTAAAATTGTGAATGCCTATTAGACCTACTTTTTGTTATAAAGAGAATTGTTTTGTTTGTGAAGTTCAATTACAAAATTACTTATATTATGTTAAAAGATACTTGTAATGTTATGTTACAAACAAGAAGAATTTTAAGTTTCCTGTTATTTTTTTGTGATTTTAAAGTTGATAATAAAGTTTATTTCAAGTAAATACAACATGTTTTATTTGTCCGCTATTTGATAAGTAAGTCTGTTAAGATTTATTGATATTAACCGGCTTACCTAACATTAGTTTAGTCTTAAGATTTATTTATTTTACACATTACCGGTGAACCAGCAGGTATTCTATACAATCCCTAGGAATTGTATACAATACCTAGGTAAAGTATGAAATGGACAATGATATTCATGATATTTCATACATTGCCTGGACGCCCCAGGGATTGTATACATTACCTAGGGATTGTATACAATACCTGAATTATACACATTGCCGGTAACATATATATTTGAGTATGCCATATATATTTCAGATTATTAAGTATCTATGAGTGTAGTATTTTTGTCTCTTTATTGCTTAAGTGCTTCAGTGTTACCCACAATATTCTTCTCTGACGCGTTCACAGGTTGGCTGGAAGAGATCTCTCTAAGAGATAAGTCCACCCTTGCTCACTATTTTTTGTGTTTATTGTTTTGTACTGTTTGTTTTATGCAATAAAGAGTATAGATATATAAAATTTTCGAACAATGCGTACCTAATATGTAGAAAATCAACATGGCGTACATAAAATTATTTTGCCAAGTCTGTCACATAGTGCAAAGAAAAATAAAATCTTTTCTGTTAATGGCGGTGCCTATTTGAATTTCGCCAATCAAGAAGTTTAGACGTTTCAAAGACAAAAGGATCAAGCCATACAACCAATGTTTAAAGCTTTTTTAAGACAATAAAATTTCATGACACAAATATATCTGTAGCTTGGTTTAATTTTTGACCGATTTTCACGAAACCAGTACAATATTTGAAATATTTGAAACTTCGAAAAGTAAGGCGAGATCAATACCCTTTTCAAGGTATTTTTAAAGGTGTTTTATATTTTTTGCACACATATTATGTCTAAAGAATTAAACTCTTTCATCCATTTAAACTATTAAAATTAATTCATTAATATTGATAAATAAAAATATATCTGACTGCAATGATTCTGGGTTACGCGTAGAAGGATTACGGGACTAAATTGATCCTAATGTCTAAAATGATGTATCACTTTTTTTGGAGCCACCCAAGGAACATGGATATCGAACGAAAGGACCTAAAGAGTAGAACACATTAAACCTAACCACGTTGACCTAATTCAACATGACCGCCGATAAAAGTAAGTTTACAAACCCAGCAATATGGGTTACAAATGAAAGGTCTTGATGAGTAAAGCACTATAAACCTAGCAACATTGACATAAATTCAACATGGGCGCCGCTCAAAAAAGGTGGATAAAATTTCGTTTCCAAACCTAGCAATAAGGGTATTAATTTAGAGGCCTTGAAGAGTAGAGCATTATTAATCTAGGGAATTTCCTCTAATTCAACATGGCCACTGCTCAAAAAAGGCGGATAAAAGTTCGTTTCGAAACCCAGCAATATGGGTATCAAATGAAGGCTTTGTTGAGTAGAGCACTATAAACCTAGCAACATTGACATAAATTTAACATGGCCGCCGCTCAAAAAAGTTCGTTTTTAAACCTAGCAATATGGGTATCAAAGGAAAGGTCATGAAGAGAAGAGCACTATAAACCTTACAAAATCGCCCTAAATTCAACATGGCTGTTGTTAAAAAAATGGATAAATGTTCGTTTCCAAGCCCAGCAATATGGGTATCAAATGAAAGGCCTTTATGAGTAGAGCACTATGTATGAACCTAGCAATATTGACGTCAATTCGATATGACCGCTGCTCAAAAAAGGTGGATTAAAGTTCGTTTTCAAACCTACCAGTTATCGGCTTTAAATGAAAGGCCTTAGAGAGCAGAACATTAAGAACCTAGGAAAATCGCACTAAGTTCAACATGGCAAAAAAGGCGGATAAAAGTTTGAATTTAAACCCAGCAATATGGGTACCAAATGAAAGGCCTTGAAGAGTACCTAGAGCACTTCGAACCTAGGAAAATTGTCCTAATTTCGAAATGGCCGCTGCTCACAAAAGGCAGAATAAAGTTAAAACGTTATGGAATGAAATGGAGGAAAAAACTAAACACTTTGTTAAACATTTTGATGGCGAAACGTAGTTCACGGGCACAACTAGTACATATACAATCACTGTGCACGAACTTAAAATAACGTTCCATTACACGTAACTTCAAACACGTATAAAAAAAAACTACGCGTCCCCGCGCGGAGAGGGGGGGCTCGTTTCGAAGGGGTAATTAACCCCTATAAAAACAACCCATCAACAACAACAATCGTATTTTCGATGTACATTGATTTTTTGAAGTAAAAATTGATGTTTCCGTTATTTTGCAACCTGAAACTTACGATGAAACAAAAATATGGGTAACAAAACTTCGATGTAACATTATTTCGATAAAATGTATAAAACATGAAAAGAAATAACGATGAACTGTGTTTGTAGATAAAAAATATTCGAGGAAACGAAAATGCGATGTAAACTAATTCTAGGGTTTGTTAAATATTTGAAAAAAAAGTTCTGCGATTCGTTTTATGGGTAATCAAAATCGTTGAAAGGAATTGCGATAAAATGATGGATTCCCTTTTCTGCTTGGTTTGGTTGGTGGTAGGGTTTCTGATTCCGACTGTCTAACTAGCTCAGTCTTACCTAAGTTTGTCGCCATAATAACAATGTTAATAGCATTGTTGTGTTCCGACAATTAGAGGTAAGATAGCCAGTTCCTCAGATTTTGAGGAATCCAGGTGAAACTCGCTTCCACCTTCGGCCTTATCTTCACTTACCATCAGATGAGACGAAGGCCAAGAGCTTCCCTGTCGAAAGTAAAAAAAATTAATGGCGTCTAATTTATTTATTCTTTACTAGCTGTGCCCCCGACTTCATCCGCGTGGAATAGTAACGACTGGACCGATCTTGATAAAAAGTAATTAGCTATCTATTAGTGAAAGTCCCGTCAAAATCGGTCCAGCCGTTCCGGAGATTAGCGGGAACAAACAGACAGACAGACAAAAAAAATTAAATTGTGTTTTTGTTATTGGTACCCGATATACATTCATACCCATTTAGTAAAAACTTGTTATTTTGAAATTACAAACAGATACTTCAATTTTATTTATTTCTATAGATGTACATAATTTTGCACAAAAGTACATGAGGTAATTTATTCCAGTCATCCTTAGAGTAGTGTAGAGTAAGGAGGATTTAATGCCTGGCACATTTTCTTCCAGTTAACCATAGAGTGGTGCAGAGTAAGGAAGTGGTAGATGTACCGAGAAATAAAATGAGACGACATATAATTTGAATATAAAATTCTAATACATAAACGAAATGTTTAAAATTAATTAATATCGCAATGTATTGCCTGCAACTAAGAAACTCAGATTCCCTCGCTAAAATTCTTCTCAATGAAAAGCCTTCGCAATTTAGAGTCTGTTTTCTAAATCGGAATCTGAAAAAAACCTGTGTCGTCGGATGATCGAACTCCCGTGGCTTTAAGAGCAATAGAATTGAGTATAGCGTTTAATATTTATCTTCTTTTTGAAAGAACCTCCGAATCTTTAATCAGCATCACCTCAGATCACCTTAGCTTAGCTTAGCGTAGAGTTCTTATTACATTAAGCTCCATTAATTAGATTCAATATTATATCAACTCCGTTCTCCCAATCGTGTTTCCTGATATACCCCTCATATCGATGACGTAATCGTCTTGTAGCTGCGGCCGCGCTAAATAGCTGCACTTCAGTCATTGAGCAAGCCGCTATCGGCGCTACTTGTACAGTGTGTCCGCAGGCAACATGTTTCTTGTAAGGCCCTTTATACTTTGCGACTTTTTAAAGTGTTACAGACGCAATTAAAACGTCATGTAGTCGCTATACAGACTTTTGTATATGTGTCGCGTTCGCGTAAAGGACCTTAGAGCGACTAAAGTTTTTTATTATAAATTTGCTTAAGGATATTTACCTTTACTATTTAAAATAGCTTAAGGCCAGGTTTCCCAGGAAATCTACACGTGCACGGTGACTGCTCAATTGCAAGGAAATATAGTTGATAATTGCATAGCTTATAATGTCGCTTACCCACTGTTGTAATCGATTTTTGGAAAACTGGAGTACAAAATAAAAAAAGGTATATCTGCAATTTTCTATATAATAAAAATGCACATCTATTGGTAAAACTTTTACGACATATTTTCTTATTCACAGCTGTTTTAAAATATTAAACAGAGTAATCTTTGAATTCTTTTCTTTCGACTGAAATATTATTAATCATGTTTCTCTCTCTAGATAATATTTAGATAATATGTTCATCGGTAACATATTTGAATTTAGAAACTGTATGTTTTATATGTATTTGTGGCGGTACAATAAATCGAAATTGCTTGAAAACGGGAAAGTAGCGCCTTAAACATAGTGTTTATGTAAGGAATTGGGAAGACAAACAAAATTTGTGAAAATTGTGATGGCTTTATGCCATAAGAGCGTACACTTTTGCCTACAAAAAAAAACAAAGACACGACATTTTACTCCACGACTTTTCGTCTGACATGCACATAATCTATTTTGCTTTCTCCTGTGACAAGGTATCGTCTGCGAGCACGTCTCAGTACTGTGACAGAGGATGGGTTAAGTTCTGCGAGTTTCTTCTCGCTCTCGGCACTGCGGCAGCTAGCGTGCAGCTACAGTTAAAGTTTAGTAAATATCTATAGGAAATATCCTACTGACTACAGTACGGCAAGAGATCGAAGTTCTGTAGTGTAAAGATTAAGGGTGGATAATCCGTGTTTCTCACCTGTTTTTCTCGTAAAGGTTTCTTGAACAAATATCAGAGTCCTGTTCAGACGTCTTTTTTGCTAATTATTTGTGTATCCTGTTAGTTATGGTAGAGAAAGATGTTTAATCTTAATCTTTACTCAATTTTTCTCAAACTTATTTTTTTTGAGATAGAATTGTCCAGACCAGATAGCCTTAGTTCATCAGACATAAGTCTCATGAATTGAGATAAACACATAAAGTAAAAAGAATTGTCCCATGGGGTACCGAATCTGAAACATATTATGTAATAAATAACTTATATATAAGATAATAATAGTTACCTTGTTTGCTTGTTCCAGATTGTGCATTCACGAATATTTTCATATTATTTGTTTAATAACATGAAAATATTAATAAACAAGTATACAAAATATATACTTGTTTATTAATTGTACTTTTATGAACTTTTACACTGCAATTAAATAAATATTGGCAAACCTTTTTTTCCATTACGAGATCTTCCAAAAGTTATTGTACCATTTCAAGCACCAACACAACCGCTCGCCTACCAAAGTTAAATAATGTCAGTATATCGAATGAAAGTTTCAAGCAAGCCGCTATATGGTCCATCAATCGGCCGGCCTACAAGCGGGGTGTATGTTAATTCGGCTGTCACGGGGACATTGAACACGTCACGTTGTCCGCACATATGTCGCTGTTTGCCCACTGACGTTGTTTGCCTCGCTAATTGGCCGGCTACCGGATTCTTAACAACGGTTTGAAGACAGATAGACCTATTCAAATTCAAATTCAAATGTTTTATTGCATACCATAATGTTTACATGGGTTCTTAAGTAGTTACAGTATAGGCACAATTATGGACCCTGATGGGCACAGCAATATAAATGATGAGCTGAGGAGAGGGTAGATTTTTTCATAATCTAAACAAAATGTTCTTGTATTTTTACCCTTTCAGTGTGAATTAGATACAAGTCACGTAGGCTATCTTTAATTAATTTCTTAGTTTTAGTGTTAGTAATTTATTATATCATAAGAATGTATTTATAATGTCTATATGTTATTTATTTAATATAAGTATTTGGTCAAAAAATATTTAACAGGTATTATCAAAAAATATTTAACAGGTATTAACCTGATGCTGGAGTGGCGTTGTCATGTATGAATTTAGTAAATATTTGGCGCCGCTCTCTATTTTCCCTGGATGTCGTGAGAGCCTATTTAGAAAGTTCACCTCAAATTCATTTCTGCCAAGAGTTGAAAAAACCGAAAAATTTACAAAAATTGTTTGCTCATTACAAAGAAACGGGTTGTGGATGTTATCTTATGTAAGCTTAGTTCTATGGTCAGCATTCCGAGCGAGTATGGTAGATACACATGCATTAATGTTGACGTTTTCAGGGTGTATCTTATAAATATTCGAAAGAACAATATTTTTCATTTCATTACATCTACCTGTCTTCCCAACGCATGACCTAACGTAATGTAAACGACAATTACCCCTTGCCTGAGGATACAACCGTGCAAATCAAAGGAATGTATATATTTTGAAATGTAGACTAATATTACCACTACTGGTTGAACAGTCTTAATTTAGTCCGTTTCAACCCTACAAAGACACAGGTTTGCGCGTTCACCGCCAAAAAAATGCTATTTGTCGTATCTCTTCACTTTCAGAACATCCCCTAACTGTCTCAGCCAATATTGATCCTTGATTTCGACATATCGAGCGAAGTCCAGTTTTAATATTCTATCTATCTCTGGATTTGGTTACTAGCGATAGGCATTTGACAAGCTCCATACAAAATACGTCAAAATTCTATCTCCAGTAAGCAAATCCACAGATAGATAGGATATTGAAACCGGTTGAAACCTGTATAGAAGGTTGGTGTGCTTAATAGATTGAAACGGTATTTCACTCCGGCGGCGCACTGCCTAGAGCTTTACAAGGCACAGGTTCGGCCTCATATGGAATACTACCAAATACCAACGTCTCCCACTGGACCGCATTCAACGGAGAGTGACTCGAATCGCCGGCTCCCAGGAAACTTCAAATCGGCACACTTTGGCGCTGCGTAGAGATGTCGAATCACTATGCATCTTCTATCGCATTTATTACGGGGAATGCTCCGAGGAATTGTTTGGATTCATACCTGCTGCCTCTCTCCGCCATCGTTCCACGCAACAAAAAATCCATGCCCATCACTTATTAGATGGTTGGCAGTCCACAACTGTGCGTTTTTAATTAGTTTAACTCAAAGGTTTGTAGCTGAGAAGCTACGACCGAGCCATCTTCGTCGTAGCTATGAGGCTACTACCACACTACTGCGCACGCCACTACGGCGTAGCATGTAGCTTTGACCAGTGACTACGAATTGCATGCTAAAAAATTACGTCTACAGTGCTGCTAATTACAGCGATATTTCTTTTCAAACTTTATGGACGTATTTCCAGACCCATCTCAATGATGAAATGCCTGAAATCTGAATGTCTTAATCTTCACTTTTAAAACAATCGCATATGAGCCCAGCTATGCCATCGATTGATTGTACTAGTAATCTACTTAACCCTATTCACATGTGAAACATAAGTTACGTACGAAAATGTAAAATAAACATCAAACTCGAATAATTTCGCTATCACAGAAACTGTTTCGAAATTCAGGCGAGGCTTCGCGTAATTAGAAATACTCAAAATATTACCGAGCGCTGCCGACGCGAAAACTTAATTCCTTTCATTCCGATGCGTTCCATTTATTACCTGCAGCGCGGAACAAAGCGGCGACGAGTGGACCCGCGAACGACGCTCACTTGTTACGGCAACGAGCGTTCATCATTCGTATTCCCGATACATGCCAAATTAAGCCTTACCTCATCATAATAAAGCCAACCGAAACGCAGTTTCAAACAACCTGCATAACACAATATTCGAATACATAAAATTTTGCTATTTCCAACCTTAATCCCGTTACATAACGAGTTTTCTCGCGTTAATGCAGCTTTCGTTAAAACCACGTTTTGTTGAAGTTCCCGATCGGCATTTTAACTCGTAGTGACTCGCAATAAAGATCATAATAATGACAAACTATATGGTAAATTAAACTGTTATTAAGTTGCCGCGTGAAATGTTAACTGTAGACTTTAATCTAGCGATTATAAGGTGCTAGTGTTGGTGATGTAATGTCACATGTAAGTTGGTGACCTCTGACAAGGAAACTAAGACAAATTTAATTAAAGGTGAGAGTCGTCATATTACGCTTTGTTATTTTTTTAATTTTGTTGCGAACTGCTCAAAACTCTATCATGATTGTGATGTTTTAATATCCTATACTTTGAACGATTTTTTAAAGTTGTTATTAGTTTCGTAAGAAATTGATAAGTTTTAAATTATTAACAATAGTTGCAACATTGTTGATAATATAAATTAATAATTTAACATCAAAATGTACTAATAATAATAAGTTATCAATCACAATTACAATTATGGAGACGCTGCTCTACTGCAGCGCAGGCGGTGCACGATGTCCACGCTCACAGCTTGTATGATTGTGTCTGTCCGTTTATCTGCCTTCGGAGACCGATATTTTAACTACTAACAAAATTCGTATCCACCCACGGTCACAATATTCGCGGAGCCTGATGACGTCATGAACACAGTTTATCTTTCATGTGCTTCTTTAGAAAGATCATACGGAGCTAAACCAATGGCCTCACGCTGCTAACGTGCATAGCCTTTGCGAGCATATCCTACACAAAAAACCGTGTAAGATGCGCAGCATTGAGCTGCGTGAGTGACATAACCGATTAGGATACACGTGTACCAATGAGGTCAATTCATGCGTACCTAGCGTGTCCATGAATTGCAGCGAGTGGAGCAGCACCTTTATTAATACAAACTCTGTCGTAGAAAGGCTTCCACGATGTAGCACGTCAAATGCTACGGACAGTATCGCCTTTGACATGCTACGTCGTAGGTACGACCATTTTTTGTGTATACCGAGAGTCAAGAAGTTCTATGAGCCTTATCACTAATGATGGCTCTCTATTTTGGCGTTTTACTATTTAATATACAATGGCAAGAAATACTCCTGTTGTTCCTTTAATGGAACGACGGCAACGGCAAATAAGCCTTAGAACTTCAATGTTACAAGCTGATAGTATCACACGATGACAAACAAATTAATGACAAATGTAAATGAAATACAATTTTAATAAGATCAAATTAAAAACTATTGCTCAACATTATCCAATATACAATGTGTCGCAAAATAACCCGTAAACACGATATAAATTATCAGAGACAAAAATATTATCAACCTTAGTGCACACTGTCATGTCAGAGAACCGAAGCAACACACCTGTCATTCTGCGTTAACTCTTTCGGCCTTATTAGTAAAAATTTTATTCCTTGGATCACCTCGGATTAGTTATTCCGTGTTTTGTCTTGTTTCCGCACATGTCTGTTGTCATATGTCAAAATAAGACAAAACACGGAGTAACTAATCAGAGGTGATCTAAGGAGTAAATTTTTTATTAATTAGGCATTTAATTTTACTGAAATAGTACAAGAGTGTACAAGAGTGCAAGAGTGAAAAAAAAAATTTTTTCTTACCATTTCCACTTTACGGGTATTTTTGTAAAACCTTGTATAATAAATCATCAATATTTGATTCCTCCGACTTTCGTTTATGTTTGCTTTACCATTAAATATCATTGTTTAAATCACGAGTTGACATTGATTTTATTACTCTGGTGCACGTTCACCGTGGATTTAATTACTTAAATAAATTAAATAAATCATTAGTAAACAGTAAACAATCAAATAATATCGTTGCATTAATATTATGGTAAATAACGATTTCAAGTGTTATTTTGATCCAGCAGTTCATCTACAAACAGTAAAGGGTAGATGCTGTCAGGGCGGGCGCGGGGGCGCGGGCGGTCTGAAGGCCGCTGTGTCATAAACACGCCGCTTCCGTAACCTGTTTACAGCTCGCGTGATTTGATTTGTCTATCGTAATAAGTGTATTTTTAACGCCTGCGAAAAAGGTTAAGTTTATTTCGAACAAGTGGGGCAGTATTTGCAATGGGGACCAATCCGCATTGGGCCAGCGTGGTTGACTAAGGCCTAATCACCCTAACATAGGGTAGGCTCGAACCCCTCGGTGGGGACGTATATGAGCTGTGATGATGATGATGATGATGGGGCAGTATTCGACTCTATTTTTTTTCAAATTTCACAAATATTTACTTAAAAAATTCTAATGTTATATTGGGGCTACTGAATTATAAATACTATAAAAAGCTTTCTGGCAATATTCAAATGTGCAGATGTATCATGCAGATGGCATGATTTGTTTTTGTTTCGTAAATACTTACTTTGATTATATGATTGGAATACCTTCTATTCTTAACTTTTTTTTTATAGCTATGCTACGCATATAACATGTTACATACTCCTTGTTTGCGTCAGTAGAATTAAGTAATTTTCGACCTATTTATATTGTTGTGTGACTTTGAATACGTTCCCAGCTAATGTATTATATGCCCATTTCTTGTATTATTGTATATTATTTTTTCATTATTACATTTATTTAATAAAATCATACAGTTTTCATTGGTTCGTTCTCGATTCCGTCTATTTCAAGGGGTATGAAAGCAAGTTTTACCTGAACTCTTCAGTCTCAGGCGAACTTAGCAAATTGAATTTGACATCTTGAAAATTTAACTTTAACAAAATATGACCTAAGAATAAGCAGGTTTTCTTACAAATTTTTGCCTTTATACAATTGAATTGGCAAGCAAGCAGGCTGCCCACCTGATGGTAAGTTGTGATCACCACCAGAGCTCATACACGTCCCCACCGAGCTCGAGCCTATATACCCTATGTTAAGGTGTTTAGGCGTTAGTCAACCACGCTGAAGGCGTTATTCAACCACGCTGTAAGAAAGAAACTTAAAATTTGTCCAATAAAAGAGATTGACATAAAACTATGATAAGAAATGGCCAGACGGTCCTATCTCATTTAAAAGCTTCTATAAGATATTGCAACAGAAGCGCTAGTTTTCAGATGGGAACATTTGGGACGACATTATGTAAGTGCAGTACATAAACAAACAAAAAATCATTCATTTTTTTTATGTAAGGCCCGGCAAATGACCTCCTCCCGCCTGATGTTAAGCGGTGAAAGAGGCCCAAATGAGTTGACAGATAGAGTAGGGACGACATCCACTATCCTACCTGCCCGCCCCTTGCGGGCCTAAAAGATGCTTTTTCACACCTCTTTTGAAGGAACATATAATAATACCCATAATAATAATAAGGCTGAATCAGATAAGAAGAATTAGTATCTGAGCCTGGCACACGAGGTTACCGACATGTGGCGGGTGGCGTCCACTGAGATCATACCAGTCGTAGTCTCAACTAACGGCCTTGTCCCAAATTCTCTTCATGACCATCTAAAGAGATTGGGACTGCGTGACGAACCATTGATAGCGAGGCTCCAACGTGCGGTATTACTCGATAACGCTAGGATTGTCCGCCGATTCCTCTCTTTGTCGCCCTGACTCTCGGCCGCCTCTACCGTGGGGTGATCTCCCCTCCCTTGATTTGTCGAGGGACCGGGAAGAAATAAAAATTAATTGCGCAATAATAATAAAGTCTTTATTTCCCAACCCATTGCACACAACCCATTGCAATAAAAATAAAATACAATAAAATAATAAAAATGCAAAAAAGTGCTATACTATTTAGAAGAATCGAATTTATTTTAGATAATATACACAATGACACACATAATTATTTACGGTGTGCGTTCTGGTGGACAGAGATCCAGAATCTATAGATAGGACAACACAGATTTTCGGTCAGGCATTTTATTATACTATTGTCCGATTTCCGTATTCTGTACCAAAAGGACGCCATATCGGATCGAACAACAGCAAAGAAATCGGGAACCCGTGCATCGGCAAACATGCCCGACGCGTTGCAAAATCTGGGTTTTCTCATAAGGATGCGAAATGCGTCATTATATTGCACCCTTATGGTGCCGTGTGCCGCTCTTGTGTACCTTATCCAGGGCTGGCATGTGTACAGTGACATGAAATAAGCCTTGAATAAGGACACTTTGACATCTTCAGAGCAATTTGCAAATCTGTGCGCGAGCATATTACACCTAATGGACAGGTTCCTTCTCTCTCTCTCCATATCCAAATTGTCCGTCATATTACCGGTCATAATATGGCCCAGATACCTGAACTGCTCAACAACCCTCACCGGAGAATTCAGCAAAAATACATCCGGTACAATCTCAGGACTTCTTCCGGCGCGAAATACAAGCATTTCCGTCTTGGCAACATTGTACTTCAAGCCATGCTTAGAAGCGAAATGCTCACGAGTATCCGCGCAAATGACTATTATACAGAGTCTCCCGTGGTAAATTACTTAGTCTAAAGCCAAAGCCCTAAGGTTAACTCGTAACTTCGCTTCCAGCTCCGAATTGGATTAAAGTCTGCTTCATAAGTATGCGTGTAATTAGTGTGTCATGAATTGCGGGCGGTCTCCTAGGGCGGCGAGGGCGGGCGGCGGTAATTAAAGCATTAACAGCCCAAATAATCCGGCACAATATCCCTGTTATAATGCGTGTGTGGGCAGAGCGAAACTTTTTTTATATACTCGTACATTAATGTTGGCAATTTTAAAATTTAAGAACGGTCGAAACATGGTGTATTTTTCTTTTTCAAATTTGGTTTCAAGAAAGTTTTTATAAAGATGAAAATACCAAAAGTGCCTTTTTAATTTTTCTCCTCGAAAAATTTTCTAAATGACTTGAAGTCAATTGGTACTCTGTTACCAATATTCGATGATGTTTCGATTTTTTTCCAAAACAATTTTATTGAGCGATATGATCGGACGCTGCAAGGGTGCCCGAATGGCTCGGGCGCATTGATATAGTTATAAATTCCGGCGAGTGAAAAGGCCACCGGCGTTTATGAGTTCCGGGCGAGGCTCGGTGCACTAAATGAGATTTACACTTGCATCAGCTGTTGTTACCGCAGGCTGATTATTGCAATAATCCTGCCAGTACTATAAAGTGCATTCATGCAATTACGTCATCGCTATTAACTTATCTCACAAACGCACACTAAGTAATACGAGTAATATTGAGTAAAAATTTAAAAACCCCCGACAAATTACCTCCAAAAATTAAAAAATAAAATGTGTTGGTTGGCCCTTTAGTCGTCACGGGGGACCGCAATTAATATATCATTCCAGCAGCCTGGTGACGAAAACTACCTTCGAATGCAAAAAGTTTTGTGCTTATGGACAAATAGTGGAGCCCTTTTGTACCTAGGCATTCTAGAACCGTAATAATGTGATGAAAAGTTGAAAAGTTAAGTGTCGAGTACAAATTATCGGGTCTCTTGTATTTGTGGATATCGAACATAATGTTACGCCGATGGTATAAGAAACTTCCGGCATGGTTTTCTTGGCCTTAGAAGCGTTTTCAGCAGCCTGAAAACGCAGTTCAGCGCGTTTCAGGAGGTGCTCTATCACATACTAGAATATCAAAATTTTACCCAAGTTGCCGTTGTTTTCAGGCGCCTGAAACATGTTTTCAGTCCGTTTCAGGCTACCCTCTATCGAACCACACCATAACTTGAAAACCCGTTTTCAGGCGTTTTCAGGACCCCTTATGGACCTTTGAAGCACACTTCGATATATGACTAAATTTTCAATAGGAGTGAGTGAGATAGCACTATAAGAAAGAGACAAAAATACTGAGCACCTTCCAGAGATAAAAGATAGATCGAGATGCATCTAGAAACTTCTAGGCGTGCTGACAGAGAGAGATAGAACATGCTCATAAAGACAAATATGATCGGTACGGAATCTTCTAGAAAGGAACCTTCTCGAATGTCTCGGAAGTTCACCGGTCTTACTACATAAGCGCGAAGGTTACCACGGAACTTTCAAGATGAGAAGATAAACAATCGATTGGGTACGGAATATTCGAGAATGGAACATTCTTGAATGCCCCGAATGTTCGTAAAGCGCGTAGGCGAATGCAGACGGACAGTTCTTTTCAAGAGAGCGAACCGAGCGGATCAAGCGATACATAGTGAAGAATTCTGTGTGCTCAGTGCTTAGTAACGTGTTACAGTGAAGTGATTTGTGTCCATAGTGTTACTGTAAAGTTTTCAGTGATTGTAAAGCAGTTTTCAGTGCTAAGTAAAGTTGCTTAATTGGTGCTTAATTAAATCTTATCTCTAATTGTCGGTGTTTCGCGAATTTTCTATTGAACACCCACCCCACAAACGTAACAATAAGAACGTCGAACGTCGGTGGCGCTGTGGATTCGTCACTGGTTCTCTATCTATCTCTCTATCAGACCCCGGACCTCCCGATTAGAAATAATCGGGAGGTCCGGGGTTCGATATCGCGGTGTACCAATGTGTTTTTCGTTTTTCAAATTTCATATATACATTTATCCGAAGCTCCTACAGTGAAGGAAAATATCGTGAGGCAACCTGCATACATCTGCGAAGAAATTCAAGGATATATGTGAAGTCGACTAATCTGCACAGGGCCAGCGTGGTTGACTAAGGCCTAAACACCCTATTCAAGGGCAGGCTCGAGCCCCTCGGTGGGGACGTATATGAGCTGTGATAATGATGAACATAAGGACACAACACAAGGAACAGGATGCATTGTTAATGAAAGGTGATACGTGGGTACGTGGCTGAATATTAAAGCAGAAAGGAGCACAAGCACACGCACTTAGCCACAGAATAACTAATTATCTTATTATTAACTTCTTAACTTTAAGCTCAATCCACACATTTCCGGCCGGGACCTGGACGGGACGTGTTCCGTCAGTGGCTTGAAAAATATTATTGAGTATATTTTATATGAACTCGTTTACACACGTCCGTGTCCGGGCCGGCGACGGAGCTTCAGTGCCCGAGCCGACACCGTGACGTGCGCCCGTCCACTGATATTACCAGTGCACGTCCGAGTTTTATTAAATAAAATAAACGACGAGATTTAAACAAAGTCCTAATGCATATTGGTTTCCGTAAATGGCGCTTAAGAGGTACAGATTGAAGTTGGTGACCCTGACGTGGCACGGATCTTGCCTTGCCGCGGACACGGCCCGGTCACGTCCCGGGCACGGCCCGGATGTGTGTGGATAGACCTTTATACAGCTTTGTCCATAATACAAGATCACTGTAATTCAAGTCACATTGAAACAGTCACGTATTTAATACAAAATCCTAAAACATTGGACATGCCTATAAAATTTAAAGGTTTCCTTTTGGCTGTCCTGGGATCCTATTACCAGAATCCGACTTGGTGACCGTGGGACCACCTTGGGGGTACATACTCTTCCGAATTCGAAAAGAATTTCGAAAATCGTTTCACAATTGGCGAAGTAATTGGTGAACATTCATAGAAAAAAAACAAAATAGATAGGTAGGTACAGTCGAACATAAAACCTTCGCCTTTTTTGAAGTCAATTAAAAAGGCTCATCATTTAACCTAACCAATACAACATTTTTAGGAACAAACCGAATATTGCTACGGCTCGCCCCATACACCCTCAAAAAAGCCGGACCGGGTATCACTACGATCTTCAATCGGCCAGCAGCCACCAATTTTAACGCGGCGTTATTCGTTAACCCGATATGGGCGCATTAATCTAGTAATAACCGATTCACGCCACGCGCTGATTACGCCATTTTTGTAGTTCATATTTTATTTAATTGGCGTTCAACAAAGCCCGTTGGGGGATGCGGCGCTCCAATTTGTAACAGTTAAAATGGCCGTAAATAATTAATGGCGTGATAAATAAGGCTGATAATTCTTTCGGGTCACGCGGTGGCGTTTATTTGTTTAATCTAAATGCTAATTGCCGGGGTCCGGCGGACGCTGCCGTGGTCAGAGGACGAGCTGGTCACCATGTCGGCGAAGTATGGCAGATCATGTCATTAACATCATAGGCATATCCTTATCTCAATATTGTGTGGAGTCTGACTCCACACATTATTGAGATAAGGATATGCCTATGATGTTGATGAGTTTAATGAAAGAAGAAAACGTATACGCTGCGTAATATGGTGGAAATTTTTTGCTTGGTTTGGTGATTGGTAGGGCCTTTGAGACCGCCTATCTAGCTACCACCGTTTTACCTAAGTTGTCGCCATAATAACAATATTATAGCATTGTTATGTTATGTTCCGCCAATTAAAAGGTAAGATAGCCAGTTCCTCAGTTGTTAAGGAGTCCAGGTGAAGCTTGCTTCCAAGTTTTGCCTTATCGTCTTTTACCATCAGGTGAAGAAATGAAGACCAAGAGCTACCCTGTCGTCTGTTAAAAAAATCCTTTAACTATCGTTTCTTTCTTGGCTCTTTCTCTACCCTTATTACCGCCGTGTCATCAGCACCATCGTAAAATGGTTTTGTTTAAGATCCTAACAAACCGTAGCTAGCTAAATAAAATCAGTTATGATTTTGCATATTTATTAACTAATTCATTTTTCATTTTCAACTAATTATTTATTTTAACAAGACTATCGACAATTACAATGGGTCTCATAAGAAGGCTTAAGGTCACAAACGACAATGGAGAGGGCTACACTCTGAGTTTTCTACGTGATCAAATTAAGTAGGTATGATGAGATCCGTAATAGAATTAAAGTCACCGCCATAGCCTAAAAATTGTGCCAATGGACAGGAGACCTAGCTGGCAGGACTGTGACTGAACACGATATTCTATTGGCGATGCAAAATTTAAGACAAACTCTTTGTTTGATGTTTTTATTGAATAGTAGCGACTTATATTGAAATAAAAAGATATATTTAACCGAATTATCTGTTTATTATTTAGAACACACTCGGAAGCAATATCAATCGAAAGATATAAAACAAGACGAATGACAAATCAAATCTGTCAGCGGAGCATAGTCATTAAACATAGACAGTAATTCCTTTTTACTGGTTCCATCATTATAACTATGAAGATTGTTTTGTATTAAAACCTTTCTATAATTCAACACGCTCCCCTCAAAATAATCTTCTAACCTAAAGTCAAATATACAACACATTTGTACCAAAGCCTAGTATTCAACAAATATTCCTTCCGAGTGCTTGCCTGGGGAATACAATATGATCCAACATTTGTTGCAAGGATTAGGGAAACCAGGAAAACCTAATCAGATCATTTCATCTTAAATATTCAACAAAAATAACATTCTAACACTATATCACACTAACACAATAGCGTAACACATATCTACATATTCTAAGCACATTTTCTCATTTGTTGAAAGGTAGAGGACGGTAACGGCTTAGGCAACACGTCAGCCAGCTATTGACCTGTAGAAATATATTTCAATTTAATAACATTTTTCTCAACTTGCTCTCTCGAGAAGTGATACTTGATGTCAATATGTTTAGAGCGCTTATGATTAGTGGGGTTATTATTAGCAATGCCTATTTAGTCGTTATTGCCCTCATATAAAATGATGGGTTGTTCAATTTTCATTTGATACTTTGTGGTAACCATAATGCTTCTTTGACAGCCTCATACAAAGTCATGTATTCGGCTTGTGTAGATGAAACTGCCACTGTAGTTTGTCTTTTTGTGCACCAAGTTATTGTGCAACTGTCATATAATTGAAACAAGTTGTAGCCAGTTGTACTTTTCCTGTCACTAGTATCCTGACTACACAGAGTCTACGTAGCCACTCAGGATGTTTTCATACTAACTTCTTTTGTAAGTTAATTTCAAAGAGATGGTACCTTTAAGATATCTTAATACCCTTTTAAGGCATTGCCACAACTCTTGATTATTATTATTAGTATAGCGGCTTAAGGTGTTAACAGAAGTACTTAAAACTGGGCGTGTGCAAAGCATTACATATATTAAACATTCTATGAGGTTTCGACAGGGAGCACCATGGTTTCTGAGTTTAGAGCTTCATAATTCAATTTGGCTTTAGTGGGAGTACAGACAGGATTACACTCACTCATATTAAAATTTAAAATTATTTGAATAAATCTACTGTATCTGAATATCTTGTTACTTTTATACCAAGGAAGAATTTTACCTCTTTTAGGTCAGTCATTTCAAATTTAGTCATCAAATATACTTTAAAACTAAACATTGCTTGAATATTTGCACAAGCTATACCGAGATTATCAACATATAAAACTATTTATATATTTTTATTTATTTCCTTTTTGTGCAAACTAGAAATACAACTATCTACTGCAGAATTTGTAAAACCCTTTTCAAGTAAGGATTTTTCAAATACTTCAAACCAGCATATTGCAGCCTGTTTCAACCCATACAAGGCTTTATTTAACTTACATACTGTATTATTTTCAGTTACGATACCTTGAGGAGCATTCATATATAATTCCTCTTTTAACTAAGATGCCATTTAAAAATGCAGTCTTAATATCCATGCGATAAATATGTAAATAATTTGATTCGCAAAACATATGATAAAACGAAAACTAAATATTCTAGCTATTGGCGTGAAAGTTTCATTGTAATATTTTTATTTTCTGGTCTCGGCACTAGAGTCCACGTGTTATTACTTTTGAGGGAGTTTAGTTCATCATTTACCCCTTTTTCCACTGAGCTCTATTATCTAGACACTTTATCTCATCAAAAGACCTTTGAAGTACCTTTGAAGAAACCGACTGAGCACTATACAAGTACTCTTCGTTCACAGCTTTATACGATACGGATGGTCGACCTTTTATCCTTTCACTCCTCTTGGTTAAATGATTGATCAATTTAAGAAACTTGATCATTAACAGATAATGGATCTGAAATTCTATCAGAAGTCAGTGGCATTTTATTACCTAATTTACGAATTATAGAAACACTGCCTTGTTCATCAATATCCGATATTATTGATTTAGGTATGCTAGAACATTGAGACTTTAAAGGTACTGATTTCAGCCTTATCAGTTTCACCATGAGAGCATTCACCACTACTCCCATCAGGCTTCAACGATGGCCTGGTGTCAACAAAATTAGTCTCATCAATAATAACGTCCCTGACAGTTTCAAATCTTTCACAATCTGTGTTCCATACTTTATAGCCATTTGGGTGATAACCTACCAGAATACCCTTCCATGACGTTTCGTCAAATTTACCTTTACTTCTTTTGCTATGTACATACACAGTTGAACCAAACACCCAAAGTGTTTTTATATTAGGTTTTCCATCATGCCCCATTTCATATAGTGTTTTGGTTAGTTCTAAATCCCTTGTTGGAGTAATATTTATCAAATGTACTGCAGTTAATACTGCCTTGCCTCAAAAATATTTCTCCAACTTTCCATTAAATGAGCTTTTTCAGTAATAGTTCTAACCATACGTTCCGCTACACCATTTAACTGTGGAGTTCGCAGTACTGTTAAGTGATATGTGATACCTTTTTGTTTACAGTAATCTTTTATATCACTAAACAAATATTCACCACCGTTATCACTGTATAATTAGTATACTAATTTCGAATTGAACTTTGCTTCACCTTTCGCGACAAAGTCTTTAAACGCCGAGAATAGGTACATCTGATTTATAATGTAACAAATGTTTCTGTCGCAGCATATGAATGTGGTCTAAGGTACCATAGCCTTTTATTATTTATAGTACTTTCCTTGTTCTATACCTACTTCGATATTGTTTAGTTGTATTTGTATATCGAACCATAGTTTAACTAGTACCACTGATGGTACTAACAATACAACAATATCCATGTAGGGATACACCAATATTAATGATGGTACAGTAAGCTCCCATTCAAGCTTTCCATTTACACTGCAATGTCAAATTTATCTTACAAGAACTCATTACAGACACCGGGACAGGTGATAGTAAATAAATGTTTGTTAACAAGATAAATTATTAAATAATAAATTAATAAAATTATACACCACACAATACTGTGTAAATCGATCAACAAATAACACAAAATAATTTGCGTTGTCAATTGTTGAAGGAGTGACAGGGCCTGCTACATCAGAGTGTACAATAATACATACTTTTGTCCTTTTGTTTATTAAAAGGTAGCCGTCGCTGTTTTCCCTAAATACAAGCTTCACATAAAGTAGGCGAAACATTTTCAATTTCTTTTATATCACCAATCATTTTATGACCTTTTAATTCATGATGACTTTACCATCTTTAATTACGTGAACTCCATCCTGGGCAAAGATTACCGTCAGCCCCGCTTGCTGCATCCTGGCCACAGACTGCAGGTTGTACGGCACCTCTCGGCAGTACAGCACGTTCTCGAGTACTCTTCCGGAGTACTCGAGAACGTGCTGTACGTTCTCGAGTACTCCGGAAACGCCCATGTTGCTGGTGACCTTAATAGATCCACGTTTCGTAGCTGAAATAAATTCACTCTTTTTAGTCACCGTAATTTTTATTAGCTCATTAAAATTTTGCCAACAAATGAAGATATCATCCCTGTTGATAATATGGTCCGATGCGCCAGAGTTCAGTATAAATGATAATTTATTACGATCTTTTTCTTGTTGGTACTGTCCAGTCATGAAAGCATATTCAGAAAAATCATCTGATGTTGATGTGGATGGTTTATTCGTTTCAACAGCTTAAATAGTTCTGGTTCATTCAAAGGCAAATTTTTGGTTATTTCTTTTATAATAATAACAGTCTTTCTTCACGTGTCCATTTCGCCCACAATGATGACATTTTACAAATTCGTGTCTGTTCTGTGTATTTTTTTTTATTATTTTGGCGAGTAGACGAAGGCTTTCTTTAAACTTTCTTTTATTGGGCCGGTTAATGTTTACACTGAGAATTTTGGAACTTATTTTAGAATTTTCACTTTTAAGTTTAATTTCGTGATCTAATAATCTGATTTTAACGAGAGTAGTCCGGTTGTTTTTCTCCCATGCATTACTTCGGGCTTGTGGAATCGGTTCGTCTATGTCTCTTAAAATTTCCATCTCACTCAATAGAGAACATATTCTAAATTTCCATATTATGCTGTATTTTTCACCATCGAATTCTTTTATATTTCTCTTTTTTTAGTTTTGAAGAAACCATTGCTTACGAAATTTTTTTTTCAAATAATTGGCAATCTAACATTGTCTAACATGAACATGAACACGTCACACGAAAATTTTGAAATTTTGAATTTTGAAAAATTTCACGAAATCACAATATGAAAAACACGACCCTGGGCCCATAACCTATTGAATAGTAGCGACTTATATTGAAATAAAAAGATATATTTAACCGAATTATCTGTTTATTATTTAGAACACACTCGGAAGCAATATCAATCGAAAGATATAAGACAAGACGAATGACAAATCAAATCTGTCAGCGGAGCATAGTCATTAAACATAGACAGTAATTCCTTTTTACTGGTTCCATCATTATAACTATGAAGATTGTTTTGTATTAAAACCTTTCTATAATTCAACAGTTTTGTCCATAATTAAATTCGCAAGACGCACTAGATCTTATAATATATATGTAGAATGTTATACTTATCTTTGGCGGACTCTGTAATAAGTTACGGATTGAGTAGTTATGGCCGCACCCATAAAACTAATATTGATAACATATACAAACTTCAATTAAGTATACTAAAAAAGATTGTTCCCAAGTACAAAAAAAATAATTACCAAAATGATGACGTTGGATTGTTTCGTCACTGCAAAGCAATATCAGTGTTTAATAAAATAAACATTTATTATAGTTGAGGGTTTCCAAAAAAATCCTATGCTGCGTGTCAGAATGGGACCTGAAAACTTAAGGAGCCTTTAAGATGTTTGAGACCCCCAAATGTACAAATTACTATGAGGAGAGGACGTGGGAATACATGTTGCCGAGTATACTGTATACCCTTCCGGGGGACTTTATCAAAAAAATGTTGAATGGCAATGAAAGGAGCTGCAAGGGCTACTTTATTCTTATTATCTGTGGCAGTAACAGGTGTGATCTGGTGCATTAACATTTCTTTTTTCCTTTTCTGTTGTGTTTGAGTGAGTGTGCGCATTCCATCGCGCCACATATAAACCCATACGGGGTTTTCGCTGGGGCGATGTTTTTCGTGTTAATTATTGTTACCACTTATTTTAAATAAAGAGAAAAAAAAGATATGGTCTAACTAAAACAGCAATGTTTAAATGTAATCTAAATAACAGATGAATCTCAAACTCCGCGCAAAAATGGAAAACAGTTGTGCCAATCTAACAACAAAAAAAATGAATTTGGAACCATAAACAAATCATTCATTCCCGAAAAAATAATTATGCAGTATTATGCAAAAAGAAGTATTCTGCTGACATGTAAAGTTAATACTTTACATCATTTATACGAGTAAGTTATGAGTGATTGTACACAATTATGCATTATTTAATTATTTACTATATTTATAGGTTAACTTAGCTGGCCGTGTTTATTATTATGTCATGTCTATAAAGTGGTATGCTACGTATCCTTACATATTATAAAACAAAGCCGCCCCCCGCCGCGTCTGTCTGTCTGTTCGCGATAAACTCAAAAACTACTACACTGATTCGCAATTATAAATAAGGTAACCTACTCCTGTGAACAATTTTCGATTTCGGCTGGAGTTATTATAGTAGGTGCGCTTCTCTATGCCCTCGCTTCCATAATATGGATTAATCGACACGCTCACGCAGAATTTTAACGAGCTTTAATTTATTTAGCTAACATCTACCTAGTGCATACCTACCTACACGAGTTCATGGAACTCCAGACAACGTCAATTGACAATGAAAATTGAAGCTACAACATCCTAACATAAAAGTATTTATAATATTTATGTGAGATTTGAACAGTCGCCTCGTCGCCGGGTCGGGTGAACGATGGCACTGTTTAATTTACGGGGCTTAATGAATGAACTACTTGTCTCCGGGCAGCAGTTTGCGTTGCAACGCAAACGAATCGTCAACTCGTGCCGCCTAGGGTTGCCGCTGTTGCTGTGAAATGTCGTAAATTTTATAAATTATATTTACATACAAAAGTTCAAAATCAAAAATCTTTTCGACACTGTCTAATTAAACTCAATTTTTTTCGTCCATCTATCGCATGTCGCATTACACAAAAACATGAGATCTTTAATTTCACTACTTCATATAGGTACGCCAGGATTGGTCTATCTATTCGTAAGATCTTCGACTTTAGGCGCTTAACACATTGCCGCCGCATCCCGCTGCGGTGTACGGAGGGACGAAAACCGCATGCGGCTGCGGCGGCACGGAACCGTGCCACCGTACGGTTTGCTCCGTATCGTCTATGCACGACGCCCCGCATCACCGCATTATCTATGTCGAGATCTATTACGCGTATGCACGTCCTTTCTACGCAAAAATCCGTACGATACTGCGGCACAGTGTGGCATATCTACCCCGCGGACCGCACCGCATCACCGTCCGGGAGTGCGGTGCCGTCGCGCGCGCCGCACAACCGCACGGGCATGCGGTGTGAGTGTGTTATACCCTGCGGTTTTGTATACAAATTAAGATTCTTCGGTCAAAATTAAAAACCGCAGCACCGCACACCGGAGCGGTGTCCGGTGCAATGTGTTATGCGCCTTTATCTGTGTGGCAGTGGTTCGATCGATTCTGGTGTAGAGCGTTATTTTTTTCACAAATTTGTTTCGAAAAAAGTTTCACTTGCATCGTGGTTTTATAAAACTACACAATGATTTTTATTTAAAGCATTGAAAACAATTTCTTTGTAAAAGGTTTAAGTAATTGCTTCAATATGGTTCACACCCCTGGGGGACGGCGCAAGTGGAGACGGCGGCATCCGATGCGCTACTCACTATGTTATTCTGCGACATATTTTATACCAGTCGTTTGTTGTATATAACTGCGTTCACTGTCCATATCATGAAACAGCGCTTACTGCCTCAGCATTGTACATCGAACTACGTATTCTCCGCTTAACATTCATCTTTAATTAACCCTAGACAGTAAGCCGACTACTCACACTGCTAATTTTACAATTACAACTGTAAATTGTGTTGGATTGCCTTTCCGTCGTTATCTAGCCGGTGGTATAGGCGCTGCATTTGTGTTGTACTTAGTTATGAAACGTTTGTTTTTTTAACTGTACCGAGGTTTAGTGATTGAGACCACTTGGTTCGATTCCGGAGGTCTGGAGTTCGTGTCTCCACTGGGGCTGATAATCGCCTTTTCAGTTCGGTTGATTCTTCTAAGTCTTCGCTGGCTAGCGCCGTCTTATCAGTGTTCTTGACAACAACGTTGATAGCGTCGATGTTCCTCAGTTGTTGAGTCCAGGCGAAGCTCGCCTGGACTCATCGTCACTTACCATCAATTCAGGTGAGACGAAGCCCAAGCCAAGAGTTTCTCTGTTAGCCAAGAGCTTAGTGTACAATAGAGTCATCAAACATTGTGAGGAAGTAACACATCAAACTGTCAAAGATGCTAGATTATCAGTCACTAAATGGTTAGCTAAATTGTCGTATGCTGACACTGAAAATCTACTGGTCATGATAAAGTAGGACATAAAATTACATTTACTCGTCCACTTAATTATATTAATTTCATTTTAGCTTTATTCTCTAAACTTCACATCGAGTACAACAGGCCATTTGGAGCTGATGTCTTGTTCACTGGAAATCGTATCCTGATTCACGCGACACAGGCTTCGCCTAGTGCGTGGATCGTTAGGCAAACTCTGAAATACAATCATGTCTTCTCAAACTTGTATGTTGTACTTGTATTCTGTATTAAGTTATTTATAAGCTTGTCACTTGTTTGAGTTAAATAAATTATTTTCATTTTCATTTTCATATGTAAAAAAAGATTCATTACCTATAATAATATGACTGAGTGTAAATTGTAAAACAACCTGACACAAATATTACTTCCATTTACTGTCCTACTTACCTACCTAACTTAGGCTAAACTTTGCAAGTTAGGTTGAATATATAAATGGAAGCAAAGATACTGCCGACAAACGGTCATACAGTTTGGCAGACGTTTTTGTAAAAACTCGTATTCCAACATACTGAAAAAATGATTTGTTTATTTTATTTATTTTTACAAAATGCGTGTGCGCGACGGGAGCTGTGTACACAGGCGTAGTCGCGATACCGCTGCGAACGTTGCGCCCCGAGCAACTGTGACGCACCGAGCATATCAAACGATGATCTTCCGTCATCACATCACACGGCAGCGAACCGAACGAGAACCGCGTTATCAAGCGGATAATATTTATCTTAACTATGTACATGGCTCGTCGCTGTTTATGTATTAACGTGACATTCCAACTAATCCGTCACACCGGGTTGACCTGGATTTTTGTGGCCCAAATTTGGCCAAAATTAGGCACTGGATGCTAGAATTAGTGGTTCCATATTGAGCATCAAAAGGGGAGTTCAGCGAAGTACTGCAAGCGATATAACTTTATTAAAATAGAATTAGGGACTCTAGTAACATGACATCTAGGGTAGAACCTAAGAAAATTAGATAATAGGCAAGACTATAAAGAGTTCATACCCTATCATCTAGCTAAGACCCGGAGACTTTAGGTGGCACAGGGGTTGAGATATCGATAGGACAGATAGACAGTTTTTAAATACAATTGACTCGGGTCTATTTCGCGGTAAACAATAACTATATTGACATACTGTTAACGTCGGGAGTTAATTGTATTTAAAATGTGGACAAATCGCGGAAGTCTAAAAACTTAGATAGACAGTTTATTTAAGTACATTTCATAAGCATACAGGGTTACTTTCGAAGCAGGAACCAAGACAAGCAAAATGAAAAACTTTTACTATGGGACGAATCTTGAAAACACAAAAAAAGTCTCTTAAATATATTTCAGTTCAGTGGATGTTGAACATTTGTCTGAAACAGCCGATTTATAGTTCAAGATTGATCCCATAATAAAAGTCCTTCATTTTGAGTGTCTGAACGAGCGTACAAAATTTGACTCGTGACTGAAAAATAACCTCGTATGTAATGTAAATAAGCGTTATTTATATATCAAAAGACAGGCAGACAGACGGACGAAAAGATGATTACAGATGCGTTACTAAAGTTTGGGTCACGCATAAAAAATGTTTCGGAGTTGTCAGTGTGCGGAGTGCGAGAGCTTGATAAAACTCGCACTAGGCACTCAGGTGTGAATGCGGTCGCGGAAGGCATCGCTCCGTGCCCGCGATCCGTCCCTTTATTCAATTCGCCGCTTTGCATAAACTGTTTACAAGGCGAGCGAGATACGAGTAGTGCGCCCCGCCCGCCCAGCCACTGCTCCCTTCAAGCGAAAGAAGTTTACACGAACTACCTAATCCCTTTACACGCAGCAACTTATTGCAGCCATACGGTCGCGTTTGTCGTGAGGCAGCAACAATGCAGTCGCAAAATGTCTATCTTTACATTATGCACGCACGTGTCGCTGGTGGTCACTACCCAATAACCCATCACAGCGCAAGCAGTCGCGATATCTGGTAGTTCCTTCAAAGGCAAGCGCGGATCCACCGTTGTGGGCACGATGGGCATGCCCACAACCCTAATAGACTTGTGACGTTACACTTTCATGGTCTATTGAGATCAATAGGCCGATGATATTATATCCAATGCTTTAAAATAAACAATGAATCTTGGTGAGTGTCATATGTTTTGGATCCGTCAGATCTTTGTAGGAATACTAGGAATGGTACCTACTATACGATCATGAGCGAGGTCATACTCCAACTCGCACTTGGCCGATTCTTGGATGGCTGTGACCACAACCTTTCTTGAGGGCTGGATCCGCGCATGTCAAAGGAACCACTGATAACAAACGTGACCGTCATACAAACTCATATAGCAGTGCAAGCACGGAGCTCTTGACAAATAATAATTTTAAAGTAAAATTCGACTTTACATTTATCGAATGTTCATCGATGTCGATAACATGGAGCCATGGAAATCGGTTAAACGACAAAGTTGTCTTTTGTCGAACCGATTAAAAAAGTGCGACAAACCTTTTTTTGAGGTGGGGGAATCTGTTACGATCGACGCAAGGTTGATGAGTCCCGAGTCCTAAGTATGTCGCAGGACCCGGGTCCACCATCGGCTATTTCGCTGCCGGCTAAACCACCCTCAGATACTTCTCCGCCTCCGATGCATGGCAGTTCGTTCGGGATCGGGAAGGCCAATTGGCCATGCGAGAAAACCTAGAATGAACTATTTTTCGACAGTTTCTATAGACAAGGGATTGCCAAAATTTAAAACGTAAAAACAGACTGCGCAACGCAATTCGCGGGCACATCTACTTTTCATTTTCACTTATATTTCAACTGAGATGAATGCGTTTCTGGTTGACGTTCACATACTTATTCTACATTTAGGTGTGTCTGTAGGTATACTATCTCCAGCGAGCAGACACCAAAGAGTTCGTGAAGTGTTGATTCGAGACCCTGTCAGACACGCGTCCCGCCTCGGCGTGTCATCTGATGATGAAGAGAGTCTATGTTCATACTTGCGCCAAGGCGGATACAAGGAAGCATTGTTGGGTTATAGTTGGTAAGCCGTGGTCATTAGGCGGACGTCAGTTGTAATCAGGGCATGGCTATAACATCAGAAGTAGGCTTCATGATTTGAAATTGGTATTACTAGTAGTTACTGCAGCCAGTGCAGGCTGCGGATCTGCACCAGGCGCTGTGGGAGTGTTCTCTCTATGTAGTGATAGAGACTTACTAGATAAAGTGAAGACGCTCGATATTGGCCCGGGTCTACTATCACGACTACGACTACTACGGGACGGAGGCGACATTCCTAAGGCTTCACGAATTAGTAGCAGCAGATCAAAAGTCGGCGAGAGCAGGTGAAGAGCGAAGAGGCGGACTAAAGAAGAATAAGCCGGCGGTTCCACTGACAGTGGGCATACTATGAGATTGCGAGCATAAAGTTTGTGTGTCCACCCCAGAGAGGAGAGGGACACTAAGGAGAAGGGAGTAAGAGTTTAATAGCTTAATTATAGGGAATCAAGAATTGCGCGCGTCACACTACAGCCACAAATTCTGATATACAGTCCGAAACATGAGTCAACTCCCGTCTCATGTTTCGGCCCGTATAACCAGGATTGATTGAGTAGGGTCATGAGTTGGTGGGAGGCACATCCTCCCCAGTGGCTTGGTAGAGAGTGGCTGGCGACTTAAGCGTATACAAAGCAGCTATCTATTACACTAGGTATCTCTGCCGGCAGTAACTATATACAGGATGATCAATCCCAATGAGTCAGAAGGGAGAAGTCACAAACAATAGGAGATAGCGAAATCTGTTCTAGGGAACCATGGCGTCGGTTTTAAATTTAATAATAATAGCAATCATTTTTTTTTAACTCATACATAACCGGGAATCGCACCTATCGCTTTCTCTCATAGTTTCTGACTTTCCCTTACTGACTCTTCGGATTGATCACCCGCTATTTTGAAACAGAACCAAGGAATGCAATAAACACATAAATTGAAGATGGTTGATTTTCCTTAGACTTGAGATGACACACAAGACAAAGAGGTCGTCACTAAGATATTAACCTCTATTTCAATTCAACCTGCAACGAAAACTTGTGGAGTATAATAATTATAAGTTTGCTCAGATACCCACTGAACTCTGAAACTTACAAACTAAATATTCAATAGGTAACAGTTCGTGTTAATAAGTCTCCATTCATTCAGTGTTAAAGTTCACACGTTTAGAATTTCTACAGAACATTGGCTATTGAAAATATATGAGGCGTTGACACTTGGGTTTCTGGCTTTTGTCTTTTAGACATTGACGTATAAATTAATACTTAATCATTCACAGGCATATAATTTATTTACTGTGTTGTGGTAAAAATACGTTTTCGAATAATGATTAATGAATCAAAATGTTTTGATTTTGAATTATTAATCAATAATTAAAATAGCCACATTTGGATTTGCATCTCGTAATTTTACCTCGCACTGTCGTTTGAAGGATTTGTATTATTTGTTTACTTCTTCAGCCACCTCCGACGCCGTCCAAGTTTCGCCATTCGTTTTGCATACAGTGCCGTCCCAAGGTTCCCATTCGTTATTTTCAAGCAAAAACATGGTCGGGAAGACTAGAAAAATATCTCACACAAATAAAATTTTATTCATATTTAAGTAATAAGTCTACACAAAATGTGGAGCAAACCAGAGCACAACAGTAAACTATAGGAGTTTTTTTAAAGTGAAACTTTTTTTATATCGCTTCAATTTTTTTCGTAATCTATCGCATGTCGAATTACACAAAAACATGAGATCTCTAATGTCACTACGTCATAAAAGTCGAGATTGGTCTATGCGTTAGATCGTTGACTTTAAATCAGTGTGGCAGCTGTTCGATCCTGGCGTAGAGCACTGTCTTTTTTGTTTTTTTAATTGCTTTTTAGTTTTTTTATTACTTTTTGTTTTTTATTAATTAGTTTTTTATGTCTAATATTCTTTACAGAAGAAAAAGATTTAAGTTAAGATTAAAACACGATTTTAATACCCTAAATCGAATAATTTTTCGAAAGTTTTCAGTTAAATGCCTACGATCCGAGAAAAGTTTCACTTGCATACACTTGCATAGTTGTTTCATAAAACCACACAATGATTTTTTTTAGGTTAGAGCTAGCTAGGGCCAGAGCAGGGAACTAGATCTTATAATGTATTAATAGAACATTGATTTTAAAAGACTTGGCTTGGATTTTGGACTCATTCCTTATGCATCACTTGGCTAGTGGTTTAAGATAAGGGACAATTCGATCCCGGGTCGTTTCGGCGAAGGGCATGATGAACATCTGGATTGGTTTAGTGTATAGCTCTCAGAAACAACCCAGGCACACGTGTTAACTATCAAACGGTATGAATTTCAGACAGGTACCTATGACATAACAGATATTATGTCAATTAATATATATTCTGTTAATGGCTGTGCCCAGCTGGATTTCGCCAACCAAATTGACTTTTGTAAGGCAAAAGGATCAAGCCATACAACCAATGTTTATAGCATTTTTATGATAATATCGAGTCACAATAAAATTTGTAGATTGGTTTAATCCTTGACTAATTTTCACAAAATCGGTATAATTTTTGAAATACCTATTTGAAATGTTGAAAAGTGAAGATACCCTTTTCAAGGTATTTTGAAAGTTGTTTTATGTTTTACACTATTGACTAAGGAATCAAACTTTTTTATCCATTTAAAACTATTAAAAGTAATAGATTAATATTGATAATTAAAAAAAATATCTGACTTCAATGTTCTGGGTTACGCGTAGGACAGGACGGGTCTCTTGATCCTAATGTCTAAAATGACGGATCACATTATTTTGGATCCACCCAAGGAACATGAATATCGAACGAAGGACCTAAAGAGTAGAACACATTGAACCTAGCCACGTTGACTTAATTCGACATGACTGCCGATAAAGTTCGTTTCCAAACCCAGCAATATAGGTATCAAATGAAAG
This sequence comes from Schoenobius gigantellus, assembly GCA_963935595.1. NCBI lineage: Eukaryota > Metazoa > Arthropoda > Insecta > Lepidoptera > Crambidae > Schoenobius > Schoenobius gigantellus. The sequence goes on along the minus strand of OZ012549.1, from coordinate 708,831 downwards.
GCCTTGAGCAGTAGAGCATTATGAACCTAGGAAAATCGCCCTAAATTCAACATGGCCGCCGCTGAAATAAAACGGATAAAAGTTTGTTTCCAAACCCAGCAATATGGGTATCAAATGAAAGGCCTTAATGAGTAGAGCACTATGAACCTAGCAACCCAGCAAATTCAACATGGCCGCCGCTCAAAAAAAGGTGGTTAAAAGTTCGTTTCCAAACCTAGCAATATGGGTACCATCAAATGAAAGGCCTTGAAGAGTAGAGTATTAAGTACCTAGGAAAATCGACCTAAATTCAAAATGGCCGCCTCTCAAAAATAAGGATAAAAGTTCGTTTTCAAACCCAGCAAAATGGGTATTAAATGAAAGGCCTTGATGAGTAGAGCAATATGAACCTAGCAACATTGACATAAATTCAACATAGCCGCTGCTCAAAAAAGGTGGATAAAAATTCGTTTTCAAACCTAGCAATATGGGTATAAACTGAAAGGCCTTAAAGAGTAGAGCATTATGAACTTAGGAAAATTGCCGCAAATTAAACATGGCCGCCGCTCAAAAAAATGGATAAAAGTTCGTTTTCAAACCCAGCAATATGGGTATTAAATGAAAGGCCTTGATGAGTAGAGCAGTATGAACCTAGCAACATTGACATAAATTCAACATGGCCGCCGTTCAAAAAAACGGATAAAAGTTCGTTTCCAAACCCAGCAATATGAGAATCAAATCAAAGGCCTTGATGAATAAAGGACTATGAACCTAGCAACGTTGACATAAATTCAACATGGCCGCCGCTCAAAAAAGGTGATAAAAGTTCGTTTCCAAACCTAGCAATATGGGTATCAAATAATAATATAATAATAATAATATCGTTTATTTTCTCTCTCACAACAACAATATTTTTATAATTTCACAAACAATCGTGTAACGCTTAATTGTAACAAGTTATGAGAGACTGGATCCTAAACTAGGCTTTCGCCTGTGACTTAGGTCTCCAGGTCCCCCGGCGTGAATTACAAAACCATTTTTTGTTACGCTACTGGTAAATCATCATGTATAATTTACATTATTGTGAGATGAGGCAAAGAAATTAATCAGTAATTAAGATAAACAATGACTGGGATAAAATAAAATTATAGAATAATATCGTATGCATTGGAATACCAAATGTGCAGCAACGACATTCAGTGAATATGTTGTGTGTGCGCGATTGGTGCATGCCTCACACATAGATTTAAACATGCATATACGTACACACACACATATATAAAGCTCGACTTATTTATACAAAATAAATATATACACATAAACTAGGTTAGGTACATAAGACGGCCTCTATTTCACTATATGCAATAACTTTTCAGTTTCATCATAATTAAGGTTAATCAACCAAGCTGTAAGTTTATTTTTTATTTCTTTTTTACAATTATTAACAATATTAAGAGTTTTATTGGCAGTGTTATACAGTCTCCCTCCCTGAAATTTAAAAAATCGTTGACCAAATGAGGTTCTTACTGTCTTAACTATGCAAACGGTGCATTGTCTTCTGGCTAAAGTTGATTCAACATATTTATCATAAGGTATATACCTGTGCTGGCGAAGTATGGTCAAGAGTATATACGTCTGTCTAACAGTTAACAATTTGCAATCATTGTATAATTTATGTGTTGGATATAACCTGGGCCTAAGAAACATGACTTTCAGTATCATTCTTTGTGCTCTTTCAAGCTCAAGAAGCCTTGATTTAGTTGCACCACCCCATGATGTGATACAGTAAGATATAATTGAATGTACAAGTGCAAAATAAATATTTATTAACAATGATCTATCCGCAATATGACGCAACTGTTTAAATACATAAGTAAGTTTTCTAATTCTTACTGAGACAAGGTGAATATGTTGGTCAAAGCTTAAGTGCTTATCTATCAGGACCCCGAGATATTTTGTATCTCTGGTCTCACCGATAGGTGGACATTCACAGTCAATTCGTGGAGGAAAAGAACATCTATGTGCAAACAGGGATAGATTAGGTATGGTTCGATTTTGAATTGAGTATACAATATACTTAGTTTTGTCGGAATTTAGAGTTAATGAGTTTGAAGCTAACCAGTGACATACCATATTAAATCCCGATTGAGCGACGACAAGAAGTTCTTCCCATGTGTCGGCATGAAATGTGAGAGCTGTGTCATCCGCATAGGCCACAAGCTTACAGTTTGGAATATGTAGATTACAAAGCTCATTTATATAACAGAGAAAGAGCGTGGGACCCAAAATACTTCCTTGTGGGACACCGTATGTTATAGGAAGTTCGGAACTGATGTGATCCTCAATTTTAACAGACTGTACCCGGTTTCTCAAATAGTCTGCAAAGAGAGCCAATTGGGCACCCCGTATGCCCATGGATTCTAGTTTGCACAAGAGGTTTGGGACAGAGACTGTGTCAAAAGCTTTGGCTAGATCGACGAAGATAGTAAGACATTTCTTTTTGTTATCTAGCTTTTTAACTACATGTTCTGTTAGTTCCATAACCGCATCCTCTGTTGAAAGACCTGATCTGAAACCAAATTGTGAATTGGCAATCAGTTGATGCTTTACCAGATATTTGTTTAATCTCGAGGATATTATACGTTCAAATATCTTAGATGTAGAAGACAAGATTGCAATCGGTCTATAGTTATTGACACAGCCTCTGTCACCTGCCTTAAAAATAGGGTATACTATGGCCCTTTTGAGAGCATTCGGGAATATACCTGTTTCCATACATTTATTAAGGACAGACGCTATAACAGGGGCAACAATTCCTGAGACAGCTTGTAAAGCTTTAGTAGTTATGCCATCAATGCCAGCTGTGCAATAAGTTTTTAGGTTTTTAATTACAAGTTCTATTTCCTCCGAATTTGTGGGTAATAAAACAAATGACTTAAAGCTACAAAATTTTGATTGGGTGGTATGTTGGAAAGCAGGAATATTAGGTGGAATGTCCTCAGCTAATTTCTTGCCAACGTTAGCGAAAAAATCGTTGATAAAATTTAATTTTTTATTAATGTCTGTTGAGTCATCTAGTAAATTATTTGTAACTGATTTTTGTGCGTTTAGATTGGTTATCATTTTTATAGTGTACCATAATTTTTTAGAATTATTTTTAACTATGCTTAATTGATCTTTTTCATATTGTCTTCTAAGTTTTTTAATTAAGTTATTACAGTAGTTGCGATATCTCTTGTAGGTTATTTTCAGTGTTTCGTTATTAGGATCTTTTCGAAGTTTTTTGTGCATATAATCTCTATTTCTTATACATCTCAACATACCCGTAGTAATCCAGGGCTTGATAGTAAATTTACTTTTAGGTACTTTTATTTTCAATGAATGATTTTTAATAGTTGTAGATAAAATTTCTATTAATTTATAAGTAGCAACATTTACATCAGATTCATTGTATATATTTTCAAAATTAATTTCCGCACAGCTGTTTTTAAAATTATCAATTTGTAATTTGAAACTGTATCTACATGAGCTGTGTTTCAAGGTTAGTTTTGTACTGATTGCAAAGAGAACTGACGCATGATCTGTTATTGTTGTACCCAAGTTGAATGTCAGAGCTAGGCGTTTTGTTTTAAGTATTACATGGTCCAAACAACTTGCGCCTCTGGTGGGTGTATTAATTGCTGGAAGAAGACCATAAAATGATAGCATTTCTAGGTACTCTTGAGTTACTGGACAATTATTTAACAAATTAATATTTATATCGCCCACCAGAATGATATTGGGGTAGGACGTAAGAGTTTCGAGTAATTTACTGAGCGATAAAACCAAAATTTTTTGTGTTGGCAAAACAGCTAGGTCTATATAATGCTATCAATACAGTGTCAGTACCTAACTTTTTTTTTTTTTTTTTTTTTTATGGATGGCCCGACCTGCTCCCGCCTGATGTTAAGCGGTGAAAGAGGCCCAAATGAGTTGACAGATAGAGTAGGGACGACATCCACTCTCCTACCTGCCCGCCCCTTGCCGGCCCAAAAGATGCTTTTTCACGCCTCTTTTGAAGGAACCCATGTTGTAGGATGGGGGAAACACGTGCGCAGGTAGAGAATTCCAAGTGTGGGATGAACGACAGAAGAAGGATTCTTGGAATTTCTTGGTACGGTGTGAAAAGGAGGACACAGTGTACGGATGACTCCGAAGGCCCTTACGCGTGTTTCTGTTAAGGAATGGAGAGGGAGGGATAAGGTTAAAGAGCTCCTCAGAGCATTCCCCATGGAACATTCGGTAAAAGGCGCTAAGAGAGGCGATGTCACGACGAAGTTGTAGAGGCTCGAGGGTGTTAGTTGCCTCTACATCGCCAATTATGCGAATAGCGCGACGCTGCAATCTGTCCAGAGCATCGAGGAGGTACTGAGCGGAGCCGTCCCAAAGGTGCGAGCAATATTCCACGCAAGACCTAACCTGAGTTTTATACAACAAGCATAGTTGGTCCGGCGCAAAATACCTACGCACCTTGTTCAGGACACCGAGTTTCCGTGAAGCAGTAGTTATGACGGATTCGATGTAGTCTCTGGGGTTCAGATCGCAGCGAATGTTCATTCCGAGCAAGGTGATGTTGCTCTGTGTGTGAAGGGTTGTGCCCTGAAGAGAAGGAAGGGGGAGGAAAGGTGACCTTTTCGCCGAGAACACGCACACCTGTGTTTTCTTAGCATTGAACTCAACAAGATTGTTGGAGCCCCATTCGGAGACGAGGTCCAGCGTCCTGTTGAGCTCAATGATAAGATTCTGCCTTTCCCTACCAATATCACCACGAGCAGCCCCCGAGGCTCCGTGATATCCCCCATGCACTGTACTGTCGTCCGCATAGCAATGTATAGCTCCCAAGGAAAGCATATCATTGATATGCAGAAGAAACAATGTGGGGGATAGAACGGAGCCTTGCGGAACACCAGCGTTCACTGCCATGAACCGCGAAGCGCAGCCGTCAACGACAACGCGAATTCTACGCTCGTGGAGGAAGCTGGCAATCCACGTACAGAACTGCGCGGGTAATCCGTATGCCGGAAGCTTGGAAAGAAGAGCCTTGTGCCAGACTCTATCAAAAGCTTTGGCGATGTCGAGACTAATAGCCACCGATTCGCCGCGCTTATCGATAGATTCACCCCATTTGTGCAAAAGGAACGCTAGAAGGTCACCTGTTGACCGTTTAGGACGAAACCCATACTGTCGGTCATTAAGTAACGAGTGACCTTCCAGGTAACGGATCAGCTGTGTATTAAGGATCCTCTCCATGATTTTACACAAAATGGAAGTGACGGCTATAGGACGATAGTCAAACTTAGTCAAAAGACAGTTAGCTTCGCTCAGAGGGATCTGTTCGACCTTACATTCAATACGTTCGTTTACATACAACACAACTCCATCGTTTTGGTTGTAGTTATCTCTAGTTTGATATGCTTTGTAGCCCTGTATAGTGGGTAAGTTAATAGTAAAAGATAACCAGCACTCCGACAAGATGATGAAGTCACAGCTAATATTTAGTCTCGCTAAAACAACATGTAGTACCGAGATATTACAATTAATACTACGTATATTTTGTTGGAGTATTTTCAGATAGTTATTTGGTTTAGTCATATGTTTTGAGCACTCCTTCGGTGAACAAGTAATAGGTACAAATATTTTAAATTCATCTAGATTACTTGTGAGGTTATTGAAGTTATCTACTTTTATTAAGATATTTAGCTATGGACACAACTATAGTGAGCGTATTTATACCTTTGTATAGCATCGCGATTTTACAATAAATGGTTATATTTATAAAAACTCGCTTTGTGGAGTGAACGTGCGATTGGAGTGCATTGTTTCGGAATATAAACATACAAACACAAAGAAATACACAAATTACGAACCCTATGTCAATATGCATATGATAATACTTAATATATTCGAAAAATCAACACAATATATATAACAATTCACCAGTTGGCTGCTGAACATATAAAGTGCAAGTATAACAGTTATATTGCATTGATACAGTATAAGGTATGAGGAAATTATGTATGTGTAATAATATACCTGAATATAACCGCAATGTACATAAAATCTCAGTCGTATTAATGATAATGTTGTTAATAAAAATAAATGCAACTGCATGTCAGTATTTTTAAAACGATTGGGAGATGCATTGTACACAAGCACTAGTAAACTGCTCTTAAAGACTGAGACACACTGATTGCAACGAAATATTATTATGATAAGTAAAAATATATGGTTGGTTGATAACAATAAACATAAAAGAAAATTTAAAATTGGATGGTATACTAGTCATTCTCTCCTTAGTGCCGTGAGGTCAGTTTCATCCTTGATTTCCAAACGTGGTGCGCCTTGAAACTTGCGTAGGTAGACTCTTCCACTGCTAATCCAACTAAATCTAAATCTAAATCTAAAGGCCTTAATGAGTAGAGCACTATGAACCTAGCAACATTGACATAAATTCAACATGGCCGCCGCTCAAAAAAAGGTGGATAAAAGTTCCTTTCCAAACCTAGAAATATGGATATCAAATGAAAGGCCTTGAAGAGTAGAGCATTAGGTACCTAGGAAACTCGACCTAAATTCAACATATCCGCCTCTCAAAAAAAAAAAGGATAAAAGTTCGTTTTCAAACCCAGCAATATGGGTGTCAAATGAAAGGCCTTGATGAGTAGAGCACTATGAACCTAGCAACACTGACATAAATTTAACGTAGCCGCTGCTCAAAAAAGGCGGATAAAAGTTCGTTTTCAAACCTAGCAATATGGGTATCAAATGAAAGGCCTCAAAGTGTAGAGTATTATGAACTTAGGAAAATTGATATAAATACAACATGGCCGCCGCTCAAAAAAGGTGGATAAAAGTTGGTTTCCAAACCTAGCAATATGGGTATCAAATGAAAGGCCTTAAAAAGTAGAGCACTAGGAATCTAGCAACATTGATGGAAATTCAACATAGCCGCCGCTCTAAAAAGGCGAATAAAAGTTCGTTTCCAAACCCAGCAATATGGGTATCAAATGAAAGGCCTTGAAGAGTAGAGCACTATGAATCTAGGAAAATTGCACAAAATTCAGTATGGCCGCCGTTCAAAAAAACGGATAAAAGTTCGTTTGCAAGCCCAGCAATATGGGTATCAAATGAAAGGCCTTGATCAGTAAAGCACTATGAACGTAGCAACATTGACGTAAATTTAACATGGCAGCCGCTCAAAAAAGGTGGATGAAAGTTCCTTTTCAAACCCAGCAATATGGGTATTAAATGAAAGTAGGCCCTAAAGAGTACCAAGAGCATTACGAACCTACGAAAATTGTCCTAATTTCGAAATGGCCGCTGCTCAAGAAAGGCAGAATAAAGTTGAATCATTATGGAATAAAATGGAGGAAAAAACTAAACACTGTGTTAAGCATTTTGATGGCGAAACGTAGTTCGCGGGCACAGCTAGTTTATATTAAACCAGTTTTCACAGCGTAAATTTGTTCAAATATTATTAAAAAAGAAATTATTCCTGTACACAAGCCAATTACGGAAACTTACTTTGTTCGCTAGAAATATATACAGGCATGAGAGTAGGTATATAACAATTTAAAAAGGTATAGATTTTTTGGATTTTATGTGCGTCAGTTGAAAACAGAAAAAAACAAATAAAAACAAATTACTTAATGTGCCATTTTCGCGTGTGTGTGCATGTATGTGTATGTGTGTGTGTTTCTGTGTAAGAATGTGTTAGTTGTTTGATTGTTAGAGAACAACTCAGCTACGTATACACAGGAGTTTAAAACCCACTTACGGAAATTAGCGTTGGCTTACATGGCAACTTATAATGGAAAATTATTATTGTAATAAAAATACAATTTTAAAATTTCCATTATGATTAAAATTAAAGTTATGTCCATTAAATAAATAGAATAGAATAGGATGTGGTAAATAGTCAATTATAATTATTATTTATGTTCTAATTATTATTTGTGTATTAATTAAATGTCAAGATTTAACAATTCTATATATAGCAGATTTAAATACATTCGTTGAGGAGGAAAATAGTTCAATGTCTGAAAAATATGTGTTAAAAGTTTTTGGCAATCTTACAGTCATGTCATTGGCCTCATAATTTGTGCGCACTACAGGTAGGTGTAAAAGCTGAGTGTGTCGTGTTCTTCTTTGAGGAACGTTTATTCTTATGATCCTGTTAAACAGTTCAGAACATTCAATTTTCCCAGAACTTATATCATGAAGAACAGACATGTCCTGAATACGTCTGTCGCATAAAGTGATTAAGTCATATTTTTTAGATAGTTCCCTGTAATTGAGGTTAGAATTAAATTTAGTCTTAAAATTTAGGAATTTGATAAATTTCATTTGTATATATTCGATCGAATGCTCGTATATCACATACAGTGGATTCCATACTGTACTACAATACTCCAAAATACTCCTAACATAAGCGTAATATAATATTTTGATGCATGAAACATCATCAAACTCCTTGGATACTCGTAGGAGCCCAGGTTTTTATACGCTTTATTAATGATGTTCTCAATGTGATTACAAAAAACTAATTTTGGATACAGTATAATACCTAAATCCCTGATACTATCCGTCGTAATTATATTTACATTTTTAAGTTGATAATCGAAGTCAACTGGAGTTTTACGCCTTGTAAACTGGATCTGAACATATTTGTTGGCGTTAATTGTGATTCTGTTGGCTGTACAATATGCGGAAAATCTATTAAGGTCTGCCTGCAATTTGTGACAGTCTTCTTTTGATGTAATTTTCATGTAGATTTTGGCATCATCCGCATATAGGAGGAATCTGGTATGTGAAAAACAGGTATGGACATCGAATAAGTAAGCTATGTAGAACAAAGGCCCCAAAAGGGGATTGGAGTCGCTCACGTCCGTAGGTTTTACCCTCGAGACCCTACACGTGATCCCCGGGTGGTGCTAATCGAGTGACCAACTTCTGGTGGTAGGGCTTGAAAAACCCGACTGGCTAGCGACCACCGTGCGCATGATGTAAAACCCGTCAAGTGGCCATTTTTGTCCGCGTTTCGGGATCAGTCTGCGCACAGCCAGAGCTTGAGGGGTCGTTGCTGCGATTCGTATGGTTTGTGCGGGCTTCCGTCGACCCAGTGCCAGGTTGACTGCGTTGACCCTCCGCCCAGGAAGACCCGAAGAAACGGCTGTTCCGCTGGCCGCCCGTGGTATAGTACAGGGGCCCAAGCGGACCTAACCAGTCCGTGAGGCTGCCCCACCATGCCACGCATAATCTCGGGGTGGTCCGTCGTGCCGGTTGGTGACCGGACGGTGGGTCCCGGCGGCCACTTCCGGGGGGGTTCGGGGGCCCTTCCGTGCGGAGGGTCAGCGCAAATCAGCTGTCGGCTGTTCCCTGGCGAAACAGGCCTCCACACATTAACTATGCGAAGCGCAGCAAGGACACCTCAGTTTCACGCCTCTCACTCCAATAATTATGGCAGCGCAAAATATTAAGACTGGTCGTACAGCGGTGCATTATCCCACCAAAACACCATTATTCGAGGTGGGGCTCGCTAACATCCGCGGGCTCCACTCTAACCTCTTAGCTGTCCACCACCATCTCGAGACAGCCCGTCCAGCAATGCTGTTTTTGACGGAGACGCAAATTATCTGCCCGGCCGATACAAGCTACCTTAATTACCCCGGCTACGCTCTTGAGGAGTCCTTCAAGGCGAAGGCTGGTGTTTGCTTGTTCGTCCGGGCGGACGTTTGCTGTCGTCGCCTGCGCTGTTTGGAGGAACCTTCCTTTTCCTTCCTTGCGGTACACGTCGATTTTGGCACTCATTGCCGTGTCTACGTCTGCGTCTACCGTTCCCACCGTGGTGACTTGGAGACAACTCGACTTTTTGAACATCTAAGTCGGGTGGCAGATGACGCGCAGGAGCGATTTCCTTCCGCCGAGCTGGTGTTTTTAGGGGACTTCAATGCTCACCACGAGTTGTGGTTAAGTTCCTCTAAAACTGACCATGCGGGTAGGACTGCCCACGCATTCGCTCTCACGCACGACCTGACACAATTGGTCACCCAGAACACCAGGGTACCAGATATTATCGGTCAAGCGCCCTCTTTATTGGACCTTCTGTTGACAAATCGCCCTGACGGATATCAGGTGGTGGTTCGAGCTCCACTAGGATCTTCGGATCACTGCCTGGTATCCGTCTCAGTGCCTCAGGCGTCACGACCGTCCCCTGTGGTTGCAGCACGCCGTCTGTGGCACTATGCGTCAGCAGATTGGGACGGTATGCGGGATTATTACGCATCTGTTCCTTGGTGGCAGCGCTGTTTCAATAGGATGGATCCGGACTCCTGCGCTACCTCTGTTGCTGACGAGATCATATTAGGAATGGAATATTATATTCCGCATTCCAATCTCGTCAGTAGAGGCAGACGTAACCTCTGGTTCAATCGCGAGTGCGCCTCTGCTGTTGAAAACAAACAGCTGGCTTACCGCGCTTGGATCAGAGGCCGAGCATCTAAGGATCCCAATACAAGCCTACTGAAAACAGCCTACAATAATGCCACCAAGTTATGTAAGAGGGCTTACATTAGAGCGGATGCTCAGCGCATTGCACAAGTGGGCCAGGAACTGCTATCGCACCCTACGGGTAGCCGTTCTTTTTGGCGCCTGGCCAAAGCTGTGCAATCAAACTTCTGCCAACCCTCGCTGCCACCGCTGAGACTTGCCGATGGCTCGCTTGCTTATCAGCCGCAGGAGAAAGCCGACCTCCTGGCAAAACTCTTTGCGGCTCATTCCCGTGTCGATGACTGTGGTACACAACCTCCGAAACTGTCCCATTGTGGCAGCACCATGCCCGATATCCGTATCAGACAGCGTGATGTGCGGGCGGAGCTCCAGTCGATCGATACTCGAAAAGCAAGTGGACCAGACGGCATTCCTGCGATTGTTCTTAAGAAGTGTGCAGCGGAGTTGACTCCGGTCCTTACGCGTCTATACCGTCTGTCGTTCTCTGCTGGTTGTGTGCCGAAATCTTGGAAAGAGGCCAATGTCCAGCCGGTTCCCAAAAAGGGAGATCGTTCTGATCCGGCTAACTATCGCCCTATAGCCGTCACTTCCATTTTGTGTAAAATCATGGAGAGGATCCTTAATACACAGCTGATCCGTTACCTGGAAGGTCACTCGTTACTTAATGACCGACAGTATGGGTTTCGTCCTAAACGGTCAACAGGTGACCTTCTAGCGTTCCTTTTGCACAAATGGGGTGAATCTATCGATAAGCGCGGCGAATCGGTGGCTATTAGTCTCGACATCGCCAAAGCTTTTGATAGAGTCTGGCACAAGGCTCTTCTTTCCAAGCTTTCGGCATACGGATTACCCGCGCAGTTCTGTACGTGGATTGCCAGCTTCCTCCACGAGCGTAGAATTCGCGTTGTCGTTGACGGCTGCGCTTCGCGGTTCGTGGCAGTGAACGCTGGTGTTCCGCAAGGCTCCGTTCTATCCCCCACATTGTTTCTTCTGCATATCAATGATATGCTTTCCTTGGGAGCTATACATTGCTATGCAGACGACAGTACAGTGCATGGGGGATATCACGGAGCCTCGGGGGCTGCTCGTGGTGATATTGGTAGGGAAAGGCAGAATCTTATCATTGAGCTCAACAGGACGCTGGACCTCGTCTCCGAATGGGGCTCCAACAATCTTGTTGAGTTCAATGCTAAGAAAACACAGGTGTGCGTGTTCTCGGCGAAAAGGTCACCTTTCCTTTCCCTTCCTTCTCTTCAGGGCACAACCCTTCACACACAGAGCAACATCACCTTGCTCGGAATGAACATTCGCTGCGATCTGAACCCCAGAGACTACATCGAATCCGTCATAACTACTGCCTCACGGAAACTCGGTGTCCTGAACAAGGTGCGTAGGTATTTTGCGCCGGACCAACTATGCTTGTTGTATAAAACTCAGGTTAGGTCTTGCGTGGAATATTGCTCGCACCTTTGGGACGGCTCCGCTCAGTACCTCCTCGATGCTCTGGACAGATTGCAGCGTCGCGCTATTCGCATAATTGGCGATGTAGAGGCAACTAACACCCTCGAGCCTCTACAACTTCGTCGTGACATCGCCTCTCTTAGCGCCTTTTACCGAATGTTCCATGGGGAATGCTCTGAGGAGCTCTTTAACCTTATCCCTCCCTCTCCATTCCTTAACAGAAACACGCGTAAGGGCCTTCGGAGTCATCCGTACACTGTGTCCTCCTTTTCACACCGTACCAAGAAATTCCAAGATTCCTTCTTCTGTCGTTCATCCCACACTTGGAATTCTCTACCTGCGCACGTGTTTCCTCCATCCTACAACATGGGTTCCTTCAAAAGAGGCGTGAAAAAGCATCTTTTAGGCCGGCAAGGGGCGGGCAGGTAGGAGAGTGGATGTCGTCCCTACTCTATCTGTCAACTCATTTGGGCCTCTTTCACCGCTTAACATCAGGCGGGAGGAGGTCATTTGCCGGGCCATCCATAAAAAAAAAAAAAAAAAAAAAAAAAAAAAAAAAAGGGAGCCCTGGGAAACACCAGAGGGCACAGTGATGTAGTCAGACCGGTGTCCAGTTTTCTCAAGAGTATGTCTTGATCTACACGATCGAACGCTTTTAATTAAAATTAATGTAATTAATTAAATTAAATGTAACAAAAAAACCACTTCACTATTTCAAAAAGTTCGCGTACATCTAACCATCATACTGGCAATAAATTACTTACAACCCTAGGGCTTTTCTAGCTACATTATTACCCTAGAGCGCTAATTGATCACCTACAAGCCCCATTTGGGGGTAATAAGGACCTACTTACCGAACATGAGAGATGTAAATATTCTTTACTATGACATCCCTCGGCCAATGTATTCCCGAACAAAATGTAATTCCATAAGCTGAGCTGTGTCGCGGCTGGTTGGGTCTGTTTGGGCAGTACAGAAAACGGCCGCATCATTTGAATACGAGTCGTTGTTCAATGCTAATGTCGACATCGACGCGTGCTCCGGCGTACAGTTAAACACAAAACAAGTATATTGTAATAAAAACTTAGTTATAGATCGTCCAACGCCTAAATGGAGACATTTCTTAGGAGATGGTTAGCTGAGCGATTTGCATTAGGTATTCTTGGTGCGCATGTCACTAACTACCATACCTACAGCATTATAGCATAGCATCCCTTTGTCAAAATAAGCTAAAAGAAATCGTGTAAGTCGCGCGTTATTGTTTACTTAGTATATTTATAATATTATTGTTAATGGTTTCTCCAATCTGTTTATTGCCCGTGGTCCACAAGCGTGTCGTCCGCGTGTTAGTGACATGTAAAACACAATATACATACCTACCTAATTACCTAAATAAAACTAAACATATCTATTATATTCAATTATGTTTTTTTACGTCCAAATGGGTAGTAAGTTACAGTACGACCACTTTTATAAGTTGCATTGGCAAATTCGTCTGCGCAGAGAAAAGCAACCTAAAGCTGATTGAAAACGAAGCAGAAAATGAGACTTCTGCGCAGGTACATCGGTGTAACTTATAAACGTGGTACTACTGTACCACCATTTCACTTGTCTTTTGCTACTATAGGTATATCATCTATGTATAATAATGTCAACAGCATAGGCTGTTGGTATTATTGCTGGCTGGAATGAAATCAGCTAGTTCACCTGTGAGCCAGGACCCCAAGTGAAATTCAGTCACAGTGAAGTTTTATCACCACAAAAATTATACTTAGTTTCGTAACGATTAATTTTGTCATATGTATACTACTTAGGTGAGATTAAGTTTCAAGAGTTTAAAAGACGTCCGTACTTTAACATTATTTAGCCTTTAGGCAATTTTATTTTCACCTCAATTTGTTTTAGATTTCAAACGTTATTACGTAGTCGCGTTAGTACGTTTTAATTTCTTAATCTAGTGTTAGATTTCATAGATAACTTGTGATGTAGATCCCACTTGGGTGAAAGCCTGCTTTTTTTCTTTCAGACTTTACTGCTACAGTATTAGGTGTTTAACACACCCTCGTTATATAATTTTTTCAGCTAAGTAGTACTTACAATGAATGACTTTGATCTCGCCGCTGGAATAAGAGTGGCGGAGTTAATCCAATAATGAAGGCGTCCGGGGCCCTGGCGTCTCAAGTTGCGTCCTGCACTCACTTCATTTGAATATTCCATTACATTGGCTGATCTTTCATGCCAAACACACCTTACAGTTGATTGTTATAGGGAGGCGATCTATTAAAATCAAATAAAAACCTAAGTGTGCAGGAGTTACGGCTCAAGCCAAGCCACCATGACATTATCGCGGTCATCCGATCCATGGTGGCGAGTCTGGAGCTTCCCACAAATGTACCACATGTACGCTTTTCGTTAAAAAAATCTATTAATTTTATCAACGAGATAAAAAAGGGAGGGAAACTGTGACTTAACCATCTCATATCACTAAGTAGGCAACGTACATTGCGGTTCTTGTAGGGTATCTAGATTAGCAAATTTTACAGGAGCCACATGTAAGTAGGTGCTATCGGCGACTATTATCACTTATCATCCGATGAACAGCGTTTGTTCGCTAACTGAGTTGTATAATGAAATAATATCATAGAACAACATCAAATGAGCACCGCAGCAAACCAGGGAGTATAATAAAAATAAGAGTGCCTTTATAAAAATTCGTTTATTATCCAATTTACCACTTAACAATATGGAAGTCCATGCACTTATATGACAATATGATAAAGAAGTAACATGTTACATTAGGCGTTTTACATCTACTTGTTACATGTTACATCTACTGCCACGGCACGGCATGGCACAGCCACCAGGAAGGCAAAAAATCTTTGCAATTATTATACACTTCATTGCAGTAGGTAAAAGGAGAAGTTAAAATTTTTATTATAATTTTATTATTCGCAACATTTTTTTTAATTCGCCAATTTAAGCGAAATGAAACAAAAATGTGGAGGAATCATGAAAATAATATACCTATCTGCAAGTAAAGAAGTTATTGGACGTTAAAGTTCCGCTTGCGAAAATAATTTCTGTCCGTGCGGCGGCCCAGCGTGACGTCTCGCGATTGGAATTGTATTCGAGCATTTGCGCGCTAATCGCAGTGCTTTGGATACTTCTACAGATAACAGTAATTTTGTCGTCATAAAGACCATTGAGACTTAAAAGCAAGCGTAATTTGCGGTAGGTACGCTGCGACACTCCAGTGGTCGTGTGACGTCACGAGACCGTCGCGGCCAGTGAGCGGCCAGTCAAACAGCACGGGGAATACGTAAACAATTGACAAATTTAAAAAGAAAATATTTCACTTGCTAATTAGCTAAATATCAATGTTTTGGTCTGTATTTCAATTAAATATTTTCAACATTACGAAACTTCCCAATTATAGGTATGTCATGCTTTTCCACTTTACATAATGATTTCCTTACCGTCCCGGGCCGGCCGTGCCGTCTCGTGGAAAATCTGAATAAGATTTTATAGCGAACTATTGCTATTATTCAAGTTACTTACTTAGTTTTGAGATGAATTATTAAATGAAAACACGTTTTTATTAAGGTATAAAATCTCCCTAATTTTCATACGTAGCATACATAATCAATTATTCACGTTTATATACGAAATTCATTAATTATAGTCATTTTATTTTATTAATATTTTTATAGTATAAAAAGTTACGTTTCATGCAATACACTGATAAAGTTATAACTTTAAGGAACAAGTAAGTATAAAATAATAATATAAATTAATTATAATTATTCATTACAGTCACTTATCATTTAGCACGGATTATAATAAATTAAAAGCAAAATGTTTATCGGTATAGGTCCTAAGTGTAAAAAAAATTGTGTTAATATTGTGGAGATTAGGGCTAATTAGGCCAACTCCGAAATCGCAAAAAATACTCTGCTTCTGCATTTCGATCGAGTAAAGTCTTGAAATTTTCTTGAAAACGGTATCACAGTCGGTGTCATTATGACAGTTGTTCAGTTTCACTGTCTTATTGTATTCATTGTTACATTCATCCACAAAATTGTGATATGTTTCATAATCTATTTATAGATTATGAAATTGAATTTGAATCCGAAAAATGAAAAAGAAAACAGCGGAAGTGGTATGTACGTACGCCGTGTGTGCCTAGAGCATTTAGCCCTAAACGTGTGCCACAGGTGTGCGTAGCTCGTATTACTAAACTTGTGCTGACTATGTCGAATTAAAGAAAATTTTATCTCATTGTTTGTCGGTTTATGTTCTACTACACAATAAGTGTGCATACTAATATACAAAAAGGTATGGAAAATCAGGCAATCTTTCATAGTGCTGGAAATTGTGTTACAGTTTGTATGAAAATTTGACCATCCGAGTTTCTTGCCTGTTCTTCTCGAGAAAGCTTTCCGAAGAGGTGTAGACTCAACTCTTTTATATCCTTCCCTGCTTGTTTTTGCAGACATCTTGATTTAATTTTCAGGATGTATGCACATACAAGGTTATAGTAGATTGCTTTATAAGGGTGGAAAGGAATCAATCCCTACGAGGTTGTTAGACGCCCGAGCGCAGCGAGGGCGGCTATAGTCCGAGTAGGGTTTGATTCCTTTTACCCGTGTGTAGCACTCTACTTTTCATTTCGAATGCAAGGAAAATAAAAAATAGCTTTTCTAATAAAATTTATTAATAAAAATACTCCTAACATGACATATCGACATCGTGTTTTACACTTAGTGTACTTTTAAGCATTGAATATCTGCTCCATAGCGTAGACGCCTGCACTTTATGAGATAGTTCATTAAAGTATATAAGAAATACATTTTCAGAAAATGATTTTATATTCCTTGCATCTCGCCACTTCATAAAGTCGGAATATGTATTTAAATATCTTTTCATTCCTCATGCTCGGAAAGGAGCGTTTCCTTGATCTGAGTATTGGGAGGAAAACGCTAGTTCCCACCAGCGGGCGGGAAATTCTCATACTATTTACTTCCCTCCTTAGGGCGGAAAGTAAAATTTTAAAAATAGAACTGAATTAGGTTACGTACATACAATCTTTAGTACAATGATAATAAAAGTATTTGGCTGAATGGCCAGTAACAGGTAACGCGATGTGTTCCAAATTTAAAAATACCTGTGAAAAAGATAATTTTGGCGGGAGGGGAATCTGTTACGCTGTACCGAAATCTTGATTGTGTGATTTAGGTATTTAAGAAAAACAATGAATTCAAGCGATTCTGAAATTTCGGCTCCAGATTCAGTCACGAACGAAGCAAATACAATACTCGAAATTTTTTTGCCAAAAATTTCAAAGGAATAGTAGATTGCTTTATAAGGGTGGAAAGGAATCAATCCCTACGAGGTTGTTAGACGCCCGAGCGCAGCGAGGGCGGCTATAGTCCGAGTAGGGTTTGATTCCTTTTACCCGTGTGTAGCACTCTACTTTTCATTTCGAATGCAAGGAAAATAAAAAATAGCTTTTCTAATAAAATTTATTAATAAAAATACTCCTAACATGACATATCGACATCGTGTTTTACACTTAGTGTACTTTTAAGCATTGAATATCTGCTCCATAGCGTAGACGCCTGCACTTTATGAGATAGTTCATTAAAGTATATAAGAAATACATTTTCAGAAAATGATTTTATATTCCTTGCATCTCGCCACTTCATAAAGTCGGAATATGTATTTAAATATCTTTTCATTCCTCATGCTCGGAAAGGAGCGTTTCCTTGATCTGAGTATTGGGAGGAAAACGCTAGTTCCCACCAGCGGGCGGGAAATTCTCATACTATTTACTTCCCTCCTTAGGGCGGAAAGTAAAATTTTAAAAATAGAACTGAATTAGGTTACGTACATACAATCTTTAGTACAATGATAATAAAAGTATTTGGCTGAATGGCCAGTAACAGGTAACGCGATGTTCCAAATTTAAAAATACCTGTGAAAAAGATAATTTTGGCGGGAGGGGAATCTGTTACGCTGTACCGAAATCTTGATTGTGTGATTTAGGTATTTAAGAAAAACAATGAATTCAAGCGATTCTGAAATTTCGGGTCCAGATTCAGTCACGAACGAAGCAAATACAATACTCGAAATTTTTTTGCCAAAAATTTCAAAGGAAAGATATTTAAATACATATTCCGACTTTATGAAGTGGCGAGATGTAAGGAATATAAAATCATTTTCTGAAAATGTATTTCTTATATACTTTAATGAACTATCTCATACAGTGCAGGCGTCTACGCTATGGAGCAGATATTCAATGCTTAAAAGTACACTAAGTGTAAAACACGATGTCGATATGTCATGTTAGGAGTATTTTTATTAATAAATTTTATTAGAAAAGCTATTTTTTATTTTCCTTGCATTCGAAATGAAAAGTAGAGTGCTACACACGGGTAAAGGAATCAAACCCTACTCGGACTATAGCCGCCCTCGCTGCGCTCGGGCGTCTAACAACCTCGTAGGGATTGATTCCTTTCCACCCTTATAAAGCAATCTACTATTCCTTTGAAATTTTTGGCAAAAAAATTTCGAGTATTGTATTTGCTTCGTTCGTGACTGAATCTGGAGCCGAAATTTCAGAATCGCTTGAATTCATTGTTTTTCTTAAATACCTAAATCACACAATCAAGATTTCGGTACAGCGTAACAGATTCCCCTCCCGCCAAAATTATCTTTTTCACAGGTATTTTTAAATTTGGAACACATCGCGTTACCTGTTACTGGCCATTCAGCCAAATACTTTTATTATCATTGTACCAAAGATTGTATGTACGTAACCTAATTCAGTTCTATTTTTAAAATTTTACTTTCCGCCCTAAGGAGGGAAGTAAATAGTATGAGAATTTCCCGCCCGCTGGTGGGAACTAGCGTTTTCCTCCCAATACTCAGATCAAGGAAACGCTCCTTTCCGAGCATGAGGAATGAAAAATAATTTTCCTTCTACTTAGAATTTTGTTTTGATTTGACATCAATAAGTGCCTATGTTCATTAAAGATTTTTAAATTTTGAGTTTGGCGACAGCGGTCCTACCTATATATTAGCTGTGCCAGCGAACTACGTTTTAGTTAAACTCAACATTCAAAAATGTCTGAAGAGGACTATCCTTATCACCCGGGGATGTAAAAAATAGCCTGCGAACTATTCAAAAACCTACCGAATATACACAAAAAATGTCATAAAAATCGGTCAAGCCGTTTCGGAGGAGTTCGCACTTCCGCTGCTTTTTCTATTCCGTGATCTCAATATTATTATAGCCTATTTAAAATATCAACATAACTTTTACATGATGAAACATATCGGTCAATTTAGGATCACAGATAATTAACAGTTATTAAATTTTAAATCCATCGTGGCGTCAAAATTGTAAAAATGCACGCAGACTTTGGAAATTCTACGTCTTCTCCACCTAGTTTGAAAACAGTAGCCTCAAATAAATTCATTGATTCTCTACAAGTCTACATATACATCTCTTAGTATTAAATTAATTTTATTTGAGCCTATCTACACGAGATATATAAGTATTGTTTTGCATCGGTTCTTATTTTTAACAAAATGGATGGAAAATGAGCATACGGTCTACCAATGAAACGCATTTTTTAATCATTAGAAGTGAATCTAGGATTAGAACACGAAATACAAATCATGGTGTGCGTTCCCCCAGCAGGAAATTGTGTCCTAGGCTAAATTAAGTTTAAATTACTTTCTACTGTTCCCAATTTAAAAGATTTATGAATCATTCGAATTCAGGGTTGCCACTAAAAACAAATTAAGTATACAGGGCGTTCCAAGACTATGGGACATGACATAAAAATACGGGTGATTTTTTTACACATTTATGCCAGTTCGATTCCCAGATGAAGCAAGTAATTTTTAGAAAATCTTTGAATGCAGTATTACTAAATTTTAAAAATAACATAGTCTTCTTTCAGCAAAATAT
Source organism: Schoenobius gigantellus (assembly GCA_963935595.1). Taxonomy (NCBI): domain Eukaryota; kingdom Metazoa; phylum Arthropoda; class Insecta; order Lepidoptera; family Crambidae; genus Schoenobius; species Schoenobius gigantellus. The sequence continues at coordinate 688,865 of OZ012549.1, read as the reverse complement.
CCTATCAACGATATTTAAGGTACTTTCCCTTCATGACCCATAGTCTTTGGACGCCCTGTATATTAGATACCGTTTCACACAGAAAAAATAAAAGCCGGAACAGAATAAGTCATTAATTTAAAAAGCCAGCGATGAATCGCACGTTGAACGGAACGTATATACGTTGATATATTCCACTAGTAGAAATAAAAAACGAGTGGGCAGGGCTGCTCGTTGCAGAATTTTTTTATTTATTTATATAAAGAAACACAGCTCTTATGTGACTAATGAACTATGTCACTTAACAATAAGCATAATCGATAGCATAATATGCGAAGACTTGGAAATTAGAAAGACCTAGAATTCACACTCGATTGTTTCAAAAATGCGTCTCCTGATGTCAAACACTTGGCGGAACCTATAGACGCAGCTAAAACCTACACTCACGCCGCATTCCCATGGGAGTAGGCAGTTATCAAAGTTTTCCACTTTTAACGACTTAAACAGACTCCTTTAGCTTCCTCAATCTTCATGAATGCATTAATATACGATCGTCTGGCATGGCCTTTCTTCACGATGTCTCACATTTAAGTTCCTTTACCAACATACCCATTCACATTCGCCATATAAATTTCATTCGTCAATCGTCTTTCAGCCATACTTTTTATGTGCGCAAACCATCTAAGCCAGGGGTGGCCAAAGTTGGTCGCGACTCTTGGATCTCTAATCAAGTTGACCACCCCTGATCTAAGCATTTCTTTCGCGAGCTTTATCATTTCACCTTTTTTTACTTCACATTTAACCCTTATTAATAGTATTGCTGTGTTTCGATAATAAGAGGTAAGATAGCCAGTCCCTAAATTGCTGAGGAGTCCAGGTGAAGCTCGCTTCCTCCTTCGGCATTTTAATCACCTGACATCAGGTGAGATGAAGGCCAAGAGGTTCCCTGTTGAATGCAAGGAAAAGTGGTCTTTTTCGTACTAAGCAATATCTTATAGACAACTATTGGGTGAAAAAAAAACTTTGTGATGGTAGTGAGTGACCACAGAAACATACAGATAACCATAAACATACTTACATAATGAGTGAACTGCTGTGTGATGTGACCATTTGCTTACGTTTAAATTTCTTCACTTACTGAATCTTATTAAATAATATTAATTATGGTTAGGCAGAGAGAGGAGCCGGGGTGGTGAAGGTGAATGTTAATGCATTATAAAGTAGCTACTTAAACCTGCACCTGGGTCATAAGCCCCAGGCACCGCTCTTGGCTCTCTTCTCTGCAACGCAATAGACCGAGCACCCGCGTGGTGAATGCATGTTATGCATGGAATGCTAAGTTATCGTCTCTCCTTGGGATTAACCTAACAAATTTTCTCAAATATCATTTATTGCCAGCCATACCTCGTATTTTTTCTCGCATCCTTCTTTTGCCTCACCCAACGATCACTACCATAAGCGCAGGAACCGATCCGATCGATCGGCATTGAGATTGTGATTTTTCGTATGCTTATTTAGCAACACTAACGACAAATTGGGTCCGTGTTTTGAGAAAATTTAATAGCACCGAGTTAATTTCACTTAAAAGCAGCACAATACGGGTCCATTTTTGCGCCGATGTGGAAAATCAAGCGAACAAAAAATCACAATCACAATGTCGATCGATTGGAATTGGTTCGAGAGTAAGGCTGCAGGAGCATGCGCAGCCACTCGCGCCTCCTTCGACAAGACTTGACAGTTCATCTAGTTGCTCAGAGCTTCATCCACTTTATTTCCTGCCACTGCTCCTCTCTCAGTGTCAAACTCAAAGTTGATGCTGTACAAGTCAGCACAAATGTACTACAGCACTGACAGCGTGTAACAGTTCTTGCACCTAAACGCTTAGCCACAACCCGTACGAGCAAGTTGAATCATGACCTACTCGTTCGATAAGTCGCAAAAATTGTTGAAGTTTTACTTGTTCTTACTAGCACGCATCACGCATTTCTTTGGGTTAGCTGTAGTCTTGAGTATTGCCCGATAGCAAAAAATAAAGAGTTTGTTTCAAGGGATAAATAAATTGTATACAAATTCTACCTTGTATCAGAATATTTGTAAGAAATTTAGCCTAAGATAGGTCGACATGCATGATTTCGATTTCGATACTTATCTTATCGCACATCTAATATTAAGAGTATAATTAACTTTACTGTACGTGTGGTACTTTACGGTAATGGACGACAGCTAAATCTACAACTACATACTTATATGTATCTTAAGCACCCTGAAGCTACTATCACATCGCATCACACCCTCAGTTTACTCGTATACGTTTTATAAAGAGAAAAGGAGAGATTTAATAAAACCTAATCGATGAAGTACCTACGTAAAACTACACAATCGATTTTCTTTCAACATTACACAACATTCATTATCCAAAGGAATACAGGATTATCCCGCGGGATAAATGTTGGGGAACGTCTAATCAGTAATAGTTCACTGGTCAAGAAACTTCGTCGAGCGAGCATAAAGCGCATTCGTACATTACAAAAATACAAGTGGGTAGAGAAATTTGTTCCTTTGCCATGCCTATTGCACATTAACATAAATACGCACCCACAGACGTATAAAGGGAAGCAGACTAAACGTATCGTTCAAAAAGCGTGACAACTTTACCACATGTAAACATTACTCACACACGAACAATATTAATTTAATTTTATTGTAATTTCTGGAGTTTTATTATATGATGCGTTAGAACACTTCGGGGCACAGCACTTTACACCATTGTTCTTGTCCGATTAGCAGTTATTTTTATGTATAATTATAAAACAAAACATTATAACACAATGTCACGACGCCATTTGTCTTTTATTTTGACAAAGCTAAACATGGCGTCCACGTGGCGTCTGCTACGGCTTCGGTAATGTTTATGTGTGCGTTAGGATCGCCATAGACGAAAAACAGAAATAGCGATATCATGTCACTTTGGAGTGAAAGTAAAAACGATATACACGGTGTTTCATAATAACCAATAAATATTTTATCGTAATCTAAAACTAATTATTAAATAGTTTTTCCTGTAATGTTATTCAACCCAAAATTTTAATGTATATCATAGTATCATCATGTCTATGATTTACATGAAAATTTTGGGTTGAATGACATTACGGGTAAACACAATTAATTAATTAGTTTTAGATAACGATAAAATATTTATTGGTTATTATGAAACACCGTGTATATTACTTATGACAAATGTGTGAGTAAAATTATATTAAGTCTGCATCCCTTTATACGTCTGTGTACGCATCTCTCCAAATGACGCATGCACCCAGCACCTAAGTTCTTACGCTCGTTACAATAATTACAATATATTAGCATTATTGCGGCACACATGCTGTGCAAAATCAACATTGATAAGTAGGAAGACGTTTTTTTACACAATACACAGACATTATTGACATTATTGTCATAATCAACATGGTTCACTGGGATGTTTGATATTTTAAAATCTCATTAAGGTTAGGCCAGTTCACGAAATCTACCCTTTCACAGAGGTTGCTTATATTGCATAGCTTCAACTTTCGCTTCGCCAGGTTCACGAACGAAAACGCTACTATTTAATACGTTTTACTTGATTTGTAGAATACTGCACCTAAACCACAAACGGCTATTGTGTTCGAACGATTAAAAACTACCCATTTTATAACTAAAAATCACTGTCGTAGCGGTTACGAAACCGCTAATATTGAGGTTTATTTTTTCAAATCAGACATTTTTTGGTACATTGTGTCTCAAAAGAATCGCTTATTTCTACATAATTTTTTCACTGTAACCTCCAAACATCAGTCTTTTCCTACGATTTCGTGAACTGGCCTTCCCTTAAAATCACAAATTATTTAGCAATTTAATACATATATTCTTTTAGTTACATTCAAAAAACATTTTTGAAAAAAATATCTGACATTTATAGGAACACGCCACAACCTTGTAAGAAGTGTTTAGAACGAATAAAATATTGCAATTTTTTTATTAATTTCATTCATTATAATAACGGCGAGTTAGATTTAATATGAGCACAATTATCAGTTCAACTATAAGTCATAAATTATATAATATAAAAATATGTTTATTTAACTCCATTGAAATACCATTAACATTGTAAAATTATTAACAGTAACAGAATATTTTAATACGTATAATAATAATTATAAAATTACGCAGAAAACACAAAGCGAATCGAATTTATTAGTTTTGCTTACGATAGGTCGTCACGTTCGTTAATGTAAGTATTAACACCTACGTCGTAACGTAATACGCATTATTGAATGCGTTAAAAATAATACTACATTTGCGGAGGTTGCTACAATAGTACATTTCGGTACATGTGCGAAAAGTATGTCATTTTCTCACGAGTCCCGGTTTATTGAACCAAGCCGAAGGCGCGAGTCAATAAAAGGGACGAGTGGAAATGACAGTTCCGACAGCGACGTTTAATACATTTGCGAAAAAAAAACGAAAGGAAATCAATGAAAAACAGTTTAGTCCTAGGACAAGTAATAATTGTCGGTAGTGGTAGTCGCAGTGTGGACCCTACCAAACGCGCCCATAAGGGCAGGAAGAACACCGGGGGGTTTAGTGGGTAGGCCCGGCACTCTGCCGGGAGAGCCCCACACACGCTCGTCGTCTAGCCAACGGCGAGTACGGTGCGGTCACGCATTCCCCTCAAAAAAAAAAAAGGACAAGTAATAATTAACATTACTATTAGTTACAACTTGTATCGAAATGTAATAGTAATTTCATAAAAAAATGAACAGAAAACTTTTTGATTAAAAACCTCCTTCATGCATTCGGAGGTTATACACAGAATGAAAACAAAAAGCACTAGTGCGGAAAAGAATAACTAAACACACATGGAAAAGTCTACTTTTTGAGCAAATGTATTGAAAAAATTGTTTACCTCCAACGCCACTAACAAGTCCGTTAACGCGCTAGGTTGTTTGCAACATAGCTGTGATGTCTGAATTATTGCGTTTATTAACGCGTTGCGACGCAGGTGAGTTCTGTAGGGCCAGCACGAACATTTGCGTCAAAGTATTCGTATCGTCAATGACGTCGTCGTGAAATATTTGTATGAGAATTTTAGTTCCAAGTACGCCCTGTACGCTCTTCAATTCCAATACGAATATTTCACGATGACGATACGAATACTTTGGTTGCGGTCCGCATGACGATGATATCGATATTATCGCGATAACAGCCGGTCCGCATGAACGTTAACGCGTTCACGACATCTGTCATAACGTCATAGATGACGTCATTGAAGCCGCCATTTTCGCTCACATCGACCATGCCCCAGAGCGCTATCGTTGTGAGCGAACTGTCAAAAGTGTCAAATTAAACCGCCAATGCAAAAGTATTTAGAGCTTTTGAGACAATAAATTATTTATAAAAAGGTAAGAAAAATGGATTTGGTTGAACTGGTTCCGCTTACTCTGAGGGATGAGGAAAATAACAGAGTAGTGGAGCTTTCTCTTACTCCACAAAAACAAAACAGAGATTGCAACGGTAAGCATTATGTGTTGTTGTGTGTAAACAGAGTTCGTTAGATAATTTGTGATGCCCCCCATGGTCGATAAGAGTACCTAGATCTAGAAAAAAAAGAATGTTTGAATAATAAAACCGATATACAACATTCACTAAAAACAGACCGAACATGTACTGAGAAAGTAGAGTAATAATATTCTACTGCCTAAAACTATTTATGTACTGATGTAATAAATTCGCAGAGTACTTTTTTGGAAAACTGAAATTTGAGGTTAGCTAGCAGTTTCGTTAGCGCGCTAAAAGTCGGTCCGCATGATAATCTGTCACAAACTGTCATTTGTCGATTTAAGCGGGCTAACGAATGCGGACCGGACGTGAGCGTTGTTAACGCTATAATCAAAACTATTCTCATGCGGACCACACCATTTGACGCAAATGATTGTGCTAGCCCTACAGAGCGTTATAGTTGCGATAACACGATGTTCGCAACATGACGAAGTGTCTTGTCATTGTCAGTCGTGTCGCAACAACGTAAATATTCGTATTATTAATAAGCTTTTACAGAGTATAAAAGCAGTGGTTTTTATGATTCCAAATATTAAGATGTCATTAATGGTGGTAACACTGTGATTATTTTAAAAGTTTTGTAAATATTAGTGGCGTCTTCAATAAATGTTCACTCTTCAGTGACGCAGTGAACCTATGTTGAATAAATTACATTAAGCGTACTCGCATATCTTGAAATAGGTTCTTAAGCATATTTTGATATTCACACTTAATTTAGGCAGCTTCATTAGTGGACATTGGTTTTTTAAAAAAGAAACTTGAAATAAATTATTTGACACTAATCACTAATTTCATACGTAGAAGCACCTGACAACACTAAATGATATGTTTTACAATTTATTTAATTTACGTATAGGCGAACGTGTGCGCTTTTTGCGTGTACGTATATATTTTATTCAATTCATAAAATAGTTTTGGTTAAAATCATAACAATTTATTGTCCAATCAAATACTGCATGTAACATGATTATTTCATTTTTTTCATTCATATATACATACATGACGCGGAATGCGCCTACTATATAATACACTATACTAAATAAACATGATTGTACATTCATGTATATTTTGTTGTACACAATATACATATATGATTAATTAAAGTATTGTTATTAAGTATATAAATTGTATTCACTCTTCATCAATTCAGTATACGAGATAAATTAAGATTATCCTTTAGACCTAGCTCAGTAGGAGTAACACGGACCGTGGACAAAATAGGCTTAGCCTATTTTGTCCACGGTCCGCGTTTCTTCTCGCTCTCTTATATAACAATGAAGCGAGGCGGGACGAAGTTTAGGCACTTTCTCTTTTATTGTCCACGCCGCATGCCAGGCCTAGAGGTCATACTCAGACAAGAGACAAAGATACGAAATAACTTAATTTCTCCCTCTATCGTGCAGCGTTGAGACAAAATTAGTTTTTCTTCGAGGAAGACTCACTTGTCGTGTCTTGTTGAAGTTTGACGAAACAGCAGCATTTGTGTATGAACGCGTTCACTGTGGTGCCTGTATGTACATTATAGACTTGTTAAATAATTTAGAAAAAATAGTCCAGAAAGAAAACTACCCTAGGTGGCTTCGAAATTGCGGCCTCTCGTTATTCGAGCAACTGCTTATCTGATTGGAGTTAACCCGCCACTGGTTGACGTTTTTAAGTATCAATTAAATTGCATATTATGTTTAATATGTATATATTATTTGTATTGCTATATTTCTATTGACACTTATACGACAGACAATTCCATGACATCTTTATAAATAATACGTAACAGCTACTCTATGACATATATGCAAAATAGGTCACAACAGCCCTCGACCTCTAATTTGATCGATATGTCGTTTATGAACAATCCCCGAATCTGCTTCTATCATATAATGTAATAGGCCAACTCTTTTTCTTATCTTGCCGAAATCCCAAGTTCGTGTTCCGCCAGTGTATGATAGAAATTGAACACAGTCCCCCTCATTGAACCCTCGCACGCTATTTAAATCTGAATAGTTTCTGTTGACTTTAACGTGTGGATGAATTAAATCCAAACTAGTTCTAATTTTTCTATTAAACATTATTGTATATGGGCATTTTCCGTCTACGACTGGTATTCTTCTGAGTTGAGTAAGGATTTTTCTTATTTTTGAATATATGTCTCCCGGTTCGTATTCCATCGCTCTCAACGCGTATTTAACAGTCTGTACAGTACGTTCTGCCTGGCCATTTGTGGATGGATGATAAGGAGCAGGGGTGCGATGAACTATGTCGTGTGCTTTTAAGTATTCTGAGAACAATCTCGATGTAAATTGTGGTCCGTTATCCGAAACAATTGTGCATGGAAGGCCAAATGTACTGAACAAATTTTGAAGCTGGTTAATACACCATTCGGATGTAGTCTTCGTTGTAGGTATCACCTCCACCCATTTGCTGAAGGCATCTATGACAATAAATAATTGTTTTCCAGCGATTGGACCAGCGAAATCAATATGTAATCGCTGCCAAGGACCGTCTGGAGCCTCCCAATGATGAATTTCAACCTTTGGCGGTGTTTTTTGTTTTAGGCAACAACTTCTACAATTCTTAACCATTTGTTCAATATCATTATCAATTCCCTTCCAATAACAATGGACTCGTGCTAGTGTTTTCATTTTGACAATTCCCATATGACCAGCATGCAGTTCATTTAATATATCCTTACGTAGTGTTCTAGGGATAACTACTCTAGATCCTTTAATCAAGCATCCGTCTTGCAAATTGTATTCAGTGTTGTCATATCCAATTGATTCCAGTGGTGAGCCATTTTGCAATGTGTCTCTTAGAATTTTGAGTTCTATGTCCATTCCAGTCTCTGATGCAATAATGTCTTTATGAAATGGGAGTGTATTAATTTGGAAATTTTGGAATAAATATGCTTGATCTACTTGTTTTAAAGATATATTTTCCGTAGGAAATCTAGATAAATAGTCGGCGTTGTTGTGATCCTGCGTCCGTCTATACATAATATCATAGTCGAATCCAGATAAATAATGAGCATAGTTAAACAGCCTCATAGCGCTCATAGTAGGCAGCGTCTTGTGTGGATGTAAAATAGAGATTAATGGTTTATGATCAGTAATGAGTGTAAATTTTCTTCCATAACAGTACTGAAAGAATTTTTTAAGTCCCCAGTATATAGCTGTAGCTTCTTTATCTATTTGGCTATAGCGCTTCTCACTATTGGTTAATGATCTTGAAGCAAAGCAAATTGGTCTTTCTGACCCATCCGGCATTTTATGGGACAAAACAGCACCGAGACCTACTGGCGATGCATCTGTAGCCAAGGTAAGAGGCAGAGAGGGATCAAAATGTATCAAGACGCGTTCACTGCTTAATTCTTTTTTAATTCTATCAAAACTGTTTTGACACTTGCTATTCCATATAAATTCTACATCTTTTCTTAGTAAGTAGTTTAGGGGATGTAGAGTTGCTGCTAAATTTGGTATAAATTTGTTGTAGTAGTTTATCATCCCCAATAAGGTTCGTAGTTCATTCACATTAGTAGGCGGTGATGTTTTCATTATTGCTGCAATTTTGTCTTCTGATTTGTGTAAGCCAAACTCATCAATAGTATGTCCAAGGTAAGTAATACTTTTCTTTAAAAATTCACATTTATTTTTATTTAATGTAAGTTTGTGTTCTCTTAGTTTCGCAAATACTTTATGTAGTCTTTCTATGATATCCCTGACACAAGAGCCTTTTACTAAAATGTCGTCAAAAAAACATATGACGCCTTCAATGCCTTGCAATATCGAATCCATGAATTTCTGCCATTGATTAGGTGCTATCTTTACACCAAACATTAATCTGTTAATTTTGTATGAACCTTTATGAGTACTGATTGTTTGTAACAATGAACTTTCATCGTCCATCTTCATGTGTAAGTAAGCTTGAGTTATGTCCAATTTACAGAATAGTTTGCCTCCGTTCATCTGTGCAAAAATATCATCAATGATCGGAATTGGATAATTATCATCTTTAATGCATTTATTCAGTGTCACTTTATAGTCTGCGCATAATCTAATTGAACCATTAGGTTTTGGAACCGGTACAATTGGAGTTCCCCATTCTGAATTATGAACTTTAGTTATAATATTCAAATTTTCTAATCGCTGTAATTCTTTTTCAACCTTTTCTATAAGAGCATAAGGTAATCTTCTTGGTTTGATAAATATGGGTTTGACATTTTCTTTTAAATAAAGGGTACAGGTATAATTAGGAATCGGTTCAAGTGAATCTGAAAATAAATCATCATAAGATTCTAAGAGTTTATTAAGATCATATTGGCATGTAGGTTCAACATTATTTATTTGAAATTGAAAGTTAATCTGACGTAACCAATCTCTCCCGAATATAGCGTCGACATTTTGTTTGATTATGTATAATTTCCCGTAAAATAATTGTTTCTCAAAAATGCATTTCGTATAAGCAACTCCGACTGGTGTAATGATTTCCCCTGTGTATGTGCGCAATTCTATATTAGTTTTGTAAATTTTCTTTTTTATATCTAGAGCTTGAAACTTTTGAAGTGAGATAGAACTTAGTGCCGCTCCTGTGTCCAATTCCATCATTATGTTTTTATCTTCGATGTTTACTGTGATCATGAATTTTCCACTACTGTTCGAAGAAATTATGTTAATAGCAGATGGTTGAGTTTCATCCGGATCTTCTTCAAATTCCTCCTGTTCAATTTCATTAGTAATTTGATTGTTTTGTATTGGTTTTACTTTCTGTAAGCAAACCTTAGCCAGGTGGCCTATTTTATTGCAATTAGCACAAGTACTTTTTATATGAATGCAATTATTAGCTCTATGTCCAGAATTTCCACATCTGTAGCAACGTCCTCTAATATAAGAAATATCCCTTGTTTGATAGTTTCGATTTTGATCAAAAGTAGGTTTGGTTATCTTTGTGGAAACTTTGAAATTTGTTTGTTGTGTAAATTCCAAATTTTCATTTTTTGAAGATTCTACAGCCATTGCCTTTTCGATTGTAGTGTTAAAAGGTAGAGGTTCACGTTCCTGTAACAATCTTGTTCTAATATCTGTATCCCTTAGCCCTCTAAGAAATTGTAAGTTTAAAAATAAATCGGCAACCGAAGCTCCACATTCGCATTTGAATTGACAGTTCTCAGTCATTTTATTGAGTTCTGATGCGTATTGTGCAATATTTTCCCCGTGTTCTTGAATTCGACTAATAAATTTATGCTGAATAGTCCATATGTTTGGTTTGGGTTCTAAGAAGTGCTCTAAGTTATTTAGTAATTGCAAGTATTGTAGATTAATCGGATCATTTGGATAACAAATATCGTATAACTTTTGATGTATTTTGGGGCTAAGTAGAGTCAGTAGTGTTCGCGTTTTAATTTTTTCATCATTGATATTTTTAAGAAGTATGTATGTTTCAAACCGTCTCCGAAAATTTTTTATTGATTAATCGTCTTGCATTGCTTGAAAAGGTATGTTACAAACAGGTCCCGTTGATAGAGTAGAATTAGAAATTACCATGGAACTTGTGGTCGGACATAGATTTTGTAATTTGAGTTTAAGCGTCACGATCTCTTCTTCAATTGCGAACCTCGTATCATTTTCGGATTCTAGTTTGTCATCATCGATCAACCCATCAATTTCATCTTGGATACTATTGTATTTACTTAATAATTTTTCAATTGAGTATTCTCGTACCTTGAATTCGGTAGGTGTAATTTCCGACATGTTATTGAATGTTCCCTGTAGTTTTGTTATTTGTGCTTTTATAGTAGTCCTGGCTCTTTTTAGTTTTTCCATTTTAATCCTCGTCGCCACTTTTAAGTATCAATTAAATTGCATATTATGTTTAATATGTATATATTATTTGTATTGCTATATTTCTATTGACACTTATACGACAGACAATTCCATGACATCTTTATAAATAATACGTAACAGCTACTCTATGACATATATGCAAAATAGGTCACAACAGACGTCAATTTCGCGGACGGTATTACGCATCAGGAGTCTCAATGAAAGTTTTTTTTTATAAATACGTTATTTTACTGCGTATTTGTATTTATAGTTTATATTTTTAGACAGTAAAACAAAGTTATTTCATAAATCACAGCTTATTCATTTGACTGCAAATTTTTACACATTGGAAATATTACCATTGTACACAAATCTTTTGATTAACAATTATTTACTAAAAACTAACAAAAACAAACAACTAACAATATTGTTAGTTTTTTGGTACGATAATATTTAAAAAAAAATTGTCACGCCACCGACGAAAACATCAAGCATGGATAATGGACACAGGTATAGTCACCTTTTTTTCTCGTACTTGTATTTGGATTATGGTTGGTCTTGACATGGAGATCAGAGGTTTACCTTCCCATGGAGTCAGAATTTTTTCTACCCGATTCGATTAGTGGTAGGGCTTCCGAGCCCGTCTGGCGAGGTACTACGGTTTTATCCAAATTTGTCGTCATGATAACAATGTTAATATTATTGTTGTGTTGCAACAATAAGAGGTAAGGTAGCCAGTTCCAATCGTTGAGGAGTCCAGGTGAAGCTCGCATCCAGCTTCACTAGCCTTACCATAACTTACCACTAGATGAGATGAAGGCCAAGGGCTACCGTGTCGGACGTGAAAAATATATCAGGCCGGTGTCGTAGACCTGGGAGTCACCGGTGGCGGGTTAGAAGGTGTAAAAGCGGCTACTGACATACCTGCTGCAGGGGCGAACTAGGGCGCAAGGCAAGATCGGATTGTCTCTACACACATGTCTGCAGGTCAGTGTTCGGGTTGAAGTTGAAGTAAACACACGCATTGAGAATGCCTCCAATATTATCGAAAAATCAAAAGATCAGATAGTGACCAAGTATGCAATTGAGAAATAGGCTAGATGAATGAAAAAATATTTTTGCTTTAATAGGAGCTCATTCATATAATAAACATAAAGAATAATTCGATTTTGGAATAACTATAAAAACAACCAAGATATAAGGTATTAAAGATTTTTCTCCATCTCTTTCTAGCAAAACGGCAATTTACATGGAGTTTATATGGCCGTACTCAACAGTGACGTCACGGTTGTCGTCGGATCTCTCTGTCTAATCGCTTCCAAGCATTTTAAAATAAGCAAATTTTAATTCTTATTTCACATGATTGCATATTTTTCTACGGTTTTAAAATATTTTATGACGAGGCGTCAAAAATACAATTCAGTCATCATCCCAATCGCCCCGATCGCGTCAGACGCGGCAACGTGCAGGGCGGCAGGGACAATCTAGGGACCGAGGGAGGTCTCGCGACCCTGCCGCAATGCCGCAGGGCCAGTCTAGCTTTGTTCTAGCTTATACACATCACGATTAAGTGGCAATCAGGGGTCATCCCCACTTTCACACCGTAGATTGCCCCTGCGGCTGGTGCGTGAGTGTGTGTAGTTACGTGCGACGGTTGCGACGGTTGCGTCGGTTGCGGCGGTTGCGTCGGTTGCGTCGGTTGCGTCGGTAGCGTCGGTTGCGGCGGTAGCTGCGGTAGCGCGGCGCGGGCGGCGGGCCGCAGCGAGTAGGTCTCGGGGCGGAAGGTGGGCGGGCACTGCAGGTGCGGGTAGGGCCCCCCGATACCCGCCGTTCCCGTCTGCGATTACACCACCACATCACTCAATATATGTACATACAAGTATTTTTTTAGTTACTAAAAAATAACCTAGTATAATAGTCCAGGAGCTACTGAGCCCCGAGCGCAAACCACACTCGTTATAGTATAGTAAATCGTATTTTAATTACGAGACATTAAATGCACAGCTAGAGACACTAGAAGATGGCGAGCTCGTAACGTATCGTAAGAACGTAACGATAGTTTTCTCACTATAAAATACTCGGTGAGAGATATTACGATAGCTAGCTTTTGAATAAATCGATAGGACATATCAAAAGTGAGTTCGTGCTCGGTATATATGGTCATTATTATTCATGTCAGTCGAAAATAGTTTGTTAATAATTAAGTAAGCGCAAGTACCCGCTTTTAGATGTTGTTTTGGCACACACGCACACATAGAAAGTCACCGGAATAACTTCCAGAGTCTCGTCTAATTCGTGCGAGCTGCGGTCACATAAATAAACTCATGTACTGCAGCCCCGTCTGTCACACAGTACAGTGTGAAAAGTATCGATATGTGCAATGTGAAAAGTATCGATATTTCGATAATTTCACCTCCATATTCGAAAGTGAAAAAAAACATATTTGGCAGTTTTATTATTATTAAAATAAGTATTTAGTATCGTGTATACAATTTAAATGACATACCAGTGCTTTTAGAAATATATCTAGACTTTTTTGGGTCCGTTTACAAACTATGAGCGGATACTACGCAATACGTATAGTTTAAAATAAATCAAATTGAGATCATTGAGACGGTGCACGAGCTCGCGCGCCTGATCTAAATGTATGCATGAAACGGGCAAAAATATTACAATAAGTGGAATGCATAACTAGGTAAAGCAATATCAAATCGATACAAACATTTGATACTCGGAAATAAGTGTCAAATCGATATTTTCGAGAAAAATATCGATATTTTGATTACATTCGCTACTGGCAGATAGGCAAGATAGGCATACACCTACATACACACATTTACACACATACACCGCAGTGTACACACACACACGCGGCAATACACACCTGCGGCGCGTCAAACACCAGTCGCAGGCGAGAAACACTCTGCGTCGGCGCGCCCTCCGCCGCGCTCCAGCTGAACGCGACAATACCACACATTATTACACAATTACTACCACAGGGCATAGCCTCACTCACATTACGCATTCGTTACGTTCGTTTAAAACACGTAGAAGGACAAATTCAAATTCAAATTCAAAAATATTTATTCAACATAGGCCTTCACAGATACTTATTGACGTCAAAACAAAGCAAAACAATCTAATTTAATGAAATCATAATAACCTTGTATGTGCATACATCCTGAATATACTCGAGATGTCTGCAAATACAAGTAGGAATGAAAAAAAAAAGTTGACTCTACACCTGTTCGGAAATTGGGACAGCCTTCTCGAGAAGAACAGGCAAGAAACTCGAAAGGTCAAAATTTTTTATCTCCACTTTTAAATCCATTTACAATTTTGATTTTGTTACAGGGTCGTCGATTGGAAGCTGACCTCGAAGCAAAAGTTTGAGCTCAACTTCCATTACAAGAAGAGATGTGTTAATTCACATTATATAAGCTATTTCTGAGAGAAGTGCGTGAACTTAGCTTATAAATTGCTCTCACTGAATGTTTCTTTGAAAAAAAAACAAACAAAAAGGTATATTATCCATCATACCATAGACGAAGAATAATATAGACTGCCAATGTCATACAACTATAAGAAAGGTCCTATTCCCGCTGTGGGGTGTAAGTCCACACTTGTTGCTATGCTATGATGGTTTTGATGATAAGATGCTAAGTATGCTATGCTGGGGTCGGATGATGGGATGCTTGAAAGAAATCGACCAGTTTGAGTGACGTCTAATTACGTACTGCTTTATTGTGAATTGCTTGTTTGCCTAAATAGCGGCGCGCGGCGTATGCAAACGCTCAGTAAGCACATTTGTTAAACACATACTTATTTAAAGTAAACAAACTGATGCTGTACGATTGCTCGTACATCTTGCCCACCAGAAAAAACAGAAAAAAAACAATAACTATAACATGGTTGGTAGACAAACTTATATAAATTTAGTGCTGTTTTAAAATCTATATGATATAAAATGATGTTTAATGATACAAGGTGAACCAATAATACTTAAACTATGTTACTCTAAAATGTCTAATTGCTTAATTGATTAATTTGCTAGTATATTAATTCTTAACACTATCACACCACTCATTCACTGTCACTATGCACTTCAAATTTGACTGAATGCGGCACTATGGGCGACGTGCCCTTATCTAGGCTTACTTTCGAACCACTAAGTTCACTCCGCGCACTCACACACACATCGTTGATGCTGGCCGCGGGCGTGGCCGCGGGCGTGGCCGCGGGTGGCGCGCGGCGCGCAGGCGTCACCTGCGCCGGCTGCGCCTCTGCTGCTGGTTGGCTGTCGGATCGCGCTAGTTGGCGTTTTCTCTTGATGACAATAATGCTGATGATACCTACTACTAGAAGCACAGCTACGATGATATATGATACAGCATATTGATGTACATCATGTATCGTCAAAGGCTGGTTTGATTGTTCCTTTAAATTGTCGATTTGAGCCTTTAAGTTTTGCCAATCTATAGGTGCTATGGTGGAGAAATGTTCTTGTAATGGTATAGTAGTATTTATTATTTTATTTAGTATGGACAGCTCAGGAATTTCAATATTTTCACTGGTGTGCAAATTGCTTAAATAATGATTATGTCCGAATATAGTAAAGGAATCGGAAGCAAGTGTACAACCTTGACCCAGAGTGATGACACCATTGTCGCTGAGTTCTTCGACAGTCCAGCCAGCTGTGCAAAATATACGTACGTTGCATTTGTTGCAACATGAGAATAGCCAGGAATTCCTTGCGTGTAATTTGACCCATTTATCGCTACAGGCTGATGTCTCCACTTTACAAGGCGAAGTATGTTTATCGTGAACTGTTCTTATGTCACACATTGATTGCATGCTATTTAAATTATATAAAACATGATCTATTGAACAGTAAAGCTTGGAATCAGATAAATGAAAGCATGCTTGTTTGTCATTTTCAGATAACAACATGACTTTGTTCTGCTTCGTGCTATATACAAGATATGGCGATGCTGGAATCGACTGGTACATAAGCGTCTTTCTCTTCTGTGGAACAGATATAATTTTATGTAATTCGAAATTTTCATTGCTCAGTATAGGTATTTTGATTTCTATAACTAAATAATTTTCTGTTACTCTTGCGGAGGCCTTTAATAGCTTATACAAATCTTTCACGTAAATGATGTCAACTGGAACAACGAGATCCCCCTGTAGATGTGCAGTAATTATAAACAATTGTTTCTTCAGTTGTTCCGGGGATAGCAGGTGAGTGTCGATGTGGCCTTGACGTATGTCGGTCACTGTGCTAATAAGCGTGTTTTGTATACGTCGGATATTTGATATTATGAGGTCAGCAGTCAGCGCTGAAGACATCATATAATAGGCGTTTTTGATATCTAGTCTTATATTTTCAACGTTTTTCGAAATATTGTACAAATGTTCTTGTATTAATTTACATTGATTGCTCATTACTTTTTCATTTCGTTTAAGGATGTTATATTCGGCTTCAATCACAAGAGTTTGATTTTTCATCAGTAGTTGTAAATGATTTTCATTCGATCTTATTTTGACAATATCTTGTTCATATTGCTGAGCAAATCTGTTATCCAAGACACCAAAAAGGCTGTTTGCTAAATAACCAACTCCATCTATCAATCCTCTTTTTTGACGATTTGACTGTTTATACATGAGAATTTCATTGTAATGCTCTATCTCTTTTATATCGTGATCCATTTGTGAAATAATACCTCTGAACTGTGGATTATCTACATCATTACACAATGAACTCACGCATAGGGAATTAAGATGAGATACATAATTTTTTACATGCTTCATGCTATTCCAATATGTTGACATGTTGTGATAAACGACTAATTTCCACTCATCTCTTATAAATTGTACGTCTGAAATCTTGTCAAAAAGAAGACTTTGGTTATTCCTCAAATTAGTTATTTTGTAAGGTTGTTGCTCTAATTGTAGACTAGGGGTTATGATTATCATAAATATGCATAAAATGTTGAACAATATATTAGTAATACCTTTACGTGTAGTTTTGCGTTTTTGATTTGATTTTAATGTTTCACTTGGTGGCTTAGGCTTTTCCTTTTCATCTTTTACAGGTAGTAAAACAAGCTTGCTTATAGGTCTCTTGATGATGTTGTTTTGAGTTTTTATGCTGACAACTCTAACGTGACCATCCGATCCAGGGTGAAGGTCAACAATCCGACCAATGGCCCATTTTCCGGGAGGGATGTTGTCCTCTTTTATGATCACAATATCGTTTGTTTTCAGGTTTTCTACTGGTGTTCGCCATTTTGATCTTGCTTGCAAATTCTGTAAGTATTCAGATGACCAAGATTTCCAAAAACTTTTATTCATTGCTTGCACTAATTGCCATCTTTGTGATAAATTTATGTTTTCGGGTTCTGCTTGTGGTCTCGAGAGCAGCGGTCCTCCCACCAGGAAGTGCCCAGGTGTTAAACCGTTATCATCTGGATCTTCTGTTAATCTACACAGAGGCCTTGAGTTCAGACATGCCTCGATCTGATACAATAATGTGCTAAATTCCTCATAGGTAAGTTTTTGTTCACCTATTACTCTTTTAAGATGGTATTTCAGGCTTTTCACCGCTGCCTCCCATAAACCGCCTGCTGAGGGCCAAGCTGGGGCGTTGAAATGCCATTCTACGTTCATCATGCTTAAGGTATTAAAACAATCTGTATTATTTATTGATATAAATATCTCTTTGTACTCTTGTTTAAGCAAGCGATTAGCGCCAATAAAGTTGGTGCCGTTGTCACTATATACGTGCTGGGGCGTGCCTCGTCGAGAACAGAATCGACGAAATGCAGCCAGAAATGCTTGAGTACTAAGATCCGATACTAACTCTAAATGAATAGCTTTAGTGGCAAGGCATACAAAAACAGCTATGTATCCTTTTGAAGTACGGATGCCACGACCTTTGCTACATTTCAGCTCTACGTGTCCCGTAAAGTCTACTCCAGTATGAGTAAATGCTCTTGAAGGAGTGACTCTGGCTGATGGGAGATCGGCCATAATTTGGTGCTGATTTGACTGATTATATCGTCTACATTTGACACACTTCCTTAATTGCTTTTTGACAGTATTTACTCCGCTAATGATCCAATATCTGTCACGTAAGTAACCCAGGGTTAATTTTGGGCCACCGTGTAAAGTAGTTTTGTGTGCTTGATCAATAATAAGCTCAGTGAAGCGACTATGTTTTGATAAAATTATAGGATGCTTAGATGTATAACTAATGCTAGAATGCTTGAGTCGCCCACCAACTCTTAGAATGCCATTTTCGTCTAAGAATGGATTTAAAAATGTTAAAGTGCTCGAGGGTCTGATGGAACAATTTTTGTGAAGTTTATTAATCTCTGTTTCAAAATACTTTAATTGTTCGTGTTTAATAATTATATTGTAAGCTTGACCCAGTTCATGCGATGTCAATGCACCTCCTGACGTTGCAATTGTTCGTTGTTTACACTTAGAAATGAATCGTGAAATCCAAGCTAAAATTTTTGCGACACGTGTTATTGAGCTGTGTTTACACAACAACTCGGTGATAATTGATTCATTATTTATTTGAACAATAGCTGTTAAATTAGGTCGTTTCATTTCAATTTTTGGCTCGGGAAAAGTTTTGGTTGTTTCTATGGTGGGACTAAGGAGCCACCTCGGCCCTTTCCACCATAATTCCTGCTTGGTTGCCAACTGAGTGGCTGTTATACCACGTGTGGCACAATCAGCTGGGTTTTCCTCTGATTTAACATGACCCCATTGACATGCTGGTATTATCTTTGTTATTTGACTTACTCTATTAAATATGAATTTGCTCCATTTATTTTTATTACTTTGCAGCCACCCAAGAACTACCATGGAGTCTGTCCACGCGAAAATAGTGACGTTTTCATTGGGAACAGATTTCAAAACCTTTTTAAGAAGCTGAGACAATAAAAGTGCTCCACATAACTCTAACCGAGGCAAGGATGTTTCTTTATTCAATGGTGCAAGTTTTGTTTTTGCCGCAACGATGTTTGATGTGTACTCGCCCTTATCATCGGTTGTTACTGCGTAAACAACAGCAGCGTATGCTTTTTCTGATGCGTCACAAAAACAATGAAT
Organism: Schoenobius gigantellus; assembly: GCA_963935595.1. Lineage (NCBI taxonomy): Eukaryota > Metazoa > Arthropoda > Insecta > Lepidoptera > Crambidae > Schoenobius > Schoenobius gigantellus. The sequence continues at coordinate 669,351 of OZ012549.1, read as the reverse complement.
TTGATAATTATTTATTGTATTGCCAAGGTATCGAGGAATTACAAAATTTTCAATGTTAGTAAAATTGTCTCGTAATTTTAACCATTCTTTTTGTATTTCAGATGGTAAATTTTCGTCCCATGATATGCCGCAATTCCATGTTTTCTGGAATAATAGTTTTGCTCTTATTGTTATAGGGGATAGCCATCCCAGCGGGTCATAAAATTTTGATATTTCAGAGAGCAGATCTCTTTTTGTATGCTCTGATTTCTCAACTTTTTCCAAAATATTTTTAAAACTAAATGAATCACTTTGTGAATCCCATCGCAAGCCCAAGGTCTTTCTTGTTTCGGAACATTTAAAATCGAACGGAGTGTTCAATTGATCTGCTGGTAGATCGTTCACAAGTTCTGGAGTATTGCTGGACCACTTGCGAAGATTCATCCCTGCTCCCTTTAACATTGATATGAGTTGATCTCGCAACCTTTTTAATTCTACTATACTACTATGCCCTCCAAACAAATCATCCATATAGAATCCTTGTTCTACTACTGGAGCTGCTAACGGATATTTATGATCATCATCTTTGGCGAGCTGCTGGAGAGTACGCATTGCTAAATAAGGAGCTGCTTTCGTCCCGTACGTCACAGTTGTTAATACATACTCTTTGAGCGGTTCATGTGGCGAGTCCCTCCAAATAATTCGCTGCAGATGATGATCTGCTTCTCTGATCATAATTTGTCGGAACATTTTCTCAATGTCCGCTGTTATCACATATTTATACTGACGCCAATGGAGAATGAGTTCCATGAGATCCTTTTGAAGGTTAGGTCCACATGCCATGACGTCATTTAAGCTTTTGCCTGATGATGATTTTGCTGACGCGTTGAAAACCACTCGAAGTTTCGTCGTGGTTGATTCTGAGCGTAAAACTCCATGATGGGGAAGATAAAATGGCAAATGATTAACTTGAGGAGCTTGAATCATATGACCTAATTTTCGATATTCCTCTATAAAACCTTTATAATCGCTTTCAAGTGCGCTGTTTTTGATGAATCTCTTCTCAAGTTGCTTAAATTGGCTGATGGCTTTTATTTTTGATGAACCAAGCTCTTGCTCATACCCTGATAACATAGGTAGGGCAACCTCATAACGTCCATTCTCTAAGCGCCTTGTTGTTTGAGTATAAAAACTCTCGCAAAACTGATCCTCGGCTGATAACTGCTGTTCTTTGCTATCGACATCTTCCATCTCCCAATACTTGGCGATGTCGTCCAAATTATTGATAACGACATGACAATTAAATGTCTTGATATGGACGCTGCCTGATAAAATCCAACCGAGCTTAGTTTGCTGTGCTATGGGAGCTTGATTGGGACCCTTGATCAGGCCGCTCATGATGATATCTGAGTAAACGCTGGCATCTAGAAGTAAATCTATTGACCTTGATATGTTGTACTCAGGATCTGCTAAATTTATATTCTGGAGATGTGACCATGATTGCTTATTAAACGTTAAATTAGGCAAGTTATTGATGACCTTTGTAATTACAAGAGCTTGGGTGGAAAACGAGTAGTCTTCATATATTGATAAGCATTCTAAATTTACAACCCCTTTGCTTTGTTTCGACCCTTCACCAATGCCTCTTATAGACGCATGATGACGTTGGCGTTCGAGTTTTAGCAATTGTGCAGCATTTTCGGAAATCAATGATATCTGGGAACCTTGGTCGAGTAAAGCTCTAAGAGTGATATAAGTGCCATCTGAAGATTTCACTTTTAGTTGTAAGGTAGTGAGAAGAATCTCTTCATCTTCACTGGCTACATGATTAACATTATGTTGTTTATCTGTTTTGCTTGATGTTGTAACCGGCGTCACGAATTGTGACGTAGATGGGTTCACTGACTTAACGTATGCCTCGTGTAATATGGTATTGTGCATACCGTTGCATTCTTTGCATCGTTTGAGCGAAAAACATTTATTGCGATGTATGTATAAACAGTTCTTACAAATGTTTAATTTAATTATTGATCGTAATTTTTGCTCTGAATTTAGATTAATGAACTCTGGACATTGATACAATGCGTGACCTTGTTTACAATAAGGACATTTAGATGACGACGATGATGCGAATGCTGGATATGATTTTTGAAAGTTATTTTTGTTGGATGATTGATTTTGTTGGTTATTATGATAGAACTGTTTGTTTGGTGGTGAATTTGATTTTTCTCGCTTATTAATCGTTTCGAGAGCCGTGAACTTACTCTCTAAAAATGAAAAAAGCTCATCCAGAGTGGGGAGCTCTCGAGGGGACTCGCGAGCCTCCTTGTAGTCTGTGTATGTCGCCATGTCTAGTTTTTTACAAATCAAATGAACTAGTAATGGATCCCAAGTAGCAGTATCGACCCCTAAGTTGTGAATCGCATGAATACATTCAGATGATATGTCGTACAACCTTTTCAGCTCGAACGACGATTGTTTTTGTACATTAGGTTGGTTAAGAAAAACTTCTATCTGTTTTGAAAATAATAACTGAGGATTGTTATAGCGATGGTATAAAAGATCCCATGCTGTGTCATAATTATCTGCTGACACATGAAGATGCTGGATCAGCCGCTCGGCTTCTCCTCGCAATTTCCCTTTCAGATGTTGCATTTTCTGTGCTTTTGTAAGCACTGTGCTTTTATGGATTGCTTCAGAAAAAAGATCGTAAAACGTTGGCCATTGGGTATATTTCCCCATAAAAATTGGTATTTCTAACTGAGGTGTACTTTGATGTAAATGTAAAGAGGATGATAATTTTCTATTTAACGCCCGTTTTATATTCTTAAATTCTAGTTCTATTTTGCTAAATTCTGCATCGTAATTGATATCATCACCTTGCAAAAAGTTATCTATTTGTAGGTGAAGGTTATCGATGGTGTTCCACCGTGATTGGACATTGCGGAGCTCGTCTTCCAGCTCCCATTTTTCTGAAATGTCGTCTAAATTAATGCTGTGTATAAGTCTATTAAAGGCCCTAAAATTTGTTCTTTGCTGTGTCAACAATTCATCAATTTTGTCTGACCATTGCGACGCTTTATTTTTGGAAGTTGGTGGATTCTCTGTCATTGACCTATGACCTATGAGCAATTTTCGCAGTTTGCTATAAATCTCTGAAGTCTTTTGATATATGTTGTTCGTAAAGTATTGTTCATCGGACTCAGAATATTCTAAAAGTAAACGATGATTGTTTTCAAAATCTGCCCACAAGTTCTCTAATGCTTCTAGCCTTGTTTTGATATACTCCTGATTTTTGCGACTCTCTGGGTCTTTCCCAAAATTAGTCTTTATCTTGTTAATATTCTCATAATTTTCAGCTTGACGGCTGAGTAAGGCGTCCATGATAATGAATTAAATAGACAAAAATATAAAAGGAACAATCTTACTTGTTGAAATGCTGTTGGCGAAACAACTTTGTCTCACTCTGACCTGCGAACCTCCCGGCTGCCGGCGATGCTGCTAGATCACAAGCTTTAAGCTTGTAAACCAATCTTCAACTTGCTCAGTGAAAACGTAATGCGAGAGTCCTGCTTTTGATCAACCCGCGCGCTAGATCAAAATGCTCGAAGGACCAAAAAATGTGGGGTGTAAGTCCACACTTGTTGCTATGCTATGATGGTTTTGATGATAAGATGCTAAGTATGCTATGCTGGGGTCGGATGATGGGATGCTTGAAAGAAATCGACCAGTTTGAGTGACGTCTAATTACGTACTGCTTTATTGTGAATTGCTTGTTTGCCTAAATAGCGGCGCGCGGCGTATGCAAACGCTCAGTAAGCACATTTGTTAAACACATACTTATTTAAAGTAAACAAACTGATGCTGTACGATTGCTCGTACACCCGCCTTATATCTAGATGGCGCTGACCTATAAGGTTGCTAACTTAAATTTTGTTGATAATTTATACTGAATCATGCCTGAAAATTAATAAAAAGTTGTTTTAATAATAGTAAATTACAAATAATTCTACAATATTCCGCCAGAACAATTTTAATCTTTATCGAAAAGTTTAATCCTATTACACGGTTTCTACGGTTTCGCGCTAGATGGCGAATACAATTAAGCACGGTGCGGTCAGTGCGGTGCTTAGATTGTTATAATACTTTTTTACTAGATGGCGCTTAATTTAATGGATAATGTTACATTCAATAATATTTTTTTTTAAATTCTTTCTGTGTATATTATAGGAATTGTAAATGATATCTCATGTACAAAAATATTAAAAGAAGTAACAAAAAGTGTATTTTAAGCTGTAAAAAAAGAAAAAATACACGCGGAGAAATTAACTTCGTTAGACCCGATGCTCCGATACATTTTAATTCTATCTTGATTCTATGCACGGCAGGTACCTAAACTTTTAGGTGCTGAGTTGCAAGGCTTCTAGTCTTTTTTTGGAATGCGTTCGGATTTATGTGCCGATCGGTTATTTTTAGAAGCGACCTACTTTTATTATTTTTGTCTAAATGATAAGTTGATGATATCTTTAACCTATATTATCCCAATGGGTCGTTAACGACCCAAGATTAGTAACTACCTTTAAATAGGTTGATATTTTTACTTTTACTAATAATCTGTACTAAGTTTATTCTGCCAATAACTTGAAAGTCTGAAGAACGTTTAACATTGATTTACAAGTTATTTTAGTGATATAATTTATTTTGAGAGCTGTTATAGTTTTTGAGTCCTATTTGGAGTAAATATTCTGCGTGCGAGGTTGCGGAAAATGCAAGTATAATTTTTTTTATCTATGTTCACAAGAAATAAATAATGTAACATGCTTGTTAGATAGATAATTGATAGAAATTAGGTATTTCCAATGATTTACTAAGCTATTTTTACTGTATAAGAGGACCATAAAAATATTTGGGTCGCAAACGACCCACTGGGATAATCCCTTACCTTTTTTCTTTCTTTCATAGGTCGTCGCGTGGCTTGAACACTCTAAGTATTTCGTTTCATTTTCGAAGTTTTATAGCACACAGCTGAAGAAGATGATGTTGGCCAATTAGATGTGTACTTGGATCCTCCTCGTGATTGTCAGCAGTCTGAAAATGACTGGGAGACGAGGACTGCTCGGATATAGTAAATACGACTACGCAGCTACACAGCTGGTAATAAATCGATCAGAATTTCCAGAAGTTGTGGATGAAATTGAGATTTAGAGTAGCCAGATCCTTGTAAAATAGAATAAAAGAAGCATAAAAAACCAGTGCGAAAGTGGGTACGAAAGATGGCACCGAAAAGCTTAGCCCTGAAAGTAAGGTGATAGACTTTTTGCAATTGTTTTTCGGATTAGACAAAAAAAAAAGATTTGGTAAAGAAGATAGTGATAACGATCCTATGGATGAGCACGTAAGTGTAGAAATAGGTCAATGATTCCTTATGACGGGAGGTATGGATGTAAACAGCATTGGTAAGCCTATAAGATTTGGTTATAAGTGCTGGTTAGGATTAGGGGTATCCCTGTCGACATTGGATTTTCGCAGATACTTGGCTACAGCTCTACTCCTAACCCTCAGCTCGAGATGCTCCAGAACCATCAACCACGACTAAGCGATCTATACCCTCTGCTGTTCAAACACAAAATAATATCGAACATATTTTACAATATATAAGTATCTTTACTTACACTTCGAGGTGTTATTTCTAACAATAAAGCCAACCAAATGTGCAAGAAACGTGGAGTCAATCTGCATGATAAGTGTTTCCAACTATACCACACGTGATTTAATATCTTTGTTACTTTTTAATGTCATAATATAGTTTTCTTTTGATTTTAATAGTTTGTTTCATTTCATACATTTTAGGACATCTATTATCCCAGTGGGTCGTTAGCGACCCAGTCAAAAAAACTACTTTTTCCAGAAAAAAATTCAAAAATAATGTAAAAGCCCTTTATTTGAACCTATTTCCAGCAACATTTGTGAATATCAGATATTTTCATGACCTAAATAATTACGGGCATATATGGGTTAAAAGACTTCATTTTTGTTGTTAATGATATTATGAGTTAAAACATTATTTCTTATATTTTTTATTAAATGAGGCACATCAAAAATTGAAACAATTTTGCGTTCTTCACTATAGAAAAATATTTTACAAAAAATAAAAACCGACTTCAAAAACACTGAAAAGTCTACAAATAGGTACAGACAACATCACACTTCTATATTGAAGTCGGTATCAAACGATGATCCAGAAAGTCTTAAAATTTGTCACCGACTTCAATAAGTATAGAAATGTGATGTTGTCTGTAACTATTCTTATATTATTTTATTAAACTTTTCAGTGTTTGTGAAGTCGGTTTTTATTTTTAACTTTTTAGTGAATGAAATCTTTTTAGTGAAAAGAACCCTAAAATAATATAAAGGAAATTTGGGATTTCCCTCGATTTTCATGAGATCCCATCATCAGATCCCGACTTTAGTGATCTTGGGGCCACCCCAGGAGTATACCTACTCTATCGAATACAAAAGGAATTTTGAAAATCGGTCAAAACACGTTGGACACACCTAAAACTTTAAGGGTTTCCTTCGATCTTTATGGAATTCAATCATCAGATCCTAACCATGGGACCACCCTTGGAGTATCCTCTATCGAATACAAAAAGAATCATCAAAATCGGTTCATAAACGACGAAGTTATCCGCGAACAAACATAATAAAAGCATATATACGGTCGAATTGAGAAACCTCCTCCTTTTTAGGGTTCCGTAGTAAACAAGGAACCCTTATAGATTCGTCATGTCTGTCTGTCTGTCCGCGCTTTTACTCAGAAACTATTAGTACTAGAAAGCTGTAATTTTGTATGGGTAATGTATATTAATCATGCCAAAAAAGTGGTAGCAAAAAATATTGAAAAAAAAAATTTTTTTTGGGGTGGCTACCATACATAGTATAGTGGGAGTAACATTTTTTTCTCGACTAACCCATCGTGTGGGGTATTGCTGAATAGGTCTTTAAAAAACAATGTACGGTTCAGAATACCATTTTTCGATTTAGGGATTCGTTTCTGAAATATTTGGTTTTAAAGTTCAAATTTTTCTTAGAGGTAAGTGTCCCCCCCCCTCTAACTGCTAAACGGTTATACACGTTTATTTTTTTATCACCCTGGAAAATTTTAGGGACGCTTCAGGACACATCCATTATTATATAAAAAAATTAAAAAAATGAAATAAAAATTGAAAAAAATTGAAAAAAATTAGATAAATCTCTAAAATGCTGCTCTTAACTAGTGCAGCATTCTTTGAATTTTTTTGGGAAATAATATAAAATTAAGTATGGGAGTTATTTTTTTATTCATAGGTAATTTAAATCATTCTAATACCATGTCGTGAAGCGTCCCTTAAATTTTCCAGGGTGATAAAAAAATAACCGTTTATATGGACACGTGAAAAAAATTACAACAGTAGTATATGTATACAAGGTTATTTTTTAGTTATGACAAAAATGTGTGCTTGTTCAGACAAGCAAACTGAACAACTTTCACTATGGGATCAACTTCGAAATCGCAAAAAAAATCTGATGTTTCATACATTTAGGTTCAGTGAATGTTGAACATTTGTATGAAACAGCTGATTTTTTTTGCGATTTTTAAGTTGGTCCCATAGTGAAAGTGTTTCAGTTTGCTTGTCTGAACAAGTACACCAAATTTTTGTCATAACTAAAAAATCAACTTGTATAACGAAGTTTAAAGGAAAACTATCAGAGTTGAGTATTAAGTACAAACTAAAAAGTTATAGACGAAAAATTAGTACTGAATATAAATTTACGAACCAGGTGAAGTTAAGTAAATATAAAATCATTGGAGCTTTAATCATAATAATAATTACTAATTTAATAATAGTTTTTAATATATTTAATGGCCGAGAAATAGGTATCTAGAAATGCATTCTGTCTGGTTTTCGGCATGGTGGCCGAAAATACGATTATTAATGGCCTTATTTATTAGTGAAAATTCCGGAATCTTTCAACTTGCCGAAATTGAATTCATTTTAATTCAGTAGACCTACGTTTATACGAATTATAAACTAGTTTCCGGCCGCCATTATGTTTTCAATTTTCAAAGATATGATCTTTCAAAGTATCTATTTATAAGCGGCCGAAAACTAATACAAGTTTTACCGGTTTTCGGCCATAGGTAACGAAACACGGCCGACTACTAGTAAAATTTTTACCAGAATGCGGCCATAGAGAATAAAAGACGGCCGATTACTAGTAAAATTAAAACCGGTATTCGGCCATAGATAATGAGACGGCCGACAACCAGAAATAATTATTATTATCATCATTATCAGTTCAGCCAAGAGACGCCCACTGTTGGACATTAGCCTCCCCCAGAGATTTCCAAACCGATCGGTCCTGCGCCTCCCGTATCCAGCGGCTTTCCGCGACCTTTACCAGATCGTCGGTCCACCTTGTAGGGGGGCATACCAACTCTGAGCGGTACGCGGTATGCGTCCGCCACAACTTCTCCGCCCCAACGGCCGTCAGTCCTGCCCACTGCCACTTAAAGTTTACAAATTCTTTGGGCTATGTCGTTGACTCTAGTTCTTCTACCGATCACTGGCAATACGCAAGTATTGAAGACTTTCGTCTTAAGACACTGCGGCAGATTGGCCGTGAATATGCTGCGTTGCGTTGCTGCCTAGTTGGATTTATCGATTTATCTCATTCTGGAAGTTGGACTTACTGAGCTGAATTATTTACCCCAGGTTAATTAACACATTTGTCAACAACTTACAGTGTAGAGCCTCCAACTTTCACAGGAGTGGATACTACATGGGAATTCGACGTGATTTTGGTCTTGTCCATGCTCATTTTATGATCTTCCACGGTCTCGGCCATGACTACGATATCATCGGCAAAACGAAGGTGAGTCATGTACTCGACATTTATGTTGATGCCGAGTCTTCTCCAGTCCAAAAGTGTAAATACATCCTCCAACGCAGCTGTGAACAGTTTCGGTGATATAACGTTACCTTGCCTCACACCTGGTTGAAGTCGTTTTGGTTTCGAGTTTTCCTCCTAAAGGCAGACTGACATAGTGACGTTTTCGTACAATGACTGCAACAGTTGGATGTACTTCCGGAGTGACCTAAGCACATCCCGGGTCTCGACAGAATTAAAGGCTTTCTCATAGTCTACAAAAGCAACGCTGCCACTATGGCAGATTATACTCCTCGGTGTACTGTATAACCTGCCGCAGCGTATAAATGTAGCCTATGGTAAGGTACTATAGCCTTTACGGAATCCGGCTTTTTCGCGAGGCTGGAAGTCGTCAAACCTGCGCGGGAGACGATTCGTGATGACCCTAGAGAACAGCTTGTAGACATGACTTAGAAGCGTGATGGGTCTGTAGTTCTCCAACTGGGCCCTATCGCCCTTTTCGAAGAAAAGTGCCACCACGGCCCTGTGTCATGCTTTAGGCGTTTTGCCTTCGAGTATGACGAAGTTTAATAGCCTCTGCAGCACTTTCCGGACTGGTAGTCCACCCGCTTTTAAAAGCTCAGCCATAACTCCATCACCACTCGGCGCTTTGTCTTTCTTGAGCTGTTTGAGAGCCACAGTAATCTCGTACAGACTGACGTCCGGGATGTCTTCGGTGAAATGCCGGATCAATTTGAACCTAACGAATCTAGAGAAAGTAAGTCAAATATTTGTGTAGGCTTAGAAGAAGAGGTTCTGGAAACTGTAAAAATTCTCAGCTTCAACCCTTTTCGAAAATATAATAATCCATACATTAAAAAAAACAGAGAACTCCCAAGGTTTCTTATCCCAGTGCCATCTGAAGCTTGGCGGAATTACTATGAAAATAAAACACGAAGAAGCAGAACAGGAAAGCAAAAAAATAAAATAAAAAGAGATACGAAGAATGTTTTACAATGGGTCTCATCAGAAGGCCTAATGTCACTCAAAGGGCAATGGAGTGGGCTATGCTCGGGATTTCTCTAAGCGATCGCATCAGAAATTAAGAGATCCGTAGAAGAACTGATGTCACCGACATAGCCCAAATAATTGTAAACCTTAAGTGGCAGTGGGCAGGACACGTAGCTCGCAGGACTGACGGCCGTTGGGGCGGAAAGGTCCTCGAGTAGCGGCCGCGTACCGGGAGACGCAGCGTTGGTAGGCCCCCCACGAGGTGGACCGACGATCTGGTGAAGGGCGAGGGACGCCGCTGGATGTGGGAGTCGCAGGACCGATCAGTTTGGAGATTCCTAGGGGAGGCTTATGTCCAACAGTGGGCGTTTCTTGGCTGAAATGACGATGATGATGACGAAGAATGTGACCCATTTCCAAGGTGAAGAACTTGCTAAGGAAGATATTTTGAAACTTACTTCCGTATTCAGGGTTGATGATTATTAATTTCATAAAACGTATGTTTCTTTAAATAGGTAAATATTCAAAAATAATGTTTATGGTTACGTTAGTAGACGTTTATTTTATTATGACGTGGCTTTAAAACAAAAATGTAACATTAATAAGTTTCGTTTGATTAAAAACTTGTATTGGACCTTAAATTAGACCTTAAACATAATTCAATAAGACTGAAATTCCAATTATTATTTTAGTGGCCGAAAACTAGAAGATGAATGGCCGAAAACACGTTAAAATGGCCGACAACCGGTGAAATCGCCCTTGTTTGATATATTTTTAATTATTAAATTATTCTTAAGTTATTGCATTATTTTTTTCATCTAATTTGAAAGCGAGTTAGATTATGTAACCATTCTAGCTCTAATTAAAAACGTAGATGCACTTTTTGATAATAAGAATCGTGCCTAAACTGCAGAGTCCTGCTAACTGGCCGAAAAGGGGTACCTCTACCCTACTCCACTTTGCTTCTCGAACGTTATCAATTACCTTGTTCTCGAATGAGAGGGAATGTCTGGCAGAAAGTGTCAAAAATGTATTTATAGCGCCATCTATCGTGCTCTTGTATAACTACATAAATCTATGTTATCACTGCTGTGCACCCTAGGAGCGTGTGTGCTTTGTTGCTTTTAGAAATATCGACAAATTTTGGATTTGATACAGCTCGCTCCATCTATTGCTCGTGGTTATAACTAATTTTAGAAATGTTAGACATTGACAATCCTTTCTTTAAATCATCCTTGATCATACTAATAAATAACTCTGTAATAAACATTAATAGGAATGGTGTTACTAACTAAATAAAATACAAAACTGTAATAGGTATAAATTAAATAGTCACTAATGATGTAGCTTAAGAATGATGTCTTCCTTACGGTGAAATCAACAAGAAAATCACAGGAACTGGCTGAAAAACAGCGCTGTATTAGGTTTTTGTTTAAGCCTGGTACGGCATAAGCTGAGCCAGACTCCTTTTGTCCCAATTAGTCTTGGTTTTTGTTTTTATTTTAATATTTGTTAAACTACGTGCCTATAAATTTTGTTGGTTGTGTAATAATTACATTCATTTGCATATAAATGTAAGATCATGATTTTTGTGGACAATAAACAGTTATTATTATTATTAAAAAGTACGGGATTGACATAAGACACGAGGATTCGTAATGTCATGCGCGTGCGTTGATGTTCTATGCGTTTCAACCCAACGAATTCGTGTGACGTTGACTAAGCCTTCAGAATTAAAGAGCTCTTCATTCCATCTTGTAGGTATACATTGATTTTTTCAATGGGTCCAGACCCCAAGCCCCCCTCCCTTACCTACGCCAATTCTGACATGGCAACATTTCCGTGAGTGGTTAGTTATATTGTGAAATTTGTGAAGGGTTTACTTACCTGTCGGCTGCCGCTTCGCCGCGCTGTCCACTGCGAGCCGCGCTGTGTACCTGCGGCGGTACACAATCAGATCACGTTGAAAATAAAATAAAAAATAAATAAAAGGACAATCAAAAAGAAATGGACAACAAACTTCAAATTTGAAATTGACGTCTCGACTACTCCCGAGCACTCGAGACGACAATACAAGTGCCTTTCCCAAAAAAAATGTCGGAGCAAAACATGTCCCGTGTTCGGATTGGCTGAACTGGTACTACCGCTTGGAAATAAACTAGAATTCGAACTTTTTACGAATTACACGACAATCAGCCCCCTGTGCTTACATTGTTCACGATAGGAACGATGACTATTCACGTATTTTATCCTCGGTCGAAATACTAAGAAACTACTGTGATAAAGCGATTTAAAGTTAAGAAGTTTTTAATTAGGTAGAAAAGCAAAAATACAGTGTCCCCATTATTTCTTATCTACATGAAAGGCATTAGAACACATTTTTTGTCATCATAACTTACTAATTTACATCATGAGTGGAAACTGCAAAAGATAAATCTTAAAGTAAAGCTTTCAATATTAAAAGATTCGATGGAGAAGAAACTTCGAATTTCGAACAAACTAAACGTTTTGTTAAAATTTGTCAACGAGAATGAACATTTCTCATTAAATTGTGGATTCTCATAACAACTAAGACACCTTTTCTTACTGCCCCGTCCAGCAATTCCACCCTGTATAGCTCAGGTCTTTTTTATTCTATCTTGTATACAATAAGTTAACATCAAGAATACGAGGGATTCCAATTCGACAGCGACTTGCGCACCGGAAGTCTTTACCCACTAAACTTGCCAGTGACGATTTCCATCCGGGATGTCATTTGTCAAGGAACGTCACGGGCCTACGCAGTCCCATCAGCTGTAAGAGAGTCACAACAACATAACTATTGTGTCACCTTACGGTTCCTCCGCAGAGAGTCCCGCCACCGTTCCGCCGCTCGGCCGCCGCCCAGCGCTGGGCAGTCGTCGCTGCACAAAATTAAAACATATTATAGATAGATGGTTAAGAACTTAAGACGTTGTATTAGTTACAAAACACATTAAAAAAACAAAATTTAGTCAAAATCAAAAGGTGTGCAATAGGAAAAAATAATTTTCAAAAAATTTGCGTGTGTGTTGCAATACTCAAGTAGGTAGTAGGCCAAGGCTTATTGGGGATTTGTTTGCCCTAAAACGACCAGAAACTCTTTGTTGAAGTCATGAACCTGTTTATGGGGAGGCTGAGAACATAAAGATGGGAAGCAATTGCAAACCTTCATTCAAAGTTTGTAGGTGTTCACGTTCTCAGCAAAAGTGGTCTTTAAGTACTGGACGAAAGAAAAGTAAATTTTGAATACATAGCCTCTGGTTACACCATCAGTATTTCATCAGTTTGATCCATCAGTCTGGCATCAGTATTTCATCAGTCTCCGCTGGAATAGCTAAAATTCATCAGATTTTTTTTTTTTAATGTAAGGCCCGGCAAATGACCTCTTCCCGCCTGATGTTAAGCGGTGAAAGAGGCCCAAATGAGTTGACAGATAGAGTAGGGACGACATCCACTATCCTACCTGCCCGCCCCTTGCCGGCCTAAAAGATGCTTTTTCACACCTCTTTTGAAGGAACCCATGTTGTAGGATGGAGGAAACACGTGCGCAGGTAGAGAATTCCAAGTGTGGGATGAACGACAGAAGAAGGAATCTTGGAATTTCTTGATACGGTGTGAAAAGGAAGATACAGTGTAAGGATGACTCCGAAGGCCCTTACGCGTGTTTCTGTTAAGGAATGGAGAGGGAGGGATAAGGTTAAAGAGCTCCTCAGAGCATTCCCCATGGAACATTCGGTAAAAGGCGCTAAGAGAGGCGATGTCACGACGAAGTTGTAGAGGCTCGAGGGTGTTAGTTGCCTCTACATCGCCAATTATTCGAATAGCGCGACGCTGCAATCTGTCCAGAGCATCGAGGAGGTACTGAGCGGAGCCGTCCCAAAGGTGCGAGCAATATTCCACGCAAGACCTAACCTGAGTTTTATACAACAGGCATAGTTGGTCCGGCGCAAAATACCTACGCACCTTGTTTAGGACACCGAGTTTCCGTGAGGCAGCAGTTATAACGGATTCGATGTAGTCTCTGGGGTTCAGATCGCAGCGAATGTTCATTCCGAGCAAGGTGATGTTACTCTGTGTGTGAAGGGTTGTGCCCAGAAGAGAAGGAGGGGGGAGGAAAGGTGACCTTTTCGCCGAGAACGCGCACACCTGAGTTTTCTTAGCATTGAACTCGACAAGATTGTTGGAACCCCATTCGGAGATGAGGTCCAGCGTCTTGTTGAGCTCAATGATAAGATTCTGCCTCTCCCTATCAATATTACCACGAGCAGCCCCTGAGCTTCTGTGATATCCCCCATGCACTGTACTGTCGTCTGCATAGCAATGTATACTTCCCAAGGAAAGCATGTCATTGATATGCAGAAGAAACAATGTTGGGGATAGAACTGAGCCTTGTGGAACACCAGCATTCACTGCCACGAACCGCGAAGCGCAGCCGTCAACGACAACGCGAATTCTACGCTCGTGGAGGAAGCTGGCAATCCACGTACAGAATTGAGCGGGCAATCCGTATGCCGGAAGCTTGGAAAGGAGAGCCTTGTGCCAGACTCTATCAAAAGCTTTGGCGATGTCGAGACTAATAGCCACAGACTCGCCGCGCTTATCGATAGATTCACCCCATTTGTGCAAAAGGAACGCTAGAAGGTTACCTGTTGACCGTTTAGGACGAAACCCATACTGACGGTCATTAAGCAACGAGTGACCTTCCAGGTAACGGATCAGCTGGGTGTTAAGGATCCTTTCCATGATTTTACACAAAATGGAAGTGACGGCTATAGGGCGATAGTTAGCCGGATCAGAACGATTTCCCTTTTTGGGAACCGGCTGGACATTAGCCTCTTTCCAAGATTTCGGCACACAACCAGCAGAGAACGACAGACGGTATAGACGCGTCAGGACCGGAGTCAACTCCGCTGCACACTTCTTAAGTACAATCGCAGGAATGCCGTCTGGTCCACTTGCTTTTCGAACATCAATCGACTGTAACTCCGCCCGCACATCTCGCTGTCTGATGCGGATATCGGGCATAGTGCTGCCACAATGGGACAGTGTCGGAGGTTGTGCACCACAGTCATCGATACGGGAATGGGCCGCGAAGAGTTTTGCCAGGAGGTCGGCTTTCTCCTGCGGCTGATGAGCAAGTGAGCCATCGGCATGTCTCAGCGGTGGCAGCGAGGGTTGGCAGAAGTTTGATTGCACAGCTTTGGCCAGGCGCCAGAAAGAACGGCTACCCGTAGGGTGCGCTAGCAGTTCCTGACCCACTTGTGCAATGCGCTGAGCATCCGCCCTAATGTAAGCTCTCTTACACAACTTGGTCATTACAATTACATTACAAAATTTCGTCAGTCACTGGGTTACACGATCATTCTGGTGTTAATCATAACAGACTGAGGGATCAGACTGATGAAAAACTATGGTGTGACCTCGCTCATACTCTCTTTAATGTACTAAATTCCGTAACAACAAATTTCTCTATCGCGCATAGTCGCTGATTTCCTGCAATTGACCTATTTGAGAATGCACATCTGTATATTATTAGATTTTCAGAATTTTTTTATACAACTAAGTTGGCAAACAAGTAGGCTGTCCTCCTGATGGTAAGTGGTAACAGTCGCCTTTTTTTTTCTTTGGGAGGAAATGCGCACCCGCACCGTACCCGCCGTTGGCTACACGGCGAGCGTGTGTGGGGCTCTCCCGGCAGAGTGCTAGGCCTACCCACTAAAACCTCCCGGTGTTCTCCCTGCCCTCGTGGGCGCGCACGGTAGGGTCCACACTGCGACCACCACTACCGGCGCGTCCGGGCAGGCCCGACCGCGTCGGTCGGGCTATCGCCGAGGGGGGACCGCCCGAGAACACCGGGGCGATCCCCGGACGGAGGGCCTCACGGGGGTGTGCACGCAGGCCTCCGCGGCGGGGTTCGCCCGCTTATTCGTCTGCGGCGGAGGGGAGCGGCTCGAGGATCTTCCTTCCGCTCCGTCTCCGCGGCCTCCTTCTGCGAGATGACATCCTCGTAGAAGGAGGCGACAGCCTCCCGTTCCGCCTCGCCGCGGAGCGTGGCCACGACCATCATCATCGCTCGGCAGCGAGAGGTCTCCGCCCCCCGGCGCAGCGTTAAGTTCGCTGCACTGCGGTCGCCGGGCCGGGCACACCAACGAGGTGTGCACGGTAGTATCGTCGGGAGCGTCGCAGTGATGACACCGCGGCGTTTCCTCCCGACGCGCGACCCGGTGCAGGTAGTGACCGAAGCGACCGTGCCCGGTCAGCGCCCGCACCGTGCGGGACGCGAGGCCGCCCCGCCCCGCCCGCTCCTGCGACACCGATCGTCCGGTGGCCGGCGGCCGGGGAGGCGAGCGCCTCGCCCCACTGACGCGGAGCCTCCCTCCGCGCCGGGGGACGAATCCGCTCCGTCTCCTGTGGAGCGGATCGTCCCCCCCGTTCGCGTGCGGCGACCCGACGTCGACACGCCTCCGCGAGGACGCGTGCATCGACGCGAAGCGGTGACGGTCGCCCGTAGTACGTGCGGTTTCTGTAATACCTGCAAATCTGCAATCCCCCCCCGCGAGAACCACGGTGGACGTTGCCGACTTGCGACACGAGACGCGAAGCCCCGATACCGAGCGATTTCACTGCCATCGAACCGGGACACGGCGATGCCGGCGCTGCCGCTTCGCGGCAGAAATACAAGTAGGTGAGACGGAGGTGCCCCGGTGGGCGACCCCGGTGCGGAGTCTCCGGAGGAGATACCTTTGACCTTCCGAGTTTCTTGCCCCTTCTTCTCGACAAGGCTCTCCCGATTTCCGAACAGGTGTAGCCAACTTTTTTTTCATTTGACTTGTATTTGCACATCATCATCACCATCATCATCATCTCAGCCGCACGACGCCCACTGCTGGGGATAGGCCTCCCCCATGGATCTCCACAACGATCGGTCCCGCGCTGCCCGCATCCAGCGGCTTCCCGCGACCTTTGCCAGATCGTCGGTCCACCTGGTCGGGGGCCTACCCACTGAGCGTCGTCCGGATCGTGGTCGCCACTCAAGAACCGTTCGGCCCCAACGGCCATCGGTCCATCTAGCTATGTGTCCCGCCCGCTGCCACTTCAGCTGAGCAATCCTTCGAGCAATGTCGGTTACTTTAGTTCTCCTGCGGATCTCCTCATTTCGGATCCGATCACACAGGGACACCCCGAGCATTGCTCTCTCCATTGCCCGCTGAGCGACCTTGAGCCTTCGGACGAGACCCATAGTGAATGGCCACGTTTCGCTTCCGTAGATCATCACTGGCAACACACACTGGTCAAAGACTTTCGTCTTGAGACACTGAGGTAATTTGGACGAGAATATTTTTCGTAACTTCCCGAAAGCTGCCCATCCGAGCTGGATTCGACGAGAGATCTCTTTCTCGAAGTTGGACTTACCTAACTGGACTGTCTGTCCCAGGTATACGTAGTTGTCTACAACTTCAAGTGTAGTGTTCCCAATATTAACTGGAGTGGGTACAACATGGGCATTCGACATGATTTTCGTCTTATCCATGTTCATTTTAAGACCCACTCTTTGGGAAGCACTACTGAGATCTCCGAGCATGGTGTTCAGGTCTTCCAAGGTCTCAGCCATTAGAACTATATCATCGGCAAAACGGAGGTGTGTTAGGTACTCGCCATTAATGTTAATGCCGTATCCTTTCCAATCCAGAAGCTTGAAAATATCCTCCAATGCAGCGGTAAAGAGTTTTGGAGAGATAACGTCTCCCTGTCTTACACCTCGCTGCAATTGGATTGGATTAGAGCTCTGGTTCTGGAGTCGAACCGACATAGTGGCATTTCCGTATAGGTACCTTAGCACCTCTATGAACCTGTAGTCCACTTGGCACCTTTGGAGAGACTGAAGCACCGCCCATGTCTCGATCGAATCGAAGGCTTTCTCATAGTCCACAAACGCCAAGCAAAGTGGCAGATTATACTCCTCGGTCTTCTGTATAACCTGCCGCAGCGTATGGATGTGGTCTATGGTACTATAGCCTTTTCGGAAACCGGCTTGCTCGGGAGGTTGGAAGTCGTCAAACCTGCGAGCGAGACGATTCGTAATGACTCTCGAAAACAACTTATAAACATGACTCAGGAGTGAGATCGGCCTATAGTTCTTCAAGAGTGTTTTATCACCCTTTTTGAAGAACAGGATGACCTCACTCTCGCTCCATGCTTTAGACGTTCTGCCCTCGAGGATAACGGAATTAAAGAGCCTCTGGAGGACTTTAAGTATCGGCTTACCGCCCGCTCTCAGAAGCTCTGTAGTGATTCCGTCATCACCCGCCGCCTTGTTGTTTTTTAGTTGTTTGAGAGCCATACTAATCTCGTACAGGCTGACGTCCGGGATATCTTCGGTATAGTGTCGGGTAAGCTTGGCTCTGGGGTCTCTAGCCTCGCTTTCAACAGGTGCTTGCGTGGAATATAACTGTCCATAGAAACTCTCGATCTCCCTTAGGATCTCAGGTTTCGACGAAATGAGGCTACCGTCGTCAATCTTCAGCTGCGTCAGTTGACTTTGCCCAATAGACAGATATCTCGCAAATACTTTGGAGCCTTTATTTTGTATTTGCACACGTCTTAATAATGGTCGGGGTGTGTGTACATACAAGGATTAAATAATTTTGTTACTTAAATTCTTGATTTTTATGTTTCTTTTGACGTCAATAAAGCGCCTGTAAAGGTCTATATTGAATGAAGATTTTTGAGTTTTAGTTTGGGTAAGACCGTTTTCAGAAAAAAACAACATACCCGTCGCGGCCGACGGTCTGCCTGGCGTCTGCGGGGTTGCGAATTTCCACGTGATCCTGCAAACATAACATTAACCACATACAATAGAGATGTACAGTATGTAACAAAAACCCTGTGAACCCTTGCACGGGCATGTTCAGAATCGATATATTAAAGTTATGATGTCATTGAAAATTCATAATTATAAAATAATTTTTGCAGTCCCCATCTTAACAAGCTCCTCAAGGGTTCACAGGGTTTTTGTTACACACTGTATACTATATATGAAAAATAAACTTCCCTTCCATCAGATAGATAATGAATAAATATTAAACATATATATTTTAAATTGACGAAATCACAAAAAGCGGCTGAGAAACAACTTTAAGTTCACAAATCGGTAGAGTACGTACATATGAAATTCGAAATGAAAAACACATTGTTAAATGGTGGTCTGGATCGAACCCCGACCTCCCGATAACGTAACGAACGTAACGATTCAAATTTAGCTCGGCGTTAAACAAAATAATTAATTATTTAGCATTTGTATAAAAATCCAAACCCACTAATAAAAAAAAGTTACAATAATTATGACGAATAGCAAGCCGTTCACTTGAAGTTCGCCGTTACCTCCCGTCGCAATCGCCCGCCCCGCACCCCCCTAGACCGCTCGTTTAGTATGGCGAATTTTGTCTGTGAGGTTATTCAATAGCGGCAACGGCTAGAAAGTATAAGTACAGCGATAGATATAGCCATAGCGTTACCTGCGGCAAGCGCTGCTGCTGCTCCTCCCTCTGGCGGCGCAGCATGAACTCCTCCAGCGTGAGCGGCGCTCCCCTCTCGACGCCGCCCTCCCCCTGCCCCTGCCCCTGTCCCGGCCTGTCCCTCCCCCTGTCCCTGTCCCCCTGCCCCTGTCCCCCCGCTCCCCCCGCCGGCCTCTCCCCGGCGAGGTCCGCGTGGGAGACGCGCGCCGCGCGGAGCAACTCCGCCGGGGGAGTGGTGGTCGCACTCTGCGGCACAATACGTGTCATTTTTTTCATAAAGCAATATTGGCAATTAGGCAGGCTGCTTACCCTGATAGTGAGTGGCCACATTATTCTGTGGTACATGTGGTTACTGTGAGCCTTGCGAATCTACAACCCTCCACGAGGGCGACAATGCACGTTGCCAACTTGTGACGTAAGGTGTCAAGTTACAATACCCAGCAATTTCACTGGCTGTGTTACCCTTCGAGCCGGACCGCAGCGATGCAAACGCCGCTGCTTAGCAACAGAAATAGGTAGGATAGAGGTACCCGTGCGAGCGATTCTGCTACAAAGTCTCCCTCTGGATTCATCTAGTTTCAATACTGTGATATGAGTGACGTAATCATCAAAAAATGTTGCCACTAATAAAAATGTTAGATGAAAAAATTTACCATCTTACTTTTTATGTCAACTACAAATATTTACCATTTAGATATTAAATTATTAAATATGAATTTGCCCACTGCTGGCCATTAGGCTCTTTCAAGAAGAGGGTAATGTCTGCCATTACCACGCCATTTTTTTATTATTCTGTCACGGACTTAAAAAAAGACGGACGGAACGTTGAATCAAGAATGTAGCAGTGAGTGTAGGTCGTGTACAAACAAATGAAATTGTCTGACCTTGCATAATTCACGTTTGTTTAATTAATAATGCAACACTACGTCCGTATTTTTTGTAGATCCATGTATTCTATTCGTTTTTTTGTTCTTGTTTCTCTTTCAGTTCCCAGTATTTTTTTTATATTACAATTCTTCAGACTTTCTTCACACCGGATGCTTAAACATCAATCTTTTCCATCAATCAACCTTAAAGAAGCCTGCTTAGATGTTTTAATTCCAGCAGTGGCAACTTGAGATTAGTATTGACGAATGAGTCGTGCCAAAACTACTACTTTTGTACAATTGGGATGATGACTGAATTCTAATTTTTACGTCTCGTTATTAAATATTAAAATACCGTGGAAAAAGATGCAGTCCTGTGAAATCAGAATTAAAATCGGCATAGAAATACATTAGATACAAGCATTTTAAGTTGTTAATTTGAAGGCGATTAGACAGAGAGATCCGACATCAACCGTGACGTCATTGTTGGGTACGGCCATTTATAAACTCCTTGTAAATTGCCATTTTGCTAGAAAGAGATGGAGAAAAATCTTTAATACCCTATATCTTGGTTGATTTTATAGTTATTCGAAAAACGATTTTTCTTTCTGTCTGTTTATTATATGAATGAGCTTCTATTAAAGCAAAAAAAAATTTTAGTCATCTAGCCTATTGTACATTGCATACTTCTCAAGTTGCTCCCTCATCACTGAGGATCGCAATCAGATAATCTGTAGGATGCAATAATCTTCCTCCTCCAGTTCCAGTCTCTCTGATCACCTGTTAAAACTTATTTGAAGTGGAAGCTTGCTATCCGCAATGGCGATCGACCCCGCGCTCCTTTGCCCTAGATATTGCCAGCAACGACCAGTTTTTCCAGACACTCGTCTTCTCACATTGTACCAAAAGACACAAATAAAAGGCGCTATTACCTTGTTTATCTTGCTGTCGTCCTTGCTCCTGTGCCTCGAGAAGAACCTCAGGTATTTCCTGTCTAGACTTGTCGACGAATGGCTCACGTTTTCCTGCAAACGAATTAATTAACCATTCATTCGGTAACATTTCAAAACTGATATGGAGCTCTGTCACGCAGCTCCAGTATTTTTTAACACTTGCTAGAGGATCATTACTTGGCACTGACTTCAATATAAATCTGTGATGTTGTAAGAGTATGTTGTATTATATTATTTGTGACCCTTTGGTTTGAAGTCGGTTTTATTTTGTGTAAAGAAATATTTCAATCTTTTATATAAAAATATATAATTAAATTAATAATACATGCGTATTCGACCTTGACCCAAGGTAAACACCAGAAAAGTTACAATAAAGCGTTTTTCGTTCTAAGCAGTATTAAAAGAAATATTCCTAACCTACCACAAACCTTCCACCACCAGCTCAGCATCAGATGATTATCAGATGGAAATAACTGAATATCTTTTAAAAACATGAAACAAGTTGAACGTGACTATAAAATTTATGGGTTCCCTCGATTTGCCTGGGATTTCATCATCAGGTTCTGACTCAGTGATAATGGGTCCACCTCGGGAATGTTCTCCTTCGATTATAAAAAGAATTTTGAAAATCGGCTTACAAATGGCAGAGAAATCGGTGAACATACATAAAAAATAGGATACAGTCCAACATAGAACCAACTCCTATTTGAAGTCGGTCTTTTATGGAAGAAAATATTACGTACGTGCGACTCGCTACGTTGCACGCGCCCCGCGAACTTCTTGAGCGACCCGAACTTGGACTTGTCCTTGTCCTCCTTGCGGTCCTTCGTGTCCCTATGGTCCTTGTGATCCTTGTGGTCCTTGGGGTCCATCGCCTGCTGCAGCCGCAGGAACACCTCGCTGTCCGACTCGGAGTCAGAGTACTCCGTCTCCGAGAACTGATCCGCTATGTCCACCTGAGAGGTTAGGTGAAATAAGGCCGGTCAAATATTACGATTGGTAGATTTCGTAATTATATTGTAGGGTATATAGTATACTAATACATTGCATTTTTTCCTTTTACCCTTATGCGCACGTATTAGCCATTTAGCAATTCCATGTCCAATTTAATCAGAGGTGATTGAAAGTACACTAGGAGTAGACTTGATACGCCAAAAAATACAGTCCACTAGTTTCCTAACAAGCCAATGGTGGAAGTTTAAATTTTTTGCATTACCAACGATAATCGCGACAAATGTGCCAGTCGAATACGTTTCGAGAAAAACAGGAAAAAATACTCGGTAGGGAGTTCGTATTCACATCTTAGAGCCGTACGTAGCCTTGGTTACGTAGTGTGCGGTTTTCGAGCGCGTGCTCTCAAGTTGTGAAAGGATTCTGAGGTGTTCTATCAGGGTTACAGCACGGTAATAGTATATACAGAATGTTGACTCGGTCCCTGTTTGAAATTTTATACCGCGACCGATTGTGCGCTCCGTTTGGCAATGCATGTACTCCACGGTGAACTGTACCGGTAATTGTCCTTGTAGATGCGATCCTAGTGTGTAATTCAACGGTGCAGATGACCCTCCACCACTTTACATTTTAGATATTTTGGTGCCAGTTTAGCACTATAGTATGCACCAGCGTTACTCAAAGTGTAATTTTTACGCCATACCATATCGCCTACATTAAATTCTTTAAACAAGTGTCTTAAGTTATACCGATTTAAGTTTTTAATGTGGGCTATATGAAGAGAAACTTTAACTTTATCAAAAATTGAAGACAAGAGACCTATATTACTAGCGTATATGTCACGAGGTAGGAAATAGTCATTTCATCTACATTATAGCCCTGTGAGTGTGAGTATATGGAGTCACAAGTTATAAGTTCACGGCCATAAACAAGAAAATTTGGAGTAAAACTGGTGACAGCATTTACGGAGCTGTTCATTACGGATTGAACTTTAGGTAGGTGGATATCCCACGACCTATGGTCATCACCAACAAGAGATGCGAGAGTGGTTATAAGTTTTATTATATCTTTCTGTGGTATTGACTTGCGGACAGTAATGCGATGTAAAAGAAATGTGCGGTATTTTATAGCGTTTAAGGAAAGTATTGAATTCATGCGATTGGAATTGAGGACCGTTGTCTATTATTATAGTTTGTGGTACCCCATGGACTAGGAAAACATAATTTTCGAGATTGCTTATGATATTAGACGTTTTTGCACGTTTCAAAGGAAAAATCATGGTATATTTTGTGAAAAGACAATTTATGACAAGCATATATTGGTTTCTTCTTCTAGTCATAGGAAGTGGACCCATTAAGTCTAAAGAAATACATTGAAAAGGTCTAGAACAAATTTTAGGTTTGCCCATTGGGTCATACGGTGAATGATTTGTATGTTTGTAGGACAAACATTTTTCACAATTAGAATCAAATTTAGCAATATCTCTGAACATTCCGGACCAATAATAAAGCAAAGAAAGTTTTTTACACGTTTTAAAGATTCCCATATGTGGATCGGTAGAGGAACCATGAGCGTTGCTAATTAAGTTTTCTTTTTTATCTGGAGTCGGAACTTCTTTCCAAATGAAGTCTTCAGTTAAGGAGTGTGGAGTATAAGTGCGGCGAAATAATTTATTGTTTTTAATGACGTAATTTGGAAAACTATCAAGATCATGACGACAGTTATACAATAATTTATGGTACTGTTCCAAATCAGCAGAGATTGGTGTATCGGAGATTGGAGCCACATTCTGATTCATGATCTCATCTGGTTTGGAGCGGGATAAAAGATCAGGGACCAGATTGTCCTTGCCCTTCTTTCATGTTTTAATTTCACACTTAAAGTGTGAAATTAAAACATGAAAGATGGAGAGACCATTGTGCTAATCTACCAGAAGGGTTGGTTAAGCTCAAAAACCATTTTAAAGCGGCATGATCAGTATAGACAGTAAAAGGTTTTCCATTATCAAGATAGCAACGCCAATGTTCCAAGGCAGTAATGACGGCTAATGTTTCTCTTTCTGTAGTAGAGTAATTTCTCTCATTTTTATTTACTCATGTAAGCTATGACAACTTCCTTGTCATCACGAGTTTGAGTAAGCATGGCACCGATTCCAGAATTAAATGCATCACAGTGTACAGAAAATGGTTTATCAAAATCAGGACAAGCTAAAATTGAAGTAGTGACTAAATGTTCTTTTATTTTTAAGAATGAGGCGTTTGCCTCCGAATTCCAAGAAAATTTAGGAGCGTTCTTTCCACAAGAAGTTAATTTGTTAAGAGGAGTAGCAATTGTGCTAAAGTTAGGAGTGAATCTGCGGAACCAG
Organism: Schoenobius gigantellus; assembly: GCA_963935595.1. Taxonomy (NCBI): domain Eukaryota; kingdom Metazoa; phylum Arthropoda; class Insecta; order Lepidoptera; family Crambidae; genus Schoenobius; species Schoenobius gigantellus. The sequence goes on along the minus strand of OZ012549.1, from coordinate 644,780 downwards.
CTGCATGTTCCTAAGAATTTTCGAACTTCTTTGCGAGAACTAAGAGTTGGAAAATCTATTATAGCCTGGATTTTGCTAGGGTCGGCACGTAGACCATTCTCATCTACAATGTAGCCTAGGTATTTAAGCTCTCTCTTAAAGAATTGGCTCTTTTCAAAGTTAATCGTAAATTTAGCTAGTGTTAATTTTTCAAGAACTTTAACGAGCAATGAGATATGCTCTTCAAATGTCAAACTGACAATTATAATGTCATCTAGGTAACAAAACACCTTATTATCGAACTCAGGAGTGAACAAAATGTCCATCAGTCTCTGCTGAGTAGCAGGAGCGTTAGTGAGACCGAAGGGCATGACGACAAATCCGTACATTCCTCTACCAGGAACATAGAAAGCGGTCTTATCGCGATCGTCAGGATGTAGGGGAATTTGCCAGAAAGCCTTAGCAATGTCAATACTTGTCAAAAATTTTGCGTTATTGAGATGGTCAAGAATTTCATTGACAAAAGGTAGACTATAGGCATCCTTACGGGCGACCGAGTTAAGTCTCCTACTATCAACACAAAATCTCCATTCATCATTCTCTTTCGGAACTATTAAGACGGGCGATAGCCGAGGGCTTTCAAATTTTTCAATAACATTGAGCTATATCATCTCGTCGACCTCTCCCCGGCTCGCAGCAGAAATAGGCGGCGGCCCCGTGAGGGTACGACTGGAACGTACCGGGCGGTCGGCGAGGCGGGCGGTGGAGGCGGTGGAGGCGGTGGAGGCGGTGGAGGTGGAGGTGGAGGTGCAGGTGGAGGCGGAGGTGGCGGCGGCCAGCAGCCGCAGCCAGGCGGCCGCGTGCGGCGCCAGCTCGCAGCAGAAGTAGGCGGCGGCCCCGTGGTGGTACAGCTTGAACGCGTGCGCGCGGGACCGCACCTCGCCCGCCGCCGCCGCCGTCCACCCCGCCACGCGGATCATGCACGACGCGCGCTCGCTCTGCGAACACGCACTCTCAACTCAACCGACCGTGGGCTCCTGGCGATTATCACAAAAAATTGTACTATTTCAACACTGATAAAATTGTTGCGTTTCGATAATAATTAAAGATGAGACAGCCGGTTATTTAGTTGTCCAGGATTAAATAATAGGATTATATACTTGATAAAAGGGATAGGCCAAAATTGTTACAAGAATAAACGTAGTCTACAATGCGCGTGGAGAATCGACATTCTCGTGTACAAACTCAAACTCAAAAATCTTTATTCAATATAGACCTTTACGGGCACTTACAGGCATTGACGTCAAAAAAAACATAAAAATCTTCACCCAAGAATCTAATTAACTAAATATTTAATCCTTGTATGTCGTTTAGACTATGTCATTGCGTCATCGAGCAACTCACCGTGCGGTAGGCGTACAGCGCGCCCGGCACCAGCACCAGCAGCCGCGGCGCCCAGCGCCAGCCGGCGGGGGCGGCCGGGGCGGCGGCGGCGCGCGCCCTCACCCGCTGCCACGCGGCGCCGCAGTGCAGCGCGCGCGCCCGCAGCTCCTCCAGCGGCACCCGGCGACGCTCTGCGACACCGACGAGACGCTCGATCAAACTACCCTCGAAAGTACCCCCTCGACCCCCGCGTGTCGCTCGCACGCACACGAAAATAGAATTTAGACTCCGAAAAAAAAAGTCGAGAACTAAAAATTCACCAAAATATCCGCTCGAGTTACACATTATCCTTTTACTATTAGAGCGGAATAAATGTTGGCGGAAGAAAAAATTACTTTGTAGAATAAATATGGCGGCCATATTAAATTTAGTGCAACCGCAAATATCTAACGAAGGGGTGACGTAAAGAGAACAGAATTTACATTTTTGTTCACCCATCAGGATTACGATGACGATAAACGTTTTATAATTATTCGACGTTTAAATGTAATAAAATAACTATATAAATCGCAAAATAGTATCTTGACTGTGTGTAAAATAGATGCTCAAATGAAAGCCTGTAAACTTCGGATGTGTTTACTGGTCGGAAGCCGGTGAAAAGAGAGAGTTGAAAAAATTGTCTTTACTTGTATATTCACTTGTCGACGCCATCTAGCCCACTTAAAGTAACCTCGTGTCAATTCTAATCGCATAACTATATTCGCAAGCCATCTAATCTCACTAAAGTGGTCTAGATGGCGCTGTTCTGTTGACACTGTGACAAAAAAATATTTGTTGATACATCATAAACAAGAATTACAAAATAAAATCATTCGTCATATTAAATAAAACTCACTGGCTAGTAGAGAGTTCTTCTTCTTGACGTTCTTGGACTTGGCGGTGGGGAAAATGTTCTTGACGGCGGTGGAGCAGGGCGCGTGCGAGGGGGAGGTGGACGGGGAGGCGGAGAAGGAGAGGGCGAGCGAGAGAGAGGGGGAGAGGGAGAGGGAGGGGCAGGGGGAGGGGGCGGCGGGGGACTCGGCGTTGAGCGGTGGCAGCTCGCGGCGGCTCGGGATCACGCGGATGTCGTCTTTGGTGATGTGGCGCAGAGGCAGCGACAGCTGGGGGAACTTTCCTTTAATCAACTCAAGTCTCGTGTTTCGTCAAGGGCCCGATTCATGCCCTACTCCTTAAGTGTTAAAGTTAGTGTTCGTGTCAACAACAAGACATAGATATTGTCACTGAAATTGTGAGATAATGCGTGATACGCCTACGCCTGCAGGTGGGCAGTATGCTTGTTTTCTGACTTTGTTGTATGGAAGAAATCTATAAATACAACGTTACTTTTTAAGCAGGACACAATTTTTAAGTGCTTATTCAGACAAACTGAACAACTTTTACTATGGGACCAATCCTGAAATCGCGAATAAAATCTGCTGTTTCATTCAACAAGTTTATTATAGTTTGTTTTTTGTGAAAACAGGCCATAGTTTTGCTGTTTCATTTCAATATTACTTAGAGTAATTTTTTTATATGTCATCAACCGGCGGGCCCACCGCCTAACTCATAGCGATTAACGATGGCTATAGCGGAGTGACTAGGCGGCGATTCTACCGCCGAATTCACTCGTTATAGTTTGAGCTCCCTAATCTTGTGATTTCGTACTGTCTATCATAGCAAACTCGTCAAATTAAAACGATAAAGCGAGTTACGCTATCGCCACTGTTGATCGCTACGAGTTAGCCGGTAGGGCCGCGGGATAAGGTTTGAACCGCTAATTAGGCAGTTTTTATTAATTAATAAGATCCATTTATCACATCAAAAGCGTTTACTTGTATATGGTTTGAAAAATGAGGGTGGTACCTGTGATGCGTTGAGCGAGCGCGGCGCGGCCGGCGAGCGGGCGGCCGCCTCCGCGGAGGGTGATGTGGGGGACGCCGTGGGGGGCGCCGTGGGGGGCGGGGAGGGGGGCACGGCGGGGGGAGGGGCGGGGCGGGGGGAGGGGGGCGCGGGGAGGGGCCGCGGGCGGCGCCCGCGCCAGCGACGGCCGCGGCGGCGGCGACGGCGGACGCTGCGACCTGGCGACACGGCAGTCGTCATCGACATCACATTCATCTTGTTAGTACTTACTTTTTTGTTATAGAGGGTTACTTTTTTATCACCCTGGGTAATTAAGGGGCGCTTCGGGATCAGGACACATCCATTATTTTATGAAAAATTTATAAAAATTTCGCAACAAATAAGTGGAATTTTGGATATTTTAGAAAATCAATATAAAATATAATCGCTGAGTTTTTTTTTTTGTTTTATTAACGTTTAAATTATTCTAGTACCGTATCCTGAAGCAACCCTTAAATTATCCGGGGTGATAAAAAAATAACCCAATACATACACATATCATTTCAGCCAAGAGAGGCAAACTGTTGAACATAGACCTCCCCCAGGGATCTCCAAACCGATCGGGCCTCCTACATCCAGCGGCTTCCCGCGACTTTCACCAGATCGTCGGTCCATCTTGTGGGGGGCCTGCCAACGCTGCGTCTCCCGGTACGCGGCCGCCACTCGAGGACCGCCCCGCCCCAACGGCCGTCAGTCCTGCGAGCGATGTGTCCTGCCCACTGCCACTTAAGGTTTGCAATTCTTTGGGCTATGTGGTTTGCAATTCTTTGGACTATGTCGGTAGTGACTCTAGTTCTTCTACGAATCTTTTCATTTCTGATGCGATCGCGTAGAGGAACCCCGAGCAGGCCCCCGTCACTCGCGCAATGCAGCGTTATCAGTACCTACCGCTAAGTAGCGCGCCGGCGCGCCGACCGGCAGAGGGCTGCCGCACGCCGCACGCGTGACTTTTACCCTTACTAAAATCGAATCTGTGACGCGAGCGAAATTGAAGTTGTAGCTACGAGTACACTACACGTTTCCCCCGCAAAACTTATATTACTTTTTAATTTAATAAACTTGATTAACGATATTATGGTGGTTCATTACTATGAAGCTGTGGACGTAAAATATTTTTTTTTCTTTTTTAGGCCTTTTCGTTACTTACCATCATATGAGATGAAGGCCAAGAGCTTCCCTGTTGTTTGTTTAAAAAAAAATCAAACAAGGCAGTCTGCTTGATTGCCTACTTATTTATATAAAAAATAATTATAGTCTTGATGAACCGGCCACTAGCATTTTATTTGATTCCTTATAAAAAATGTTTTTAATCCATTTTACCCCTGTTTTTTAAATTATCACAATTATTCATACGAGTCATGATATTTTAGATGGTAAAATTTTATAACCGTAAAAATCTATAATTTTATAAAAGCAAAGCACGTTTAAGTCAAGGGCTTTCCTCGCAATCACTTTATTGCATTATTATTTTTTTGGAAATTATTTTATATTATATACTTATCTATATAAATAATAGCAGTTAAGTTTTACTTTGACCATTTTGTTTAATTTATGTTCTTTGTACAACCCTTAAGTTTTCGCTCGATGACGCAATCACACGGTGTACGCGGGAATCTCGATTCTTGGCGCACGCCCGTAGAGACCATTTCTTCTTGCAGCTACTTTTGTCTGTCGGTTTTGGCTATTATTATTACAGCGATTCGAGCGTTTCTATGGGAGTGATGTATCTGTTACGTAGTAACTATTCTCTAATCTGTGCCCCGAGCATAGCCCTCTCCGTTGCCCTTTGAGTGACATTGAGCCTTCTGATGAGACCCATTGTAAACGGCCACGTCTCAGTTCTGTACGTCATCACTGGCAATACGCACGAATTGAAGACTTTCGTCTTGAGACACTGCGGTAGATTGGTCGAGAATATGCTGCGTAGCTTCCCGAATGCTGCCCAGCCGAGTTGGATTCGTCGATTTACCTCTTTCTGGAAGTTGGACTTACCGAGCTGGACTATTGGCCCCAGGTAAACATATTCGTCAACAATTTCCAGTGTAGAGCCACCAACCTTCACAGGAGTGGGTACTACATGGGAATTCACCATGATTTTGGTCTTGTCCATGTTCATTTCAAGACCCACTCGTTGGGAAACTCTACAGAGGTCTTCGAGCATTGTGACCACGATATCATCGGCAAAACGAAGGTGAGTCATGTACTCGCCGTTTATGTTAATGCCGAGTCCCCTCCAGTCCAAAAGCTTCAATACATCCTCCAGCGCAGCTGTAAACAGCTACGGCGATATAACGTCACCCTGTCTCGCACCTTGCTAAAGTCGTATTGGTTTCGAGTTCTGGGAATGAAGGCGGATTGACATAGTTCCGTTTTCGTACAATGACTTCAACACTTTGATGTACCGGTAGTCTATTTGGCACCTCTGGAGTGACCTGAGCACGGCCTAGGTCTCGACAGAATCGAAGGCTTTCTGATAGTCCACAAACGCCAAGCATAGTGGCAGATTATACTCCTCGGGCTTCTGTATAACCTGCCGCAGCGTAGGAATGTGGTCTATGGTACTATAGCCTTTACGGAATCCGGCTTGTTCGGGAGGCTGGAAGTCGTCAAACCTGCGCGCGAGACGATTCGTGATGACTCTCGAGAACAGCTTGTATACATGACTCAGGAGCGTAATGGGTCTGTAGTTCTTCAACTGGGCCCTGTCGCCCTTTTTGAAACACAGTGCCACCACACCCCTGTGCCATGCTTTAGGCGTATTGCCCTCGAGTATGACGGAGTTAAAAAGCCTCTGTAGCGCTTTCCGGACTGGTAGTCCATCTGCTTTCAGAAGCTCAGCTGTAACTCTTTCATCACCCGGTGCCTTGTTGTTTTTGAGCTGTTTGAGAGCCACACTAATCTTGTACAGGCTGACGTCCGGGATGTCTTCGGTGTAATGCCGGATCAATTTGGCTCTAGGATCTGAAGGCTGAATGATAGGTGCCTGCGATATTGTGTAAACCTGTCCATAGAAGCGTTCGATCTCAGCCATAAGCTCAGGTCGAGACGTAATGATTCTGCCGTCCTCTGTGTTCAGCTTCGTCGGCAGACTCTGACCGAGTGACAGATCTCTTGCGAACACTTTGGAGCCCTTGTTCCGCTCAATGGCTTCTTTAATGCGTTACATATTAAATCGGCGGATGTCGCGAGTCAGAGACTTCGAAATCTGTTTGTTGAGTCGCCGACGAGCATCTTCAGAAGTTTGCATGCAGACCCATCCTTGCCTTTCTTCCATAAGCTTAACTGTCGGCTGTAAGATCTTGCTTTTTTGCTTGGTACGGCTGGGTTTGAAAAACTTCGAACCCACCATAAGGACAGCTTCCACAACCCTGTCATTATTATGTGTCCACATCCGTGCAATCCTCCAGGCAAGCGAAGCGATTTTGCGATCCAAGTAGAAAGCGCTCGGGGTTTTGGATCTGGATGGCTTCAAGACGGAGCGTTGACTTCATCAGTCGGCCTTTACGTTAAGATTCAATGCGGCTCTCACCATTCGGTGATCGCTTCCCGTGTTGAACGCATTGACCACTAAGACGTCATGGAATATGCGAGTTTTAGTCGACATGATGCGTCAGTGGCGCTGTGGATTCGGCACTTGCCTTCCAATCGGGAGGTCGGCGTTCGAGACCCGCCATGTACCACTGTGTTTTTCGTTTCGAATTTCATATGTACATTTGTCTGACGCTCCTACGGTGAAGGAAAACATCGTGAGGCAACCTGCATACATCTGCGATGAAATTCAATGGTGTATGTGAAGTCGACCAATCCGCACTGGGCCAGCGTGGTTGACTAAGGCCTAATCGCCCTAACAGGGTAGGCTCGAGCCCCTCGGTGGGGACGTATATCAGCTGTGATGATGAGTCGACATGATGAAGTCAATCTCATTTTTTTCACGCCTTTTACAGGTCCACTTTCGATGCAGTCGTTTTTTGAATAAAGAGTTCATCATATAGAGTCCCTCTCTCTCCATGTAATCTGCTAGCATTTGACTACGATAATTCCGGATTCCAACTCCAAATTGCCCCACTTTTAACTCACTATCGCCGCGCTTGCCTAGCCTTGCGTTGAAGTCTCCCATGACAACGGTGAAGTGAGTCTTGGAAGCATGTATTGCCCGAGAAACGTCCTCATACATAGCTTCCACTTCCTCGTCGGGGTGCGTCGAGGTCGGGGCGTATACCTGTATGACCTTCAGCGAATACCGTTTAGTAAGTTTTAGGGTACAAGGTACGCCACCCTATTCGACACACTTCCGATCTGTACAACGTTGTTCACGAGAGACTTGTGGACGATAAATCCGGCACCACCTTGGGACAGGTCTTCGCCCTCCCGGAAATAGAGCAGGTGGCCGGATTTAAGAACCATCGTGTCCTCACCCTCTCTTCGGTCAGTCCCACTAGTCCCACAGTCGTCTCACACCACGCTGGTGGGGAGCGCCAGAGCTTCGTCTGTTATATAGCAGGGTGCACCGCGAGCAGGTGAAGTTGGCTCGGGTCCCGACAGGTGGTATTTGGAACCCCTTACACCCCCTAATACGATACGAATATGGGCATACGGTAAGAAAAATACGAGAAAACCATTACCTGTGCGTCCGCCGCTGCAATAACGTCGCATTAACCGCTTCCGTAGGGACGGGGGGTCGTCGGGGGGCATCCTCGTCCGACTCGTACGCGGGGGTCGAATAGCTTTTGTCCAGACGGCCACGCGGGGCTTCGCCGCCCGCGCCCCCCGGCGGGGAGGTGACGCCCCCGGGCGGGGATGTAGCGCCCCCCGGCGGGGAGGTAGCGCCCCCCGGCGGGGAGGTGACGCCCCCCGGCGGGGAGGCGGCGTCGGCGGCGGAGGGGGGACACGTGCGTGGCCGCGCCTCCAGCCCGGTACTGCACGATACCGCCTACGAGGTACCACACATCCCACATTTATTTATTTATTATTCTTGAGCATATTGGTGTACGAGGCCAACTTAATACCAGATAAAGATTTTTTTACACTTTCAAAGTATGCCTGTTATTGAATAAATAGATTAGACAAACCTTATCGCGGCGATACAGCGCGTCGCCGTCGTCCGCTGGAAACGGCGAGGCCAGAGGGTGCCAGAACTGAAACCACACAGTACACTCCAATCATCTGATGAAGTAAAACGGTTTGCAGTTGTTGCCGCCTAAGAATTCGGACCCGGAGCGCGGCGCGGGCGCGGGCGCGGGCAGCGCGGTGCGCCACCGGCCTCTCATTCGCTTGCTCCTAGCCGTCGTAGTCGCATGACACGGACATAGCTACCTACTTTAAGCATATTATATCGTAACTCTGTATATTTTATCAAAGTTTATCACCAAAGGACTGGGAAACGACTTTTATTTCTTGCCACAACAGCAGTTGCTACAGAAAGAGTTGATGAAAAGCGCTCACTATGGGGCTTAAATAAAACTTTTTTTTTTACTATTTACTTTTCTGGATCCTCGAGGCGATCCAGAACGTGCATCTTAAATCGACTTCTGATATAATAGGTATAGATAGAGTACGAATGAGATGTGCGATAACAGGGAACTTTGATCTTATAGGATCCTTTAAAATTGTGGTATGAGCAGCAGTTAGTGTAATTTCTGGTTGCGTGGGGACGAGTACCTGACGGGGGTGGTGGTGAGTACCTAGTGGGGTGGTGGTGGGTACCTGGTGGGGGTGGGGGTGGACGTGATGCCGCATGCGCGGGGATCCGCCGCTGACTGAGTGACGGCGCTGCGCCGGCGCACGCGGCCGCAGTGGGTACAACCTGGGAGCAAACGTTTTTGTATTCTCAATTGGTTACCTACTAGTACAAAGGGCCTCCAAATTAGAGATGAAGCGGATAGCTGTTTGGCCGGATACCGAATACCGGATAACCGGCCTACTTCGTAGCCGGAGCGCCGGATATCCGGCCGCCGGTTATCCGGCCGAACATTGCCATTTGGTACAATGCAAGTGAGTTTGCATAAATCCCGCCGCTACGAACGTTCGTATCATTCGTGTGCCGCGAACGTCGGTCGAATTTGGGTCTTGTTATTTGAAAACGTTTTGACGAGGTTAATTTTATTTTATTTTATTTATTAAGGGATAACAAACAGTTACAGTATACAGGTTATATATAAAATTACATATTTTACAATACAATACTGTAACCCACAACATTATCCACAGGTTAATATAAAACAGTGTGCCCAACTTGACCTCGACACCATACAATACACACAATATACATACACATTTACCCTTTTTACACGCACACACACGTAAATACACACGCAACACACACGCCCACTCACACACACTCCCACCCACACACACACACACACCCACACACACACACACACACTGCTACATATACAATACCATCTATAAATTTTAACATTGAACAACAGATCGATAAATAAATATTCATCTAATATACCTACATTATTTTCCACTCATAATTTCTGATGAGGTTTCGCAAATATTTGTAATAATTCATATTTAAATTTGTGTTTAGAGTTACTAAATATGTCCAATGATCCAAACACAGAGTTGTAACATTTAACAATGCGATTTAGGGGACAGCGCTGTCCGGTATTAGTGCGATATATGCCGGTGGCGAATAAGTGATCGGCACGGACCTTATCTTGGGACAGTATAATAAATTTTACAAGTTAGGTCCATGCAGTCAAACTGATTATTAATAATTCCATACAGAATGTTCATTTCCAGGTATTTACGTCTGTCCTCCAGAGTCAACACGTTATACTTGTTAAGTAGCTGTGAATATGATAAAAAGTGCTTATAACATCTGTAGTGCATAGTTCGTAAGAATTTTTGCTGAACTTTCTCAATCTCCTCCACATACTTTTTATATAATGGATTCCAGACCGCGGCTGCATATTCAAGTTGTGAACGCACAAGAGATTTGTATAAATAGAGAAAAGTAGATGGTCGCTTGAACTCGACGGAAGATCTCATAACGAATCCATACATTTTGAAAGCCTTACATACTATATTTTGAATATGCTGATCCATAATTAGTTTGCTGTCAAATAATATTCCCAGATCCCTAATCAAAGAAACATTATTCAAGACAGTGAATAATGTTTCTTTGGGAAAGGCGATAACTAAATCGAATAACATTTATATTTTTTGTAAATCGAATAAAATTACATTTTGGAATACTAAATTGAAGTTTATTACTAATACAGTAAGCAGTCAGACTTTCAAGGTCCTCTTGAAACAAGTGACAGTCGTTAATAGAATTTATACACTTGTATATTTTTAAATCATCTGCATACATAAGAAATTCAGAATATTTAAAACAACTTTTAATATCGTTGATATACAGTATGAATAAAAGAGGACCTAATATTGAACCTTGTGGAACACCCGAGGATATATTCACGCTGTCAGATTGATACCCATTAACCACTACCTTTTGTGATCTATTGTAGATATAGGAGGTGAACCATCTGAGAAGATTTAATATGACTAAGGTTTAAATATTTTGATAACAAACATATAATTACTAATTATTACTTTCAACATACACCCCTCTAGTGCTCTATCCCCACTTACAACACTCCATGCGAATCTTTCATGGTTAAAAACAGTGCTGGAAGTCTTTTTTTGTCAGCTTCTTCACGACCCGAACCGCTTTCATTTTTACGACTTGCCCTTCCACAATTCGGTTTTGTTTTTCTCATTCTTTCACCAAGCTCAGCAAAAAAGTAAAGGTGGCAAGGCTGCGGCTATACTAATTTGTTTTCAGAAGCACTGCATTTGAAAGGAAAGACTTCACAATAATCAGCTGTTGGTCGCTGGAGTTGTGTGTATACGCATTTTTTCTGTAGCAGCGTCAGTCTCGTTATTTAACCTTGTATAATTCTAATAATTTTTTACCTATAGAGGGTTCCTTTAGTATAGAGTGGATGAAGTCGTGGGCGGCGAATATATGTATGTTTTTTTATATCCGGTATCCGGCGGCCGGATAGACCTTTTTATCCGGTATCCGATCGGATAGTAATATTAGGCCGGATACCGGATAATTACCGGATATCCCTTTCATCTCTACTCCAAATCACAAATCTTCAGAATCTGTTTCACGTAAACAGTTAGGCAGAGGTGTCACTTTTACAGTGACAGAATTAGTATCAAAATGCTTCTGCAGTACTCACCTAGCGTGCGGCAGGTTGAGGTGGGAAGGGGAGGCCGGCGGGGACAGCGGCTCGCTCTCCTCCGAGGAGGAGCCGGCCCCTGTCTCCTCCTCGCCCCTCGCGGGGGACTCCTTCTCCCCCTCTCTCCCCGCGGGCTTAGTCTCCAATGGTTCCTGCTTTACTGGCGCGGGTATGCTGCGCACCGTGGACTTTATGCTGGAATGAAAAGATGCGAAAAATCGATCAAATAAAACCATGCATGAACCTAGTTAATTATGTAGGGTCTAAACGCGCACAATATTAGCATAGTAACTCTCGAAATACAATGTACCTTTACTCCCTACATAATTAAGTAAGTCAATAATGCAACGCGAAAGTTTGAAATGTTATTCATGCATGAACCTTCAAACTTGTAACATCAGATGTTACAAGTGAAGTCACCCAGTAATTTTACTGCACTCTTTAAACCGGAACACAACAATGCAAGCATTGCGGTAGAAATAGGTAAGTCGAAGGCACCCAAGAAGTCGATTGCCAAGAAAATGCACATACACCCTTGCTCTAACTAAAGATTGCCGTATGAACTCGGGAATATAAACACCGGCATAGAATTCCACACCCAGCCTGTGCCTACAATAAAAGAAGGCGCTTTGTGCGACCAGCGAGAAAGTCAACCAAAGGAGAATGGTAACGAACCGTGCGTCAACATTCCCAATAGTAAAAAGGAGAAGGCGAAATTGCGAAAGTCCGCTTTTCCGAAAAAGTTATTGTCGCGAATGTCCGTTTATTGGTGAGTGTTGATTGTCGGCGAAGGTGTTGGTGGTTTGTTAGGGAAACACATATGTACCATCCGGTCGTGGTTCGGCGGATTGACAGCAGCCCTTCAGGAGCCGCGACTTCCTTCGAGCTAGCTCAGGAAGTCCACCGGCTACATACGGAGACCGGACCGGCTTAGAGGTAAGCAATAGTATATTCTAGGAGAGTGTATTCGGTCACAAAATCAGCCAAGATTAATCGGCGAAACGCCGAATTGGTTGCGTCGACTTTAGGCGCCACCAGTATCTATTTTCCCGAGTTCATACAATCCGGCAATCTTTAGAGCAAGGGTGTATGAGCATTTTTTCCGAGCGAAGCACCGGAGGGAGACTCTGTATCAGAGTCAGTTGCTTGAGTGCTTCCATCTTACTTATTTCTGTTGCAAAGCAGCAGAGCTTGTGTTGCTCTTGTTCTTTTTTGAAGGGTAAGATATAGCAATAAAATTATTGGGTACCGCGACTTTTCATCTGATGTCACAAGTTGACAACGTACACTGTGGTTCTTGTAAGGGTTGCGGTTTTACTAACAATCTCACAGGAGCCAAATTTATTATAGGTGACTGTTACCATTTGTACGAGGAAACTCGTACATTGTAATGTTTAGCGTAATTGCATGTGTCGGCGCTTTGAGCGTGCACTGGTCGCATTGTATGAACATAGATTCAGTATCAATAAAATACTCGCACGGCTAACATTGTGGTATCATTTATTATCATCATTCCATATGTATGGTAAACGTACAATATATAATTTTGGTCCTTCGAGTATAAGTGACCTCGTGTACCTAGGGACGTTCAGTTCTGTCGTTAGTGAGGTGTTATCAAAACGTGTAGTGAACAGCACATTGGATTGAAGTGAAATAAGATTTTATTACCGTTGTTTAATTGTATAAGCGACGATAGCCATCATCAACCAGCACAGCAACAATAGAAGGTACACTGTCCTGCTGCACTACTAGGGGGAGCATGAGGAATAATGTATTAGTAACGGTGAAATAATATATTGAGTGGTATAATAATATAAAAACTTACCAAGATAATAAAAACTTACACATAAGTGCCTACGTTAACAAGGAAGACTTTATATTTTGGTTTCTATTATAATTATTGGCATATTTATGAGAAATATATTAATATTAGTAATTTTCGTGGTAGTTTTGCACTCACGACTTTTGGCGTTTTAATCAGTGATTTATTGAGTGACGGGAAAGACGAATTAAATTATGTCAAAGACATAAGATTTAAAATGCAGTCAGGTTAGGCGGGAGTCCAACGAGTTACCGTATCTACAATATGTAGCACCACGTCACAGGGTGATCACGGCAGAATTCAAGTAAGATCTTTCTAATTTTTTGCTAACGTAACGACCGTGGCAATTATGGAAGTTTAATTACGGGTTCGCTCGGACACCGTTTACCATCAGGTGGGCAGTTCTCTCGTTTGCCAACTTAGTTTTATTAAAAACGCATCGGTACGTGGCAGGATCGAGCCGCGGACCTCCCCCGATCGGAAGGCAGGTGCCGAGTCCGCGGCTCCACCGACGCTCTTCGAGCCTATACTGAGTAAAAGAGAAGACGGCGGTCACCTGAGCGGCGCGAGCGGCGCGAGGGGCGCGAGGGGCGCGAGCGGTGCGAGGGGCGCGAGGGGCGCGGGGCGGGCGCGGCGCAGCGGCGGGGGCGCGGGCCGCGCGGCGCGCCGCCGCAGCCGCAGCGTGAGCTCCCCGCCGCCCCCGGTGCCGCCGCCGCAGTGGGCGCGCGCGCAGGCCAGCGCCGCCGCGCCGCTCCACCCCACCACGCACTGCGCGCCCACCTGCAGACCGATTATGGATCTTTCATCGTATGACACGGTATACATTTGAGAAATAGAAGTCACGAAATGCTACATTTCGTATCACCGATCTCCGACGATATCGACACTGTGGCGTGATTTCGACGATGTCCTCGTTAAATAATAAACAAATGATCAAAAATCTGACCGGAAATCGTATTTTTCGTCTTGCACTACGATATCGTACGATATCATTTGCAAAACCGTGGGATCGGTAATAGGCCCTCCGACCACCGACCGCGTCACGTTCACTCGTAGCCGATCCACCCGACACCGACTTACGCCGTGCAAACTGTTGCACAAACAGAAGTATACGAGTCTCATCGTCCACACGGCACGAACGATTCAGTTGATCGTCGGTAGCAGTGATATACTCGTAGTTTCTTGTTCCAAATTTGATAACGAGGATCTGGCGATTTCCTAGTCCCTTAAAAAGTCCATTCAATGGAAGTACCACAAACTGAAGGATAGTACTTCATCAGTACCCATACCCGAATATTCATTCCTATTTTTTTTTAAATTCTCGCCTGTAGACGGTTCTCATAGTATTGAGAGGCGCGCGGGGTGGGGGCGGGGGCGGGGGTGGGGGTGGGGTACCTGCACCAGCTCGTCGCCGGGGTGCACGCGGCCCGAGGCGTGCGCGGCGGTGCCGAAGGCGGGCGCGGCCAGGTGGTGGGAGGCGCGCGGGGTGGGGGTGGGGGTGGGGTACCTGCACCAGCTCGTCGCCGGGGTGCACGCGGCCCGAGGCGTGCGCGGCGGTGCCGAAGGCGGGCGCGGCCAGGTGGTGGGAGCCGCGCGGGGTGGGGGCGGGGGTGGGGGTGGGGGTGGGGTACCTGCACCAGCTCGTCGCCGGGGTGCACGCGGCCCGAGGCGTGCGCGGCGGTGCCGAAGGCGGGCGCGGCCAGGTGGTGGGAGCCGCGCGGGGTGGGGGTGGGGGTGGGGTACCTGCACCAGCTCGTCGCCGGGGTGCACGCGGCCCGAGGCGTGCGCGGCGGTGCCGAAGGCGGGCGCGGCCAGGTGGTGGGAGCCGCGCGGGGTGGGGGTGGGGGTGGGGTACCTGCACCAGCTCGTCGCCGGGGTGCACGCGGCCCGAGGCGTGCGCGGCGGTGCCGAAGGCGGGCGCGGCC
Organism: Schoenobius gigantellus; assembly: GCA_963935595.1. Lineage (NCBI taxonomy): Eukaryota > Metazoa > Arthropoda > Insecta > Lepidoptera > Crambidae > Schoenobius > Schoenobius gigantellus. The sequence continues at coordinate 629,532 of OZ012549.1, read as the reverse complement.
AGGTGGTGGGAGCCGCGCGGGGTGGGGGCGGGGGTGGGGGTGGGGGTGGGGTACCTGCACCAGCTCGTCGCCGGGGTGCACGCGGCCCGAGGCGTGCGCGGCGGTGCCGAAGGCGGGCGCGGCCAGGTGGTGGGAGCCGCGCGGGGTGGGGGTGGGGGTGGGGTACCTGCACCAGCTCGTCGCCGGGGTGCACGCGGCCCGAGGCGTGCGCGGCGGTGCCGAAGGCGGGCGCGGCCAGGTGGTGGGAGCCGCGCGGGGTGGGGGTGGGGGTGGGGTACCTGCACCAGCTCGTCGCCGGGGTGCACGCGGCCCGAGGCGTGCGCGGCGGTGCCGAAGGCGGGCGCGGCCAGGTGGTGGGAGCCGCGCGGGGTGGGGGCGGGGGTGGGGGTGGGGGTGGGGTACCTGCACCAGCTCGTCGCCGGGGTGCACGCGGCCCGAGGCGTGCGCGGCGGTGCCGAAGGCGGGCGCGGCCAGGTGGTGGGAGGCGCGCGGGGTGGGGGTGGGGGTGGGGTACCTGCACCAGCTCGTCGCCGGGGTGCACGCGGCCCGAGGCGTGCGCGGCGGTGCCGAAGGCGGGCGCGGCCAGGTGGTGGGAGCCGCGCGGGGTGGGGGTGGGGGTGGGGTACCTGCACCAGCTCGTCGCCGGGGTGCACGCGGCCCGAGGCGTGCGCGGCGGTGCCGAAGGCGGGCGCGGCCAGGTGGTGGGAGGCGCGCGGGGTGGGGGTGGGGGTGGGGTACCTGCACCAGCTCGTCGCCGGGGTGCACGCGGCCCGAGGCGTGCGCGGCGGTGCCGAAGGCGGGCGCGGCCAGGTGGTGGGAGCCGCGCGGGGTGGGGGTGGGGGTGGGGTACCTGCACCAGCTCGTCGCCGGGGTGCACGCGGCCCGAGGCGTGCGCGGCGGTGCCGAAGGCGGGCGCGGCCAGGTGGTGGGAGCCGCGCGGGGTGGGGGTGGGGGTGGGGTACCTGCACCAGCTCGTCGCCGGGGTGCACGCGGCCCGAGGCGTGCGCGGCGGTGCCGAAGGCGGGCGCGGCCAGGTGGTGGGAGCCGCGCGGGGTGGGGGTGGGGGTGGGGTACCTGCACCAGCTCGTCGCCGGGGTGCACGCGGCCCGAGGCGTGCGCGGCGGTGCCGAAGGCGGGCGCGGCCAGGTGGTGGGAGCCGCGCGGGGTGGGGGTGGGGGTGGGGTACCTGCACCAGCTCGTCGCCGGGGTGCACGCGGCCCGAGGCGTGCGCGGCGGTGCCGAAGGCGGGCGCGGCCAGGTGGTGGGAGCCGCGCGGGGTGGGGGTGGGGGTGGGGTACCTGCACCAGCTCGTCGCCGGGGTGCACGCGGCCCGAGGCGTGCGCGGCGGTGCCGAAGGCGGGCGCGGCCAGGTGGTGGGAGCCGCGCGGGGTGGGGGTGGGGGTGGGGTACCTGCACCAGCTCGTCGCCGGGGTGCACGCGGCCCGAGGCGTGCGCGGCGGTGCCGAAGGCGGGCGCGGCCAGGTGGTGGGAGCCGCGCGGGGTGGGGGTGGGGGTGGGGTACCTGCACCAGCTCGTCGCCGGGGTGCACGCGGCCCGAGGCGTGCGCGGCGGTGCCGAAGGCGGGCGCGGCCAGGTGGTGGGAGCCGCGCGGGGCGGGCGCGGCGTCCAGCCCCAGGGGGCGCCCCCCCGGCCGCAGCGTCACCGTCTCCAGCGCCGCGCCCTGCAGGATCCACGGCTCCGACACCTCCTGCACGCACACACACACACACACACAATCTTATTTATTTATTTGTATTCGGTAAATAAATAGCATTTACATTGTATCAAAGAAAATGTAGTATACGAATGCTCTAGTAAATATCCTGTTATTCAGGCCGCAGACCCCGAAACCGAATTGAAACGGCCCGGCGTCACACCGAAGACATCCCGGACGTCGGCTTCGACGAGATTAGTGTGGCTCTCGAACAGCTCGAGAATATCGAAGCGCAGGGTGATGATAGAGTCACAGCAGAGCTTCTGAAAACGGGTGGAAAGCGGTCCACCCGCTTTCAAAAGCGCCGTAGTAGCTATTTAACTCCGTCATACTCGAGGGCAAAACGCTTAAAGCGTGGCACTGAGGCGCGGTGGCAAGACGACGTTATATCGCCGAAACTAAAACCATTCACATCTGCGTCGGAGGATGTATTCAAGCTTTTGGATTTGAGAAGAATTCTTCGTTTTGTTGATGATATCGTAGTCATGATAAGACTGTGGAGGATTTAAGCACAATGCTTGAAGACCTATGTAGAAGGTACCAGATTTTGTACGAAACTGTTGGGGTAAATAGTCCAGCTCGTAAACCAAATTTCTAGAAAAAGGTAAAGCGACGAATCCAATTCGATTAGATAGCGTTCAGAAAGCTGTGTAATGTTTTCTTTATTTATTTATTTAGGTAACCGTCACCAGTTATCGACATAGTCCAGAGAATTGCGAACCTTAACTGGCGGTGGGCAGGATGTATCGTTTGCAACGGTCGCTGGGGCGGAAAAGTTCTCGGGTGGCGACCGCGTACTGAGAGACACAGCGTCTGCCCCACAAGGTGGACCGACGATCTGGTGAAGGTCGCGGGAAGCCGCGGAGATGCAGAAGGCGCAGAACCGATGGGGGAAGCCTCCGCCCAACGGTGGGCGTTTTTCGGCTTAAATTATGGCACTTCGCACTTCGGTGAGCAATCTATTATATTTTTATATTTGTTAAGAAGTAATGGACTTCCGAAAAATAACCTGACACCATTAACTATATTTTTATAGTCAGATAAAATTACAATAAGTTTCATTCGTCAATTACGATATCGGGACGTTCGACAAGGTATCTGCACGTCACATTCCTGTAATTTGACGGCAAATGCCGGAATACGCGCAGAGGCCCTGTAGAAAAATGTCACACGCTAACTTTTCCGCAGTCGTTCCGCAGAAAAAATGTACGGAGGCGACATAAGCTCGCGACAACCTCGCGCTATTTTTTCCGCAGCTAATGTGATCTCCGTACATTTCTTCCGAGGAACGACTGCGGAAAAGTCGGCGCGCGGCATTCGTCCGGGGCGGCGGGAGATACGGCGGTCGGTCCGACCTGCACGATGTAGTCGGCGGCGGCGGCGGCGGCCCCGGCGGCGGCGCGCAGCGTGCGGCGCGGCCGGTCCGCGAACCGGTCGCGCTGCGCGCACGCCGCCGCCTCCAGCGCCAGCCGCAGCAGCCGCGCCGCGGGCGCCCGCGCGGGGCCGGCGTCGCCCGGTCCGCCCGGCCCGCCCGGTCCGCCCGGCCCGGCCGCGCCGCACGCCGCCCACGCGGCCAGCGGCACGGCGGCGCGGCAGAACGCCGCCGCGGCCGCCATCAGCGCGGTGCTGAGCCGCTCCTCGGCGTCGGCCCCGCCCGCGCCCCCCGCCGCCGCCTCGCCGGCCAGCGCGCGCGCCGCGGCCCCCGCCCGCGCCGCCGCGTGCTGCACGCACTCGCGCCGCCACTCGTAGTGCTGCAACGCAACCTTCGACGATCAGAGGGACCGACCGGCGAACAGTTCACCGAGGAAACGGAGGCGTCGGTGTCGTTTCGAATCCAGAGTGGACTGGACCGGCGGGACGCCCCCAGTACCAATACGAAATGTCGAAATCGATGAGGTATTATACTCTATAATATATTTTTCACTTCTCATGCTCTGAAAGTGCTTATTTGTGCAGGATATAGGCTGCACGAAATCAAATTTTGTGCACAAGTGCACAAAATCTACTCATTCATAAATCGTATCTACATTAAAGCAAAGAAAATGAGACATACAGCCAAACACAATCAGAAGTTCATAGATAAAATGTTATTTTATTATATTTACTTTAATTTATTGGCCTTACGTCTTTTTTAAGACATAAAACAATTTCCTTCAGTATTCAAAACTGTAGAATAGAATAGAAATGATTTATTGACACACACACACAAACACTACATTTAAGTAAAAAAAAGGAAAACAAAAATAACACAAGTAATGGACGAATTGCACGTGTGGTGTTCAATAGGCTCCTAGCTCGACATAATGCTACAGCTAGCTGCAGCGTCGATTCTCAGCTAGTGCCATTAAGTGGTTCCCGCAGCCTGAGAGACATACTTACTACTAACTTATATAACAAAAAAAGACATTTATACATATATCGCAATACAAACGCCAATAATTCTTAACTTATAATATAAAACCCATAAAATATTGTATCGGCGTTCAGAATAAACAAAAATGTGTTGCTGAAAAATTAAAGATTTTTATTTCGGTATCATTTTTACAACAACTTAAAAACACACTATTAATAACAAAAATACATACCTGAAAAATTAAAGAAACAACATTTTAAGCTTATAAATTCGCCAATAACAATTTCTATCTTGAACAATAATCACAAAATTAATTTATAATAAAATTAAACAATTCTTTCTCATGACAATTGACATCCTTCAAGTGTCTTCGTATCTTCTTATAGTATTTCACAGACAAACATAAACACTCAAGAAGGAATTAATCTAAGGAAACATAGGTATGATTCCTTACATCTCTCCTCCCCGAGAAAAAAAAAGGGTCCTTTTTTTACAAAATCAGACAGAAACCTCTTGAAATACATAAGCTGGAGTTAGCTTTGTGATGTGGAAGAGATTCGACTCCGATTTTCTATGACCAGTATTTATTCTAAAAATAGAGTTAGATATTTTCTCAACTATCTTATATGGCCCAATTTTAAGCTCATCTAATTTTGTTCTATTTACTTTGTTGCCATTTTCAACAAAAACAGTATCTCCTACATCAAAATCAACATATCTTCTGTTCTTATCAAATTGTTTTTTATTGTAGTTATGTGACTTTATACTATTGATTAAAGCCAACTCTCTATCTTTTGTCAAGTCGTTTTGTGTCTTTTCTGCTTTTAATTCATCAGGTAAAATGCTAATATTCTTTCCTTGTAGCAGATATATAGGTGCATATCCTGTTACTGTATGTTCAGTCTCATTATACTTCTCTACGCATTCCTGTGCTATCTTTGTCCATGCCATCTTTCTACCTTCTTCGTTTATTTTACATCTTATTTTATTAACCAATGTCTGATTGAGTCTTTCATTCAGGCCATTCGAAAATGGTGCATTTACAGCCGTAAAAATAAGAGATATACCTTTTTCATCTAGAAAGCTCTTAAATTCCAATGAATTAATCCCAGGATATTGATCGCTTAGTATGACACCAATGTGATTATCATCTGAAACTTTTTTAACAAGTTTAATGAAGTCTTTTGAATTTTGTGTTTTAGAATTTACAATATACGCATATCTAGTAAAATAATCCACCATAAGATGTAAGTATCTTTTGGTTGATCTAGAGCCTCCGAATCCACCAATCGTATCAATTGACATGATTTCAAAAGGACTTTTAGCAGGACCCAAGTAAGACAAATGTCCAAATTTATCTTGACCTCTGGATTTATTCATCATGCATGTTTCGCAGCCTTTACAAATAATATTTATATTTTGTTTTAGATTTTTAGCCGTATAATATGGAGTGATCTTATTCTGCATCTGTGTCACTCCAATGTGGCAATATTTTGTATGTATTTCTTTAATAAAATACATGCAAAAATTTTCTGATAAAATAATTTTTTCCTTGTTTCTAATTTTTCTATAATACACCCCGTTTTTCAATATGAAGTTTTCTTTTTCTCTTTGCAAATATTCATTTTTCTCTTGATCATTCAGTATGTCCCCAAGTTTTAGGAAATTTACAACTTTTAATTGTTCTCATGCGACTCTAATACCGGATTCCTACTTAGGCAGTCAGCCTCCACATTAACCTTTCCAGGGGAATACTTTACTTCAAAATCGTATTGAGATAGATAGTACGTTAAATCTCCTAGCTCTTCATCCGTTCTCGACTTGATATTCATTTTTTCTAAAGACTTATGATCCGAAAAGACTGTGAAAAATTTTCCCATAAGCCAATGTTGCCAATATTTAACAGCTTCTTTTATCGCCAAGCACTCTAAGTAAATAGCCTTCTTTCTCTTTTGTGCCTCATTAAGCTTTTTCGAGAAGTATGCTACAGGTTTCTCCTTTCCATTCGGTTGTTTCTGTTTTAATATAGCTCCAATGCCTCGTATGCTCGCATCTGTGTAAATCAAAATAGGTAAATCTGGATCGAATATCTCTAATATGGGTTGAGTACACAATAATTCTTTCAATTTCTCAATAGATTTTTGACATTCTTCTGTCCACACGAACTTATGGTTTTACTTTAATAATTTATGAAGTGGATCTAGAATATGTGCAAAATTTGGTATGTACTCATTGTAAAAATTAACTTTACCCAAAAACTACCTGACATTTCTCTGATTCTTTGGAGTTGGGAAATTTTTTATTGAGATTAGGTTATCTTTTAATGGGCGTAATGAATTATTTTGTATGATGTGCCCCAAATACTTAACGGAATCGGACGCAAAGTTACACTTGGAAAACTTCAACCGGAAGCCTTCTTTCTGTATTGCTTCTAACAATCTTGTCAAATGAGTTATATGCTCCGGAAATGATTTTGAGAAAATTAAGATGTCATCGATATAATTGACTGTAAATTCCGAGAGTCCATGTCGTCTTATAATATTACTCAATATCCTTTGGAAAATTGCTGAAGCTGTCTTTAATCCAAACGGTAAACATGTCCATTGAAAGTGCCCTTCCTGTGTTACAAATGCTGTTTGGATCTATATTCAATTCGTAACGGGATCGACCAGAACGCCGAATTCACATCCAAAGTTGAGAAAAAAGTGCAATTTCTTGTTTTTACGACCAAATCATCAATTAACGGAAAAGGTTGCGCCTGTGGAATAACAAGCTTATTTAAGTCGCGGAAATCTATGCAGAGTCTCGTTCTTCTACCATCTTCTTTTTTATATGCCAACGTCACTGGAGCAGCAAAGGGGCTGTACGATTCTTCAATTAATTTGTTTTGTAGTAATTTTGAAACTTGACTTTCTATCTCTTTCTTGTCTTCAATGTTACATCTATATGGTCTTTTACTACAGTACTTGTCAACGAGTAAATCAATACGAGCTTCATAATCTTTTACAGTCCCAATGTCATACGTATCTTTAGCAAATATAGACTGGTATTTCTGAATTAATTTAGCTATTTCAGCTTCTTGTTGAAAATTGAGATGATTTATGGATATTTTAAAATTAGTATTGTCAACATGCTCATTAAAATTAATAGTAAAATTTCCAAATCTTTTAGCCGTTTCTCCAAATTCTACCTTAACAGTATTCCTGTTTTCTGTTTCTGGTTTCTTTTGTGAAATCTCCAACTTTTCATTTTGGATAAGGCCAAACTCTTTAATCATGTCTAGTCCAATCAAAAAATTATAATTAAAATTACTTTTGTTAATTACAAATACATTCACTTCTTTCTCAGTTTCAAAGATTTTTATTTTCAATTTCACCATTCCGTTTGCTCTTTTCACACCATTAATCGTTGTCAAACTAACACTCTGGGGCCTATTTATGTCTTCATCTCTTAACTTCAACAGCTTTGAATTAACCAGTGATATATTAGAACCAGAATCGTATATTCCCAAGGTCTCCAAAGTGTTATTCAATATAAGCTTGACTTTGATTAATGGTGGCACTATTAGTTTTTTTGCTCCATATCATTCAATTCAGTCTCTACCTCAGAGTTATTAACGAAATTGATAGCATTATGCTTATTCTTTTCAAATCCAGTAGTCTTAAACCAGCATGAGGATTGAGGGTGGTATCTGTTACCTTTATTCATTTTCCTACAAATATTGCACGGTTCTTTATCCTCTTTCTGATTTACAGGAGTTACAAGTTTCTTCTTTTCATAATTTTGCTTATTTACTAAATAATCTAAGCTCTTTAATTCATTGAATAGATCTTTGGTTTCCTTTAACATTTTCCTGTCTATTCTATCCGTTATCAAACTAGGCAATCCTACGGCAATCAGATCAATTAAAGTGGTCTTGTTCATCCCTTTATCAATTTCTAATAATAACTTCTCCTTTCTTATGGCATATTCCAGTAATGATCCTGTTTTATATCTAAATCCGATTGCGTACCTTACCGATGTCCAGCCTTTACTTTCATAAACCTCGCAGAAATCTTCCTTCCATTTTTGCCATTTAGATGTCAAGGTAAACTTTATCAACATTGAACTGTACCAGTGTAAACATGATTTATCCAAGAACAACCTAAAAATCTCAATCTTAGTTTCATCTTCAAATATTTCAAAGCGAGCACATTCATTTTCAAATGTCTCCATCCATTCCATCACATTTGAGCTTTCTCCAGTAAATTTTTCGATTACAAATTTTTCTGACATTTTCTTCACATTAGCTTGCTTTTGTACTTGTGTCTCTTTGCCAACAAGTTTCTCCAAAATTCTTGACAATGATTCTTCAGATATACTAGGTTGTACTACTTCAGTCGATGTCATCTCTTCAAGAAAATAGTTATTAAATTGTATGTTGTCATCATCATCCAAATATATGTTTTTCAATTCACTTGATAAAGTTATCCATAAACTTCGTTTTTCATGTCTTTTCTTTAAAGTGCCACCAATTTTTTGAAATGTCGTAGTGTCCATTAATTTTTCATGATATTTTATCGGTTGCATTGCTTCAGGCACTTTGTAAATTTTACCATCTTTTGTCGTTATTGAAGTAACGGCCATAATATTAGTTTTCGGATCATGGAAACTTTTGATCTCAAATTCAAATTTCAGCTTATCCATTATCGTATGTGCCTTGCAAAAAATGTTGTTTTATAATATTGTATCAGCGTTCAGAATAAACAAAAATGTGTTGCTGAAAAATTAAAGATTTTTATTTCGGTATCATTTTTTACAACAACTTAAAAACACTATTAATAACAAAAATACATACCTGAAAAATTAAAGAAACAACATTTTAAGCTTATAAATTCGCCAATAACAATTTCTATCTTGAACAATAATCACAAAATTAATTTATAATAAAATTAAACAATTCTTTCTCATGACAATTGACATCCTTCAAGTGTCTTCGTATCTTCTTATAGTATTTCACAGACAAACATAAACACTCAAGAAGGAATTAATCTAAGGAAACATAGGTATGATCATGCATGTTTCGCAGCCTTTACAAATAATATTTATATTTTGTTTTAGATTTTTAGCCGTATAATATGGAGTGATCTTATTCTGCATCTGTGTCACTCCAATGTGGCAATATTTTGTATGTATTTCTTTAATAAAATACATGCAAAAATTTTCTGATAAAATAATTTTTTCCTTGTTTCTAATTTTTCTATAATACACCCCGTTTTTCAATATGAAGTTTTCTTTTTCTCTTTGCAAATATTCATTTTTCTCTTGATCATTCAGTATGTCCCCAAGTTTTAGGAAATTTACAACTTTTAATTGTTCTCATGCGACTCTAATACCGGATTCCTACTTAGGCAGTCAGCCTCCACATTAACCTTTCCAGGGGAATACTTTACTTCAAAATCGTATTGAGATAGATAGTACGTTAAATCTCCTAGCTCTTCATCCGTTCTCGACTTGATATTCATTTTTTCTAAAGACTTATGATCCGAAAAGACTGTGAAAAATTTTCCCATAAGCCAATGTTGCCAATATTTAACAGCTTCTTTTATCGCCAAGCACTCTAAGTAAATAGCCTTCTTTCTCTTTTGTGCCTCATTAAGCTTTTTCGAGAAGTATGCTACAGGTTTCTCCTTTCCATTCGGTTGTTTCTGTTTTAATATAGCTCCAATGCCTCGTATGCTCGCATCTGTGTAAATCAAAATAGGTAAATCTGGATCGAATATCTCTAATATGGGTTGAGTACACAATAATTCTTTCAATTTCTCAATAGATTTTTGACATTCTTCTGTCCACACGAACTTATGGTTTTACTTTAATAATTTATGAAGTGGATCTAGAATATGTGCAAAATTTGGTATGTACTCATTGTAAAAATTAACTTTACCCAAAAACTACCTGACATTTCTCTGATTCTTTGGAGTTGGGAAATTTTTTATTGAGATTAGGTTATCTTTTAATGGGCGTAATGAATTATTTTGTATGATGTGCCCCAAATACTTAACGGAATCGGACGCAAAGTTACACTTGGAAAACTTCAACCGGAAGCCTTCTTTCTGTATTGCTTCTAACAATCTTGTCAAATGAGTTATATGCTCCGGAAATGATTTTGAGAAAATTAAGATGTCATCGATATAATTGACTGTAAATTCCGAGAGTCCATGTCGTCTTATAATATTACTCAATATCCTTTGGAAAATTGCTGAAGCTGTCTTTAATCCAAACGGTAAACATGTCCATTGAAAGTGCCCTTCCTGTGTTACAAATGCTGTTTGGATCTATATTCAATTCGTAACGGGATCGACCAGAACGCCGAATTCACATCCAAAGTTGAGAAAAAAGTGCAATTTCTTGTTTTTACGACCAAATCATCAATTAACGGAAAAGGTTGCGCCTGTGGAATAACAAGCTTATTTAAGTCGCGGAAATCTATGCAGAGTCTCGTTCTTCTACCATCTTCTTTTTTATATGCCAACGTCACTGGAGCAGCAAAGGGGCTGTACGATTCTTCAATTAATTTGTTTTGTAGTAATTTTGAAACTTGACTTTCTATCTCTTTCTTGTCTTCAATGTTACATCTATATGGTCTTTTACTACAGTACTTGTCAACGAGTAAATCAATACGAGCTTCATAATCTTTTACAGTCCCAATGTCATACGTATCTTTAGCAAATATAGACTGGTATTTCTGAATTAATTTAGCTATTTCAGCTTCTTGTTGAAAATTGAGATGATTTATGGATATTTTAAAATTAGTATTGTCAACATGCTCATTAAAATTAATAGTAAAATTTCCAAATCTTTTAGCCGTTTCTCCAAATTCTACCTTAACAGTATTCCTGTTTTCTGTTTCTGGTTTCTTTTGTGAAATCTCCAACTTTTCATTTTGGATAAGGCCAAACTCTTTAATCATGTCTAGTCCAATCAAAAAATTATAATTAAAATTACTTTTGTTAATTACAAATACATTCACTTCTTTCTCAGTTTCAAAGATTTTTATTTTCAATTTCACCATTCCGTTTGCTCTTTTCACACCATTAATCGTTGTCAAACTAACACTCTGGGGCCTATTTATGTCTTCATCTCTTAACTTCAACAGCTTTGAATTAACCAGTGATATATTAGAACCAGAATCGTATATTCCCAAGGTCTCCAAAGTGTTATTCAATATAAGCTTGACTTTGATTAATGGTGGCACTATTAGTTTTTTTGCTCCATATCATTCAATTCAGTCTCTACCTCAGAGTTATTAACGAAATTGATAGCATTATGCTTATTCTTTTCAAATCCAGTAGTCTTAAACCAGCATGAGGATTGAGGGTGGTATCTGTTACCTTTATTCATTTTCCTACAAATATTGCACGGTTCTTTATCCTCTTTCTGATTTACAGGAGTTACAAGTTTCTTCTTTTCATAATTTTGCTTATTTACTAAATAATCTAAGCTCTTTAATTCATTGAATAGATCTTTGGTTTCCTTTAACATTTTCCTGTCTATTCTATCCGTTATCAAACTAGGCAATCCTACGGCAATCAGATCAATTAAAGTGGTCTTGTTCATCCCTTTATCAATTTCTAATAATAACTTCTCCTTTCTTATGGCATATTCCAGTAATGATCCTGTTTTATATCTAAATCCGATTGCGTACCTTACCGATGTCCAGCCTTTACTTTCATAAACCTCGCAGAAATCTTCCTTCCATTTTTGCCATTTAGATGTCAAGGTAAACTTTATCAACATTGAACTGTACCAGTGTAAACATGATTTATCCAAGAACAACCTAAAAATCTCAATCTTAGTTTCATCTTCAAATATTTCAAAGCGAGCACATTCATTTTCAAATGTCTCCATCCATTCCATCACATTTGAGCTTTCTCCAGTAAATTTTTCGATTACAAATTTTTCTGACATTTTCTTCACATTAGCTTGCTTTTGTACTTGTGTCTCTTTGCCAACAAGTTTCTCCAAAATTCTTGACAATGATTCTTCAGATATACTAGGTTGTACTACTTCAGTCGATGTCATCTCTTCAAGAAAATAGTTATTAAATTGTATGTTGTCATCATCATCCAAATATATGTTTTTCAATTCACTTGATAAAGTTATCCATAAACTTCGTTTTTCATGTCTTTTCTTTAAAGTGCCACCAATTTTTTGAAATGTCGTAGTGTCCATTAATTTTTCATGATATTTTATCGGTTGCATTGCTTCAGGCACTTTGTAAATTTTACCATCTTTTGTCGTTATTGAAGTAACGGCCATAATATTAGTTTTCGGATCATGGAAACTTTTGATCTCAAATTCAAATTTCAGCTTATCCATTATCGTATGTGCCTTGCAAAAAATGTTGTTTTATAATATTGTATCAGCGTTCAGAATAAACAAAAATGTGTTGCTGAAAAATTAAAGATTTTTATTTCGGTATCATTTTTTACAACAACTTAAAAACACTATTAATAACAAAAATACATACCTGAAAAATTAAAGAAACAACATTTTAAGCTTATAAATTCGCCAATAACAATTTCTATCTTGAACAATAATCACAAAATTAATTTATAATAAAATTAAACAATTCTTTCTCATGACAATTGACATCCTTCAAGTGTCTTCGTATCTTCTTATAGTATTTCACAGACAAACATAAACACTCAAGAAGGAATTAATCTAAGGAAACATAGGTATGATTCCTTACACACATACATATAAAATTTAACACATATAATATAAAACACATACATATAAAATTGAATACCGAGGCCCATAACATGAAATACTTAATTGTAAATTGGTAGGTAAACTCTGTTATTCCCATTATTGCCACTAATAAGTTTGAGTATTGGATTTTTGTTTATTCAGCATTATTTTTTTTAATTTAACTTTAAAATTATGTAAACTATGCAATTCACGTACTGGGGGTGGAAGGTTATTCCAACACTTGGTGGCATTATATTTAAAACTTCCGCGAAAAGCCGCAGATTTATGTTGGGGGATAATCAAAGGGGCACTTGTTGAACGCATGGAGAATTTGTTACATGCTATGGATGTACTGTACTAATTTTACTTTGAATTTTAATTAAAGAAATGTTATGTTATACTACTGTTTTATTTCCTCGCAATCGAAGTGAAAAACAGAGTTTATGACTAGTCCACAAAACCATTTTATTCTCATCAGGGATAAAAATGTGTAATTTTGTGCACTTGTTGTAAAATCTACTATTTTGTTTTAATTACATAGATTTAATAGCTAAAAAAAACTTTAATAAATATGTAATGGCAAGGACAGGAATTAAAGTTGGATTTATTGCTCACTAGCTTCTGCCCGTGACTTCGTCTGAGTGGACTTCAGAATTGGGTCTAAAGCTTCGCTCGTTAACAATTTTTAATCTTCCCACAGGAACTATATGAGAGATCATTTAGGACATGTCCTTTTCCATAGCATAGGTGACATACATACCAAATTTCAAGGCTGTCTACCCGCGGCTTAGCTCATAATCAATTTTCAATTTTCCCTCGGAAACTACTTAAGGAATCGGGATAAAAGGTAGCCTATGTTATTTTCCATGTCAAAGGCTACATGCATGCCAAATTTCATGCAAATTTGTTCAGCCGTTTTTGCGTGATTGAGTAACAAACATCCAAACATCCACACTTTCACATTTATAATATGTATTAGTAGGATAAAATAAATATTGGGAAATTCACTGCGATTGTAGGATATTTTTTAAATTCTGTACAATACACTGAAATACGCTACACATACTATTTTATTTGGGGTCAATAGGCTGTCGACTATTTGAGATTTATTTCGTCAGTATGTATTTCATTTTGATTTTCATGTTGTTGTTATATAAAATAAAAACACTTCTTTCTTTGATAATTGGATCTTTACTAACAATATCCACATTCTAATTTGAAATCAGTTTTAGTTCCTCGGGGAAAAAAAGTTAATTTGATCCCTATTTACAAGAAACCAATTAGCTCTTTTCTAATAGATGTGATAAAAAATATATTTAACCTTGTATGTGCGTACGTCCTTAATATAATCCAAATGTCTGCAGATATAAATTAATAGGTCAAAAGAAATCTATACTAATATTATAAAGAGGAAAGGTTTGTTTGTATTGAATAGGCTTCGAAACTACTGAACTGATTTTGATGAAAGTTGGTATAGGGATAGTTCGAGACCAGGGGAAAGACATAGGGTAATTTTCCTAAGCAGAAAGCTAGTCAAAATACAAAAAAGGACTGTTTATAAACTGGGAATCATCTTGAGAAAAACATGTGAAACTCTAAAGATCAAATTTTTTACCACCTCTTTTAAACCACCTAGCTGCCATTTAATATTGGTTTTGTCAAGTACATTTAATTATTATTACAGTAACAGAATTAAAAAAACCGGTCAAGTGCGAGTCGGACTCGCCCATAAAGGGTTCCGTACGATTTGTGACGTATTAAAAAAACTACTTACTAGATCTCGTTCAAACCAATTTTCGGTGGAAGTTTCCATGGTAATGTACATCATATATTTTTTTTAGTTTTATCATTCTCTTATTTTAGAACTTAGTTTAGCTAGTTATTTAGTTTTTAGGGGGGGGGGGGACACATTTTACCACTTTGGACGTGTCTCTCGGGCAAACTATTCAGTTTAGAAAATTTTTTTATTAGAAACCTCAATATGATTTTGGAAGACCTATCCATAGATACCCCACACGTATGGGTTCGATGAGTTTCAGTTCTATGTATGGGGAACCCCCAAAATTTATTGCTTTTTTCTATTTTTGTGTGAAAATCTTAATGCGGTTCACAGAATACATCTCTTACCATGTTTCAACAGTGTAGTTCTTATAGTTTCGGAGAAAAGTGGCTGTGACATACGGACGGACAGACAGACAGACATGACGAATCTATAAGGGTTCCGTTTTTTGCCATTTGGCTACGGAACCCTAAAAACACAGAATTTTATCAATAAATGCTAGTTTAAACTACTCTTGCAAAAGATAAAACCTATTGCTTCAATATTATGTGAAATATTTACCTGCTTGTAACACATCCACACTCACATTGATGGGTTTATTACAACACAATGTCAAAATTATTTGATTTAAGGGTATTGAAATCGCATTTTTAATCTTAACTTAAATCTTTTTCTTCTGAAAAGAAAATAATAAACAAAAAGTAATTTAAAAATAAATACATAACAGATAAATAAAATAAAGAAAAAGCCAATAATTACAACAAAATAATAAAAAAAGAAACCACTGACACTGATTTAAACCCAAAGATTTAATGCAAAGACCAATCCTGACTTATATAAGATAGTGAAATTAAAGATCTCATGTTTTTGTGTAATGCAACATGCAATGGATGGATGGATGAAGAAATTTGAGGCGATGTTTGAAGTTTCACTTTAAAAGATATTTTCTTGGGGTTCCAATAACCTATATTGCTTTTCTGTATACCACCTATTAGAAAACAAATCATCTACTTGATACTGTCTCAACACCTATCAAATCACCACCACTGTGGTGTCGATACAGGACTGTGACAACAGCCCTACATAAATCAGAGCTGAATGCCAGCTTATCAAATTCATAAATCATTCAAATTGACAGAGATAGTGATAGATTTGAATTTCACAATAATGGGATGTTCTTCTGGTGCCATATAACAAGAGTATAAAATAAAAACACTTCTACTTTTTCTTATAAAACTTTGGATTATATTTGTACCTACTAAATAAAGAGATTCGAACAAAATCCAATCATTGTCTTACTCAAACAATTGTGTGGTAACAACAAATGTTGAGATCACATTGTAAAAGATATTGTACTCACAAAGGTTCGCAGTTGCTCAACTGCTTCTAAGATGAGTTCCTGGTGGCCGATGACGTGCAGGCCGAGAGTCTCGAGGTCGTCACATCGCAGGATCAGCAGCCGCGGGCCGTCCAGCCCGCGGGCGCGCAGCCCCGGCACGTACTGCACCACCGGCCCGCCGAGCCCTACAAAACCACGGCCCCATCAACACATGACATGACTCAACACCGCACAACAGCCGCTACAGCAATTCATCCTAACCTGTCAGCCAGTCCGCCACTTGATCCGGCGACCATTCCTCAACGTTTAGATTATCCATACAGAGAATTTAGGCGCATGGTTTGCGCGTCCGCCGATGTTGTTTGTGAAAGTAGGCCTAAAAAAATAAACTCAAACAAGAAAATAGGTACAGAAAAACAATGACTACGAATTGACAGATGCCTCTGACATTGGCATTTGATTTTTTTGACAATGACAATCCCCGCGGTCCGAAATGACCCAATTTGCCCTGCGTTCCGTAAAACGATAAAAGTGATAATATCGCGAATCCGACCAAAGTCACAACATAACCTACTGATTCAATAGCCCTTATATTTTGTGACGATTTAATTTGATCGGATTCGCGATATTATTGCTTTTATTACAATTCGGAACGCACCATTGGTTGAAAGGTTAAAAAGGCTGTATCTATTCGGACCCGGGTCCCAATAGAAGTCGATTGCTATTCGGACCCGGAGCATAAAACTTGCAGTTTCATTTCAGTATCACCGTATAGAAACAAGCAGTTTCATTTCTGTGTGTGGTCACAATATCTAACGTAACTTAATCTACAGTTTTCAGTTTGATTCTATAAGATTTTTTCGATAACACTGTTGGACACGCATAGCCTTTTCGTTCTAAACGGACCCGGGGGTTATTGTCTAACTCTTTGGCTCCACCTGCGCTTATCGTCCCGAAACAATACGTGCCGAAGCTTCGGACGTTTTGTACACATACTCTAAAAGTTATCGCGTACCTAGTATATGATGTGGTCACAATGGTAGTTTTCCAATTACAGAGCATAATGCGACTCAGTGGCGCACAATGCCGAATTATGCTGATGCTTAATTGGAACGTGAATTAGTTTTCAAATGCACCAGCAGAGTGCGCTAAGTTCAGTGTTGAAAAAAAGAAATATTCATAGAGTTAGCAATAACCTCATTAATGTGTAAATAATGTGGTATACATAATAATTGGTTGAAAACTATTTACGGTTATTTTAAGTAATTTGGATTTTGATTATTTCATTACCATTTTTTTGTTTTGAGTAATTTTTGTACCTTCATCCATACTTATATTTATTTTTTAACACAGTTTGAATTAACTTTGATTATTTCAAAAAAAACTACAATGAAACGAAAGCTTTAAAAATTTTTCAACAATAAATAATATTACTAACGATTATATATAAATAAAACATTTCGATCAATGCCAACTTAAAGAAAAAACACTTGTTAATTTTCTGTCACTGAGTTGGTATCGATTGCACGCATCACACGAAAACATTGCTTTTGAGAGTGCTCGATTGTGCGAAGTGTTGCTGTAGTTGGAACATTCAACGTTATGCATTATGCCGCATAATGCGCTCTAGTGCTGTAATTGGAAAACTACCATTAGCGGCTTCGTCATTTTGCACGAACTATCGTCCAATAATCTAAGATGGCGGAAATCATTTCCAGAGGTGCGATTTTGTAACTCGTCGATTAATCGGTACCTAATCGTAATCGAAGCCGGCGACTCGTTAGTAAAATATGGAATTCTGTTATTTCTCAATTTCGATTTGATCGCTTATTCGCTTTTTTGATATAAGGAATCTTCACTTAATTGTTTTTTTAGCTTAGTAGGATTGTTCTTGTGGCATCTAGTGGCAGATGTTGGAACTAAATGACAGTTGCATTTCCTATAAACGCCCGCCATACCTACGCGCCCATTGGTGGTCATTGTTATGCTTATTTAAAAGTGCGCCAGTAAAGCGAGAGATGGCGCTAGTCTGCATATTCTGGAGGTTCTGGAGTAAAACGTTTAAGAAATTAAAAATAATTAACATCTTCCCGATTTAAATCTCTGCATCTTCCTATCTAGGTAAGTAATATATTTGTGGTCATTGTAATTACTTTAACCCTTAAAAGTACCAACGTCCCAACTACCTACTGCTGGGTACCTAAGGGTCTCACCTTATACAAGTAGAAATTGGCTTAGGATTAGAGATAAGTAATAATTTTCACCTCACCAACTCGGAAGGGCTTTCTTCGAAATCTGGGTGGAATAGTACATTACAATAAAGAGCAGATTGCGTTCCAAGTCTTCTAATGCACAGGCTTCAATAAAAATAGACGCTCTTTTAAGGGAAAATGTACCTATGTATGCTTTTTAAGACAAAGCTCCACATACTGTCGTGTGGTGTCGTTGATTTGCCTTTTAATTAGCTAGTGTAGAGATGTTAAAAATACTTTTATGATAGTAGATTCTAACAAAGTCAATAATTATTTAAATTATACCAATGCTTGGAGTTAATCTGTCACTTATAAATAACTAGGTAGCTTTTGCCCGCGGCTTCGCTCGCGTTAAATTCAGGGTAACACCGAAAATTAAAAAAAAAAAGCCAGGTATTTTTCGTTGGTAACAGAGTCTGTGTACCGATTTTTAGCTTCCTACCTTGAAAACTTCAAAAAGTCTCATATAAAATTTCACCCCCTCATTTAAGGGGTTGGGGGCAGATTTCCAAAAGAAAATGATGCACGATTTTTTTGTTAGTCACAAATAGTTCGCATACCAATTTTTAGCTTTCTACCTTGAAAATTGCAGAATGCTCCATACAAACTTCCACTCCCCATTTTAGGGAAGTGGGGGGTTAGAAAGAGACAAAAGGTAGCCTATGTCACTCTCCATCCGTTCAACTATCTCCACTTAAAAAATTACTTCAATCCGTCGCTCCGTTTTGCCGTGAAAGACGGACAAACAAACACACACACACACTTTCCCATTTATAATATTAGTATAGTATAGTATGGATAACAATGTCAAATAAAGCATGCTGTGTATGGTAACTACATAATTTACTGTAAATGTCGGTAGGTACTTCAGATAAAGCTGATAAGTTTCTTGCGCTGCGGCACTTGATCGGTAGTAGACCCTCCACAGGTAGATAGGGTTCGAAATAAATAACTACGTAAGTAGGTAGATACTGTTATTTAATTTTGCCAAAAAGATTCCGTGACCGCCTCACTTCTTGATCAGGCTAGAGGTAGGTAAATAGATGTGACATTGGCCTGAAGGTCCTGCCCTAGGTGCCTGACCGCCGCAGTCCAGTGTTCGAAGACCGGTTTTGCTCCGACGCTTCCCTTTTGCTTGCAATTCCAGTTGTAATTTTCTTCAGCCAGCGCTGGTAGTAGGAAGGTGTGTGCGTGTACGACACTATTCCGTAGGTACGGAATTCCCGCGGGATTTCAGCACAATTTGATTACTTTTGAAAAGATCGCAAATATCAGCTCTTGGATCGATGGACACAGCCGTCCCGCATCCGTGAGACCATTTGAACGCATCGGGCGTTCAAATGGTCTCACGGTTGCAAATTCCGATGGCTGCCGAGCGCCTGCTCCGCGGAGATCTTTATAAATAAGCATAGACGAAGAATAATAAGTAAATGTTTAATTTAATTCAGAGCTTTAAGTATTTGACATGATAAGTAGTTAAGAAATAATTTATATACTTATTTGTATTTTTGTTTTAGTAGTATAGTTTAATTTTAAAAAAATGTTTATTATACTTACCTATTTATATATTATTATGTGCGTTGTTTTAGTACAACGTTACAGCGCCAAAGATCAGTGCAACATAGTTTATTCAAATTGGATTCTTACATAATCACTTTTGCACGTCAAAGATGCTACGCCAATGGTTCACAAGGTCTATGGCGGGTGACCTTGTACTGGAAAGAACCAATAGGAGCATTATCGTAGGTATACGTAAGTACGTGTTAGTTTATTTGACATTATGTAAGCCATACAGATTAATAAAACAAGCTACATTAACTTACTAAAATGACGTTGGCATCATAAAAGTATCAACAGGGAATTATCGCGACAATTATTTCGACAACAGTAATTCCGATACAATAAAGAAGACAGGCCGGAGACGCGGCCACCTCGGGCGTCGTAAAACATCCATTTACAGGCTGCATTCAACTTAATTTGCCGTAAAACCTACAGTTAATAGGTACACCTGCGCCGCGCCTTATCAGGACACATTCTAGAGACCGCGGACACGTTGCCGCCGGCATCTTAAGGCATTGTCAATCCCCGGCTTTCATTAGGAGCCGTCGCTTATCTGATGGGATCTTTTGTATATTTATTGGGGCATCAAAGCGGGTAGCGCGGTAGCTTCTAACAGTTTGGTGCGGCTCGTAAAGAGGCCAGTCACCGCGGCCGCCGATCCCGATAATTTCTCTTATTGTCTCGATAAATTAGCTTAATTAGGGTGTAAAAAAGGTGGCGGGCGTGGAATCTAGCGGCTCGGTGGGTGGCCGCGCGGGCGAGGACAGAGGTAATTAGTCCTCAGCCGCTACCTGCCGCCGCACTCGTCCATCACGCGTCTTTATCTCCCGGACGTGGCCGGCGACACCTTGCTAAGGTCGAGAGCTTCCTGTCCAGTACCGAACACGACGACGACGTAGCAATGTTTCGTATACTCACTCTGCTCAGCTGTTTACCCAAATAGGAACCGTGTGATTCCTTGGAATATTTCGGAAACAAAAATCCGCCCGATTGTATTCGCATAATGTACGAGAGAATCTACTAATTTGCATTTTTTTAAATCTAAATTTAAGAGTTCCAAATAACGTGTTTTTAACTACAAACCTAAGATCTAACAATCTATCTAAGCTCTTATACATCCCCACCGAGGGACTGTTACTTCGCATACACCTTTGAATTTCTTCGCAGATATAATATACAGGTTGCCTCACGATGTTTTCCTTCGCCGTAGGAACGTCGGCAAATGCATAATGAAATTCGAAAAACACATTGGTACATGGCAAGATCGAACCACAGACTTTCCGATTAGAAGGCCAATGCCGAGTCAACTTGTAATGTCTAATGCCTAAGTAATGTCTTTTAATTATATAAAAGTTAAATAAAAAACTCGATATTTTGAACAGGACGAATGTTTTCTACCTAGTTACATAAAATTGAAGGAATGTTGATTCTACCGCGGAATTTGGGCGACAATTATCAGGAAGAACAGACAAAAAATGGTAACGGGGTCTGTTGACGAACGATTAATAGACAAATAAGGTATTCTAATCTCAACAACGAGGGCGATCATAGAACCTTCTCCCTTTAAGCCGGCTGTTAAGGCCTACTTACTACATATGAGTGCCGTTTCTACATTTTTCATTTTTCCAAATCTACTGGTCATAGTGTTCCGCGAGGAGCAGGCGCGCTCTGGTTGCGCACGACAAATGACGCTGATAAATATTGATTTAAGGTAATCGGATTCCGGGGAACTGGTCCGGCGGCAAAAAGGCCGGCCGGCGTCCACGCGTCTCAGGCAGCCGGTCAGCCTGCTTGAAGACATGTAGCCTGGCACGACTTTGGAACCTTGAGCCTGAGACATAAAGCTTATAATTGGTTGAAAAGGCTACAGAATTTGGCAACTGGTCTTGCTGGTACGTTCGGTGCGCAACCAACACATAATATGTAACTCAAACTTATCACGACTGTTTTTAATTTAATCCCTCACTGTAGCTTTACAAAACGATAGTCGTCAGTTTAACACAATAAGGAAACAGGATAACTTTCATATTTTAGGCAGAAGGTGGAAGCGAGCTTCACCTGGACGTCTCGATATCTGAGGAACTGACAATCCTATCTCTAGTTGCCGGAACACAACAATGGTACATAATAACATTGTTACTATGGCGACCAACTGAGATAAGATGGTTGTTGCCTGAGGTTGTTGCTAGCCAGGCCACCAATAAATCTACCACAAACCAAATCAAATGGAAAAAAGTGCTGAGAAATATCAAAAGTTGTGATCTTTTGACCGCAGTTTTCTTATGATACATCACGATTTTATCTATGAAATTATCTTGATGTCTATAGTTTTATCCGGAAGAGATTCTTATTTTAGAAAAATATAAGTGCCTTTAAAGCCTATGGTGAATAAAGATTTTGAATTGGAATATTGCAGAAAGATACTAAACTATTCCCCATATCAATTCCCCATGAGGAAAGATGTTGCGTTCCATACGCTCAACTAAACTAATGCCATAACAGGCATTTGACTCTATCAGAATCTCTCCAAACATTCTTTTGTTCCGTAAGATGGCATAGAACAACATTAGCAGCATTGTGTTAAACATAACTCGTTATGGACGAGCCAATCGGACTAGAGATCGCAGGGGCAATTTTTTTGACGAAGAGTATGCAACGTTATGCCTCCTGCAGGCATAGCACGGACCGTGGATAAAACGGGACAAGAGACAATAACATCTCGCTCTCTCTTAAAACAATGATGCGAGACGGGACGAGGGTTAGTCACTTTTTCTTCTATAGTCCACGCGCCGTGCTACGCCTACTGGTAGCGACTCAGCGGACACACGTGACCACCAAGCGAATCCCATTTTTGTCCTTACATGGTAATCTGGGATTAGGAGGACCCAATAAGTCACTTGATCAACGCTGGATAACTTAAGTGGCTAAGCCAGCAATGGTTAATACACCATAGTGCCACCGACCAACGGAAGAGGCTCTTGCATTCCCCACTATCCCGCACTGCAGTCGTAGCACGGACCTTAGACAAAACGGGACAGCGTGCTGGGAGAGGTTTTAATCCGCCCTCCATAAGGAGGTATGTTGCCTACAATAGGCGTACTATGGCTGTTACATACATTCAAAGTGTAAGCATACCAGTAGTATTTTTTAATCGACTTAAAAAAATATTTTACAAAAAATAAAAACCAACTTCAAAAACACTGAAAAGTTAAAAATAATATAAGAATAGGTACAGACAACATCACACTTCTCTATTGAAGTCGGTGCCTAACAATGATCTAGAAAGTTTTAAGATTTGGCACCGACTTCAATATAGAAGTGTGATGTTGTCTGTACCTATTCTTATATTATTTTTAACTTTTCAGTGTTTTTGAAGCTGCTATTAAATTAGCGTTTCCCTCGATTTTCATGGGATCCCATCATCAGATCCTAACTTTGGCGACCTTGGGACCACCCTAGAAGTATACTCTTTTTTTTATTGAAGAAAGTTGGCAGACACGCAAACTGCCCACCTGATGGTAAGTGGTAACAGTCACCTATAATACATGTGGCTCTTGTGAGATTCGCAGCAAAACTGCAACCCCCACAAGAACCACAGTGTACGTTGCCAACTTGTGACACAAGATGTAAAGGCACAGTACCCAGTAATTTCACTGCCATATCTTACCCTTCAAACCGGAACATAGCAATGCAAGCACTGCTGCCTTGCGGCAGAAATAGGTACCTACTCTATCGAATACAAAAAGAATTTTGAAAATCGGTCCACAATTGACGGAGTAATTGCGTAACATATACACAAAACACGTTGGACACACCTTAAAATTTAAGGGTTTTCCTCGATTTTCATGGGATCCCATCATCAGATCCTAACTTTGGTGACCATGGGACCACCCTTGGAGTATACTCTATCGAATACAAAAAGAATTTTGAAAATCGGTCTACAATTGGCGGCGTAATCGCGTAACATACACACAAAAAAACATACGCATCGAATTGAGAACCTCCTCCTTTTTTGAAGTCGGTTAAAAAAGGAAGAGGTTATCAATTCGACGTGTATGTTTTTTTTGCGTGGATGTCACGCGATTACGCCGCTAATTGTGGACCGATTTTCAAAATTCTGATTGTATTCAATAGAGTATACTCAAGCGGTGGTCCCATTGTTTCTAAAGTTAGGATCTGATGATGGAATCCCAGGAAAATCGAGAGAAACCATGTTTCTACCGAAGCTATTCAGGTATTTACGCCTGGTAGTCATGAATCGAGCTGATGTTGGAAAGATCCTTAACTTTTAGGAGGAGGAGGTTTTTTTAATTACAACAGACTAAATACAATAGGAACGTATTGACTTTGTCGTATACTTCAATTACCTTTTTAGTAAATTTACTAAAAATATAATTTTTTCTACAAAAAATAAAAACCGACTTCAAAAACACTGAAAAGTTAAAAATAATATAAGAATAGGTACAGACAACATTAAATTTCTAGATTGAAGTCAATATAGAAATGTGATGTTTTATATACCTATATTCTTATATTATTTTTAACTTTTCAGTGTTTTTGAAGTCGGTTTTTATTTTTTTATAGTTTTTTTCAACTTTTAATATTCAATAATCCATGTAGGTAAGAAAAGTGTACCTAAGTTTAATATATTAGTTAGGTTCTTGTGGGTTCTTGTTCTTTTATATTTATAACTTGTGATGATTAAACAAATAAAATGATTTTTTCAAATTGGCGAAAAAGTGGACCCTCTGAGTTTATCGCCTGTTTTTCTCGTGAAGGCTCTCTTCGAATTTATAAATAAAACGAATCAACTTTTTTTCTTCTATTTGTATTCGAGATAAACGAGATTAAATAGGTTATTAATCAACTACGAGTAATGAGATAGAATTTTTAAAATTTGTTTTTGTCGTTAATAAATGTTTTTTGTCGTTAATTTTGTGATGAAAATAATGATAGTCTTATTGCAAGGCATAACATAATTCAATACTGTATAATATTTTTAAAACACACACTAAGTCATTTCAGCAAAAAACCTAATCATTAAGAAGACCCCGCGACGTTTTACTATCTTTATGCGCGTGCGCACCGATAACGTGATTTAAGACGAGCGCACGCGCAATAAACTGTCTGCCGCGCGCCACCCAGATTTACGACACAAAACGTACTGCTATAAATCAACCAAAATATGAACTCATTTCAGCGATAGCGCATATGTTAACTGGAAAATAATCGCCACGGAATGCTACCTCGTCGTCGCATTACTTACTATAGTTTGGGTGATTTAAAAAATTTACAGCCCGTGATGTCGTGAAAATAAACCTACAAGTTAGAACCGTTTCTTCCCATTTTCTTAACCAACACATTCTACAGTTCACTTTTTGGTCTACACTATTTTCTTTATCTAGAGTTTTAGACATTTGAAACGGGCTTCTCTAAAACTTTACGATTCATAAATAGAGCTTTTGAGTTTTGAGATAAGCATTCACTGTAAGCTAAGACTTAATCTTTTCTATGAACAGGAACCTGCAAAGGTTCTATGATAGGAAGCAGACGCGGATCCATCCCTCAAGAAGGTTGTGGCCACCAGATGGCTCACAGCCACCTGAAAATCAATCAAGCGCGAGTCGGAGTATGAACTCGCTCATGATCGATGTAGTGCATTCCAACAACGGAGATACTTACAACATAATAATAAAAAAACAATAAATTTTAGTCAGGGTGTCATAATTATTATGACACCCTGACTAAAATTTATTGTTTTTTTATGAGGACATTTGATATAATCCTATGAGCATATCGATCATAATATATATCGTGAAAGTATGACATCACAAGTCTAGGGTCGTGGGCATGCCCATCGTGCCCACAACGGTGGATCCGCGCTTGATAGGAAGAAGCAATTGGTTCAATATTTAAGTGGAGAGGCCTACTGTTTCATTTACCTCGAACGTGCCAGCTCTGGGACCAACTTTCCGCTGCACTGGCTGTTTCTGAGTGCTACAGGCGCTAGGACATGTCCTTGTTCAAGAGAGGCTTGAAGACGGAATTATATCCAAAATAGGCAGCGACTTGGCTGTGGTGAAGTCCATGGGCCGCGCATACTGTAACTACTAACCAACAGGTGGCCATCAGCTCGTCTGCCTGTTTCAGTATTTAAAAAAATGCGGCTCTTTGCGTGAAATGCGTGATTGGCAATGGTGATTAACTATGCAATACCTGCAGGAGCCCGCATTTGTCCGGCGTGCGCGTAAACCAGTCGTTGACATATATTGTTACCGATAGTTCATTTTGAAAACTGTATTAGATAAAGTCTATCTATGTTAATACACCGTAGTGCTAAATGAAAGTTTTGTACGGGTACTTAATGTTATCTATACCGTGGCACAGCTTTAACTGAGTACGCCGACGAGCACACGACGATAAAGTTCACTGAGTATCAATTGATATGCAAAGGAGTGTATACTTGAACCGCGTTCAGAAGTTCACGGTTGAGTAAGCTATTCGGCTTATTTTAAGTGAGTAGTATGATCCTATCACCCTACATAATCCAGTATTACCCAAAGGATCAATGGGGAAATACGTATTTAAAATCGATTAATTTTTAATATTTTTTTTTATTAGTTGATCATATACATATTTCATACTTAAGCTCTAATTTAATGTAAGATTTTTTTATAAAATGTATATGAATATTATTATTAATAACAAAAAGCTTGCAAACAGTCAACAGTCAGTTGAAAAAAGCTATTGTTTATTGTCAAATTTTTGTCTTGGTTTAACATGGTACTGTTTCCTTTGTGTTGTAACGGAATATACAACGTCTCTACACCTATATAATTGTAGAGACAGCGCCTGGTTTAAACAATACTTAACTTACTTTAGGCTACGTTTTGTTGTAGCACTTTTACCTAAACGTATTTTTAATCAAAAAGAGGATATAAAACATTATTGCCTTTACTCATTACATGTATGGTGATAATTTCGAAGATTATTCGCTGTAGACGGGTTTATCATCATCCTAAAAGTCATCCTGACAGCATTCTGTAAGTAATAGGTAGAATTCCCCTCTGTTGGAGCATTGGTTGCACCCTACATGTCACACAGGGGACCTGGGACCCTACCTGATTGCTTATACCAAGGTTAAAACAATATTGAAACAGAGACACCGCTCTTGCTGCGTATAGCGCCATCCCGCTCTCAGTAAGGTTTTAATATTGTTTGGGCGATCATGGTGGGGGCGGGTTGGTGAATTGATTAATGATCTTACATTATTTCATTTACCAATTAAGGTTTCATATTTCTTCAGTCCGCTATATTATTACTTTTAGTCACTACGAGTAACATATTATTAAAATATTTATGTTACCAACTCGCTATGGACTGTAAAACTGAAATAAAGATTTATTATTGTTATCGTGGTTCAAATTCAACGCGTCCGTTGGCAACGTTCGTCACAGGTCATACCCAGCATCGCGTGCGAAACTCGATGCGGGAGCACTTGCATTTAAAAATAAATTTTATTAATTAAAATTTAATAGCCAATTATCGGCTGGGATTAGGCTCCTTACAAATATCCGGTGGCCAATTATATTTTATTCTCTCCGTTTTTGCTGAAACGCAACCACACCAGCGATTTGTTGCACGTTATAAGTACTAATCATTAGGTAACATAGTGCTTTACATTCAATCCTATGTATAAAAACGCCATTGCGAAGTTGGTGGCTGCTAGCATTCGAGCGATGCATTTGTCCGTGCCCTTATTGGAATCAATTTGATCACATGTTCGGAGAATCGAAGTGGCGGGCGACTCGCAAGTGAGCGGCGTACCCTATAATTACCGCAAACAAAAACCAAAGCAAAGATGGAATGCTGGTTATTATAAATTATATATTCATACGAAGGTAATCATTAGTGATTACATCACAAAGTAAGTACAAGAAACTCAGACACAGTTGTAAGATAGAGTCAGTGCGGAGTTTAAGAAACTTATGGGAATTCATTGATTATTGTTCTTAATTTATATTTTCTAGCTTAGCAGTCAACACAATAGTTTCCATGTAGGTATTTCACAAGGATTTTAGAGAAATTCTTTGGTATTTTGTTTTTTTGACAATTTGTTTGATATTTATATTGACATATTTTGGAGCACATCGTTTCACGGAGTAGAGAAACTAAGAAGATGGAGATTTACACGAGGCGGTCAGACCAGTTGAGTTGAGTAATTTTATGTACCTAATAAGTGAGAATAAAAACCGTACTTAATAGATGAATAATGACTAAATCAATAAGAAAAATTCACCTGGGACAGAATTCGAACCTGCAAGCATTTTCACATAGGTAACGTGTTGACGCCACGACCATTTGACCAACCGATGACTTATCCAACCCAAACGTTTCAACTGTGTTCTTGTATTCTTTACTCAGCACTATAATAGCTACGTATCAACATCCAGTTAAAAATCTTTACAGATTTCGTGGAATTCAATTACCCACACTATCAAAGTCTGCATTTTCTTAAGAAATGCTAATAAAATGCTAAAGTGTTGAGGTTTACGCGCAGAACGTCCCATTCGCAAAATGTCACAGCGATTTAAAACGCATTCACAGGAAGTCCCATTCGCCATACCCATTGGGCCATTTTCAATATATTGAGCATTTTTAAAGAAAATGCAGCCACAAATATAGAACAAAATAGTTATTTGATTAGTTCTCTGGTCATATTGCAATAGGTACACAAAGATTATAGTTTTTTTTATAAATAATAAAA
The DNA here is from genome assembly GCA_963935595.1 of Schoenobius gigantellus. NCBI lineage: Eukaryota > Metazoa > Arthropoda > Insecta > Lepidoptera > Crambidae > Schoenobius > Schoenobius gigantellus. Next base: position 601,034 of record OZ012549.1, on the reverse strand, counting down.
ATCGGTTTAGTGCAGCTCACCATTATTATCTGTACCAGTATTTTCAAATATATCTACATAGTTTAGCTATGTTCACCATTGATATACGTCAATGATGTTCACCCATCTTGGACCTGGACCACGGTGAACGTTGTTCAACTTTAACAATCACATGCCGAGCGGACCAGCTAATGTACCTACCTAGGTACCTAGCTCCTCTAGTAAAATTTTAATTGTCTTATTGTTTTTTTATATCAAATGAAAAAAAAACAAATTCAAAAGCACCAGCAAATAAATAAAAATATAAGAATACCTACATAGATAACATCACATTTTTATATTGAAGTCACGCAAATGTTAACTAACTATTAGTATTATAAGCCTATTAGTATTATTTTCATTTATTTTTACTTAGATTTTTTTGATACTGAATAGTTTGTTAGAATTATTTTATTTTAGATTTTTAATTGTGTAGTAACAATTACTGGTTGTCCTAATAAACAAACTATAAACTACAATAATAATAATTAGTTCTTACATTTTTAAGACTAGGATACTAGAAGCAAGCGACGTTTTATTTTAAATTCTTTTGATATTTGCTTCGGGTCAAATTCTAATTCACTAAAAAGATTTGACATCAATTTTACAAGAAATAAAAATATTAAAAGAATTTAAAATAAAACGTCGCTTGCTTTAAACAGTATTTAAAGTCTTTTCCTTACTGACCCGAACTAATGATACCTAACTGTGAAGAAGTTATACTTCTCACAATCAATCAGCTCACCTGAATTACTTGAAAAAATAGAACAACGCGTCAATACGTTTCCATTAAATTGAAAGAGCTATCCCCTAACTCCTTGCCCACAAGAAACCTTCCATCGGGGGCCGTTCAAGTATTTTACCGCCTCCCCTCGCAACTCGCCGTAACATTTTTGAACAGCTTATCATGCAAATCTCACTTTTTTGAGGACATTAATCTATCTATATACGAGTATGTATATAAAAAAGGAGATGTTCGCATCTATAGACGCACGCACAGCCGTCACCGCTAGTAGTAGAAACGTGAAATTAGAACAGTTGTTTTAATTCAAAATGTGGACACACACTAAGAAGGGATTTTAAAAAAATTCAACCCTAAAGGGATGAAATAGGGGTTGCAAGTTTGTATGGATTTTTTTTAATTAGCAACGATTTTGATAAAACTTGAGATTCATGCTCTTAAAAATATTTCATTGAACACGTGTTTCATGGTTTATTGGAATACACCCCCTTAGGGCCCAAAATAGGGGTTGAAAGTTTTTATGGAAAGTATTCTTCTGCTCCAATTTCTATGAAATTTATTATTCGATCTCCTAAATATAAATAACAGTCTTCTATATAATAGGCTACAAAATTATTTTACGAGAAAATATAAAACACCCACGGGAAAACAATAGGTAATAACGCGGGCGAAGCCGCGAGCGGAAAGCTAGTAACATTATAAAACCAAAAAACGTACAATGTAGTCGAGGTAAAACATAAACGAAAAGAGTTGCCAAGTTGGGAGAGCAAAGTAAACACATCGTCAAACGTTACGATGCTTTTACTGTTTTTGGCGTTACGTAATACTTGAACGGCCCCTCATCAGTTCAATAACATGAGATGACGAAGTACAGTAAGCTCCCATTCAAGTTTTACATTTACACTACGAAAACCACCACTATTACAAGCGACATTAGAACGGTCCAAAGGTCAAACAGTAATATGGCTTTACAAGGAGCTTACTGTACCTGAATAACTTTAGAAAAAAATCATGAAATACGTTAAGCATGCCTATGAAATTTAAGGTTTTCTCGGGGAACGCACAGAACAGATACCTCAGCCAGTCAGGTAGCTCTGCTAACTATTAGACGCAGCAGACTGGCTTGCAGCTGCTTACACCAGTACCCCAGGATACCTTCAACGTAGGTATTGAAATTTTATTTTATTTTGGTTAATTGCCTTTTTTATAGATTTTGTATTGTTTATCGACATGAATCCGATAAAAGGCTTCATGAAAACCATTTGTTCACATTTTACACAATAAATTTGATAGAATTTACGATTTTTTGACGTCTGTCATAGATTTTTGTCTTATTGTGTTTTATAACTGCTATGTTATTGATCTCTATAGGCTTTCCTGGGATTCCATCACCAGATCCTGACTTGGTTACAATGGGACCACCTCAGGAGTATAGTACTGTTTCGATTACAAAAAAAGAATTTGTCCACAAATGGTAAAGTATCGGTAAACATACCTACACATAAAAAATAGAAACATAGAGCCTCCTCCATTTTTGAAGTTGGGTTAAAAATAGCAATCGACCTTGATTTTGACACAAACCAAAGCAACTTCAGATTTATCATTAAAAAATCAGTATTTTCTAAGGCTTTGTAAATTAAAGTAAATAATTTGTCATATTCCGGTTTTTATAAAAAGCTAGGTTTTTAATCACTAACCTAAGTATTCTACTATAGCTTTAACACATTTATGGTGTGTCAATAACACTTCAAAAGCATTACTTTTGAGACAGTTATTGCTGGTTAATCGATAACTAACTAATACATTTGTCACTATTGACTTAGCAAGAAATTGTAGTACGAATAAATTGTACCAGGAAAAGCGTATAAAAGTGACATAAGCAGTTTCATTGAAACTGTATCAAGACACAATAACAAACGTTAAGATTAGCAGAATTAGGCCTCTGCTTTCATTAATATCTGCGATATAATAAGCACCTAAGCATATATCGTAAATATAAGACATAATTAGGATATATCATATTGCCACTATCCGGGCTTCCAGCTGGCACAGAGATCTCGATGTTGTGGTCGGGACCAGTGTTAGCTCTGAAGCCTGGGTTGAATCAGTGGGAATTAAAAATGGAGGCAGCGTCGGGAGGCGTGCCGCGGCGGCCCGGGCCCCGCCCCGCGGCCGCGCGCGCCCGCGCAGGACTACGGCTGGTAAGAGGCGCGTTCCAGATAACAACGGATTTGCAACATTTTTAGCATCATAGCGATTCATTAGCCTTTGGTGTTTACTTTTCGTGGTGGTTTCGTGTATTCCACTTAAGCATTTTTGCCACGAAAAATTAGCATCAAATAGGTACCCATCCATGCTAATAGATGGGTCCTCTCTGAGGGTCCTCTGATATCACTTTTTGACAGATTTCAAATTTGACATTTGGATTATTTTTCATGAATCAAAAAAGTACTTATTTCATTAAAAAATAAATTGAAAGATATTTATATATTGAGCCGATTCTAATTTGTATTAGTTACTGGACTACGTAGGTGAGGCATCAAAATTCACCACGAAAAATCAGTTCCTACCATTTCATTTGTAACAATTAGCGCGGCTAAGAATTAACATTTCTTATAAGAAACGCAAAACGAGGCTAACATCAGATGTCAGCACCAGCAAAGTGGTGATGCTTATCGGAACACAGCTTTCGTGCCTAGTTCGAGTCACTAGAATAGGTAAGTGGATATTTTTATAATGTCCATCTATCAGAATACTAAATAATATTGCGCACTATTTTTTTTCTTTTAGGGTTTCGTACTTCAAAAGGATCACTTTCTTGTCCGTCTGTCAGTCAAGACCTTTTTCTCGGGAACGCGTAGAGATATCAAATTGAAATTCATATCAAATATTCGGGCTTACAGTCTCTATTAGCTGTGAAAAAATCATACTTGTAAGTTAACGATATCAAAAGATGTGACTCAAATCCTAAAGGGTAGTTCATTCAGACAGACGTAGAATCATTCATCACCTTTGGCGCGAAGCAAGATCTTTGGGACATGTTTGGGAAAAATCTAAAAACTGTAAATTTGTACATAGTTAAGAATGTATTTACTTAGATGAGTTTGAATGGAACCCTTGGTGCGGGAGTCCTACTCGCACTTGACCGGTTTTTTACGTGAGCAACAACTTGCGACGATACATTGAATTGAAATGTAGTGTATGACGTCATACGAAGATAAATTTTCTACTATGTCATGTAACGAGGTCCAATCGAAAACTTTGATTTGCTTTATACGTAGCACAATAGTTCCTTTTTTATATTTCCACAGCGCACTCTTTCCGCCCTCTTATTAGGCTTTGGAAAAAAGGTTTTAAAAGTCTTTGTAAATTTTATTTACACTAGTAATAAAACAAGTTTCACTGTCAAAACTTAAGTCGAAAATAGGGGACTCTTTTGCAACTGTTGATGTTTTTCTCTACGTTTAATGAATATGTATTATCTACATGAAAGTGATCTACTACGATGCTTACGTTTCTTCCACAGTGAAAAATAACTACGATATTTTTGCAAATAAAGCATCACAAAAAATATTAGGTGTATTCATGCATCAACACTGCAGAGTATATTGCGGTTAGGCGGCCATCAGTAAAGTTGCAACACGTAGAGATGCGACTTGTGTGTGAGGAAAAAATGACATCAGACGTCTACAATTTGGATTCTGGGTCGAGCCACTCGTATAAAAACGGTTGAGTCACTCGACTCGCACACATCCCTAGCGGCACAAAGGGACGCCGCGCCGCTCCCAGTAGGCCGGTATCGAAAATGACATCGGAATTTCAGCAATACCGATATTGGGCCGCGGCCGCATCGAACATCGCATTCCGCCGTATTCATTACTACAAATTACACTCTTCTATTAGATTTTTCGAATGGTTGTGTATTGGGTTCACTTTTTACGGCGAGCCATTTAAATTGATATGTTCAACTACATTGTATCTGTAGATAGCTTGCTGACACGTCTTATTATCAGCTTGAATTATACCTACAAATCCTACAATAATGGATGTAAGGTTTCAGTAACTTGGCGTCCCCTTGGCGTGACAGTATACACGAGTAGATGTTTTATACGTTCTTGCTTTATTCGTCGTATCACCACTTCGGCTGCCGTAATCAGAATGAGAGTGTCCCTGTCCTAGCTCCTGTCAGTCGCTTTAATCATGAACTACCCACTTTTTTATACAACAAAGTTGGCAAACAAGCATACTGCCTACCGATAAGTGGTAACAGCACTTACATGAGTAATGCTTCTAAGATTTGCAATAAATCTGCAACCCCCACGAGAACCACAGTGTACGTTGCCAACTTGTGACAGAAGATGTAAAGTCCAGTACTTACGAGTAGTTTCACTGCCATATCTTACCCTTCAAACCGGAACACAGCAATGCAAGCACTGCTGCTTTGCAGCAGAAATATTTGATATAGACATACCCGCATATACTCGTATATACTCCCATACGGCTTACGTTTTATGAAAATTTTAACAGATATATTAATATACCCAGTTGCTTAGTAGATGTCCGAGTAACAATAAAAAATAATCAAGAGCTATTCATCGCTTACATTATTTAAATGTCGACAATTAAAAAGAGAACATTTTCGGAGGAGTGGAATTCCTCTGTTGCGAATGGGTTTGAAACTACCGTAAATACATTAAAGTGGGTAATAAAAGTGACTAAATAGTTTGAAACATCAGTGAAGATTACAACAAAACTCATAATAGACATTTTCTACTATAATGGATAATTATATGAGGAAAAATGTATTCGCACAGCAATAAAAATAACTGTATGAGTAAAAAATTACGCGGACTAATTTCCAACAAAGTGCTTGACACTAGCTCATGGGAAGACGGGTGGAGTTTAATGGCTTATTAAGGGTCATAACGCCTTAATGGCCCGTGTGCCACGACAATGGCTCCTACCGTCTCTACGCTCAAATTGTTTCGCGCTACAATTCCGACGCGAAGGGACGCTCCAATTAGCTGCGCGCCAGCGGAGCTATTGTCTTCAAAGGCTCGCAGATTTATAATGGCAGTGTATTGGCCAAGTTAAGTGAATTTCAATCATGGTTTCAATATTGCTACTATTTTGAAAACAGAATTAATTTACACATACGTTGATTAAATATTTTTCATCACACTTTCTCGTAAACGGTGTTATTACACGCAGGCGTACCTATAGAGCAGCTATAGTCGATTTACCTCCCGCGGGAGTTATAGATTTTTATAACTCCCGAGGGAGTTATAAGATTAGTTTTAAAAATATAGAACCCACTCGTACGTTATTTCAGACAAAGGAGATTACCAACCAATTTTACTGTCCATAAAACTTATACGGTACATTTAACGGTATTATATGTATATTTTACTATTATATCAGAGACTTTTGCTATTATTTTACTAAATTTCATGTTGGAAATCGGTACAATCTGGCACAATCTGGCAGTATGGCCTCTCAAGTTTTAAAACTAAACGCACATCTTATCATTATCTGAGGAAGACTATAATTTAAAAAAGCTGACAATCTCTTTTCGCGCGCGAGTTAAGTGCACATTTGTTAGATTGTTGTTTTCGAAGCGTATTTTGTTTAATTTAGGCACGGAAAAACAAACTAAATGATGGGGCTTCATCATCAGAAGAATCCCTGTTAGAAGAATCTGTAGTGATATCAACTCTTTAGACGCAAAAAACCACAAACGCAAAAGTTGTTAAATGCAGCTCAACTACTCTACAACAATTTGCTACCAACGAAGTCTAAAGAAAAATAATAAATTTTTTAAAGTGAAACTTCTTACATCGCCTCAAATTATTTCGTCCATCTATCGCATGCCGCATTACACAAAAACATGAGGTCTTTAATTTCACTACTTCATATAGGTCGAGATTGGTATTTTTATGCGTAAGATCTTTGACTTTAAATAAGTGTGGCAGTGGTTCGATTCTGGTGTAGAGCACCTTTTTTTAGTTTTTCTATTATTTGTTATTTTTAAATGCGTTTTTGTGTATTTGTATTTCTTATTTTTTTAATACTTTTTGTTTTTTATTACTTATTAGTTTTTAACATAATATTCTTTTCAGAAAAAAAAGTTTTAAGATATAAAAAACGCAATTTTTTTGAAAAAAATTTCGAAAGTTTTCAGTTAAATGCCTACGATCCGTAAAAGTTTCACTGACATCGTAGTTTGATAAAACCACACCATTACTTTTTGTTTTTTTTTTATCCTCGCAAATGTAATGAAAAACATTGTGCGTATCACAGGCAGTAAGACGATTACAAACTCGACTCATTAGAAGCTCTCCGCCTTCGGCGTTGGGCTTCTAATAGACTCTCGTTGGTAATTCCCATCTTACGACCCTTGATGCACAATGTACTATAAAATGCACTTAGATTATTATATCTTGGTTGCACGTTGCTTCTGAGCCCGCATGGCTGGTTACCACCGCCTGTAAATTGATTTCTAATCAGTCGTTGAGGAGTCTAGGTTATGCTCGCTAAAGATTGAAATTATATGAACATTTAATCATTTGTACATAATCTATGCACTCTTCACGTTAAGACAGCAATATGGATATCAAATGAAAGGCCTTGAAGAGTAGAGCATTATGAAACTAGCAACATTGACTTAAATTCAACATGATCGCCGCTCAGAAAAGGTGGATAAAGTTCGTTTCCAAACCTAGCAATATGGGTATCAAATGAAAGGCCTTCAAGAGTAGAGCACTATGAACCTTAGAAAATCGCCCTAAATTCAATATGGCCGTTGTTAAAAAAATGGATAAAAGTTCGTTTCCAGCCCAGCAATACGGGTATCAAATGAAATGCCTTGATCAGTAGAGCACTATAAACGTAGCAACATTGACGTAAGTTCAACATGGCCGTCGCCCAAAAAAGGCGGATAAAAGTTCGTTTTCAAACCCACCATTATGGATAGGTATCAAATGAAAGGCCTTGAAGAGTACTTATAGCACTACGAACCTAGTAAAATTGTTCTTATTTCGAAATGGCCGCTGCTCAAAAAAGGCAGAATAAAGTTGAAACTTTATGGAATAAAATGGAGCAAAAAACTAAACACTGTGTTAAGCATTTTGATGGCGAAACGTAGTTCACGCGCACAGCTAGTGCCAGCAATGAAAATTTGTATGTGTGATCTAGAAATTCAGGTTAGGAATTTATAATGTCCATAATTCCATGTATGTAACTCAAAGACTCTGAAGTTGATTCTCGAAAGAGGTGATAAATATGGAAATTGAAAGTTTATTAGTGTGCATAAACAAAAATTGATATCACGCCAAAAAGCAACATTTTAAGAAAATCAAAAGGTACCGTAAGGTAAGATAGGTAATAAAAGGTTAGAGATGGAAGGTTTCTTTAGGCTCAGCCTAAAGAAACCTTCCATCTCTAACGATATGGAGACCAAGTTTAAAAACATTGTCAAACAAGCCGTTTTTGCACCGAACTCGGCCCGTTTTTCACATCAATGTTTTTGGTGGATGTACAAGTATGTAATGGTGCTCCGGCCGTTTCGGGCAACAATGTCCCGCCCGCTACACCGCCTCTCATTGTTCAAGTTTGCCGACAGCGGAATGCGGGGGCCCGCGGCCGCGTCATTATGTATTTATTATCTGATCTCGGGGACGCCAGGATCACATAGCTGGTACTATTGTGCAAAGGGGAGGACCGACGCAGATCTTTTTATTTCAATAGATGATAATCGGCGTCGAAGTAATAGCGAGTGGTTCGCGTTGAGGCTAAAACTTAGAAGCTTAACCAAAAAAAGTTTTCTTAAAGTTAAAATCTTCTGGGAGGATTCCGTACAAACTTATCTAAGTATATAAGTTTCTAAGTACATAAGTATTTACGGTTTTCAGATACTTTCGCAAAATATGCGATATAAATATCTTTTGATCGGGTTAACTTACAAGTTTGACTTTTTCACAGTTGAAAGAGATTATAGACCCACGCATTTGATATACATTTCAGTTCGACGCCTAAGAAAAGCGCTCTTGACAAACAGACATACGGACCAACTGCCGAGCAACAAAATGTTAAGGGCTTCGTGTTTTGCTTTTGAGGTACGGAACCCTATTAACCAGACCTTCTGAGTTTCTTGCTTGATTCTTCTCGCGATGACTCTGCCAATTCCCCAATAAGTGTAGAGTCAATTTTTTCGTACTTGTATTTGCATACATCCACACAAGGCTTTGGTTATTCATTCATATCGTATGGATAAATATTTGTGTTGAAGTGTTGTTTTTGTGTTTAACGTCACCATTACAGACTACAGTGTCTGAGTCTAGGGTGAATAAAGTTAAAAAATTGAAAGTTTCGGTTGACTACGTGATTGCGGTGTTGTCAATGGACGTGATTGGTGGAAGACACAAGAAAGATAAGAAAATATGCTAAATTATAATTTTTAGTCCTTCAAAAGCTTTTGTAGTATTTCTAATTTTATTTGACGAACTTAAACATATGAATAAAATTGAAATTTTCCGTCACGACATGTTAACTATGAGTATCTTTGATCAGTAGGCCTAGTTTTGAACAGTCATCCCGTGACCACGGCCTGATGTAATTCGGCCGAAACGTCGGGAAACAGTAAGTCAATATAGTTATTGTTTACCGCTAAATAGACTCGAGTTAATTGTATTTAAAAATAGTTTTGAACAATTTCCAATCGATCGACATTGAGATTGTGATTTTTTGTACGTTTGATTTTCCACATTGGTACAAAATTAGAACCGTATTGTGGTGATTTTGAGTGAACCAAACTCGGTGCTATCTAATTTTCTCAAAATACGGATCAACTTGTCGCTAGTGTTGCTAAATAAGCGTACGAAAAATCACAATCTCAATGCCGATCGATTGGATTTGGTTCAAGAGTAACCCTACAGCTCTTGATATCTTATTGATACAGTATTGATTTATCGTGAGCCCAGCAGCGTGTTAAAATTCTGGTTTTCTAGCATTTCACATCATTGTTCTTCTTCTTCTAAGTCGTGTTCTTCACTTGGTGAAGGTCGTGTCTAGTCTGACGGGTCTGCCATCACTCTTCGTATGAGACTTTGCCAGGTAATTCTATACGTTGCCGATCTCAGGGCTTCTGCAACAGGCAGAGGCTGCAACGCGGTCGGTCACGAACGCGTTGGACCGACCAAATTAGATCCCTTACCGGCTTGGTAAGGGATCTAATTTGGTCGGTCCAACACGTTGGTGACCGACCGCGTGATATTTTTCCATCACCCTTACCGACTACCATCAATTTCTCCAGGTTATCTGGGTGTCCGAAATAGCTGAGAATTCGCTGGAAACACAGAGTAGAGAGTCTCTTGGTGATGTGTAGCTGGGAGAGAATAGAGACGTTGGTTCTCCGGGCTGTCCATGGAATACGCAGCATTCGCCGCCAACACCACATCTCAAACGCGTCAATTCTTTTTCTATCCCCTGTCTTAATGGTCCAAGATTCCGCACCGTAGGAGAAGATGGAGAATACCAGTGTCCGAACCAGTCTCACCTTTGTTTTACAAGATATGTTGCGATCTCTCCATATCCGAGTGAGTTTAATTGGTGATTTGATACGGAAAATATATATTGACAGATGAAAATAATAATATATATTTATTAAGTCAGCTAAAATAACTACTCCTCGTAAAGATTACATTGAGCTTTAATTTAATGTTTTCATACATACCTATACACCTAAGTAGTTTTCGGTCTTTTACTTGTACCTGTAATGTTTATTATCATGTTCACCTAATTTACTTGGTGAAGTGGCGAACTAAGGTTTCTCCTTACAAACGTAAAGTTAGCGCCGTCGCAGCACTCACGCTCCCCTACCTCCTAAAATTACATCTCGCGAGTGAGTAAGCGCTTCCAGAGTTTATATTAAAAAGCGGAGTGGAGCGTGTGTGCAATTAGCGGATGAGTGGATGATCCGCGCCGGTTGATCCTCACTCCATTAGCGAAGTTTGCGCACTCGATATGAATGCCGCGCCCGGGTGCCCCGGCGCCCGCCCAGCGCCCACGGCCCGCGGGCGGGCGGGAGGTGCCGCCGCCACTCGCCGATACCTGTGTTCAACACGCAAATCGAAATCTATAACTGTATCGTTGTATTGTTCGAATTAAGTTTCTTTATTACGTAGCGAGAAATAAAGAAATAATTTATTCGGACGCACACATACATTGTTGTTACCTACATAAAGAATTTACAGAATAATAATGAATGCGATCCGAAAAGGGGATTGCCTCATTCAACTAATTGATGTGACGTAGAAAACAAAAAAACGCTGATTTGCCTGATGTTTGCTATTACAATAAGTAATATCTCGTACATTGAACTTCCGTAACAGCATCGCAAATATAAGATTCCAAAATTGTGATTAGTGACAAACAACAAATAAATTAACTACCATAATAAATCGATTTCGAATGTCAGTATGATGACTGATGTTCCATTTTATTATAATAATTTAAGAATATATTTAATAAACATACGCAACCAGAAAAATTACATAGTATTTAATTTTGTATTCAAAATGTTCATTAATGGAAGGGAAACTGTTTTCCAATAGCCATGATTTTTTTAAACTCTTCATATGTCGCGTATTAGTGAGCTGATACATTCCAATAAGTGCAATATTAAATTGTATTATCTCACCAACATGTACCAGTACACTTGCAGGGTTCATGTTTGCCCTTGTGAAAATGTAGAGCACTAAAAATAATAACATGAAAGCAATAGATAAAGAAAAAGCGACATCGAAACCAAATCTGCGGGCCAGATGCTTCTAGATAAATAACTTAGTTTAGATAGATTCGTAATGTGTTTTCGAATTTTGCTAAAAATTGTAATAGCAACTACTCCAAATGACTTCTTGGTAAAATCAACCTATTCAGTATTTTTGGGTTACTTTGACTAAACATCGTTGTCAAATAGTTGGCAACATAAAACTGTGATTAAGGGGGCAGATTGACTAATCTTACAAGAAACACTTTTTTTTACTATATATAACTGTAGCCGCGTACCATGGGGCAGTGGGCAAAAATTGAGCAAATAAATATTGCCAAACGCGTAAAATTTTAGGGACAAACAACTTTTTTTGGCGGGGGAATCTCTTTACGATTCAACAAGGGACTGAAAAGCTGACAAAGCCGCCTTTGGATATGCCATTGGACTCGGGTATAAATCCTATACCTGGCTAAACCACCCTTCAGCAACTTCTACCCCCATAGAGGCACGCTCGGGATCAAAAAAATACCTACTTTAACCAACGCTAGGCACGTTCGGGAACAAAAAAAATACCTACTTTAACCGCCCCCTTTGACCATCTGGTTCCGATCTAAAAGTTTGGGATTCGATTCCCTATAAAAGCAGAATCTTTTTTGCTTTGTTTGGTTGGTCCCCAATGTCCAAATTCACCATTTAAACAAGAAAACAAACTTGCCGTTCCAACGTACAGACTTCAAAAACTAGAGGCTCGTTTATGGGGAAATGTATACTTAATTTTTTTTAAACAAAGTTCCACGCAATTCCTTTTTAACCGACTTCAAAAAAGGAGGAGGTTCTTAATTCGATGCGTATGTTTTTTTTTGTGTGTATGTTACGCGATTACGCCGCCAATTGTGGACCGATTTTAATTTTTTTGTATTCGATAGAGTAAACTTCAAGGGTGGTCCCATGGTTACCAAAGTCAGGATCTGATCATGGGATCTCATGAAAATCGAGGGAAACGCTAAAAATAGGGTTTCTTTCACTAACAAGATTGCATTCACTAAAAAGTATATAATAAAAAATATTTTACAAAAAGTAAAAACCGACTTCAAAAACACTGAAAAGTTAAAAAAATTATAAGAATAGGTACAGACAACATCACACTTCTATATTGAAGTCGGTGCCAAATTTTAAGACTTTCTAGGAGATCATCGTTTGGCACCGACTTCAATATAGAAGTGTGATGTTGTCTGTACCTATTCTTATATTATTTTTAACTTTTCAGTGTTTTTGAAGTCGGTTTTTATTTTTGTAAAATATTTTTTCATAAGTCAAGCGCATGTCAAAAAAATCTTATGAGTACATGTTATTATAAAGTCAACGATTATTCGAATGACGGTTATGCCTGGTGTTAATTTGTACACATTACCCGTTTTAAGAGTCTCAATATTAAAATCTCAACAGAGACTAGTCATCTGCGCAGGAGATATTATAGTGCACAAGTGACTGCGCAAACACAAATATACTCTCTGTTTCTTTACTCGCCTAGTCCGATGGGATAGTTAGCTGATACAACCGGGGCGAGATCAGGCGCAGGACCCTCTGTTTAACGTGCCTTCCGAAGCACGGCGGAGCTTGAGATGTTTCGTATTTTGGTCATAGGACTAACCACAGCCAACGTTTGCGTAACCTTAGCAATCGTTCACTGAGCGCACGCGCCAATGCGCCACCAAGCTCCTCAAAAAAGTACCTTACTGAGTGATGGGTGCGACAGGCAGCGCGTGGTGGCAGCGGCTGTGGTCAGCTGTCGGCGCGGGCGCGGGCGCCGCGTGGTCTGCGCTGCGCGCGCCGGAACCGGAACTCTATTGTTTTTAAATCGCCCGTCGGCCGCCTGTCGCCGGTGCATATTTCGCGTTTCGCCGATATTTATGACGTTGCGACCACCTGCTTCGGTTCAACGGCCGTTCTCGTTGACGAACCTCTGTAGATTATAGTTGAAATCACCTGGTTCAGATTGCTTATAGCCATGTTTACGGCGCGTAGACTAAAGAAGAGAAAGTGACTAATCCTCATCCCGTTTCGCGTCATTGTTATAGAGAGAGATAAGAAACATCTTTTTTGTTTCTTGTCCCGTTTTGTCCACGGTCCATGCAACGCATATACTGGGGCCTTACCATGATCGCTTATAGCAAGGTTAAAACATTATTAATACAGAGACACCGCTCTTGCTGCGTATAGCGCCATCCCGCTCTAAGCGCCTTTTTAATATTGTTTTGGGCGATCATGGTTAGGGGGCTGTTCCTGTCTGCCTACCGATTTAAGACTGCCTACTTTTATTCCGGCTTCCAACTGAAGTCAATGTATTTTCAATAAACATTTAATATTATTATTAGCTATTTGGTACTAAAGTTTCATAGTTGCGTCTACATAAGCAAATCCACAGACGGTAGATCTCAATCGCCTCCGTGTTTTAATAGTTGAGGCCAACCAGCATTGATCTGAAGGCTCGGAGTACGATTCCCCGTGGAGACAGAACTGTCTACCTACTTGGTACGGTTAGTGGTGAATGAGACTTCTGGGCTCCCCTGATTTACTTCCACAGTTTTACCTAATTTTGTCGCTATAATAACGATGTGAATAACATTGTTGTGTTCCAAGAATTAGAGCCAAGATAGCCAGTTCCTAAGTTAATGTTAAGTCCAGGTAAAGTTTGCTTACATCTAGGACCTTATCGTCACTTACCATAAAGTGAGATGAAGGACAAGAGCCCTATTGTGCATCAGAGAACAGCCCCCCTATTCTGTAATTTCGGTCGCTAAATAGAACTGTCATTTTTGAAAGGAAATTAACATCCATTACTCCTATCATGAACGTTGCCGTAACACATAAGATCACAAAACCCGTAATAGATATAAAGTGGCTTTCAAAAATGACAGTTCTAGTTACCAACCGTAGTTAGCGAATAGGCCTTTTTTTTTTTCGAGGGGAATGCGTGACCGCACCGTACTCGCCGTTGGCTAGACGACGAGCGTGTGTGGGGCTCTCCCGGCAGAGTGCCATGCCTACCCACTAAACCCCTCGGTGTTCTTCCTGCCCTTTTGGACACGCGTGGTAGGGTCCACACTGCGACTACCACTACCAACATTTAGCGAATAGGCCTGCTGATCGGGGACCAAGGTGAGCTGAATACCACCAGCTTCCCTATCGTGAACTAAAAAATCTCACAATTTACACATAAGTACTCAAAGTCGTCGGTCGTTAAACGACGCTTAATAACAGGAGCGGCGCAGTCAAAGACATGAAAATCAGTGAGTGAATAAGTTGGCGCGCAAAAAGTGACATTTGCGTTAATGGCACCCGCGGGCCTGCGCATGCGCCGGGAATTTTAGTGCTTCCGTCGGCTGCAGTCTGCGCGGCGCGTTATCACTATTTTATTGCAGCTTAGACTATTCATGGAAACAATGCTTTAACCCTACTTAGTTATAGACAAGAATAATTTAATTATTAAATAAAATGTTCTTCTTTTTGCCTTGTTTTTTCACGCGGGGTTTTCGTATTTATGTCATGCTAGATTATACCCGCGACTTCTTTCGCGTGGAATTAGTAATTTGGGGAGCTTATTTTTTATCCAATCTGCTTATATCCTTCTCCACAACTCAAACTATCTCCATACCAGACAAATTTCTACCCCCCACTTTACTCCCTTAAATGATGATTTCTCCAATAAAAACTCTCCTTTGTCCTTTCCCTGGACTCAACCATCTCTATACCAAATTTCATTTTAATCCGTTTAGCAGTTTAAGCGTGAAAAGGAAACAAACAGACACACTTTCGCATTTATAATCTTAGTATGGATTCCTCTGCATAATAATTTTCTGGTACAAAATGTTATCATGGTTTTATCTGGGTATCTATAGACGGCGCAACTCCCCTTTCTTGGCCTATGTCCGGCAGTGGGCAGATGTTTTATGGCAGATGATGAATCTAAGCCACCGAGCACACAACTTTTTCAAATGCAAAATTCAATATCGTTAATTCAAGTTGAATTATTACATAATCACTTTTGCACGTCAAAGAAGCTACGCCAATTCACACGTCTACAACGGGAGACCTTGTACTGGATAGAACCAGCTAAAAAACCAGCAAGAGCTTTGGTTTTTTCTCCCTGTATTGTGACAGTTCTAAATTGGAAGCTGACCTCGAAGGAAAAGTTTGAGCTCAACTTCCATTACAAGATTAGTTTTTGTAAAATAACTTTTCTGTGAACACTCATCATCACGGCTAGACCATTAAGACGACCTTCTCTTATAGTGCTTCTTAACCAGGTTTTCAGCTTTCTAAGGCTGCTAAACGATCGCTCTACACGTTGTGCACGGCAGAGCAATCAAAATTTTAAATTTTCATTTGTTCACTTTAAACGAGTTTTAATGTGTGACAAGCTTACAAGTGGTTATTCTAAGTGGTGGTTACAAATGTGACTACTGTGTGCTATGGCAGTGACTGGGGTACTGTGACTTGACATCTTATATTACAAATTAACAACGAACCTTGAGATCTTTGTTGGAGTTATAGCATCTTACAGGAACTACAAATATTATAGCCTTTTTTTTTTCTCGGGGGGAAATGCGTAAACGCACCGTACCCGCCGTTGGCTAGACGACGAGCGTGATTATAGCCTAGGCAACTATAGTCTACAGGAGGAGCGTCGGTGGCGCTCGACAGTGGTGGCACTTGCCTTCTAATCGGGAGGTCCGGGGTTCGAGACCGCCATATAGGTACCAATGTGTTTTTCGTTTTCGAATTTCATATGTACATTATTTTGTCTGACGCTCCTACGGTAAAGGAAAACACCGTGAGGTAACCTGCATACATTTGCAAAGAAATTCAAAGGTAAGTTGACCAATCTGCCTGGGCCAGCATGGTTGACTAACGCCTAAGCACTCTAACTGAAAGTAGACTCGAGCCCCTCGATAGGGACGTATATAAGCCAACGCAGTTGTATAAAAAGAAGCCCAGCAGATGCGGAATAAAAATGACGGAAATACCATCAGCGGCAAACAAAACCTTTGCCTGTCGATGCGATTTGAGTTAATTTCCCGAAATAGTTTGGTATTCATTTATGAATTCCGCGCACGCTCGCTGCGCTGCCCGCGAGCGGAACACAAAAACTGATTCGGCGGTGTTTAGGGCTCATTAGGCCGTTTGTGGGCGCGCCGCCGCCGCCGCCGCCGCCGCCCCGGCTCAGCTTATCTAACCCCAACCATACTACGCTTATGTATGTAGAATTAATTGAAAACGCTTATAAGCAGGTGTGACGCTAAAGTAACCTTCCACTGACAGTAATTTAAGACTTACAGTTTATGATATATTTTAACAAAAATAAATTAAAATGTTACTAATTTAATACATTAAAAAATTTCAACTCAGACATGATTCGAAACCTGTGACTGCAACACACTGTGTTGACGCCATGACCATTCGGCCACCGGGTCTCGTCCAATTTCAACTGTGTTGATCTCTTATTAATTTGTACAGCCAAAGTATACTTTACTTACTGTCAATAAGCGCTACGTATCAACAGTCTATTTAGAAATCTTAGAGTTAGTGACAATTGATTTGATTGAGTCATCTTGTTATAGTAATTTAATTAATTAAATATATTGATTAAATTACTGTAACTGAAGGGGATAACTGATTTTTAAAATGTCAAATAGGCATTTTAAAAATCAGTCTCATCATCATTTCAGCCAAGAGACGCCCACTGTTGGACATAGGCCTCCCCAAGGATCTCCATACCGATCGGTCCTGCGCCTCCCGCATCCAGCGGCTTCCCGCGACCTTCACCAGATCGTCCGTCGGTCCACCTTGTGGGGGGCCTACCGACACTGCGTCTCCCGGTACGTGGCCGCCTCTCGAGGACCTTTCCGCCCCAACGGCCGTCAGTCCTACGAGCGATGTGTCCTGCTCACTGCCACTTAAGGTTTGCAACTCTTTGGGCTATGTCGGTAACTCTAGTTCTTCTACGGATCTCATCATTTCTGATGAGATCACGTAGAGAACCCCGAGCATGGCCCTGTCCATTGCCCTTTGAGTGACTGACATTCACAGGAGTGGGTACTACACGGGAATTCGACATTATTTTAGTCTTGTCCATGTTCATTTTAAGACCCACTTGTTGGGAAACTCTACAGAGGTCTTCGAGCATTGTACCTAGATCCTCCACGGTCTCAAATAATAAAAATCAGTCATTGTAATAATAAAATTTATAAGATTGGTTTATTGCTAGTCAATGTTCCTTTAGCGTCGGTAGCGCTGTGGACTCGGCACTGGCCTTTTAATCGGGAGGTCCAGGGTTCGATCCTGCCATATACCAATGTGTTTTCCGTTTTTCGAAATTTATATAAATTTGCCGACGCTTCTACGGTGAAGGAAAACATCGTGAGGCAACCTGCACACATGTGCGAAAAAATTCAAAGGTGTATGTGAAGTCGAATAATTCGCACTGGACCAGCGTGGTTGACTAAGGTCTAAACAAATTCTAAATAAGGTCTAAACAAGCACAAATTCGGCCGCATATGGAGTACTGTTCGCACCTCTGGGCGGGAGCTCCCAAATATCAGCTCGACCCTCTTGACTCCCTGGAAAGGCGTGCATTCCGCATCGTCGGTGATCCCAATATCACGGCCTCAATGGAGACGCTGGAGCAAAGGAGAGACTTTGGTTCTCTCTGCGTGCTCTATCGGCTCTTTAACGGAGAGTGCTCTGAGGAACTGTTTGCAATGGTGCCCTCTTCACTTTTTTACCATCGCACCACCCGCCATCGCAGTAGAGTTCATCCATATTACCTGGAACCAATCCCGTCTAGTACAGTTCGGTTTCAGCGTTCATTCCTTCCACGTACGTGTAGGCTCTGGAACGAACTCCCAGCTGCGGTGTTTCCTGAGCGCTACGATATGTCCTTCTTCAAACGAGGCTTAAGAAGAGCATTTCTCTCCAGGTAGGCAGTGACAGAACTGTGCCCCTGGCATTGCAGATGTCCATGAGCGGTGGTTACCACTTAACATCAGGTGGGCCACTGGCTCGTCTGCCACCGTTAGCAATAAAAAAAAAACACCCTAAAATAGGGTAGGCTCGAGCCCCTCGGTGGGGACGTATGAGCTGTGATAATGAACGTTCCTTTGCAGTCATTGACTAATACTTATAACCAACAATTCATGCAAGAAGAGAGGGAGGGAACATGTTCCTAGAGTCATATTAATTCTAATAGTGAACCAATTTAGTTAGCATGGCAGCCATATTTCACGTTTTTACAAAAAAATCAATTATCAAAACATCCCATTAATAATGTTATCATTCCTCGGATAGCTAGTTTATTTCTCTTTTCATCTGCAGCAGCTTTGTAGATACAACCGGGAATGTTTTGATATGTCATGAAAAATATGTTTTGCTTTTTCGTTTGTACTGCGCTGCATGTATTCTTTGATATTGTTAAGATTGTATATTGTTGTATATTTTAGTTAGGGTCACTTTTGCTGTCTGAATGAAAACGAAGCAATTTTTTATTATACAAAGTCGGTATATCATCTAAATTATTCTTGCTGACGATGTTTCTGAAGCTGTGCCCGCGAACTATGTTTCGCCTTAAAAGTTCAAGGAAAATACTGTAAATCTACTTTTCCGTGGGAACTACTTACTTTTCCGGGATAATAACTAGCCTATGTTATTCCCTGTCCCAATCTGTCTACCTACAAAATTTCAATCAAATCCATTCAGTAGCTTTTGCGTGAAAGAACAACAAACATCCATACATCAATACCTACTCACAAACTTTCGCGTTCATATTTTTTTTTTTAAAGAAACGTCGCCCCACGCTAGGATTTTCTCCTGTGTCGTGGGTGCAGTTACAAACACAGAATATCACATGCACATACTTGTACGCCCAGACCGAAACAAATTTCTGTAGGCCATACCTACAAAACATTTGTCCCGTACGGGAATCCAACCCGCGACCCGTTGCGCAGTAGACGAACACTCGACCTCTGCGCTAACCGTGTCGTAATAATATAGTTGGGTTAAATATTTATAAAAAAAATTACTAGCATCCCCACGAGTCCTCACTTTTGTGAAGGTTGGAGACTACACTGGAGGTTATGTTTAACGAACGAACATGTTTAACTGGGACAATTAGTCAAGCTCGGTATACGTCCAACTTCCAGAAAGAGGTGAATCAACGAATCCACCTCTGCTGGGCAGCGTTAGAGAATTACGTAGTATATTCACAGCCTAAAATCTTTATTCGTGCGTTTTGCCAGTGATGACGTACGGAACTGAGACGTGGCCGCTTACAATGGTCACATAATTATTACCTATGTAGGCACAAGGTCACTCAAAGAGCAATGGAGAGAGTTATGCTCGGAGTTTCTCTACGCGATCGCATCAGATATGATGAGATCTTAAGAAGAACTAGAGGTACCGACGAACGACATAGTCCAAACTGGCAGTTGGCAGGACACATCGCTTGCAGGACTGACGGCCATTTTGACGGAAAGTTGTCTCTATGTAATGTCTTAAGTTGTCTCTATTGGTGAAGACCTGTAATTGGCTTTTAATTATTATATAAGAAATCTTTTCTGTTAACACAGATGTTGGTTTTAAAAAAAAAATAAGGTCCTCGAGTGGCGGCCGATTACCGGGATACCGGGAGACGCAGAGTTGGTACGCCCCCACTAGGTGAACCGACGATCTTGTGAGGATAGATGCCGCTAGATGCGGGAGGCGCAAGACCGATCGGTTGGAAGATCCTTGGCAGAGGTCTAAGTCCAACAGTGGGTGCTTCTTGTCTGAAATTATGATTTTAGTAGAAATTAAAAGGTTAATTGTAGAATTGCTTGAGTTCATATGATTACGAATGCACCAGTTAGCACAGTGCTTTATGGAGAGAATATAGGTAGCAACAATGTGTCCAGAGTTTTCTCCGATAGGACCTAAAACGTCTGTGCATTCCAAAGGCGGGCGGCATTCGGCGGCGCAAAAAAACTGAAGGGCGCAAGTGTTAGCCTTGGCTTATTGGCTGCTGAGCGGACGAGGACTTAATCGGCCCGGAGATTTGTTGCCGGCAACACTGGACCGGCTACTCTCTAACGCGAGATCCGACCAGATTTTTAGTGGGACCCCAACTTTGTTTCTTGAATATGCTTGTTTTTTTCGACCGCCCGTCTGTCTGTTCGTCCATGAGATCTCGACCTGTGCCTTACTAGGAGGCACAGAGGTCGAGATCACAGGTTCTCACTAGATGATAGGATATGAACTAGTCTTGCCCATTTTGGATTTTCTTGATCCGACCCTAGGGTCATGCCACCTAGGGAGTAAAACTCTAATTTATCATTAATAAATAACAAATTCAATTCATTCCTAGTTCGTAGCAACTCGAACTGGATTTTTCATACTGAAATCAATAATGGGCGCAAGAAAGTTATCAGCTTTATCCATTGATGTACTACCAAACGTACTTAGATATCGCATGAACGTTGGAAAAGTGGGCCGGTGAAGAACTGCTCAATCGCGACTCGTGCAGTTCCTTTCCATAGTGAGTGATTAGCTGTCGGCACGTAAACATGCCGAAGTGCGCATTCAAAAGTTGTGGTAACAATAGCCAGAAACGGCAGAAAAAAGACGGTGTTTCATATTTTGCGTAAGTAAACTCATTACACATCTTATCATGTATTCAAATATTCGATTTATACGTAACAACCAATCAAAAACAATTATTTTAATCATAAACATGTAGCTTCGCGTCAGTGTCAGTACATAACAATCGTCACGCTCGCACGGGCGTCGTATCACGATGTGTTATCTCATTCATGCGTTGGAGCGACAACGCGATAAGAAATTTCAAGCATTATGTTTGAGAGTATAAAGTTGATATTTTCTTGTAGCAATTACTAAAACGTCGTTTGATCTGTAGCTAGGTATGAAATGATGTAACTTCCCACGGTTGTACTTAAAATAGTTGCCGTAATAATGCAGAATAAGGTTGAATTCGATAAATACGGTACTTTCTTTATGGTAATTTTCATTCGGGCGTGCATATTTAAGTATATCAGCGAGTACAATAAATGTATAGTCGATTAGGTGACAGATTTCAAGCGCGTTTTTGTATGAAGCTACGTTATCTACGTTATATACAGCAATATTCGTTTACTTAAATAGTTATACACAACAACAACTTTACATTATAACGAATAATAGCTACCATCATTCAAATAATCCTTGATTTTATAAATAACCTTTACTCATAAGAGTCTTATTACATGCGCTTTAAACTTATGAAATGGCATATTCGTAACACTATTGTAAAAAGTTATACATGTCCCTATAAACGAGCCTCTAGTTTTTTAACCGACATCAAAAAAGGAGGAGGTTATCAATTCGGTTGTATTTTTTTTTTATGTTTGTTACCTCATAACTCCGTCATTTTTAAACCGATTTCCAAAATTCTTTTTGTATTCGATAGAGTATACTGCAAGGGTGGTCCCATGGTCACCAAAGTCAGAATATGATAATGTAATCACATTTACATTGTAAGAATCAAAAGAATTATTTCTGTATTTTGTATTTAGTATTTTAAATACAATAAAAACTAAATTAAATTAGGGTTTCTTTCACTAAAAAGATTTCATTCACTAAAAAGATTTCATTCACTTAAAAAGTTAAAAATAATTTTTTTTACAAAAAATAGAACCGACTTCAAAAACACTGAAAACTTAAAAATAATCTTCTTCTATATTGAAGTCGGTGACAAATTTTAACACTTTCTAGGAGATCATCGTTTGGCGCCGACTTCAATATAGAAGATTATTTTTAAGTTTTCAGTGTTTTTGAAGTCGGTTCTATTTTTTGTAAAAAAAAAAATTAATAGAAATACACGTACCTAGTTATTTATTTATTTATATTTTTATTTGGAAAACAAACAGCATTTAAATTATATCAAATAGACTTAAGAAATATAGAATACAAATGCTCTAATAATTATCTGTATTAGGATTTCTTTTTTCGAAACTCGAATGAATTTATATGTATATATAATTATATGTATATATAAAAGAAAAGTGTTCATCCATGTGTGGGTAAACATAATCAACTTTAGACACAGAATAGATAAAGATTCATTGATTCATAAGATAAATGAGAAAATACTAAACCTGATCTAAATCAGCGCACCTCATTATCGCGTCACTAAACATTTGAAAATTTGGTTGGTGGAACGCATCGTTCCGTTGGTTCTGTTACTATTTCTTGGTGGAACCTACCCTCGGCGATGCCTACTCACAGTGTCAGAGAGTACGCGCAATGCTGCGCGACATTAGCACACAATGCCGCAGCTGCGCGGAGTGCGCGGCTATCGGCGATCGCGCCCGTTGCCCGTATACACGGCGCGGCGTGTCACCTATATTGCGTGTCAACAGCACTACATTATTATAGCATTATGCCAATTATCCACACATTTAAATATTACAACAACAATTAGGTCTAATGCGACAGAAGAGATCTTCAGCAGAATGTTTACCACTCGGTGTCGGTACTAGTGGCCTGTGCGGTCATATACATTTATCACCTCTTTCTGGCACGCAACACAAGCGTCGGTGGCGCTGTGCACTCGGCACTTGCCATCCAATCGGGAGTCCGGGGGAAATTTATATGTACATTTGTCTGATTCTCTTACGGTGAAGGAAAACATCGTGAGGCAACCTACATACATTTGCGAAGAAATTCAAAGGTGTATGTGAAGTCGACCAATCCGCATTGGGCCAGCGTGGTTGACTAAGGCCTACACACCCTATCTTAGGGTAGGCTCGAGCCCCTCGGTGGTTACGTATATGAGCTGTTATGATGATGAAACGCAAACGCAAATAGCCTGCATGCATCGTTGTTTTTTTTATACAATTGTGTTGGCAAAAAAACAGACTACCCTACTGATAGTATGGCGTTCAGATGCTTATAGTGCATGTGGATGCTGTAAGATTTGAAAATCTGAAGCCTCAACGCCGCAACGACATCAGTGTATTGTCAATTAGTGACATTTTGTTAAACCTCAATAAATAAAATAAATCGTATAGATCACTGGCCGATACCTAATTTAATTCTTTACGATTAGATAGAAATCGAAGAAACAGTTATTAAACGTGAACCAGAATCTGATGGCAAATGTAGAGCTGAATTAACTGTAATAAAAACAAAGTTATTTTCCTTAATAATATATAACTACTCCAGATCACTAATAATTTATAGATTAACAATATAGGTTTAAAGATTTTTTTAAATTATTACCCAAATATTTTAAATAAAGAAATTTCAGCTCTACATTTGCCATTAGATTTTGGTTCACTCATACATAAATGAGGACGAATTAATAAATTTTCATTCGTACACGATAAATAGACATTTCTATACTCGGTAAACAAAACGTACGGATCCCTACGCTTAATGTATCTGCTGCTCACCTGATGATAAGTAGTTACAGGAGCCTATAGTGCATTTGGTTACTGTTAGCATAGCAAATATCTATACGAGCTCTACAAGGCTTCAATGTACGGTGATAATTAATTTTTTCATCTTTTTAGAGTACTTACTTGAATTTAAGCTTGTCCAAAAAATATTGCGAAATAGGATAAATTGGGAAACTGATAAGCAACATGTGTGGAGTAGTGATAAAGATTGAGAAAGTAATGCTAAAATGGATTGGCACGTAGAAAAGATAAATGAAAGACTACTGAGAAAAGAAATCTATAAGGCGTATGCAAATTGCTCTGCCTACCCCCATGGGAAAGAGACGCGAATGTGTATATGTAATAACCAGAAACTTTGTGAAAGTTAAGGCGAACTGTAAATAAACTTGTAAGCTTTTGTTAAGCTCATTGTGTTGAAGCTGGGACGGCGACCGTGCATTCTCGGCCCGAGATCCGCCGATAAGCCTGTATCGCAGGATGAATCGCCGCTATTTCAATTATGGTAGCAGTGTGGCAGTATGGTGCACATCTTGGAGCTGCGGGCGTGAATAGTTAAAAGGTAGAGATTTATATACAATGCAATATTATTATGTGGTCTTAAGTTCGTTTTCAAGATTATCGAATATACCTTTATAAATTGATATCTATAATGATATTACAAAGAAGATATTTTTTGGATGTTGGATGTAGTGTGGGTAACGTAGTGTGGAGCGCCCTGTTGCTAGATGGTGCGACGATTTGCGTAGAGCGGCTGGCAGTGACTGGATGCGCATAACTGAGGCCCAGTCTATGTGGCGCGCCTTGGGAGAGGCCTATCTCCAGCAGTGGACTGCATTTTTTTTATGGATGGCCCGGCAAATGACCTCCTCCCGCCTGATGTTAAGCGGTGAAAGAGGCCCAAATGAGTTGACAGATGGAGTAGGGACGACATCTACTCTCCTACCTGCCCGCCCCTTGCCGGCCCAAAAGATGCTTTTTCACGCCCCTTTTTTAAGGAACCCATGTTGTAGGATGGAGGAAACACGTGCGCAGGTAGAGAATTCCAAGTGTGGGATGAACGACAGAAGAAGGAATCTTGGAATTTCTTGGTACGGTGTGAAAAGGAGGACACAGTGTACGGATTGGGCTGATGATGATGTTTGCATTTTAGTTTGTAATGAATAAACTTAAAACTACTGAATTTTAATATTCTTTCACTAATAGAATACTACTTACATTAATATCACTGAGTAGCATATGCTATGGAATTGTTATCCATACGGGAAAATATTTGGCCAGCCGTAGCCGGTTCGAGCGCCGAGGATTTCGTATAAACTTATTATAAATTCTTAACTGTATACTATTTACGATTTTTAGATTTTTCCTAAACATGTGCTAAATGACCTTGCTTCTTGCCAAATTATATGATTGTAGGTCGACGGGAAGTAGGTACCCTGTGGGTTTCGATTCCCTTGGAAATCGCAAAATTGTTGAATTACAAGTATGATTTTTTTCACAGCTGAAAGAGGCTTTAGACCCGAGTATTTGATATCTCGAAAAGTCTTGACAGACAGACGGACAGACGGACAGATGGACAGACTGACAATGTAACAGACAGAAAGACGGACAAAAAAGTGATCCGATAAGAGTATAGTTTTTTTCCTTTTGAGGTTAGAAACTCTAAAAAACAATATTTCTACTAATATATTTTATTACAATAATGAAAGATGCCCAATGAAGGATGCCCATTTCCCAATATTCGATGATCGATACAAATGTGACATCAACTTAACATCTATTTAAAATTACACATTGCATTGACGTCACGAGCTGCTGACTCGGTGCCTCATTGCTCATGCTGGCTGTCCGCGGCCTCGATGTAATGAGGCCGAACCTTACTATGATGCAGTTTTAGGGACGTCGAACACGAGACGGCTACAACTATGACCAGTGACGGCCATTGTTTGTGGCCGTTGGCCGCTTTGCAAGTGCGCGACCATTAAAATAGATGAATTATTTTTTTATTTATTTTTTTATTTATTAATTTATTATCAGGCAACTTAGGCCCATAGATATATACCTTACAAACTACCATACATAATATATATAACTATTTGGTTAGTGTAATAGAACTTATAAGCTATGTTAGTAAAGAATATTAAATATTTGCCGTGTTCTGCGTGTTCTGCGGCATGCCGATGGTATTAGGTATTCGTCCCCGAAATCGCCTAAACACCACACCCTTTGGCCAGAAGTCCTCCTTCATGAAAGTGTCCAGCGCAATGTTTGGGACCCGAACCACAAATGCTTTAAAACTGGCATTGTGGCGCGACTCCAGTGGCTGCACCCTCAGAACGAAGTTGGCCTTCTTCTGGATGTACTGTCCCACATCCTGCTCTGTGGTGGTGTAGTGCAGGCGGGACAGGTACAAGGCCGTAGTCGGTGCCGCGGCCCTCAGCAGGAAGTTGGGCCCTGTCGGTGCGGTGCCGCAGCGGTTCTGTGTTCCCCTTTGGCGGCGCACTCTCTTCTTCTCGACCTTCTCTCTCTGTAATTGGAAACTTCATATTGACCTAGTAGTAAACAAAATTGACAGATATATGTATATTCGCTCTTAATAGAATTAGACAGCTTGTATCACAAGAAGCCGCTCTCGTTGCTTATCACGGATACGTCTCATCAATATTGAGATATGGTCTTATAGTGTGGGGCAATTCAGTAGATATGCTTAGGGCCTTTAAAGCACAAAAAAGAAGCATGAGATCAATCTGCGGTGCTGATTATTTGGACAGTTGTAAACCACTGTTTAAGAAATTTAATATACTTCCATTACCCTGCCTTTACATATTGGAGATTTCTATTTTCGTGAAAAAAAAATTTCACCTCTTTCCAAAAAATAAGGATTATCCATACAGAGGTAGAAGGGTTGACGATCTATACGTTCCTCAACAAAAATTGGTACTATACTCAAGAAACACGTACTGTATGGCTATTAGAATATATAATAAAATACCAGACAAAATAAAAACATTGACATAGGTATAATAAATTTAAATCAACACTGCATAACCTTTTAATTAGTAAAATGTATTATACTATTTGTTTACGCTCGAGGATGAGCGAGTGGCAACACTGCATTGTGGTCTGTGCAGTGAGAGCTTTTTTGGCGGCCGGCCGCATGTAACATGTCAGTCAGTCGAGTCGAATACGAAATGTCATGACATTGTTAGAGGTTATGTCCGGGCCGGAATAAAATGTAATTTAAGTTAAATAACAAATTGTGTTTTGCGCGGCGCACCTAATATCGGGGTGCGAAAGCCCGCTTGGTGTTGTGCAAAAGTATTATCGTCGCGTGTGTGAGCCGTGGTGGTCTAATAGGCATTTGTAGTGCTCCGGTCTCCACCGGTGGATCCACCGCAGAACTTCAGGAGCCGCGACTTCCTTCGAGCTAGCTCAGGAAGTCCACCGGCTACATACGGAGACCAATCGGATCCAAGTAAGTAGTGAAATTCTTTGATTGTAGTGGCGGCATCAGCAATCAACCCAAAATTCCTTATTCGGTGAAACGCCGACGTGGTGGAGTCTACCTGGGGCACCACCATCTCTTGGTAGCAGAGCGTGGTTTTTAGATTTGAGTGGTTGATTAGTATTGTACAATTAATATTGTAATCTTGTTGGTTGTCCAAACGGGCAATACATATTAATTGGTTTTGATTGCTGATTTTAAACCGACTACAATCTCATTTGTGGACCGATCTCCCTAACTAGTTGTCATTGTCATTGTATATGAAAAATTGGGGTTAAATGCCTTTTGTTGTTCTAGTTAAGTTCTAGCATTTACCTATATTTGATTTTGGTTTGTTTTTTCATATCTTTGTTTTGCCCTTGACTATTTTGTTTGTTAAGTTGTAAACTTATACTTGAATTTAATTTGTTGAAAAAATTTTGCTGCTAAATGACTTTGCTGTTGTTGTAATACACTATATTGCTGTGTTAAGTTTTAGCATTTACATTTGATTTTGTTTTGTTTGCCTTTGAATATTATGTTTGTTAAGTTATTGACTTAATACTTGATTTTAATTTGTTTGAAAAATTCTGTTGTTAAATGCCTTTGTTGTTCTAGTTAAGTTCTAGCATTTACACTTGATTTTGGTTTGTTTATATATTTTGTTCTGCCTTTGAAGTTCCTCCCAATCTGTTTTATTGTCTGCGGTTGTCGGTCTGTTTGTCCGTGTATTATTATAGTGTTTATAAATTTTGGTGCAAAATGGTCCCGCCAGTCAGCCCGCTTAGTGGTGCCCGCGCGGGTGCACAAAAGATTTTGAGATGGTTTGCTAGTGCCGTCGCTTTGGTAGACCGACCAGACCGAGAACAGGCCTTGTTAATTCGGCATGAGGGAGTACCTGCTCGCTTGAAGGAATTGGAGCAGCTTTTCGTTGCTCATCAACAATATTTGCTCGACCACCCAGCCGAGGGTGCCGCTGAGTTGCGGGCAGTCGACCAATTTAATGCCGATTATGATCAGTGTTTTGAACAGGCGGATGTGATCATAAACAAGGCTCAGGCTATCCTATTCGCCCGGAGGGGTGAGTCGTGCACGCCCGGGGAGGTCAAGCCTACCCCGGCCGGCTTGCTGGGCAGACTGCCCACTTTGGACATCCCAACCTTTGATGGGAACTTGGCTGCTTGGATGGGGTTCATTAACCTCTTTGATAGCCTGGTCCACTCGAGGGACGACCTGTTCCCTAGCCAGAAATTGGCCTATTTGCTCTCTGCCTTACGTGGAGAGGCTGGTGTACTTGTCCAGCATCTACCTGTCAATGATGACAGTTATGATATTGCAAGGGCGTTGTTGACCGCCCGGTATCAGAATGTTCGCTTGCTAGCGGACACACATGTGGCTGACATTTTAGGGCTGCCACGCGTATCGCGGGTCTCCTCATTAAGGAAGAAGATTTTGAACCCGCTGCTAAGCGCTATTAACGCGCTCAAACGACTTGACCTACCGGTGGACCAGTGGTCCTTCATATTGCTCCACCTCATCCTCAATAAGCTTCCCATGGAGATGAAGGGGCGCTTTGAACAAAGATTCGGGGGCAATAGTGCCTCGTACCTCCCCCCCTTCTCGGATCTCCTCAGATTTTTGGAGGATGAGTGTCGGATGACCGACCACTTGGATCTGGCTCCTATACCGGGACCGAGTACAGGCCGCTATGAGGCGACCCGGGCAGCGCCACGTAGAGAGCGCCGCCCGTACAAGCAGTATACTGCAGTGCGGCAGAACTCTCCACACGGGGAGAGGCCGATGCCTTGCAAGTGTTGCAAGCGGGATGGCCATCGTTTGCCGGCCTGTCCCAAATTTGTTGGCCTACGCACCGAGGGGCGTAGGAATATGGCCAAGCAGCGGAACTGGTGCTACCGCTGCCTGGGGGCTCATATGGCATCGGCTTGCCCCCACCCACGAGATTGCCACTGTTGTGGAGGGGCCTATCACCCCCTCTTGTGTTTTAATAATAGAGACACTCGTGAGGTGGTGAGAGAGAGGGACTCGCACACGGGCGGGGGCCCTCGTAGGTCACCCACATCTCCGAGGAGATCGGAGGGGCGTGCCACCCCTCCGCGGAGATTGGACAGGCGCCCCCCCTCCAGTGAGAGGATTGGGCGCCCCACCCCCCCTACGGGCGGGTGGGATCAACGCGCCGCTTATGAGGCGCCACCGCGGGATTGGGCCGCGGTTATTAGGGAGCCACGTCGGAAGCCGATACGCTTCTCTCCCCCTCTGATGGAGAGACCCCGGTTGTCACGGGCTCCCCCAACTTTCGCCCATCATGGGCACCGCCCGGCCCCCCGATGCCGCTTTGATCGGGGCCAGTACGTGCCGGATTGGGACCCGCTCGAGCGCCTTGAGCGCCCTATTCCTCCGCCGCGCACGCATTTTTCCTTGAACCCCCCTTCCCCCCCGTTGCGGGGAATGCGGGAGGATTTTCATTAAACCAACTGTCGGCTGCTACCCCCCCACAGGAGCAGGTGCTGTTACCAACAGCCTCCGTACAGGTGTGGGGCCCGAGGGGCACCTTTGTTTTAGTTCGCGCCCTTTTGGATACGGGAGCTCAGGGTTGCATTGCCTCCAGCTGGCTGGTCCGGCAGTTGAGTTTGAACACATCTTCATACCTTGAATCGGTACGAGGAATCGGAGACCTGCGGATCCCGGATCCGATCGGTCAGGTTTTGTTCTCCTTCTCCCCCCACTTCTCTTCAGCGCCCAAAATTGGCGCTACCGCGATTGTTTATGAGAAGGTTGTTGGTCAGCTTCCGCAACAGCACGTTTCGCGCGCTGTCGTTGATGCGACATCAGGATTGACCTTGGCTGACCCTTCCTTCCACCGAACCGGTCCGATTCACTTATTGCTCGGTGCTGATGTTCTAGGCCGCGTGTATTGTGGGAAGAGGAGAGAGTTACAGAAGGGTGGGCTGGTAGCCTTATCTACATCGCTTGGGTTTGTAGTGATGGGACCAGTTAGGCATAACCCACCATCTCCATCGGTGGACAGTTACATAACTGTTAGCTCCACCTTATCGGATGTCCTTCAACGGTTTTGGGAGGTGGAAGAGCCTACCGTGAAGCGAGTGAACCCCTTAGACGAGGAGTGTGAGTTGTTCTACCAGAACAATACAGGTCGCCTTCACTCGGGACAGCTGATCACTCGTTTGCCTTTTTTGTCAGTTATATCAGCTCATGTTATGGAGGGAGGATCCCAGAGATCCCATGCTGGTCTACGAGCTGAACACCAATACATACGGTTTGCGTTCGAGCCCCTTTGTGGCAATTCGCTCACTTGTGGAACTCGCTGAACGTGAGCGGTTACGATACCCTCGCGCATCCTTGGTTCTCAAGGAGGATGCATTTGTTGATGATATTTGTACGGGCTCCTCTAGTGTCGAGGAAGCCTTGATTTTGCGAGATGAACTAATTGCTCTTCTCGGGGCTGGTGGTTATGAACTGAGGAAGTGGATGTCCAACTCACCTCAGCTTTTG
Source organism: Schoenobius gigantellus (assembly GCA_963935595.1). Taxonomy (NCBI): domain Eukaryota; kingdom Metazoa; phylum Arthropoda; class Insecta; order Lepidoptera; family Crambidae; genus Schoenobius; species Schoenobius gigantellus. The sequence goes on along the minus strand of OZ012549.1, from coordinate 570,006 downwards.
TGTGACTTGCCAGACGACCACCAGCAGGAGCCTCATATTTTTGAGAATGCCAACACTCCAGATTTACTGTCTGTTTTGGGAGTGCAATACAGACCTGTCCAGGACACGTTCACCTATCGATTGGAGCTGCCAAGCCCCAAGGTCTGGACGAAACGGTTGGTTTTGTCTACAGTAGCTCGTACCTTTGACCCAAATGGCTGGATTAGTCCCGTAGTGTTTTGGATGAAGTGCTTCCTACAGGAACTTTGGTCAGCCGAAGTGTCGTGGGATGAGCCCCTCTCGGGCCGTTTGCTGCGAGATTGGGAGTCCTTCATGTCGTCCCTCCCCGACATTAACCGTGTTAGTATCCCTAGACATATACTGCCTAAGGGACGGTTTACGGCCAGCCTTCATGGCTTTTGTGACGCGTCTGAGAGTGGATACGCAGCCGTCGTATATATCCGGACGGTCGATGATAGAGGAGCTGTTAAGCTCCACTTGCTAATTGCTAAGAGTAAGGTTGCTCCACTTCGGACTCGATTAACGATTCCGAAGTTAGAATTGTCTGGAGCTACTCTTCTGGTTCGTTTGATGAACCACGTTGTTGACACCCTGGGACGTAGTGTGGACTTTGAGTCGCTCTTTGCTTGGTCCGACAGTCAGGTTGTCCTGTGTTGGATTAAGAACTCCGTCCACTCCCTGGAAGTATTTGTGGCCAATCGGGTATCCCAAATACAGGCCTCGAAGGCCACGTTGATTTGGCGCCACGTGCCAGGTGAAATAAACCCTGCTGACTGTGCATCACGTGGCAGCGAAGCCCCTCAGCTTATTGACCACACTCTGTGGTGGGGTCCCGAATGGTTGTTACAACCGTCTTGGCCTTCCACACCAGCTGTGGTGAAGGTACCAAATCCGGGCTTGCGTGTTCACGCTGTCGAGACTATGGCGGCTCCAGAGCGGGAATTTTTATTAGACCGCTACAGTTCTCTGGACAAGTTGCTCGGCGTGACCGCTTGGATAAAAAGATTTATACGAAATTGTCGCCGGCCTCAGGACAAAGATTTGTGTCCGGTCCTCTCACCGCAGGAGCGCCAAGATGCTCTTTTGCATTGGGTGCGTATGACCCAGTCTAGAGCGTTTGAACCGGAACTTAAGATTTTCCGTACCGGGACGTCCAAATTGAAGGGACCCTTGGTGCGTTTGACTCCCTTTCTGGATGATAAGGGATTGTTGCGTGTAGGAGGCCGATTGAGGCACGCTAACTTGCCTTATAGATCACGTCATCCCCTGTTGCTCCCCAAGGACGGACCATTGGTGCGATTGTTGATCATTGATCGCCATGTGAAGAATGCTCATGCCGGATGTAATGCATTGACCGCGCTCCTCCAACGGGAGTTTTGGATTTTGTCAGCGCGAAGAATAATCCGATCTGTTATCTTTCGATGTCTGCCCTGCTATCGTTTACGCCCCGAGACGATGCAGCCCCAAATGGGTGATTTGCCTGCTGATCTTGTGAATGAATCGATGACTTTCTTAGGAGTTGGAACTGATTTTGCGGGACCATTCACTATATAAACGTCGCGACTCCGTAATGCTAAGACTGAAAAGGCTTACTTGTGTGTGTTTGTTTGTTTGGCCACTAAAGCCGTTCATTTGGAGGTGGTGAGTGCACTCACCATGGACGCTTTCTTAGCAGCGTTAGGCAGATTTGTCTCCCGCCGGGGACTGCCTTCTCTAATTCGGTCCGATTGTGGGACGAACTTCAAGGGCACTGATAGACATATAAGAGAAGTTTGTGAATTTTTAGATAAAAATAATATTGAGATCGGATCCACACTCTCCCGTAGGGGAGTAACATGGCGATACTCCCCGCCGTCTTGCCCTCACTGGGGAGGGATTTTTGAATCTGTTGTAAAGGCCGCCAAGACTCACCTTCGCCGCGTTATTGGGGAGACTATTCTCACGTTTGAGGAACTCGCGACGGTGTTTCATAAGATTGAGGCGGTTCTCAACTCGCGTCCGTTATGTCCGTCGTCTACCGACGCGAACGATTTGCAGGCCCTCACGCCGGGCCATTTCTTGATAGGCAGACCACTTAACGCCCTGCCCGAGTATCCTTATAGAGATATCAATCCAGGACGCCTTTCGCGGTTTGAGTTGCTCCAGCAGCTTACCCAGAGCTTCTGGCGCCGCTGGCACCTTGAATACTTACACATTTTGCAACAGCGCGTTAAGTGGTCAGATAAGACAAACCCACCGAGGGTTGGAGACCTCGTGTTAGTGAAGGACCCAAACCTGCCACCCTTACGTTGGCGTCGCGGACGCATTGTCCAACTTACTCTAGGGTCTGATGGTGTGCCCAGGTTTGCCGAGGTCCTAGTTGGGGATTCTGTTTTGAGGCGCGCGGTCGCTACTCTTTCTCGCCTCCCCTTAGACTGATTTGGCGGACAGTCCGGGACTGTCCGGAGCGGGGGGATGTTTACGCTCGAGGATGAGCGAGTGGCAACACTGCATTGTGGTCTGTGCAGTGAGAGCTTTTTTGGCGGCCGGCCGCATGTAACATGTCAGTTAGTCGAGACGAATACGAAATGTCATGACATTGTTAGAGGTTATGTGCGGGCCGGAATAAAATGTAATTTAAGTTAAATAACAAATTGTGTTTTGCGCGGCGCACCTAATATCGGGGTGCGAAAGCCCGCTTGGTGTTGTGCAAAAGTATTATCGTCGCGTGTGTGAGCCGTGGTGGCCTAATAGGCATTTGTAGTGCTCCGGTCTCCACCGGTGGATCCACCGCAGAACTTCAGGAGCCGCGACTTCCTTCGAGCTAGCTCAGGAAGTCCACCGGCTACATACGCAGACTGAACGGAGACAAGGTAAACATTATCTGTATCGGTTTTTGGATTCCGCAATCAAAGCATCAAGTCGGTGAATCGCCGACGTGGTGGTGTCTACCTTGGGCACCACCACTATTAATGAATATCTCAATGACAAATTATGACAATTCTATTAAAATTATTGACTATCATCTTGACATTACTATTATTTTATTTTTACTACAATACAATTCTCTCTAATAAATAATGATATAAATCTATGACCCTGTAAAAGCCATTTATATGTAAGCTTCTATCAAAATAATAAGATATATAATAAGATATGCACAAGTGGGTCAGGAACTGCTAGCTCACCCTACGGGTAGCCGTTCTTTCTGGCGCCTGGCCAAAGCTGTGCAATCAAACTTCTGCCAACCCTCGCTGCCAGCGCTGAGACATGCCGATGGCTCACTTGCTCATCAGCCGCAGGAGAAAGCCGACCTCCTGGCAAAACTCTTCGCGGCCCATTCCCGTATCGATGACTGTGGTGCACAACCTCCGACACTGTCCCATTGTGGCAGCACTATACCCGATATCCGCATCAGACAGCGAGATGTGCGGGCGGAGCTACAGTCGATTGATATTCGAAAAGCAAGTGGACCAGACGGCATTCCTGCGATTGTACTTAAGAAGTGTGCAGCGGAGTTGACTCCGGTCCTGACGCGTCTATACCGTCTGTCGTTCTCTGCTGGTTGTGTGCCGAAATCTTGGAAAGAGGCCAATGTCCAGCCGGTTCCCAAAAAGGGAGATCGTTCTGATCCGGCTAACTATCGCCCTATAGCCGTCACTTCCATTTTGTGTAAAATCATGGAGAGGATCCTTAACACCCAGCTGATCCGTTACCTGGAAGGTCACTCGTTGCTTAATGACCGTCAGTATGGGTTTCGTCCTAAACGGTCAACAGGTGACCTTCTAGCGTTCCTTTTGCACAAATGGGGTGAATCTATCGATAAGCGCGGCGAGTCTGTGGCTATTAGTCTCGACATCGCCAAAGCTTTTGATAGAGTCTGGCACAAGGCTCTCCTTTCCAAGCTTCCGGCATACGGATTGCCCGCTCAGTTCTGTACGTGGATTGCCAGCTTCCTCCACGAGCGTAGAATTCGCGTTGTCGTTGACGGCTGCGCTTCGCGGTTCGTGGCAGTGAATGCTGGTGTTCCACAAGGCTCCGTTCTATCCCCAACATTGTTTCTACTGCATATCAATGACATGCTTTCCTTGGGAAGTATACATTGCTATGCAGACGACAGTACAGTGCATGGGGGATATCACGGAAGCTCAGGGGCTGCTCGTGGCAATATTGATAAGGAGAGGCAGAATCTTATCATTGAGCTCAACAGGACGCTGGACCTCATCTCCGAATGGGGTTCCAACAATCTTGTCGAGTTCAATGCTAATAAAACACAGGTGTGCGCGTTCTCGGCGAAAAGGTCACCTTTCCTCCCCCCTCCTTCTCTTCAGGGCACAACCCTTCACACACAGAGTAACATCACCTTGCTCAGAATGAACATTCGCTGCGATCTGAACCCCAGAGACTACATCGAATCCGTTATAACTGCTGCCTCACGGAAACTCGGTGTCCTAAACAAGGTGCGTAGGTATTTTGCGCCGGACCAACTATGCCTGTTGTATAAAACTCAGGTTAGGTCTTGCGTGGAATATTGCTCGCACCTTTGGGACGGCTCCGCTCAGTACCTCCTCGATGCTCTGGACAGATTGCAGCGTCGCGCTATTCGAATAATTGGCGATGTAGAGGCAACTAACACCCTCGAGCCTCTACAACTTCGTCGTGACATCGCCTCTCTTAGCGCCTTTTACCGAATGTTCCATGGGGAATGCTCTGAGGAGCTCTTTAACCTTATCCCTCCCTCTCCATTCCTTAACAGAAACACGCGTAAGGGCCTTCGGAGTCATCCGTACACTGTGTCCTCCTTTTCATACCGTACCAAGAAATTCCAAGATTCCTTCTTCTGTCGTTCATCCCACACTTGGAATTCTCTACCTGCGCACGTGTTTCCTCCATCCTACAACATGGGTTCCTTCAAAAGAGGTGTGAAAAAGCATCTTTTAGGCCGGCAAGGGGCGGGCAGGTAGGATAGTGGATGTCGTCCCTACTCTATCTGTCAACTCATTTGGGCCTCTTTCACCGCTTAACATCAGGCGGGAGGAGGTCATTTGCCGGGCCTTACATAAAAAAAAAAAAAAAATATCCATGCTCATGAAAAACAAAATATCTGCATATATTAAATGTATAATTTAACCAATAATTTTAACATTTGCACATCGAACATTCGATAGAATATGTCGGGAAATATAACTGTAACAACCTACTAACCATATTCTGGCAAAAAAATTTTTATTATTATTATTATTGTTATAGTCTATTTGACAACATTGAAAATATACTACAAATTATGGTGATCGTATAGGTTAAAAAAGCATAATTTTAATTCACGCTAATTAATGTATATTTTTTGGATAATTAGCGAATTAAATTTCGAATATATTTATTTAATTGCATCTGTGTTGGAAACGCTTATGATTGGACGGACGTAACTCTGGTAACTCCTCGAATGATTTTAGTACTGTTTTGCATATGTAAAATAACTTGTTTACTTGCGTGTGACTTCACCCCCTAATCAGCTTTATATTACAGGAAAAGCGGTTTTGCCGCGCTTTTAGAAATTAAAATTTTATTATTGATTTTTAAAGATAAAAAGGAGTTCAGGAGTTCTTTGTATAATGTTTTAGTATTAAGTTCGTACATTAGTTTTGTATAGGTATATTATAGTTTAGTTTAGAATAGCTTTTTTAATTGTAATTCATTTTTAGTTGTAATTTTACTGAAAATAAATGTTATGTGAATAAAAAAATAAAAAGATCTGATTTCCCGGAAATATTAATGTATTATGCATAACATATAAAATATATATAATAATAGGGCGGGGGATAACTTAAGACAATTTTGGCGCATACTAAGACGCTTTGTCCTAAGTCATCACCTAAGCCACCTTCCTATCCAGGTAGGTGACTTGGCATATGGCCTTGGGGGAGAGCGCTGGTCGTGTAGATCCCCAAGGCAAGCCTGACCATTATCCTTCACGTGGTTGCCGCCTGTTATTGGTCTGATTCCCTCTGAAACAGACGTAACTGAAATAGTCAGACGCATCCCCCCCCCCCCCTAGCTCCCGAACAACCTTTTCCTTTCCTCTCCCGATTTTCCTGTCATTCCTAGGATCTCTCTCTCTAAGAGACCTCGGTTCCGGTGAGACTAGAAGGGCGACCCACTGGACTATCTAGCCCTTCCTGTGCTAGGACCTGCACAGTTGAGCGCCGTAAGGGGGGATGAAGGAGTCCTGGGAGGTTGAGCAGAGCAGGTGTCGGTGGTAGTACTCCTGCTATGCAACACGCCCCTTTGGTCCGGAGTTCCACCGAAACGGTAGCCTTTTGTAGTAGCCGAACAAAAGGAAATGGCCACGCGTACCGTCAGAGGTTCGCAGGCGAGGTGCGGGGGGGCTGATGATGGTCATGCTGAAGGTGCAAGGATACAGGGAGCGTGTTCCTTCCTGTTCTCCGAGTGCCCGATGTCGCGCCCTCTCATCGAACCCTTGCTCCTATATCCATCTGGTAGTCCTAGTGCACCGTATGGGCACTCCCAAATGTGCGGGCTCCGTGGAGGGTGGGAAGCCAGATGGATGAAGTTTTTCACTGTTCTTCATGGATCCCAAGATAAAGAACACTACCCTACCTGAGGGGAAACCTGAAGGTAATGCTGCACACGGGAAAGCGGGGCAACCTGCGATCTCTGTGCAACAAACAGATGGCGCAGCCGTAGAGAAATCCACGGCTGTTCCCACTCCCACACAACACATGGTCCCAAATGTTTTGGGCGACCTGGACCTCGGCTGGGCCACGGTCGGCAAGGCAAAACGCAAGGCAAGTGGAACCCCTGAGAAGGGGCAAAGCGAGTCGGCAGTTGCGCCTGGCGGACCGGGCATTTCCAGAAGGAAAAAGAGGTTCCAGAAACTTAAGAGGAAGCAACAGCAGAGGAAGGCGGAAGGTGAGGGGCCTAAAACTGCTGAGTGCACCTCTAAAGTGACCCCTGAACGCGGCAAGGCTATGGATGAACCGAAGGTGACGAAGGTGGACTCACGGGGCAACCCGCCACCAAACAAACCGAAGGCGAAGCCGGAGCCGAGCAACGGGAAGGGTGTCACAGTAGGGAAGGGATCGAAAGGGAAAGGTAAGGCCAAAGCCAAACGGGCCAGACCAGAGGAGACTATGTCACCTCAAGTCCAACCCAAGAGGCAGAAGCTGAACCGATCCCACGGCCCCAGACCCACCTCATACGCAGCTGCGACTGCAACACCTGCCAGCAGGGAGTTTGTCGTTGCAATTACCTTGGCCAAACGTGGACATATTTCACGGGAGGCTGCGGAGGGCATCGAAGACTACCTGTCTGAAAGGATTGACGTTTTGGCCATGGGCACCAATTTGGACGTCCCAAGGCCAATCTTTAAAGCACGTCCCGCCTATGTGGACGGTAGCCTACGTCTGCACTGCGCAGATCAGGCCACAGCGAATTGGGTCAGGGAAGAGATCAAGGCCTACACTCCTGAAGGCACCGACGGTTTTGTCGCGCTTAAACCAGCGGACATTCCGAAACGTGTGCGTTGTGGAGTGTTGCTGCCAAGGGTGGAAACTGACCCAATTCGTATTGGCAGACGTCTGAACCTGGCGAACCCTTGGGCCCAGGTTCACCGATGGCTCCTACATGCCATCCATGTACAGGAGAAGGTGAAGGCCACGTTTATTGTAGTAAGTGTGCCTGAAGACCTTGTATCCTGTATCATGGAGCAAGAAAGGCAGCTGAGCTACCTAGTCGGGACCGCCTACATAAAGTTCCAGGATGGCAGGGGGAAGTTTACCGCGCTACCGCCGGGAGGCAACCCTGGGTCGTCCTTGGACACACGGGCAAACCCGACTACGTCGACTCCGACGGGCGCTACAAACCCACCCAGCAAGGAACCCGTACCGGGCCCGAGTCGGGTGAGCGAGGGCACGGATGTCGACGAGTTGCTCAGCATGGAGAATCTGGTGTTGGAGGGCGAGGAAAGCCAAGATGGCATCCTCCTCTAAAGCCAAGATTCTCCAATGCAACCTCCACCACAGCATCACCGCAACGGCTCAGGTCAGAAGGTGGCTGGAGGTTAACAACACAGCGGTCGCCCTTATCCAGGAGCCGTGGTTAAGGGGCGGCACGGTTAGGGGACTCTCCAACCTTGGAGGTAAGCTAATCTGTGCTGCTATGAGTGACGTGAGAGCATGCATTTTCATTTCGGAAAATATCCAGACACAGCCTTTAACGGATTTCTGTTCCAGAGATCTCTGCGCCATAAGGCTAATACTGCATCAAGATCAACAGGACCAAAATGTGGTCCTCGCATCAGCTTACATGCCTGACAACGAGCCAGCTCCTCCAGATGAAACAGTGCGTCTGGTCCGCTTCTGTGAGAAGAACGGGCTCCAGCTGATCATCTCTACAGACTCCAACGCTCACCACCCACTGTGGGGCATGGATCAAGGTAACAACAGAGGTAACCAACTTGTTGAATTTCTTTTGTCTACAAACCTAGAAATAGTAAATACAGGTAACGAACCAACCTTTGTTGGTAGACGATGTAGCACAATAATCGACCTTACTCTTGCTACTAGTTCAGTGGCGAACCAGATATCAGGATGGCACGTTTCTAATGAGGCATCCTGCTCAGACCATCGCTGGATTCGCTACGACATCAAGGTAACAACCGAAACAAGGTCCCCTAAAAGGAAACCTAGGAAAACAGACAGGCATCGCTTTGCTAGCTTAATAGCTACAAGCATGAAGTCAATAAACACCGACGGAAGGCTTGATAGCATAGACTCGTTGGAAAAACAGGTAACAGTACTCAACCATACCATAACAAACTGCTACAACCTTTCTTGCCCACTAACGCCACCAACCCCACACAAAAGAGGTAAGAACCACTGGTGGGGTCCGGAGCTGGAGAACCTGCGCAGAGTGGTCAGGAAAAGGCTGAACAGAGCAATGAACACAAACGCGGACCAAGACTGGGACGATTATAAGGCAGCTAAAGCTAAGTATAAAAAACGCATTAGATACTGGAAAACAGCATCATGGAGAAATTTCAGTAACGAGATTACATCCAATATGCAAGCAAACAGGGTAAGGAAAATACTGGCTAAACAAGGTGACCACACTCTGGGGAACCTTCGCAGGCCAGATGGGTCAATGACGCTCACCACAGAGCAGAGAAACGACACACTTCTTCTTACTCACTTTCCGGGCAGTAGCTTCTTAGATGCAGTCGAATGGCCGGAACACAGTTACAAACCAACGGAAGCAGACTGGTTTGAGGCTCACAACATCGTTACATATGAGATGGTGCAGTGGGCCGTTGAGAGTTTCGCACCTTTCAAAACTGCAGGTACAGATGAAATCTTTCCAGCATTATTGCAATGGGGTGGTAAGTACCTCAACCGCATTCTCAGACAAATACTCGTGGCCTGCCTGGCTTATCGCTATACTCCACTTAAGTGGAGAGAGGTGAAGGTTGTCTTTATACCAAAACCAGGCAAAACTGATTACACAAACCCCAAATCCTTTAGACCAATAAGCCTCACTTCATTTCTATTGAAGACCTTAGAAAGGATTTGTGACAGGGTACTCAGGGACGGAGTATTACAAAACTTTCCTATACATAAACACCAACACGCCTACTGCTCAGGAAAAGGCACTGACTCAGCGCTACACCAGGTTGTAGGTAAGATTGAAACTGCATTACAATGTAAACAGGTCTGCCTGGGAGCCTTCATCGACATCGAGGGGGCCTTTGACAAAACCAACTACTCCAGCATTGAGGCTGCTCTAAGGAAGCACGGAGTATCCACGTTACTGTCACACTGGATAGTGAACATGCTACGCAACCGGGTTGTAAAGATAGCGGGAGACAATCGAGGCGCAGTTGTGGCCAAAGGATGTCCACAAGGAGGGGTTCTATGGAACCTGGTAATAAACGAACTCATAACTCTCCTAAACAGAAGGTACTTTTATACAGTTGGCTATGCAGATGACATCACAATACTCATGGTAGGTCCACGGGCTGATGTGGTCTGCGATACCATGCAAGCGGGACTGAAGGTTCTGGAAGGATGGTGCAGACAACATGACTTGTCTGTGAACCCCGCTAAAACAGAACTGGTAATGTTTACAAATAAAAGAAATGCAGGTCACCATAATCCACCCAAACTTTTTGGTACCACGTTAACACTGTCAAACGAGGTAAAGTATCTAGGCATAATACTAGACAGTAAATTAAACTGGAATAGCCATATCGAAAGTAAGATCAAAGCCGCAAGCATCACCTTATGGCAATGCCGTAAGATGGTGGGCAAGCGCTGGGGTCTTAGCCCTAAAATAATGAAATGGCTGTATTCAGTCGTCATAAGACCGATGGTAAGTTATGGAGCACTAGTTTGGTGGCCGAAGACGAATCAGACGACTTGTGCGAAAAAACTACAAAGCTTCCAGCGTTTGGCATGCTGTGCCATCACTGGCTGCATGAGGACAACACCAACAGCTGCCCTAGAAGTGATGCTAAACATCACTCCGCTGAGCTTGCATATCCAACAAGAAGCGGCGATGGCAGCGTTGAGACTGGAACAACTCCATCAAGTTAACTTCAACAAGGTAAAACACTTTGATGGCCTATTGAAGGTATGGGTAGAAACTCCACTTGTGAACGCAGCCTGCGACAGAATAAAACCTGTCTACATTTTTGATAAGAAATACAAAATCCATCTGGTAGAGCAGCAAAACCGCAGTGTCACACATAAGGCATTGGAAGTGTTCACCGATGGATCTAAAACAGGGTATGGTACAGGTACAGGTGTCTTCTCAGAAGATCTTAACATACACATATCCATGCCTCTAGGCACATACAACACCGTCTTTCAAGCAGAGTGCATGGGCATCCTGCTGGCGGCCAGAGCAATTACAGAAAGGAAGGTAACCAACTGTAATATAATTATACACTCGGACAGCAAATCAGTACTGCACGCCTTAGAAAGTGCAGTCACCACTGCGAGATTGATACACGAATGTCACACAGCCCTAAATATGGCAGGTACGACAAATAACATTACCCTTCACTGGATAAAGGGGCACAGCGGCGCGAGGGGCAACGACGCAGCAGATGAACTTGCTCGTTGGGGATCGAGCATGGCACCCATTGGACCGGAGCCAATCATCCCAATCCCACTGAGTTGGTTCAAAGGTAAGGTATGCGAACGCACACACTACCTACACGAGCAATATTGGAGCGCCCTGGAGGAGTGCAGACAGGCAAAGCTCGCACTACCCCGAGTTGATCCTCGTCTCTCCAAGGCCTTAATACAGCTGGAAAAACCTCGCTTGCGCCTAATCACGGGTGCATTAACGGGACACAGCAATTTTAACAGGCACCTTTTTAACCTAGGTATCACGGACAGTCCTCTATGCAGAGCATGCATGGAGGCAGAGGAGACAGCTGCCCATGTGCTGCTAGAATGCAGAGAGGTGGCAACTTACCGGGCAAAGTACCTGGGCAGCCCGGGTACCCTCCAGGACGTCCTGGGCAACCTTCGAGAGCTGGGAAACTTCCTGGAGGAGCTAGGATGGCTGGAGTGATCCATCTTTCAACCCTCCGACGCAAAACAGGCGCACAGTCGTCGAGTTGCGGAAAATGCCCGTACGACGAAGAAGAAGAAGAAGAACATATAAAATAACTTAAAATGATTTCCTAAAATTTGTCAAATAGCTTATTATTTATAATATGGTTCTATAATTAACCTGCGGCAAAATTCTTTTAATCTTAACGCTGTTATATCTTGTCTTGATAGTCTTTCAATAAAAATACATTTGTCACTTTTACACGTTTTTCGTGGTGCAATTTATTCTTACTACAATTTCTTAATGAGTCAATTATAACTAATGTTTTAGTTAGTTATCGGTTAACCAACAATAAATATCTCAAAAACAATGCTATTGAAGCGTTATTGATACCCCACAAATGCTTTAGCGCTAGCAGTATATGGCCCCAACTCCCTAGCCATGATCGCCTAAAATAATATTAAAACCGCACTAAGAGCGGGATAGTGCTATACGCAGTAAGAGCGCTATCTCTGTTTCAATGTTGTCTTAACCTTGCTTGCTATAAGCGATCATAGAAGGTTATTGTCTTAGAAAAATCTATCGCGATCGTCTTTAATTCGACAGCTATTGCGCCGTCAACACAGACTCTGCACTGACTTTCTTTTATAAAACAGAAATGGTTGTACTGCGATTGTCAAAATGAAAGTGACTGTGATAAATTTTGAGTTCCACAGTCGGACACGTTTCATTCTGTGAATTCTGCAACGAGTGATCCTACCCGCTCGTTTCTGATTTCTATTAGAATATACGCAACGTTCCAATTTATATGCGATTCATCGCTGGATTTTTAAGTTAAGGAGTTATTACCATGTTATTGCGTACCAGATTTTATTTTTTCTGCGTGTAACGGTTTCTTATATAGAATTTGTTTTTAATGATAACACTGAATTCAAGTGATTCAAAAATCTTTAAAATTGGGAACAGTAGAAAATAATTACTTATTCATTTGTATTCGTGTTCGAATTCAAGATTCATTTCTATTCATTCAAAAATGCGTCTCCTGATCGCATGCGGCCACTAGTCGTGGCCGTGGCCGCCTAGTGCGCGAGATCCCTTAGTGATATCTGACGATTAACGCGCGTTAATAAAACCATCTGAAATATTGGCTACATCTGCGAAGTTTGTTAAGTTATACGTGTAACTTACAATGCCACATACCAATTAACGCCAATTACGGTCAGCTATGGCATCTTGAAAGGGCAAGACAGGCGGTGAAATTACTGGGTACTGTGACTTGACATCTTATGTCACAAGTAACCAACGTATATTGGCGTCCTTTTAGGGGTTGTAGATTTTCAAGTGTTACAGACCATTTACCATCAGGTGGGCAGCCTACTTGTATGCCAACTTTTTGGTTACTAGCTTTAGCTTCGTTCGTGTTGTTTTTGTTTTCCCGTGGGAATTTTATATTTTCCAGTAGGAAAAATTATTTTGTAGCTCATGTTAATCAGGGATAATGTAGCATTATAACGGTGAATGACTTTTTGAAATCGGTCCAGTAGTTTTTGAGTATATTCGTTACATACATACATTCAAATCTTTCCTCCTTATAAAATAGTGTAGCTAAACAAAAATTCTCATTGTTCTTTTATATTTATAACATTTCGTTTATTCATTTTCTTTTCCTATTCCCTATAGATTAGCTATAACGGATACATAATTAAAACGAGTGAGCGCTCTTCAGATTCATTAGCGAGCATATTTTCGTTCGTTTGATCGTCGCGTATAATTATTGGCGAGGAATTTGAGTGACGGCGGGCTCGTGATGGCGCTGGTGCGTGGATCAATGGCGGTGGGAAGCGGCTCTCTCCGCGACAATGGCGCATTCATCTTCATTAACAGCGTCGGCAAGCCTCGCCGCGAAAAACATGGAAATTACATACCCTAAAGCAATTCTGCGAGTGGGGGCTTCTGAGGAAGAAAGCTGGTGGTGGGAAAGTTCCATATGGTCTTGTCGAGACCACCTGGTGCAAATCCGGGTACGGATCTCGGCTCCTTATGGCTTCTGAGAGTAGTAATGTTCTGTGCTTATGGGTGTCGAAATTTTATGTTCACTTTGGTTGATGATAGGACTTCTGAAATGTCTTTGCTAACAACCAACATCTTATCTCAGTTTGTCGTCGTAATAGCAATGTTGTCATCAATGTTTGATAGCAAAGGAAAAGGCGGGCGGAATAGGAAAATAGGTATATTTCCGAGTTATCAAAAGAACTACAAAAATAAAAAAGAATATAAATGTGAAACCAACCAATAAATGAGCAAAGAGTGATAATATAGATTTAAAGACGAAAAGAAAAAGACAAGACGAGTAAAGAGGTGTTCGTCACAAATGTTCATGACAAATTTTACCGGAGGGAGACTGTACGACTGTACTAAAGTGTCGCCTGCTTGGGTACCTCCGTCTCACTTATTTCTACCGCAAAGCAGCGGTGCTTGCATTGCTGTGTTCCGGTTTGAGGGGTAGGTAAGTACTTTACATCTTATGTCACAAGTTGGCAACGTAAGTACAGCTTTTGGGGGGCTGCGGATTTGCTGCGAATCTCACAAATAGGTACTATGACTATAGGTGTATAGGTGACTGTTACCACTTACCATCAGGTGGGCAGTATGCTTGTTTGCCAACTTTGTTGTATAAAAAAATGTTAACAGCATTACCACAAAGTAAATAGACTTAGGTACTTTGTGGCTTTATCAGAATCCAGTTGAAGCTCGCTTCCATCCTAGGTGACGTAACCGTCATTTACCAACAGATGCGATAAGGCTACCGTTTTAATACATTGAAACCGTCAAATAAATCAAATTATTCTTTAAGGCAAATGTAGGCCGTTGCATGTTTTAATTCTGACAATGACCCCGATTATGAAGACATGGGCTTTGGTTTCTAGTCCTCCTTATGCTGAGTTGGTGTGCTACATTTTTTTATAACGTTTAATTTAATAATCAAAAATCTCGTGTAAGAAATTTTATTAGGCATAGAGCATGAAAAAGTATAGTAGATATGTTTAAGCACAATTCTGACAAAATTGTGTAGAACGAGCGCTTATATACACTATTTATTGAATAAACAAATAAAGTAACGTGGTACAAAAGAAAAAAACTAAAGAAAAACAAAACATTTTAAACAAAAACAACTTAATTACAAAAGGCCATTCCCTTTCAGTCAAATATTTTTAAGGGCGCATTAAAACAAAAACATTCGTCGTGAGCTACTATCTTACATACCTCTAAGATTCATACTATGATATTTGAGAACATAAACAATACATAGGTAAATCTATTAATGTAAAAAAGTGTATAACTCTGATTGCTCGTGAAAATCATTTAATTTAAAAAAATTGCGGTGACCCTGAAGGATCCTGACATAAACTAAGAGATATTACGGAAAGGTTTTAAAATATTTTAATATTTATTTGATAAGTTTGTATATATTTGGGCACTTTAGGAGACGATTCTTGCTTGAAACAAGTAGGTACCTACTTGAAAAGTTGCTTGCAAGTTGCTTGAAATTCGTACTTTCATCCGCTCGACTAACGACTCTTGCATCTCTAGAGTCGCATCGCACTGAATGTATTCAGATAAACGACACCATGATGTACGAATTAAATTAACATCGCAGTATAGAGTGAACCAAATTATTCACGGTAAAGCGTAAACACAATCCGAGATCAATCCTTGCCTATTGCACATGACAATTATCACTCAGCTATTACGCTTTTTGTGCGCCGTCACGCGGCCGGCCGCTGCATCACGACCGCTTACATAGAATTTAATTTACCTTATACGGCACGTTGTCCGCGCGATTTACATTATGTGTCACATTCCGCGCAAGCCCGCCAAGGACTTGGTTTTTCTGGAGCCAACTGCGCCCAAGGTGCGCTCGCACCTGGCCGCCTACCGTCATCGCTTTAAATAACGTCCAAATAGCGAATAAAGCGAGATAGAGCTACATGCAACTGTAACGGCGTCTCTGTTTACAAGTCGTTGTGAGTGCGCGTAGTGACCCCTCGTCGTCACACGCGTCGAAGCGCGACAGTTCTTTATGACAAATGGACTATACATATTCAGCAGCTCAACCACTTGCGCCGAGCCCAACAGAGACAATGAAAATATGAGGCAATATATTAACGCTTCTTTGTTTATGCGTGGACGTAATATTATTGTGACTATTCGTCCGTGTAAGTGATATGCTAAACAGGAATCAGCAAAAAATTGAGCGGAACGTGATGGCCGTAAAGAATGAACAGCCTTTACACTTTCATGACTTGACACAACCGGTTGATTAGCCCAGCAGGATCCCAGACATAGCAAGTCAAGCGCCTTTCTTATCGGACCTTCTACTCACGACCCATCCGGACGGATATCAGGTTGAAGTTCGAGCCGCACCACATCGGATCATTGCCTGATATCTTCCAAACCCCCCTAATCAGCTTTATAATATTTTATGTTTTTGAAGTTGGTTTTTATATAAAAAATATTATATTCCCGGTCCTTGGCGTTAATTAAGATGAGAACAAACTTCGCCTGGCAATATTGTAAAGGAACTAGCAATCTTAAATCTTTTTCATGTAGAGCCTTTTACTGTGGTCTCAAAGTAGTAGATTTGTGAATTTACAAGAGTCGTTTATACTGCTCAGCAATTTGTTTGCTTGCCAGCTTGGTTATGTAAAAATTTCGTTCGTTATAGGCCCGTATTGACGGAGACAACGACTGAGAATTTCTTTATTTATTGCGAGTACGCCCGATATTGGCGCCGGGATCAGTGTCAAGAAGCGACGGGTTCGCTGACAGTTATTCGCGTAACGGCGAAGACGAAGACGGTTTTTGCGGCATATGCGCACATTATGCGCGCATTATGCGGCCGCGCGACAGATCCGCATCGCCGCACGCAGCGCCCACGCATCATCAATGAACTACCTGACACAGATAGCAGAGTTGAACCGGAGAAATTGAAAGCAAGTTTAACCTTATCTCGAAACGTAACTAAGCTAGACCCAAATGGCATTATTATTTAAAATTTTACTCCTTTGATCAATCTGGCAATTACTATTCTGCCTTTTGTCGAATTTAGGTATACCTGTGATAGTCGACATTATCAAAATAACCTTTATTCAAATATGACTTAATAAAAAACTGGTTTGATTTTTTTAGAGGAAAGGGATAAACTCAGGGGCATCAGCATGAAACTTATCAACTTTATCAGAAGTACCCACATTTACAATTATTTACGTCGATACCCTCCGAGCGGGTGCGCACAGGATTTTCTATGATCCTTCTGCCTGTCTACGTCAGACACAACTTGCGATCAAAATGCTACGCCAAAGAATAATTGGATTACCATACAATGTGGCAATGATGCCAGCATTTTGGGAATGTTGCCCACTGACAGCGGTGAGCGGTGCTTAGATAAAGTTGTTAGTTTTGTGATTAGTTTTGTTAAGATTAGTTTTTTAGGATAAGTATATTAGTGGTTGAAATGTTTGCTCATAGATTTCCCATACACATTAGTTTACATTGTAGTTATTTTTAAGTGATACCGATCAATCCCAAGCATTACCAATGCTTGGGATTGATTGATTGATTGTATAATCATTGACTTTGACACACCTGGGAATAAGACGAAACACCAATTAGCTAATCCATGGAAGATCCGAGAAACAATTATTTATAAATAAAGCTGATGAAGAAAACCGCGGTTTACCTTGGAGCAGTTTGGATCACACAGTCGCAGTTTTGTAGTGCTGCACCAAAATTTACCATAAACCGCAAGAAAAGCTAAGAAGCTCGCCTATCACAGCCTTATCCTTTCTGTATTTTGTGATTGATTACAGATATAAAGGAATCGTGCCAAGACCGCCTAGTGACTGCGCTCTCAAAACACTCTTAAAATGTAACGGAGACTTCAGAGCAGAAAACTAAAATGATGTTAGTTATGGAAGTTTGCGATCAGGAAGATTATTGTTTAAGTACCAGGGTCGCCCGCTTGGGTACCTCGGTCTTACCTATTTCTGCCGCAAAGCAGCAGTGCTTGCATTGCTGTGTTCCAGTTTGAAGGGTAAGATATGGCACTGAAATTACTGAGTACCGTGACTTTACATCTTAAGTCACAAGTTGGCAACGTACACTGTGGCCCTTGTGGGGGTTGCAGTTTTACTATGAATCTCACAGGAGCCACATGTATTATAGGTGACTGTTACCACTTACCACCAGGAGTTTGCTTGTTTGCCAACTTAGTAGCAATAAAAAAAAAGTAAAAACCTATCATGATTGACGGTCATTGCTAAAGACTATACCGGCTGTCTTATATGTCTTATATGTCTGTCAGCGATGACTGCCAAATTGAAATTGATTGAGATTGACGTGTATCTACCTACCTAATAAAAAACCAAACTCAATCATAGCGCGCAATCAATCACAAACGAACTTATACATTAGGAAAACCGTATCAATAACAACACACTATTAAGATCGGCTCTACATGGTGCAATTGTAATTATGCTAGGAAAAATAATTGTGCAATATGTTGTTCTCGGCAAAAAATGAGAGACGGCATTCGAGGAAATAGCTGCCGACGCAATTCCGGCCGTGTAAGGGCATCGTGTTGTCGCTCGCGTAACCTTATCTTACATCTGCGAGTGCTCGATACATGTTATACATGCATCATCAAATGTCCATAACGGACCTATTGCAATGCATAAAACCACTTTCCAACATCAAATTTGTAATTGAGTTATGGCCACCTTTTTTTTTTTTTTTTTTACGAGGGGAATGCGTGACGCACTGTACTCGCCGTTGGCTAGACGACGAGCGTGTGTGGGGCTCTCCCGGCAGAGTGCCAGACCTACCCACTAAACCCCCCGGTGTTCTTCCTGCCCTTATGGACGCGCGTGGTAGGGTCCACACTGCGACTACCACTACCAACGCGCCCGGGCTAGCCCGACCTAGCTGGTCGGGCTATCGCCAAGGGGGGATTGCCCGAGAACACCAGGGCAATCCCCAGACGGAGGGCCTTACGGAGGCGTACACGGGGCCAACCGTGCACGCAGGCCTCCACGGCAGGGTCATTAGACGGGCATTGCTTGCGCGAATGCCCGCCTTCGCCTGCCTGTCCGTCTGCGGCGGATGGGAGCGGCTTGAGGATCATTCTCCCGCTCCCTCTCCGCGGCCTCCTTCTGCGAGATGACGTCCTCGCAGAAGGAGGCGACAGCCCCCCATTCCGCCTCGCCGCGGAGCATGGCCACGACCATGCTCGGCAGCGAGAGGTCTCCGCCTCCCAGCGCAGCGTTGAGTTCGCTGCGCTGCACAGAGGGACACGCTCCATACAAGGGCGGTCATAAATAGTTAAAGTCCTGTTACTATCAATACATTGTATTATTTTAGTGACTTATAGTTGTAAAAGTGTTTTAGGAACATTAAAATGAAAGAAGTACATGTATTTACGGAATAAAAAACGTTTACTTCAGTAAAAAACAAATATAAACAATAACATACTTTTACCTAAATTTATCATGAACAAACACTTAAAAATTGGAATGTAAAACATATATTTTAAATAAAATAAGAGTCAAAACATTGATAACATTATTTAATTATAATAAAATAATAGAAATAAATAAATTAAAATTAATTAAATACAAAAAAAAAACAAAACAACTAACAAAATACAAATAAATTATTCTTATTCTAACAATATTAAACATGTAACAATTCTATTACACTTTGTGACAGAGTATTTTTCTTTTTAGGGGGAAGTTTCCGAAGACTTGTAATATAAGGATCTGAATGTAATAATAGTCGTTGTATTAAATCTTGATTGGTAACTTCACGTGACATTTTTCGAGTGTGACTTCGTCTATAAATTTTGATATACTTATTTGTCGCTTCAGCAGCTTCTTCGGAAAGTTCTCCTATATATAACAATGCATAACTTATAATATCTGATCCATGTACGAGCACCTTGTGGACAGAAGCAGGAAGACTATACCACGGATATTCCTCGACCAGGCTGTATGCTGTTTGTAATGCATAGTCTTTAAACTTGCATTCATTAATTTTATGTCCAAAAGATAACGTTTGTAATATTACACAACAACGATCTATGAGATCCTTATTCAAACCTGTAATTTCAGCAGATACAGCTGATTCCAAAAAAAACTTCCTGGCCGTGTTTCCGTCGTTAGACGTCCCGCTTCCACCACTACGCGGCTTGTCAACTATTAAACCTAATCGTTCCCCAAACTGGGACTGTACATATTGTTTTTTATTTGATAACAATTGTTTATCACTATCTAGCCTAACTTGCCATTTTTTTATGTCTAATCTATATCAAAGATGAATAAAATATTCGAAGAAACGTATCCAAGAATGTAGTGGTGATAATCCAAATTGGTATCTACTCTCTATTACAGGTTTTTGTAAACATTCGTCTATTTTATTCATCTCTTTAGGGGTAGCATTACATATATAACATCTACTTGTAGATGTTTCACTTAAAGCACTACAAATTTTACCATCTACCATTGAAAGCTGCAACTTATGAGAAACGACCAATTCACGATTGTCGATCTGAATAAAAGTAGGTTGCAAACTTTCAATTTTATCCTTAAAATAAGCTTCCTCTTGCAAAGACACTGCTGTGCTTTCTTTCAAAAATTGAAATCGAATAGGACGGCAGTACCTAGTGGAAGAGGGTCGAGGATTTTTCCATAAAATTTTACAATTATCTTCAGCTAATTTTACAATAATTTGAAGGGGTACATAAGATGTTACAAACAAACTACTATCTTCTAAAGTTGAATCTGAAAAAAATTGTTTGTATTCACTATGTCCAGTGCTGCCATCGAATCCCCATTTCCCAAGTAAAGAGATATTAGACAAACAATCATCAGGAATCTGATCTAAGACCTCTTTTTGAGATTCAAGGATTCGAGAAGCTGTGTGATCAAAAAGACTTTGTAATTCAACTTCAGCTGAAGACTCGGAAACAGTTATATTAGAAGGGTAACATCTCTGTTTCGCTTTAGTAATTTGTTGGTAACATGGTAATACATTAGGAGAAATCTTACTATTAACAAAGTTTTTAATTAATAAATACTGATGTTTTGTCAACTGAGCATCAGTCACAAGTGACAAGACATCATCAGTGCTAACTCTAGATATACACGAATCGAATGAACAGTCTGAAACATCAAGCAATGCACTCACAGTAGAATCATCAGACTTTGACAAATCAGCTACTCTCCGACGTTTAGTCCTTTTACTACATTGCGTAAAAGGTTTTCGAGGACGACCACGTGAATGACACGGCGACGTTTCAGACGGAGTACATTGCTTATTGTTTTTCACAAGTTGAATTTTTTCAATAACATTAAACCAATCGGAATTCTTATATAAAAGCTTGGTTTTATCCCTATTACATTTTTTCCAGAATCGAGCAATAGCTTTACATAAATTATTAACAATTTTCTCTAAATAATGAATATCAATGTTCTCAGCATCGTCGTTCAGAGTAGTCAACAAACTTTGTAGGACTTGACGACACTTTTCCGAGTCATTATCGGTATTGACAGTTAGCCATATTTCAAGAATATGCATTCTTGAAAACGAGCATATATATAAATTACCTAAAACAAAAAAAAAACGGTTAAAATTCAGTCACAAAACCTACACAAAGCACTAAGACTAAATAAACTAATTTCGTAGCAAATGCTACGAGATAATCTGGCAACCGTAGCACCCTTGTCATCGCCAAAAGGGCAGATAAGGGCAGCCAAGTTTTAATTTTCCTAAGATAAGAAAGTCTAAAGATTATGGTGCAATATACCTCCATAGTCGGAGCGAGTGGGAACATATTTAAAAGTTTATTCAAACTTTGAATATTAAAATATAATACTCCAAGAAAAGTCGCCTCGTAGCAATGACATACTAAAGAAAATATATACTAAGATACAATTAAAATAAAAATATTAATTATTACATACCCTGTTCTTGGATATCCATTTCAGAAAAAACTCACACAGCACTCACAGGTCCCGCAATGACAACAAATGACGTCACGCTTTTTAATGACTCACTGATAACAGTATTTACGATTGGCGATGCGCTCTCTTTGAATGCACAATAGATAATGAAGGCGCACTCTAATTACTGACCTATTTATAGTTTCAGAAGGTACCGCAACTATCCAATGTAACGACAAGGAATAAAATGTAAAACAAGAAAGCAGGTTTTTAAGATTTATGACCTATGGATGTCCCACAGTGCGCTGGCGTCGCCAGGCCGGGCACACCAACAGAGTGTGCTCGGCAGTATCGTCGGGAGTGTCGCAGTGATGACACTGCGGCGTTTCCTCCCGACGCGCGACCCGATGCAGGTAGTGACCGAAACAACCATGTCCGGTCAATACCTGCACCATGCGGAACGAGAGACTGCCCTGCCGGCGCCCTACCCACTCCTCCAACACCGGACGTATCGCTTCGATCGTCCGGTGGCCGGCAGCTGGGAAGGCAAGTGCCTCACCCCATTGACGCAGAGCCTCCCTCTGCGCTTGGGTACGAACCCGCTCCAATTCCTCGGTAGCGGATCGTCCCCCCCGTTCTCTAACGGCAACCCGATGTCGATACATCTCTGTATGTACGCGTGCATCGACATCCCACGGCGTTTGGCCCGCAAGAACGCAGGCTGCGCCGTGGCTGACCGTGCGATAAGCTCGCACGGCCCGGGTTGCTATGACCCTCTGCGGCCGTCGCAAGAGGGCCACCGTTCGGGGGGAGAGGCACTCCGCCCATACCGGAGCTCCGTAGAGTGCCATCGACCTTATCACCCCGTGATACAGTCGACGGCACGCCGATCCTGGCCCTCCTACATTAGGGAGGACCCGTCCGAGTGCGGCTGCGGCGGCACATAGCCGTGGAGTGAGGAGCTTGAAGTGCTCCTCAAAGCTCCATCGGGGATCCAAAACCAGGCCGAGGTACTTAAGGTGTGCCTCGACCGGTATGCGGACCCCCTCCACTCGAACTCGGAGCCCCGGTGGGATCCTGCGACGAGAGGCGTGGAACATCATGGCCCTCGTTTTATCGAGGGCGACGTCCAGGCCTAGGAGGCGGATGCGTCGAACGACAAGTGAAGCGCCGACCAACGCAAGGTGGGCCGCCTCCTCCCCCGTTTTTGCTCTCGCCGCGACAAGCGTGTCGTCGGCGAAGCAGACGACCTCCATTCGTGGAAGGAGGTCGCCTCGCAGGACCCAGTTGTACCCCAGGTTCCATAGTAGAGGACCTAGTACGGAACCCTGGGGCACACCTGCCGCCATTTCCCACGTATGGACGCACCCGTCCGGCCCCTCGTAGAGGATGGACCTGCCTTGCAGATAGTCCTCCACGAGGGCGCGAAGGTACGGAGGCACCCGGTGGAAGCGAAGTGCCTCCTTTATGCACTCGTGGGGCAGGCTGTTGAAGGCGTTGCGGATGTCAAGAGACACCGCAACAACAGTCTCCCCACGAGCTGTGGCCTCCTCAGTCCACCCCTTGAGGAGAGCCACCGCGTCCACCGTAGACCGGCCGGTGCGGAAGCCGAACTGGTTGACTGCCAAGTCCGGCCCCCGGTCCTCTAGATGCTCGACGATCCGGGAAGCGAGAATCTTCTCGAAAAACTTCCCGGCTTCGTCGAGCAGCACCACCGGCCGATACCCAGTCGGGGAATCCGCGGGGCGGCTCTCCTTTCTCAGCAGGCAGAGCCTGCCCGCTTTCCACCGACTGGGGAAGCGGCCCGAGACGATGCACAAGTCAAGCACCGCCCGGAACCGCTCCTCGAGGTGTCCTAGGGCGAGGGCCAGAACCCTGCCAGGAACACCGTCCGGTCCCGGCGCCTTGTTTTTGCGCCGGAACCGGTCCCTCACCGTGTCGAATTCCACGTTCAACACGGGAGGGATCGCGGCAGCCACCTCCATCGGAGGAGTACCCGGGGGGACCATTCTGGGGGGCTGGAATGGACCAGGATCGGGGAATAGAGTCCCCAGTACCCGGTCTAGCAGCCCCCTGTCCATAGCGGAGGTAGGGGGAGTGGAAGCTTTAAATTTCCCCCTCACCACCCGGTACGGACGCCCCCACGGATCGTCGTCCAGGAGTCGTATAAACGACTCCCAGGACTCCTCCTTGGCCCTACAGATTTGATTCCGCAGGGCCTTCTTGGCTGCCGCATACACCCGACGAAGCTCAGCTTCCTCGTCGGGTGTAGTTCTGCCGCGCCTACGAGGCGCACGTAGGCGCGCCTGGCCCTCATGCTGGTGGTACGCAAGTCCGCAATCTCTTGCGTCCACCAGTACACCTGGCCCCTTTCGGGGCAGGCCTGCGCCCTTGGCATGGCGGCTTGGCAGACGACCTTCATGTCGTCTGCGAAGAGATCCGCCATGCCGTCGACATCCCCGGCGAGGTGGGGTGGTACTTCTGCCCACGCCCGCACCATCGCCGCCTCCTCCGCCACGTCCGGGCGGAGCTTGGTGAGCGCCCATCGCGGGAAAGCGCTCACCGCAGAGCCCCTGCGGTTCGGGGCCCCTCGGGATGCCGTGGAGACCTCGTATCGGACATACAGGTGGTCCGATAGAGTCTCCACATCATCTTTCACTCGCCAGTCGTTGATTCGACGAGCGAGGGAGGGAGTAGCGAAGGTCACGTCCACCACAGACGTGCCTTGCACTCGGACGCAGGTAGGGGTGAAGCCCCTATTCAAAATCTGGAGCCCCAGGGACAGAACCCAGGACTCCAGATCTCCACCCCTCGTATTGGTGCGGGAGGACCCCCACGCGGTAGACCACGCGTTGAAGTCCCCCGCAACTAGCACCGGCAATGGGGTCGCTCTTCGAACGACCCCCTCTAGCGCAGCCAGGAAGACTGTGAAGTCCGCCCGGCTGCGATTGGGGGAGAAGTAGGTCGACACGACCAATATTCCCCCCATATGGCGGCCACGTAGCCAGTACCCCTCTCTCTTAAAATGAGAGAGGGGGCTGTGCCACGCGCCACCCGCATTACGGCGGCGGAACCATCCGCCGCCACTAACCAGTTAGGCGACTGCGGCGGAACGTAATATGGTTCCGACACAATCGCCAAACCCACACCCCACTGCGCCGCGGTTTGACACAAGAGGTCCTGTGCCGCGGCACAGTGGTTAATATTTGCCTGGAGGAGCTTTATGGGACCACTAAACATTGATGGTTTCCATGGGCTCCTCCTGGGCCGCAGCTGCGGCCGGTGCTTCCTGTGGTGCCAGGGGTGCCGGTGGTACCGGGGTTCTCGGGGCCATGTCCAGTTTTATTGGGGCCAAACGGCCCCTGACCGGCGGGGGGTTACAATTAATCCCCCCCATGCGATGACACGCCGGCTTCTTAGCGTCTGCACAGACGGCGCAGTTTAACGCCGCTGCGCAGTCCACCGCTTTGTGGCCCTCAGACCCGCAACGGAAACATAGTCCACTGCGATCTTTGGCGGAGGGGCACCGCTGGATTAGATGGCCCATGCCCATACATCTGAAGCACCTCATGGGCTTCTGCTCCAGAATTTGGATGGTGGCAGAACTCCATCCAACCTCTATGCGCCCGGCGTCCGCCAGGCGTCTCGCCGCTTCGACGGGGACGGAGGCGAAGGCCGCCCCGACACCCCGAATACCCGTGTGCACTCGGCCCACCTTGATATGGTGGGCCGGGCACGAACCAGCCCGCGCCAGGATCTGCCCCAGCTCTTCGGCGTTTACCGAGTCGTCTAAACCGACGACCCGGATATCCGCCGTTTTCACAGGACGCGTCACCTTCGCCGCGTCCCCTAGGGCTTCTCCCAGCTTCTCCGCCAGCGAATCGGCCTGAGACGGAGATGTCTCCTTTGGGAGCTCGATTATTCGAGCTCCGGTAATCCCCGTCCGAAATTTGGCAGGCCCTATGCCTAGGGCGCTGAGGCTGACCGAGGATTTGGCCTTGGCTAAGGCCTCCCCGTAGGTGAGGCCTTTCGCCACTGCCTCTGGCTTGAGGGCTAACACCACCGCAAGAGATCGCGGCGCCTTAGGCAGCTTCGGCGCCTTCTGTGCCATGGCGTTCTCATGGTTTCCGGGGGCTCCGGACTTCTTGGGCGGCACCCCGTCTGTGGTCGGCTTCTTGCGGCTACACCGCACAACCACGGACCACGGATTTTCGGCCGGTACTGCAGCCTCTGATAGAGAGGGAGCCGCCGCCGATGTAGAGGGGGCTGCTGCTGATGTAGAGGGCTTAGCCCTCATTTTCACCACCCTTGCCTCTTTCGGCATATTTGCCGGCGGGGCAAGAGTAGTGTTGCCAGACGCTGTCCCTTGCGGTTGAAGCCGCAGCTGCGGCTGTGGCTGTGGCTGTGACCGACTCGCACTGTCTGCCGCTAAAGGTGGCCTTCTAACCTGGGCCGGCATGAGCCGCCCATCTACCTCAAGGCCCTCGAGGCGGGCCGTGAGTTATGGCCACCTAGCAGTTTGCCAATATACACCGTATAGTACTTGAGGATATGCATTAACTTTGGCCTGTTACTAAAACCATTAAGATGAACAATTAATGTCACAATGAAGCCAACTCTGGAATCTCGAAATAAAATGTACTGTGCCACATATTTCGGTCCAGTAGGTCTTGAACTTTTTACTGCGGACCCACCATACCACTCAGCTGTATTTTTTTCGCGATTATAGTATTGGTCTCATAGTGGAAAGTACTCAGTTTGATGGTCTGAATAATAGGCCCAAGTTAATGCATATCCTCAGGAACACGGCGTTAAACTCTCGAGAGATTTTTGTCAGTTTGCGACAAAACATCTAAATGGAGTAGTTAGCGCCCGCTAGGAAAGGGTTTTTCAAAATTCCCACAGTGAGCTGAGAAATCCCCATTTAAAAAAAAGAAAAGTATAGCGTTGAGCTGTATTAGACTTGTGAACCAATGTCGTAGCTGCTTTGACGTGCAAAAGTGATTGATACAACCTATTTGAATAAATGATATTGAATTTGAATTGAAGCGAAACGTATTTCGTGGGCACAGCTATAGTACGTATTAAAAAAACTACTTACTAAAAATATGATATAGAAACCTCAATATGATTTTTAAAGACCTATCCATAGATAACCCACACGGGTTTGATGAAAAAAAAAATGAGTTTCAGTTCTATGTATGGGGAACCCCCAAAATTTATTGCTCTTTTCTATTTTTGTGTGAAAATCTTAATGCGGTTCACAGAATACATCTACTTACCAAGTTTCAACAGTGTAGTTCTTATAGTTTCGGAGAAAAGTGGTTGTGACATACGGACGGACAGACAGACAGACATGACGAATCTATAAGGGTTCCGTTTTTTGCCATTTGGCTACGGAACCCTAAAAATGGCTCTATGTGCGTTAGCGTCTAGTGAGTTCTACACAAACATTGATTTACCAAACGTAGATAACGCATGAACGATCGAAAAGTAGGCCGGTGAAGAACTGCTCAATCGCGACTCGTGCAGTTCCTTTCCATAGTGAGTGATTAGCTGTCGGCACGTAAACATGCCGAAGTGCGCATTCAAAAGTTGTGGTAACAATAGCCAGAAACGACAGAAAAAAGACGGGATTTCATATTTTGCGTGAGTAAACTCTTTACACATCTTATCATGTATTCAAATATTCGATTTATACGTAAAAACTAATCAAAAACAATTATTTTAATCATAAACATGTCGCTTCGCGTCAGTGTCAGTACATCACAATCGTCTCGCTCGCACGGGCGTCGTATCACGATGTGTTATCTCATTCATGCGTTGGAGCGACAACGCGATAAGCAATTTCAAGCATTATGTTTGGGAGTATAAAGTTGATATTTTCTTGTAGCAATTACCAAAACGTCGTTTGATCTGTGGCTAGGTTTGAAATGATGTAACTTCCCACGGTTGTACTTAAAATAGTTGCCGTAATAATGCGGAATAAGGTTGAATTCGATAAATACGCTACTTTCTTTATGGTAATTTTTATTCGGGCGTGCATATTCAAGTATATATCAGCGAGTACAAATGTATAGTCGATTAGGTGACAGATTTCAAGCGCGTTTTTGTATGAAGCGCTCTAACTACGTTTGGTAGTAAATCAATGTACACAAAGTTCAAGCTGACATTTCATATTTTGTCACTTTGTTCCCTATTCGTGTACATCGTGTACCTACCAGTCTGCTGCGGTCCACTAGTAGGTATAGCCACAAACAGATTTCGAAGTGGGTTCGCCTCGCCCGCCCTGCGGCATTACGATTCGATCCGCCCGCCCGCGAGCCCCCTCACCGAGCCACCAGATAAGCAAATACCATAATTTCCCCAGCGGATCTTATTTACTAGCAAACAGGCACGCTTGAACAAGCCAAAAATAAGGGGTGAAGCTTGGATATATTAATAAAACTTGAGAATTAACTCGGTAAACAATTTGTACTTCGCAATAAACTTTTAACCCTAATACGCTTTTAGTAAACATTTAAACGTGATTATCAAACCATGTGTTTGTAAATTGTATATTTGTGAGTTTGCGTTTCATTTGTTAATTTGCTTATTCTTTAGGATAATGATATCTAAATTGAATGTGAATGGGTAATTAGTAACATTGAGTAAAGTCTGAGCTACTCGACTAGCTTAACAACGTAACGAGATCAAAGTAGCTTAAGTCCTCAATGAACACAACATCGAAAACGCAGGTTCGAGTCCTGCTGGAGGGGAATTTTACTTATATTAATTTATTTATTTATCAATGTAAGATTGTAGTTATGTATGAGCAAATATTGATAATTTTTTTTAGTTTCTTTTCTCAATTATCTTTCCATGAAAATTGCCACCTTTTGATGTTCCAGTTTAAAATGCAAGTGCGATTTAAAGACTTTTTGCTTAATCTGAAGTTTTCTTTATTATTGTTTAAAAACATTTTATACTTTACTTTTTACTAAAAAGAAATCAGTTTCGTTTTGTTTCTTATTGCTGTTCAGTTTCTTTATTTTCAACCGTTGAGGATTATGCTACCCAGCTGAGGTGTACATAACACTATTATTATAAAGAGGAAAGATTTGTATGTATGTATCTAATGCGAATAAACTCAAAAACTACTGGACCGACTTCAAAAATTCTTTCACCATTAGAATGCTACATTATACATTAGGCTAGAAAATTATTTTTTCATACAGGAAAATATAAAAATTATAAAAAACAAACATAGAACCCTGTTTATTAAAGTGATGGAACAAGACAAAAATTTAGCAAAAGTTCGAAACTCCATTTCAAACTAGCTTTTTTTTGCGGTGTTTAACACAAAATGAGATTATTGAAGCAAAATGCAGCCCCTTAAACCTGTAAGGTACAAAATAAGCTCTCTGCCGTAAAATTGGAGGCAACAATAAGCGGGGTTAATATTACGATGATGGAGTGGGCGCCGCCCCCGCCCCCGCCCGCCCATTCAATGCTCAGTCATCGAACGCAACGAGCCTAAATGAGAGTTCTATCAATTTTTCTCATTCCCCCGTTATGATGTTTACTCTTGTTTTTACTGTTTTTATCACTGGTTAATGCTGTTTTTTTATTTACCACATATCTACTGCGCCAAGAAGTGAAAGTGAGAGTGAAACTTTTTTTTACTTTGCCTCAAATTTTTTCGTCCATCTATCGCATGTCGCATTACACAAAAACATGAGATCCTTAATTTCACTACTTCATATAGGTCAGGATAAGTCTATGCAATAGATTTTCGACTTTAAATCTGTGTGCATGGCAGTAGTTCGATACTGGTGTAGAACGTTATGTTTTCATTAACTTGTTTTTATTATTTTTTTGTTTATTATATTAATTAGTTTTTATTTTTTACTTTTTTATTAATTAGTTTTATTTATTTAAAATTTTGATTCCAGATGGAAAAGATTTAAGTTAAGATTAAACTTGCAATTTTCATACTCGCAATCGAATAATTATATTAATCCGAAAAAAAATTCACTTGTATCGTGGTTTTATAAAGCTACACCATATTTTTTAAATTATTTACGACAAGGAAACTCTGGCATTCACTCACCTGATAGTAAGTGACGATATCGCCGAAGATGGAAGCGAGAAGCTCAGCTGGATTCCTCGACGATCGAGGAACTGGCTATACAGGTTGAGTTTTTCAATCGCGACTGGATGGCCAAATCCGAAACTATTATAGATATCGAAAAATACTCCAGGTGATCTCGGGACCGAGTTTGATAAAAACCAAGACTGCATCATTAGATTTTTTGATAAATTTGTTTACATAGCCTCTGACTTTTAAAAAAACATCCAAATCAACCAACAGTGTCGCTTATAATTAAAATTTGTCGCTTAAAATTTTGGGAAGTAATTACATATTGCAAACTAAAGGAATGGGCCCATTTTGATAAAGACGTGACCTGTATAAGACCTTTCTCGGAACCGGAGCAGTACAATATTGTTCACAATATTATAGCGACTTTTCTTACCCAGTTAAGAACATATATACCGAAGTGGGAGTGAGGCCCGTCTACCTCAGTGGGAGCAATGGGAGTGGGATGTGGGCCTCACCTCGCTAATTGAGGCATACTCACTAAAAATCCTGTCGGATTCCGTCAGGCGTCAAATCCCATTTGCGAGTTGCGACACACAAAATACTACTTTTCGCAATCGCTTTTTGTGTCGAGAGCAGTTCGAAGTCGTGTCATCAACCAAAATGAGCAGAAAAATGTGTGTCCCTTTGGAGACCAGGTGTTTCCTTGGAATGTCAAGCTTTAAGTACTTTAGTTGTGATTGTTAGCAGATAAATGCGATGTAATGAGATGTAAATTAGAAGCAATGCTCATGCCTGGAGGTCGCTCGCCGCGCGCCGCCGTTGCCAATTATGACATGGTCGCCCGACCGAACCAGTCTAACTACATCAATCAGTATTACTTGCCATCGGAAATGCCAACCAAACTCTGTTCATCCTACCTTCTTTTTATTACGTACACAACGGGGAAGCTCTTGGCCTTCATCTTACGTGATGGTAGGTAACGATAAGGCCGAAGGTGGAAGGGGGTTCACCTAAATGCCTTAACAACCAAGGAACTGGTTATAACTTTTTAATTAACTTTTTAAAACTATCGTGAGACTAGTTTCAGGTCCCCGATGGACCTGAATCTAGATTCTTCTAGTCTCGGACTGAAACTAGTCGGACAATAACCGACATATTTTGTGAATGAAGCCGTCTAGATATCTTTAACTTTTTAATTGTCGTCTGTAACATTTATGGCGACAATCAAACAAAAATTAAATTATAATACGGTAGTAACTAGCCAAGCGGGCACAGAAGCTCTACCATCATACAAACCAAGCAGAAAAACTTCTACCCCCATAGGGAATGGAACCCCGCACCTCTAAATAAAAACCACTATACATCTCCGAGGCGGTTGAATGATACAAAATTAGTTTTTGGGATGGTAATCGTTTGTTGGCTGGAAACCGGGCGTTTAAAAGATCCAGATCATTTTATGCATCCGCTATCCCTGAAGTCTGAATGTATTGTATTTTATAATAAGAATAAGCTAGTATAATCAGCTTACAATTTTATTTGTCATCATCTCTAAGACCAACGCATAATTTATTTAGATAAGAAACATGAAGTGGACTAAATTGGAACCTTGGGGACTCCACAGGATTCTACGGTTGTGAGACTACTTTGTGTCTGGTCTAATTTTACTAAATTTTGTCTATTTTCAAGGCATAACTTATTGTATATCTTCAATGCAGAATGACAAATTCCAGTCGCAAAGCTTTAATAAATCAAGGTAAGTCATAAAAACTCATGACTGATCGTGTCAAATTATTTTTTTAAGTCAATAAAAACACCTAGAGTTCTCTGTTTTCTAGCAAT
Organism: Schoenobius gigantellus; assembly: GCA_963935595.1. NCBI lineage: Eukaryota > Metazoa > Arthropoda > Insecta > Lepidoptera > Crambidae > Schoenobius > Schoenobius gigantellus. The sequence continues at coordinate 538,527 of OZ012549.1, read as the reverse complement.
ACTTATTTTAAATTAATACTTAATAATATAGCGGTTGCTAGAAGTAAGATTACATGTACATCAAAAACCATACTGTTTGTCATAAAGAGAATTTATTTATTTATTTATTCGCACAGTTAATTGTTAAGTACTTTTAAAAGACCTTTGAGGTTATCAGTAACGCCGATATTGCCCTGTAGTGACCCGGGCGTAATTTTTCCTGTTTTAAAATGGTAGTAGGTAGTAAATGAAAAACTAGAACCTTTGCTTATCACAATGAGAATGATACAAATACCTCTATTTCTAATGAAAGTTTATCATGAAATACTTCGTAAAAAACATGGCGAATGTATTTTATATTCATGTTTAATGACTAAAAAACGTCAATTAATATATTCAATAAATTATTATGAATTATTAATATTTCGGTGACAACATGAAGCGAGTCTAGCTTGCGACAATCGCCTGGCAGCCTCACGCGGCGCCGCATGTCAGTGGGGTCGACCCTTCCGATACTACAAATATTTATGGCCGTTTTTATACGTGTTTTTATCATGATCCGGGGATAAGCGCGCAAGCATTGTCATCTCGCCCCTGATATTGCATTAATGGCATATAATTAAGCATGTCACTAGTTTTATTAATTTTGATAGTTAGTAGGCTTTTTCGACTTGTTAACACAAAAATGATTTGAAGTGCTCCACTTCAGCTCCACTTGTTGTTAGCGTCATCATCATCATCATTTTAAAATATGGGCTATCGATTGTTTATGGCGACAAACTTAGGTAAGACTGTGGTAGCTAGCCAGGTGGGTTCAAAAGACCTACCACCGCCTCTGTAGTTTAGTAGTCTGATCGGAAGGTCCGGGGCTTGATTAACTATGGGGGTTGAAATTTTTCTGCTCGGTAGGGCTTCTGATCTCGCCTGGATAGCTACCACCGTCCTACTTAAGTTTGCCGCTACAATTATAATGTTATCCGACATTTAGAGGTAAGTTGTTGAGGAGTCCAGGGTCCAGGTAAAACTCGCTTCCACCTTCGGCTTTATCATCGCTTACCATCAGGTGAGATGAAGGTCGAAGGTTTCCCTGTTGAATGTAAAAAAACAACCAAACCAAGCAGAAAGACTTCTGCCCCCATGAGGAATTGAACGCCGCGCCTCCAAATCAATAACGGCTGGTCTCAACCACTAGACTACGGTGGTACCATATCCAGTATGGTACAGGATGAATGTCCATGGTTCAAGGAACATCGGTACTTCACGCAAGCACTTGCATCAAGAAATCTTAAGTCCCGTATTAGGCAGTGGTACCTATTGATGCCCTTCGTTAATGCTGGTAACTGAACTCACCTAACTAGTAAGAGAAGATATTTATTTCGCTGTTCAGTAACTAGTTGTGAGAGAAGAATTATTTTTTCACTTTTGGATCCAGTTGACAGTGACGCACGGTGCTCTTAGGCATCAGCGAAATCAATAAGTCACCGAGCACTTAGACCAGGTATATCTAGCTCCAGCACCATCAGTCAGTGCCGGCTGTCACAATGGATCCGTCAGCGGCGGCACCCGCAAATCGGGCGCTTCCGGCTGCTGATACTTTAATTAAACGCGCATAAATTACGGGGCGGTCGTAAATCTCTCGGTGGCGGGGAGTGGGGGGTGGAGGGAGGGGGAGGAGGGCGGTAATCGCCGCTCTGCTCAATGGACATGACGGACGGGCGCGCTTCAAACGCGCGTCGCCGCATTCTAGCGCGCGCTGCAGCCGTGTTTGGCGCATCGGCGCAATGCCGGGCGGCTGATTGATGCGCCCGCGCCGCTGACGCACACAGATTTGTCGCTTACGACAATTTTTAGTATACGCATAGTCCGATCAAACAAAGTAGTTACAGGAGTCCCGGTCAACACGGCTTTCAGACACAAATAGCTACGCAGAATGTTTAAGATGGGTGGGAACGACCTTCAGTAATGAAGAATGCGATTGAAATAATGACTTGTCATCTGTATGCTGAAAATGTGCTAGTGATTCCAAAATTCTGTTATCGTAATGAACTGAGGTCGTTAGCAAACTCTCAGCGTTACAGGAATTCCAAGAGCTTTGAAGGTGTCTGGTGTTTATCCAAATATTGAGGCAAGTGATTCATTCATCCGAACGAACAGTGTAAATATCACATGAATGAATCACTTGCATCACTCCTACTGCTAGAAGGACACATGACACTGAAAGGATATTATTGTGTAAGAAAAATCTATCAAGATCGCCTTGAAATTACTAGTCACTGCGGCCTCAATATAAGACTCTGTGTCGAGTAGTAATGGATGAACTTTAACTGTCAAACTTGAAAGCGATGGCGATAGATTTTTGTTACAATTATTCACAGATAAACGCTTTAACTTTTATGCTTATACATGTATATAGATCTGTAGACAGATACTCGTATAGCAAGCAATCCTTTAGAAAAAGACAAATACCGATTTGTCTTGTTGAACTACTGTTTAGGAAATTCAAGATAATTGTCAAGACCTGTGGAGACGGCGCATATACATTTCGATATCACACATTAAATAGCAGTGCTTAAATATATTGATCAGTTTAAGAACACAAGAAAATAAGAAGCATGATGTCCTATTTTTTTAACCGACTTCAAAAAAGGAGGAGGTTCTCAATTCGATGCGTATGTTGTTTTTTGTGTGTATGTTACGCGATTACGCCGCCAGTTGTGGACCGATTTTCAAAATTCTTTTTGTATTCGATAGAGTATACTCCAAGGGTGATCCCATGGTCACCCAAGTCAGGATCTGATGATGGGATCCCATTAAAATCGAGGAAAACCCTTAAATTTTAAGGTGTTTTCAACGTGTTTTGTGTGTATGTTACGCGATTACTCCGCCAATTGTGGACCGATTTTCAAAATTGTTTTTGTATTCGATAGAGTATACTCCTAGGGTGGTCACAAGGACTTCAATATAGAAGTGTGATGTTGTCTGTACCTTTCCGTATATTATTTTTAACTTTTCAGTGTTTTTGAAGACGGTTTTTATTTTTTGTAAAATATTTTTATAGACATTTTTCGAATTCTGCTTCTCACACAGATTACAACTTGTGTGTATAATACAAGGTAGTATGCATTTTGTGACGTGTCCGGCTGGTAGCAGGCAGTTCTTCGTTTGTTTATAAACCTCAGACTAAGAGCATTCAGAGTAAATGACAGGCTAAATGATCTAAGACCTCAGAAGAGGAAAATAAGGGGAAGACAAACAGAGGTACTAGGCTGTTTAATCTTAGAAGGCAAATATTAAAGTTAAGTTAAAAAACGGAAACGAAATTATGCTGTCACACGCACAATTACTTGAAAGGGAAAAACCTGTTGAACTTAAAAAGGATCCCAAAGAAAGAAAGAAAGTCAAGGAAAATCCTATAAACAAAATGACAAGAACATAGAGGACTGAATGTGATTACAACAAAGATAACGCGTATCGCCAATTAATGACCGCTGCATAACACTTCGCTATTAGGCTCGTTGAGTGTGATTTAAAATGTCGTATTGTACACCGTGTGACGGCGTACGTTCTGGACCATCTCCAGCCAAAAGGTAGACGCCGAGCAAAGCATGTCCGTGCAACATGTTTATAAATACGGAGGGCTCTCGATGCTCCTGTTGGCGCGGGCGCGGGCGGCATTATTTCATTGTGCTTAGCTTTATTTATTACGCCGCTATTTGCGACCGAACGCTGATGTATCGGCCTCGTAACGCTCCGCAATTAAAATTAAACACAATGTGATATATTTACATACCGATGTGTTTCACGGGAGCGGGCCGCCGCCGCCGCCGAGGCCCCCGTGCCGCGGGCTCCGGCCGCCGCTAGACGTCATTTAATTTAGAATTCTAGTCGCGAAACGCAATTTTTTCGGGGCAACGAACCCTATTCTCGTCGGGACAGATTTATAGACCGCAGATTGGCGGTGATCACTGGTAATTTATTCCGTTCGAGGAACTGCAGATCCGACGGTTCCTCGTATCTCGGTCGTACGGGGAACGAGCTGTCTTCGCGACTTCGCCATAATGGCCGATCGCTAGAATCGGTCTAGGCGCGAGAGGGTAGCAATCTATATGCCACGATTGGCAAACGACAGATAGGGCGACAGCGTCGATTCTAGGAAGATCAGAGAGGTAACTCGAATCACTAATGAGTTCCCACACTCCGCGAAGACAATGCGTTTAGCTTTTTTAGCAAGTTATCGCGAATCCTCGCCGCTGCACGCTGGCGCGCGGCCAGCGCCCGCCGCCGCTCGAATATTCACTATTTCAATTAGAAATTTGCCAATCGGCCGCGCGACGTTAATTGAGAGCGTTCGTCGCATGCCATTTTCGCAATTCCACGGCGCACTCGTCACAGGCAGGTTCACTGCGTTAACTCGTTTGTTGTCTGATTCGTAATGAAAAGAACATGATGGGGCGTGGAGATGAATGGAATTGCGGAGGGGCGCGGGATATCAAAGCGGGAGTGCGGCGCACCGTCGCCGCGAAAAAACTAATAAAAGGCGATATTACAAGCGCAAATATATCGTCGGATAGCCGAGACGAGACCCGCGCCCTCGCTCGCGCCGCCGCCGCCCGCCCGTCGACTTCGTCAGTCAATTTCTCGGCGCGGGCCACGGACGGGTGCCACGGGCGAGCGGACAGAGGGGTGCCGGCCACTCAATATAATTCCTCCGGCTGCACCGGCTCGAATTAAAAATCAAATAATGTTGTGTATAGCGAATTAGAGCGGGCACCCGCCTCTGTTTGTTTTGTTCACACATTTCGAGCGAGCGGACAACAAAAGGATCGCTGTTTTCATTTCGCCGAAGGCCGCGTTTGCAAGAAACGGAATTAGTCACCGCGCACCAGGAAAACAATGGCTGCGTAATCTTCCACAGTTTAAGAATCAATGATGTCAATAAATCGTCCTTTCGCCATTTCAATGAATCTGACTAACGATTTGTGAATATTTTGGTTGTATACATTTTACAATTTTATCTCGACACTATTGTAGTAGTCTTTGAATGTGCATTAGTCGTTAGCGAAAAATATAAAAAAATGATTTTACAGAATGTCAAAATATATGATCAATTCCATATTAATTTGGATTGCCTTATAAACTTTCACTCCTTACTCACCTTGCAAGAACTAGGTTTCCGATAAATTTCAAGATTTTAGGTTCAGAGGTTTCGTTCGTCTATATACTCGTAATTCAGTGAGCAACCTGTTTTATATGGAAACTAGTTCTATACGCGAACTACGTTTCGCCATAATAATCACCTAGGGGTATAAAAATGGTTTACAACCAGACTATTCTCAGACCTACCGAATATACACAAAATTTTTTATAAAGATCGGTCAAGCCGATTCGGATTCCTACTTGTATTTGCAAACATCTTGAGTATATTCAGGATGTATGCACATAAAACGTTAATATGATTTCTTTAAATTAGATTGTTTTGCTTTGTTTTGACGTCAATAAGTGCCTGTAAAGGCCTATGTTGAATAAAGATTTTTGAATTTGAATTTAAATTGGAGATGTTTGGTAACAAACACCATGACACGAGAATTTTATATATTAGAAAAAGAAGAAGATTAAATTACAAATGCAAAACTCGACAATCGTATTAAATAAATCAATGTTGTCACATTGTATAAAATTGTTCACCCTTGATGTATTCTCCCTCTATTCTGTCAAGTATTAATATAAACATCGCTGCAAAGTATTTAAAACTAAGAATGCTCTAAGGTTTTACAAGTTAAATTACATAAAAAAAAACTTTTTTTCAATGCGAGCTTTTATAATATTTGCATTGTCACGCGATAATACATACGCATGCAAAATAACAGCTCAATCAGGAACCGCGAAATGGGCTAAATTTAACTTGCAAGATTTCATTACAGACACCGGACAGGTGAAAGTTAATAAAAGCATGTTGTAATAAAATCAACAATCCTTTTTACAACCCACTTGTCGAAATGTCACTGAATTCTCATAAACTCATCACAAGTTAGTTTACATATTTTGGACACAAGCTCTCTAAATTTAAAATTAACATCAAATCAGACATGATCAGTCAAGTCATTCGTTATAACGACTACTGACTAACGACTACTACCTACTTTGCTAAGCTACGTACATTTGTCCGACGCCCGTGGTGATGGAGAACACCGTGAGGCAACCTGCATACATCTGCAAACAAATTCGATGGTGTATGTGAAGGAAGTCGACCAATCCGCACTGGGCCAGCATGGTTGACTATATAAGACCTTAGCACCCTAACTTAGGGTAGGCTGGAGTCCCTTCGGGGGGAAGCTGTGATGATGATAAGAATGACAGCTAAACTAACCCAGTTATCAATTAGCTGTAAGTACAATTGCCACATATTAAAAAAGAAGAAGAAGCTGTAAGTAAGAGTGAAGTCACTATGCCGCTTTATTTTAATATGCTGATACACATGCTTATGCCGGCTCCAAACTACCGTCCAACATTCCAACAGACTTCAAACTTGTCCCAACAAACGGCCCAATCGTGCGCCAACGCCAACACGAACCAACATTGTAGTTCAGTACTTTGTACAAGTAATAAGTGAAACTTTGATTGTTTTGAGTACGAGTATCAAAAAATATATAAATATGTCACTAATAATATGGTACTTTACCAAGGTTCCATACTACAAAATTGGCGGTCAATCAATCGACCGGATTCTCTTCCCAGTTATGTAAGAAAGCTTTCAAAAATTAAGTGCAGTTTTTCTCATAAGCATAAGCACTTTATCGAACATTCTAGTTTTTGATCTTCCCTCACTGACCCATTTTCAATGCTCATCCTGTATAATATGGCTACCTGCATCAATTGAGACTGCCGAGTAAGTACCAGCGCATCTCCTCCGCCAGTGAACATTTTAATAACGCCGCACGTGCTTGTCTCTGCACAATTCATCGGGGGCAATTTCGCATGTCATAAAGAATTAATAGTGCCCGTAGCGGGGCGCCCCCCGCGGCCGATTTGTCAAATGGCCCGAGTATTCAATCGGTCCCGCGCACGTGGCCCGCGAGTGCACTCGTTTTATTACTCGACAAGTGCAATATTGTAAACAGCATATTAAAGTGCTCCCCCCGCGATGGTATCTGCGCACGCGTCGGGCGCAATAAAGCCGTGGCCCAGCCGTCGGGCCCTCCGTCCGTACGATTTATTTATAATTACACTCGGAAGCGACGCGATAATTATGCTAATGAAAAACGTCTCCGTTGCTTGGCGCTGAGTGCCCACTTAGCTTTATTTGGACAAATGATCTGCTTTGCTTCTGTGTTATGGTGATCAGTTGTCATTGCTTTATATTTGTATCATTTTCTTCGAATGTTTCTGTATGTATAAGTCATTTTCCTTTATACAACGGATATTTCCAACGATTTCCTCTAAATCCACAGATTTTGGCAAAAAATTTACCTACTTGATGATTAATAACGATAGATAGCTACGAGAATCGTCAATTGCTCGATGAAGACTTTCCCCGAGGAACTCTCAGCCAGTCATAGTGTGTGTCAATCAATGTTATTAACATTGTCAGCATGACGACAAACTTAGGTAAGATGGTAGTAGTTAGCCAGGCGGACACAAAAGCCAAACTAAACCAAGCAGAAAACTCATGTTACCTCGAGGAATTAAACCAAGGACCTCCAATCAGTACTGGCTGGCCTCAAACACTACACATCAGAGACGACATCTTCACCAAATCATTGGTTAACTCTTTGGACTTTTTGACACCACAAAGGCCGCCAGTCCTCTTAGTAATGCGCAACCAACACAGCATCCGGTAGGTGTAAGACAGGGCGGCGTCATATCACCGAAACTCATAAGCGTTGTAAGATAATAAGCAAAACAAGTTTTATGTTTTTCTCCGCAGGCACACCGGCCCGGCCCGCTCCGCTTGCCGCTCTGCTCGCCGCTCAACTCCGCTCCCCGCTCCGCCTCGGGCGGCCCTCGACATTCGCACGTGGGCTATTCATGCCGTCACTTATTAATTTCACGTCTGATTTATTGTGACCTCCCTAATCCTATTACGCTGTTTGCATGCAATATCCGAGCTGGTCGACGCCGGGATGATCCGCGTCGAGTGGGGCGACACAATGGACACACCATCAATTCATTTTTAATTTAATATTCCGGGTTTCATTTGTCATGTTGAACTGGTGTATTTTCATTTGATGTATTCAATGAAATGTACATGTAGAAAATATAGGGTGTAGTTTGAAATCACATCATTTTTGTTGAATTACGTGTTTTCTTTACAAAAATAAAACAGACTAAGTAAGTTATTGTTTAATAAAGCTATCATTCGGTAAACAATTTGCAATTGTTAATAAAATGCAAGCAATGAATGTCAGCTGAGCTGGCACTATGTAATAACTAACGGTAAAAGAAATATCACTAGCTTAGTATCATTAAACATGCGTCGAACAGAGGTTAGAAGCAGATTCCCAGAAGCCCGGCCGCGAGCGGGCGTCGCGCGGGCGCCGCAAAGGTAAACGTCCCGAATCAACTATAAATCTATCGATGTGATCTACGACCATCGCGCTATCGCGATCGATAAATTTCGACGTGTTCTTTTCCCGTCGATCCACCTTTATGACCTTTAAAACAAAAACTTATTTTTGGGTAATTGTCTATCGACGTGGTGACAGGGGACGCCCCGCGGGGCGCGGGCCGATCGTATCGCGGCGCCCGGCCCGCGCCGGCAGCGACATCAATCTTGGAGCCCTCATCGTTTGTCACCCTCCACCGCCGCCGCCGCCGCCTCCGCTCCGGCCTCCGGCGGCTGCTGACTCACGTCACGCCGGTCATGCTCGACCCGGTTTTGCTGCATCGCTGCAGCTCGGGCTCCATTGGTGTCACTCAATTGTCCGTGACAGGCAAGATACGCTTTCATCAGACATTCGCAACCGTCCCAAAATCGGCCTAAAATTCGTGTTGTATCTCTGTCATTTTGAAATGAAACGATAAATCCTCTACTGCTGTAATAGCCGCCGTCATAACAGAACTACTCTCTAAACTAGTAATTAATGAATAAAAAGTTTCATTCTAAATTGTCAGTTCTTATAGTAATTGAAGTAAGATATTTTTGCGATTGCTTTAGCACGAATGACATAATTGTTTTTACATTTCTCTATATTGTTTCCCCTTTTTACTTTTATGTTCTTTGAAGCACAAAATTTCTACCTTTCCATCACGGCTAACCTACAGAAAATATGAATGAATGAATGCTTTATTGCACAAAGAAACTACAAAATAATCACATAACAGAAACATACACAAAAGGCGGCCTTATTGCTAGAATAGCAATTTCTGTCGCGGAGTTCCGCGAATACTCTGACTACTTCCGGTAAGAAACGAAATGAATAAATTGATACAATGATTATGTTTCTAATATTGTTATGGGTAATAAATAAATTATGAATCTAATTATGTGAATTATTAATGTTACCGATACTACCAGCAGCATTCCCAATTCCTTTGTCAGTATAAATAGCGTTGTGTCGACTCAGTGGTAATAATGGTATTGTACTGTGTCGGTATTTTAAGAATGCTATTTCTGCTTTGCCTATAAGGCAGACATGTGGCTTTCTCTTGTGACTTGTTCACTTCGGTTCTGAACATCATAGTGATCAGGTGAGAAAGGCGAGACCTGGGAGCGAAGGAAGGTGCAGCAGGTGAGAGTGTGAACTGGCCAAGTGGCGGGGTTATAAATAATATAAGGATATATTATGGTAAGTGCCTGATGGCTTAGTTAAGAATTGTGCAAGTTCATGAAGTATGGTCCATCTGATATGTTCAACCACAGAACACTGGAAGAGGTTTCTATGTTCTATGTTCTGTGTGTCCAACAGTGGCCGGAGAGCTCGGCCTCTCCTGATCTCTTCCTGGGGGCGTACGAGTTGCGTCAAGGGAGCCTGGGGGCGTGCATTGTTGCGTCAAGGGCACTTGGTCTGGACCACGTGAGGCATCTGGTGATGCAGGCGATGAAACCGCCTAGTTGTGTGAGAGAGATCAGGAGTGTCAGTTGCGAGGCATGGGCAGACTATAGGGGAGGTTGGAGGTCTGTGAGGGGGTGAGCCCCCGTGGTTGTGTTGATGAAGGGTTGTGTTGTTGAAGGCAGCTCTCGCGGTCCCCCTAACGGAAGGGACAGGTGTAATGCGTCCTAGATGCGTCTAGGTTTCCTGTCGTTACTGAGAATTTCTCGGCTTCCGTGCAGAGAGTAAAGCGGGCCGTATGACCCGCTCCATCGAGTATGGCTCTCAATACGTATAGATAAGACGATACTTCGTGAACAACCTATGTTACTCCTTAAAGTTATTAATCCGTTTTGTTCTTATGTCGTGTAACCTATTGTATGCACAACGGTTCATATAAACCGCCACGACATAAAATGGTGGAGGCGCCGGGTATATATTCGAGTATAAAAAGGCTTGAATTACGAGAATCCCGACAGGTTATGTTGGATTACTATTTTCCCGGTGATTGGAGTAACATTCGCCCACGTGTTATTTGTGAAGTTGGAATAATATTACAAGAATTATTTTGTTAGGGAACTTGCAAATGGCAACTTTTAGATCTCACCGGCGCCGCGGGTGGCGCTGGCAGTCAGAAACTTAGTCTGCTGCTTGAGATATATTCTCTCTAATCTGTGATTTCGTGATTCAAACGTTTAACGGTTAGGGCATTGAGTTTTGAAAACCAGTGAACTGCTGTGAGTGCTGTGACCATTTGTTTAAAAATCAAAATCAAAAGTACTTTATTTCATAGGCCCTTGCGGGCACTTAAAATCGTCAATTTTACACATTTTACAAAATTATTAAAACATAAAAAATATTCTACTAAAATCAAGCTAACCCGTGCGCTAGTGGCAAGTACATCCGCGGAGTTGATGCCGCGCATGTAATCGCCAAGAGCGACCCGATTCCGAATGTAGGGGCTAACATGAGAAGAATCGGGCAAGAAACTCATGTGCCAAAACTCTTTTAAAATCGCCAAATATCTTACAAATTGTGAATATTACAAAACTATTCAGAGAACGAGCAATTCATTTCTTTTACCGCCACGCTGCCTTATCATTAAAAAAATCTTTAACACTGTAATAAGCCTTTTTGCTTAACTGAGCTTTAATTAAAATTTTAAATTTATTTACTGACAAGTCATGCATGTTACATGGCAGCGTGTTGTACATTCGTATACAGTGACCTGCAAAAGAGTTGCTTATTTTATGGAGCCTATATGTGGGCATTGCTAGCTTGTCTTTATTTCTTAAATTTAAATTATGATAGTCACTATTTTTACTGAATTTGATATCTTTATTCTTGTGTGCATACAGTAAGTTTTCATAGATATATTGTGAATGTACAGTCATAATATCAATTTCTTTGAATTTTTCTCTTAAAGACTCTCGGGAGCCCATCCCATAAATCGCCCGAACAGCCCTCTTCTGCAGTACAAAAATGCAGCCAATATCGGCGGCATTTCCCCACAGTAGTATCCCGTATGACATAATACTGTGAAAGTAGCTAAAATAGACTAACCGCGCAGTTTTCACATCTGTTATTTGACGAATCATTTTAACGGCGTATGCTGCAGAACTTAGTCTGTTCGATAGGCATTCAATATGAGGACCCCATTGTAACTTAGAATCTAAAGTTATACCCAGAAATACAGTTTGATTGGCCAGCTCTATTTCTTCATCCCTAACCTTGACTTTGGCTTTAACTAATCGAACATTTGGCATAGTGAATCTAATGCATTTTGTTTTACTTTCATTTAACAACAAATTATTGGCGCCGAACCAGTGAACGACCTTGGAGAGTGTAATGTTTACTTCGTCAATATTAATTTGTCCACGTTTAACTTTAAATACTAAAGACGTGTCATCTGCAAACAAGACTATCTCATGGTCGTGTCTTACAAGGTGAGGGAGGTCATTAATATATACCAGAAATAGAAATGGACCTAATATTGAGCCCTGCGGCACCCCCATTTTTACAAATGATCCATGTGACTGCTCTCCATTGATGACCACCTTTTGAATCCTGTCACTTAGGTAAGAAGTGAGAAAATCCAAAGCGGTACCACGGATACCGTAATAGTGTAATTTCCTGATTAACGTCTGATGTTGGACACAGTCAAAAGCCTTCGATAAGTCACAAAAAACACCATAGGCATCCTGCGACTCCTCCCAGGCCTCATAAATGCACTCTAACAATTTTATTCCAGCATCAGTCGTGGACCGTCCGCGGGTAAAACCAAATTGTTTAATATGCAGTAAGTTATTATTACTAAAATGTTTCTGTAATTGCTTAAGCGCGGTTTTTTCAAAAATTTTACTGAATGTTGATAGTACGGATATTGGACGAAAGTTAGAGGGATCTGAAGTACTACCAGATTTAAACAATGGAGTTATTTTGCTAAGTTTCATCAAATCAGGAAACACACCACTATCAATACAGTTGTTGAAAATTAAAGCTAAATGTGTAGCAACTATTTCAATAACATTCTTTACCATATATACAGATATTCCCCAGAGATCGGCAGTTTTTTTAATGTTCAACGATTTGAAAGTGTCTATGATGTCACGTTTACTAACATGGTTAAATTTAAATACAGTATTACAATAAGGAACATTTTCTTTCAACAAGGATTCTGCAATGGGGGTGGAAGAGCCTAAAGTGCTTGTCAAATCTACAGGAATTCGAGTAAAAAATTTCTCAAATTCATTAGCAACATCCGAGTCTGAACTAATAAATTTACCATCAATTTTAAGTTTATAATTATTTGCTGAAGCTTTTGTTTGGCCAGTCTCTGCATTGATAATTTTCCAAGTAGATTTGACTTTGTTTGTACTGTTATAAATTTGAGCACTAATATATTTAATTTTCGCAGTTTGACAAACCTGCTTAAAAATTTTTGAGTATGACTTAACATAATTTTGAAAAGATTCAGTTCTATTAAACTGTCTTTCTGAGTACAGCTCATACAATTTTTGCCTACTTTTGTGTATTCCTGCAGTGGCCCATTCGCTAAACACTGGATTAACAGTAACAGTGATCTCTTTGGTTTTGAAAATTTTGTTAAATTGGTTACAAAATGTCTCAAAAAATAAATTATACATATCATTTGGTGACATATGCGGTAATAAAAAAGGAAGTTTACAACATAATTCAATTCCAATACGTTTCAATCTGTCAGCAGTTACTGGTCGACATATAATTTTACGTTTATTGACTTGTTCTGTGTCAATTTTGAAGCAAGCTAATTGCCCGCAATGGTCTGAATCTAAGTTTGTAATAACTTTCATACTTACAGGTACTAGATTACTATATATATTGTCTAAACAGGTTGATGTTGTGTTACAGAATCTAGTGGGCTCCATAAATAAGTTGGAAAGATTGTGTGATTTAAATAAATTTAAGATTTTATAGGTTTCAGTGTTCTTTTTAAGAAGATCAATATTAAAATCTCCACACACAATCAAGTATTTTTTAGATCTACCCAATTTGTTCAAGGCTTCATCTATGATTTCCTGAAACCTATCATAAGCTGAGGAACCAGGTTTGTATACACATACCACAATGAGTTGCTCAAGTTCTATACATGTTAGTTCTATTATGCATTCTACAGAGAGAGACACAATATCTTTCCGTTCTTTAAATTTTAAGCTTTTGTTTAACAGAATCAGTGACCCCCCATGTACTGTGTTGACTCTGCAGAATGAACTACCAACCTGGTGATTATTGAAACTAAACATGAGTTCACATCCCTTAAGCCAATGTTCTGTAATACACAAAATGTCAATTTGTTTTGAATTCATGAATAATTCCATCTCTAATTGTTTGCCCTTTGATAGTCCATTACTATTTTGATGCACCAGGTTAATATTTTTTATTTTATTTAAATTAATACATTTATTTTGAGGGCATTTTTGAACACATTTTTTTTTATTTGACTCTAATGATAATGTCATATTAAAATCATTATTTATGTATTTATATTTGCAAGAGGATACCTCTTTTGTCTCTATATCTAATTTAAATAGCTTGGAACAGATTCCACTGTCATACTATTATTTAAATTATACTGCTCAATAGAGTCAGTTTGTTTAGCCAAGTTCTTGGCTGAAGTTAATAAAAAATATGATAGTGAATTTGCTATCTGTCCTTTATAATATTTAGGCAGGTAATATCTACCTTTAGTCAAAGTATATACATTTTTACTAACAATACTGTTAGAGTCAATTACAAGGAATTTATTATTATACTGACTGAATAAATTCAGAGTCATATTTAAATTAAACCTATAATTATTTTCCGCATCTGGCAAATTTTTTATGTAGGGGAATGTAAACATTACAATTTTTTTAATCTCTAATTGTTTTAACTTTTCAAAGTAATAGGTTAACTTTTTTTTGTTGACATTACCCCTATTTCCAATAAATATAATTAATTCATCACCCTTACTAAATGTGTAGTTAAATATTTTGTGCATAATTTCATGTAAATTAGCACAAGGAAAACAATTATTTATAATCGACTGCTCCGGTGAATTTATCTTTAAGCGCAAATTTGAGCCCATGTCCTTACCAATATTATCGCTGAACATAATTATATTTTGAGAGGAACTGACGTCATGTATACTGCCACACAATGACGATGGAAGTAAAGGAGAGACCTGGGACTCTGAGGTTACCGGAGTGCCTTGTCTATCTGGTGACTGTGGAAGATTGCCGTTGTTACAAATACAACACTGATTTTTAACCAGTGAGTCAAAGCGCTCAGAATTATCTTTGGATAACTTTAAAATTTCATCCACTGCCATAGAATACTCCTTAATTGCCTTTTGAGACAATTCATATTTCTTTGTAAGATTTTTTAAGTCATTTTGTAAACTTTGTATTTTTGACTCTAAGTATTGTGTGTCAGTTTCATATTTTTTCAAGTTATTTTCTAATTTAAAAGTACATGATTGAAGTTGCTCTCTTAATTCAAAATTTTCCTTTTTTGTTTTAATATTTTTAGTTTTAATATTTTTAGTTAAGGATTTAAAATATTTCATAGCTCTTTTTGATTTTTTTATGAACTTATTTATTTTAATATATTTTTTTAGTTTATTCCTACTGCAAAATGCTATTCTTGACTTTTCATGTACTGAGTCCTCTTTGGTGAGGTCTACAATGGTCAAGTTAGAAATTGCAGGAGCAACCAACTGCGGGGCACAACTAACCAATTCTTGGTATAGGCTGTCATTCTGCTGAGCAGTGACTTTCAGAGCAGTCTCCTCCAGATCTGAGATGTGATGATGGGCCTCACGTAGTTCCTGTTCCAATTTGGAAGTTCTTCTAAGGGTCTGCTCGTACTCATCACTGCATTCATCGAACCTATCAACTATTGACTGGAGTCTGTCCCGCTCATCAACAATATTATTAAATCTAATATGTAACGATGCCAATTCACTTTTAAGCCTACTGTTATTATTCAAAACCCCTACTAGTTCCTTCTCATTATCCTCCCTTTCATTTTCCAGTTGGACACATTGCTCCTTTGCAGCCTTAAGTTCCTGCAAGGTCAGTTGAAGTTTAGACTCCTCTTGGCGTGACAGGGCCCTTCGTGTCATCATTTTAAGGTTGTAAATTACAAGTAACAAAATTTATTAACGAAGGAACAATTTGTCAACTAAAAATGGGAAGGTAGGTATTTCTAAAATTACCGGTTAATCACAATATATTTAAATGATTATATCAAGGTAGAAACTGACTATATCTTCATTGAATATCCGCTTATATACGAGATATAATAATAATATTCAAGAGAAACAGTCAGTCAATACTTACTTTGATAAAATCAGCTGTTTCGAGGTTAGCGGTATCGACACTTTTATTTCATTTAAAGTCACAAACAATCACAACCATTAATTACCTATAATTAATCACTTATATGTACACCTATTAAAAGCTTAATATTGGTAATTGGGCTATAAGAAATCAATTTAAATAATTAACAAATACGGAGCACAAATATTTTGATGTTTGACTTAGTGTTGCCAGACGAGAAAAAAAAAAAAAAAAAAAACGTTTAAGTTTCTTCACTTACGGAATCGTATTAAATAATTATTAATTATGGTTAGGCAGAGAGAGGAGCCGGGGTGGTGAAGGTGAATGTTAATGCATTATAAAGTGGCCACTTAAACCTGCACCTGGGTCATAAGCCCCAGGCACCGCTCTTGGCTCTCTTCTCTGCAACGCGATAGACCGAGCACCCGCGTGGAATGCTAAGTTATCGTCTCTCCTTGGGATTAACCTAACAATTTCGTTAAGTTAACGTTTACTTACGAGGTTCTTTATAATTTACCTACCTATTATTTGAATATGCAAATTTTGTAATGAGTCCAGTAATCATTGATTACTATGGTTCGGATATTAAACGGGCTACCCGAAGCAATCAAATAAAATTAATTATCAGTCTGCCTTACTCCTATGTGTATCTACCTTCCTTTATTTGTGTTAAATGTTAAATGTGTCTTTGTTTATTACAGTTACGGAATTACGTTCTTGTCTTTTATTCAAAGGTGTTCTTTGAATTCCTACGTTTAAAAAAAATATGCTGTGTGTTCTAAAACGCGTTTCAATATTTTGTGGATAAAGTTGGTGCCGATGTGTTTTAATATTTCGGTAAATTTTATTAATGTTTATAACCTTTACACAAGTTTTATTACCACCTTTTCAACGGGAACTTGTGTAGTAATAATTGTTTTTTATTTCGTTTGTATACATCCGCAATACACAAAGGTCTTTGCTTAATAATGATCAAATCGCTTGTGCGTACCAGTCAGTGGTATCGACAAATTTTTATAATACTAAATTTTTAGGATAATATATATATATGTGCGGTGTGTTGGTTGTAACTCACGGGGCGTAATAGCGCCCAGTGTGGGTAACCAGTGTACGCGCGTGTGTTGTGCGACGCTTTTCAGCACGCTTGTGAGGAAAAATAAATAAAGACTGAGTTTCTTGATTAAATAACACAAATCATACACGCGTGTTTATGAGCTGCTTATGTATATAAAAAAAAACCGGTAAAATTAGACCCACTTTACGAGCAAGTGTGTTGAAAAAACAAATAATCAAATTGTGGCCTAAGCTCCGCTAGTAGTATTTGATCTGAGGGCCTAACCTTGGGTATATGTGTTCTGTGGGGCCTAAGGCTGTGACATAATGGTCAAATTAATCGTATATTTCAATTACTAAAAAAAAAAAGCGGGAAGAGAGGAATTTGTTTAACTGTGGAGTTTTACCGACACCTATTTGCCAAATGAAAATAGAGTCCAAAGAGTAGTTTATATACGGGGAATAGAGTCGGCTGAAGTGGGCACATTGTGAAAGCTCACTATCGATTGCTAGTGACTTAGAGCAATTATAAGCCAAAATGTTGACTCAAATTTGAAGACACTATGTTTTGTTCGTAGTCCAAAATTAAAGCCCATGTAGCATTAAAAAACTTTTAAATTCGTGGGTTTTTACTTACTTATTGTATTATTATGCATTTTGTGTTCTTTACTAAAATGCGAAGCGACTGTTAATTGACCTATCCATAGTGTATTTAATCCAATGGTGATTAATTCATAGTGCTTAGAAGTTAGTGGAACTAGGTATTGGCTGACCAATAATAACATTCTATTGATTTGAAAGAAAGAAGGAAAGAAAAGTTTATTATTTGGTTGCTATAATTGGAATGGAAGAATTGCTTGCATCGGTTTCATAAAGTATATGAGTATATTAAGATATATAAACTCATATTAGTTTGTAGGAATTGTAGGTAAGTGATAACCTGCTTTATTTTGTGAAATACTTGTGAAAATTTTTTACATAAAATAAAATAAATTCAAAACCACAATGATTAAAAAAAGATATGGGATGATTGAAACAAAAGGGGGGAAATGAAGTACCATTTTCAAGACATTTCAAATTTGTAACTAGTGAATTCACTCATACATAGGTAAGTAACTGTTGTATTACCTACATGTTACAAGTTATTCCAAAGAATTTCTTCTTCCTTGTGTTATTTCGATTCTAAGTGCCACTTACGGATTAAGTCTTGAAAATATTTCGACCTTGTGTGGTCATGTTACATTATTTTACTTACATTTTGAAATATCACCAAGTGGCTAAGTAAATGGACACTGTTTAGTGGTGGTATAAATTTGCTTAACATTTGCAAGTTAATATCATGTTTTGTGAAGATAAACTTTGAGCCTTTTATTTTAAACTACCATAATTAGTTGAGTTTCACAGGTAGGTAACACCATGGAAATAATGCTAGCACCAAAACATGCCAACCATTGTAACCTGTAATAACGAATTTAATAAACTGATTGATTTTGATTTAATTTGACCTTTTCTTGCTTTTTCTTAGTGCTTAAAGACATAGCTTGCCTCTAAATATCTGATGGTTTCTATAGTATATTTTTAGATAAATGATGAGGTGCACATATAAAATGTATACAAAATATTAACAATATAATTAGGTACACTACTGATATGTTAGATACCCATGGGCACCAACTGGTAAGAATACTCCATAAGTGAAATTCTTTCGAATAGAGTAAAAAAGCTCTGTTTGTAAAATTGTGACTCGCTTGTCATGGAATTAAGTACCAGACCACTTTGGTGCAAAAGTTTTTTTTTACAACGTGCATAGAAAGTATGCTTGATTCTAAACTAATAAAGCCAACATTAAAGATACTTCCTCTGATCTGATGAAAATAAAGTGAACAAGATCTCTAACAAACAGCTAGATGGAATGGCGGCTATTAAATAAACGGTTACATTGCTGAAGACAATCTCTATACCTATGCTTATATGGGTCAATTGCATTGAAAATTGGTTTGCATTTTAAAGACAGAATTATAGCAATAGAGCAATTTCATCTGTAGTTGCCTGTAGACAGATACTGAAGAAAGGAAGAGTGCTAATTTACAATAAATTAGAATTAACAGGTATATAAAATATCAAACTTTGCTAATTTTTAATGGTAAGTAATTAATCGTAGCATTGGCAATAGAGTCAAACGCTAGTCTTTTTCTTAAAATGTGAATTGTGTAGTCTGTAACAATTAATTGGCAAAGAAATGAATTGTGAATTCAAAGGCTTTATAAATGATTTGTTACATATGCAGTCAAATATTATTTCTTTATACCAATGGTTCCCAGCCCAGCCAGTGGAGAAGAGTGGTCCGCAAATGCAAACTTACCTACTCCTCGGAGCAGATCTTTGTGGGTCTCTCTGGAATCTCAGAACAAGGTCCGAAGCGACTGAGAACATAATGATAATTTGCTGGTTGCTTCGAGCAATAATATTAGTCCTACAAATATGTGTAAAAGATGAATGGCACGACACTATTAAGTTATTTACAATAATATTCTTTAAAATTTATTGAGGTTTTTTGTAGGTACATAAAGGTCCCTGGAAATGAAAAGGATGGGAACCACTGCTTTACACAAAAAATCAAATCCACATGCCTTGTAAAGTATGAATAAGCAATTGGCTTCACCATTCATCATTTCTTCATACATTCTTATTGTAAATTCAAATTTAGAATAACCATCGGAACATAGCATCTTTCACAGTGTACGAATGATGCTACAAGTAGGCATGTTTGATGGATTAAAA
Source organism: Schoenobius gigantellus (assembly GCA_963935595.1). Lineage (NCBI taxonomy): Eukaryota > Metazoa > Arthropoda > Insecta > Lepidoptera > Crambidae > Schoenobius > Schoenobius gigantellus. The sequence goes on along the minus strand of OZ012549.1, from coordinate 518,825 downwards.
ATAGTGTTAAAGTTGAATTTAAAACGATTTGAATGTTTGCTTCTAGTATTTTGTTGTTAATTTTCCTATGTGTAGTTGCTGCCTATGATTAAGGTTACACTCACAATGTTACCATTAATGTACGAGTATGTTAATTGGTAATATTTTTTTGCTTCATGTGAACCTAATGGTCTAAATATGAAGTAATGAACTGCGAAGTAGACTTTTAAGCTGATGATGATCCAGCAGAAATGTTAATTGATAAGTTGACTAGTAGGTAGTAATTATAACTTTATATTGCATAATCATATAATAAAAGATAAAAGCGAAATTTCATATTTTATTGATAATAATTATAATGCTGAAGATACTTGACATTGTTTTAAATATATTAGCAATGTCATAACTATATAATTAGTTCCCATTGTCATGGAACTTAATCCCCTTAATCAAAAACACGTAGTTCATGAGCTGCGTCTCTGTTTTAGTTTGTTTTAGCGTAGCTATGAGCGATCACGGTAAGGCCTAGGTGCCTACCGTTCCGCGCACACTGAGAGTGCAAAGGCGGCGGTGCTGCCGCGCTCTTGGTATTGGCACAGAATAAATAATAGTACGGTGCATACTTACAGTGATTGGTGGCGTTTCGCGCGCTTAATTGTTAACCATCAGCAACAAGCCTATCGCTCGAAGCTGGTAGCGACGTGAGGCTGTAAGAGTACGCGTACGCGTGATATTGGGGTGTGATTCGGCTTGATGCTCAAAGATAGTTATTTAAAGTGTCGACTTTTTCGGAGATCAAAGGAGTGAAACTTCTGTATGTACTGTTATCTATTCTGGCATATACATGGTATACCGCCCGACGCAGGTCGGATTGATTCTTCTGTACCCAAAGATTTGGTAACACTAAGGCACAATAAATTGGCATCATAATGGATGTGGGTATGAAGGAGGAGGGGTCACAGATGTTACTATATTTGTGACCATAGTAGGTATCCCACTAAAATGTGACACAGTTTAACAATATACATTGTTAAACTGTAAATGTGCTGAGGATGACTTGTTGACTTTATGGACTGCTATTTCAATAATTTTAAGCGTTTTCTTACTGATACAATATGTGTTTTGTGTAAATGTTATGACAATAATAAGTAACAAATGCCACGTTCGTAATTTATAGTGCAATTGATGTGTTGGGCATTGGTGGCGCTGTGGACTCGGCGCTTGCCTTCAGCGGGCCTAGCACGGGGCGTGGAAAAGATCTCTCTCCACCATTTATGTCTTTTTGACAAGAGAGAAAATCAATTACTCCCCTGTATCTAGCATGAGGGCAAAGGTTTAAATTTATATCTCTCTCAGTGACATTGGTAGTGGAAAAATTCTCCATTTGCTTAGCACGGCGCTAATAAAATAGAGAAAATTAATCCCTTTTTGACGTTTTTAGAAGAGATATTACTCTTCGAGCTATTGAGGTGCAGACAAAAGGTTTTATACTTAACATTTTTCGTTTTTAACATCTATTACCATGTCGCAAGTGTTTTTTTTTTTTTTTTTCGCTTTACTTGTTACAAATGAAACGGTAGAACAAATCTGAATCGGCTAAAACTATAACATATTATTATGTATTTTTCTTTTTCAATTAATTTTTTAAATCCTCCAAAAAACATTGTAAAGGGGTGTTAGATATACTATATAGTATTAAATTAAATAGTGGTATTATTAATTAAATTGGTATTAGAGAACCCATCTAATAATCTGTATATTTGATGGTAGCTTTTCGAAGCGAAAATGTTTTTATGGAACACACGAAATTGGCATGAAAAGTCAACATGAAAAACGTTGATATTAAAAGTATTACAATCCGTGCTTATCTTGCTTGAACACGCCTATACAATAAACGAAAATAAAATAATTGAAATGGTGGGTCCGCAGTGGAAGTGTCATAGGTATGTTATTAATTTTGAATCTGATAACATACCATAAACTATGAAATTACTTGACTTTATGATTATACCTACAATTTAAAAATTCACCGGTGCGTATGTGACATGAATGTGTTGTCAAGTTCTTTCAATTTGTTTGGGTTATACTCTCTATAATTTTTTTCCGTATATTGGTAGCATTGTTGGGAGAAACCATTTCTCCGGAGTCAAACTAGTCTTTCCCTGGTGCCATGCTAGCTAATAGGAGAAAGATGAAGGAATAGACAAAGATTTGTCCGGCCCCTGGGGAGATTTTGTCTTTGTGCCGTGCTAGGCCCGCTGGTCGGGGGATCCGGGGTTCGATCCTGCCATGTGACAGTGTTTTATTTTCCTCGCCTTTTCGATTTTCGTATGTGCATCCGATGCTCCTGCGGTAGGGAGCCTGCGCGCTTCTGCGAGGAGATTCGGGGTTGTATGTGAGGTCGACCGACCCGCGCTGGCCCGGCGTGGTTGGGTGGGACCTGGACGCCCTGTGTTGGGATGGACTCGAGCCCCTCGGTGGGGGCTTGTGTGGACTGTGCGAATTTGTAGCATACAATTCGTGGTTAGCAATGAATAAAGTCTGTTTGGGCTTGACAAAGTTAAGTGTCTGGGTTTACAAAGTTAAAGTGGCAAAAGTCGAGAGTCGAGAGGTCGACAGTCGAGATTTCGCCCGGACTGATGGGTCTTCGGTGGCCACATTGATCAGGGTTTGACACGGTATGCTGAGGACGCGAGTTCGGAACCGTTTGGGTCAGGATTTCTTCTTGTTTTGATTTACTCGTTTCTCGACATATTTAGATTTTTAAGGAAAGTGCAAACTCACAAAAAAAAAAGTCTTATAGTTCTTTGGAATGAATATCTTTTTAGGTTACATAAAATAATATGTGTTAAAATGATTTCTACACATGGTCCCTATAAGGAACTCCTAGAAAGATAGGTAACTCAAAATGATTTCTATTTTTGAACATCTAGAAATGCTTAACAGTGGTTAGACGTACCTATCCATGGTTATTATAAACAAATTGTACCTATACCTCAGCCTCAGATTATTGTTCTGAGACCTCAGCAACCTATACAGTGCACAATATGTCAAATATATTTAAAAAAAAATAAATCAAGATAAATATTTATAGATTATAGATAGATAGTTGGTACTGTTAAATTAGCAGTGGTGACTGTTACCCTATTACCATTAAGACAAGTGAAAGATATTAAATTACATAACTAAAAGTTATGTTAATTATAGTTTTTTTAATAAAAATATTTTTTTTCCGAATTAAATTTGAAACGAACCTCTTATATTGGGACAGAGATTTTGACCACATCAACTTTCTTTTGTTTGGGGAGGTCCTACTGGAGGAGATCTGGTTATCTAGTGAAGAATATAAAGTTGGTGAATTGCCCACAATGCATAGAGTACAAGAATGAGTTAGTAAGATAAGTATATAGTAGGAGGAGTTAAAGATGTTTCCAATTTAATTTTTCCTGGTGCAGGCCATGGAAAAGAAACTTGAAATGAATGTATAGGACTAATGTATAGGGATGTAACTTGTCTTCATCTGACCAACTGGTGATATGTTGAAGGAAATACTTCCCATTCCGAGCTTGATTTCGTTAAAAAAAAATGAATGGGTATAAACGGGATACTGAGCTGGTGTCGCCTACACGTTAAGCATTAAAACAATTTTTGATCTCTTTAGTTATGTATCAAGCATGGCGGAGGCTGTTTGAAGAGACCGGCAGAAGTTTGTCTACTACTATAACACGGGTGGATGACTCATCAGATATAGCAGAAGTTAATGATTAGGAAGACCCATATTGTGAGGGCCAGAAGGAAGGCAGCCACTCAAGCATGAAAAAAAATGCTCAATGGGCTCGTCATTTACTGTACTACAAACTTCTTCTTTTTTGCCGTCGGGAGTGTCGCGGAGTTCCGCGAATACTCTGACTACTTCCGGTAAGAAACGAAATGAATAAATTGATACAATGATTATGTTTCTAATATTGTTATGGGTAATAAATAAATTATGAATCTAATTATGTGAATTATTAATGTTACCGATACTACCAGCAGCATTCCCAATTCCTTTGTCAGTATAAATAGCGTTGTGTCGACTCAGTGGTAATAATGGTATTGTACTGTGTCGGTATTTTAAGAATGCTATTTCTGCTTTGCCTATAAGGCAGACATGTGGCTTTCTCTTGTGACTTGTTCACTTCGGTTCTGAACATCATAGTGATCAGGTGAGAAAGGCGAGACCTGGGAGCGAAGGAAGGTGCAGCAGGTGAGAGTGTGAACTGGCCAAGTGGCGGGGTTATAAATAATATAAGGATATATTATGGTAAGTGCCTGATGGCTTAGTTAAGAATTGTGCAAGTTCATGAAGTATGGTCCATCTGATATGTTCAACCACAGAACACTGGAAGAGGTTTCTATGTTCTATGTTCTGTGTGTCCAACAGTGGCCGGAGAGCTCGGCCTCTCCTGATCTCTTCCTGGGGGCGTACGAGTTGCGTCAAGGGAGCCTGGGGGCGTGCATTGTTGCGTCAAGGGCACTTGGTCTGGACCACGTGAGGCATCTGGTGATGCAGGCGATGAAACCGCCTAGTTGTGTGAGAGAGATCAGGAGTGTCAGTTGCGAGGCATGGGCAGACTATAGGGGAGGTTGGAGGTCTGTGAGGGGGTGAGCCCCCGTGGTTGTGTTGATGAAGGGTTGTGTTGTTGAAGGCAGCTCTCGCGGTCCCCCTAACGGAAGGGACAGGTGTAATGCGTCCTAGATGCGTCTAGGTTTCCTGTCGTTACTGAGAATTTCTCGGCTTCCGTGCAGAGAGTAAAGCGGGCCGTATGACCCGCTCCATCGAGTATGGCTCTCAATACGTAATAAGATAAGACGATACTTCGTGAACAACCTATGTTACTCCTTAAAGTTATTAATCCGTTTTGTTCTTATGTCGTGTAACCTATTGTATGCATAACGGTTCATATAAACCGCCACGACAATTTCTGCTAGGCAACCTTTACATATAATATATCACGAAGTTCGCCAATTGTACTTTTTTATTTGTACAATTGTACAATTCACAAAAAGAAGGAAGGTTCTCAAGTCGACTGTATGTTTGTCACTTCATAACTCCGTCATTTATTAACCGGTTTGGAAAATTCTTTTCTTGCTTATGAGGGTATACTTTCCAGTTGGTGCATTATCACCAAGTCAGGATTTGGTGATGGGATCCAAGGAAAATCGAGAAAAGCCCTTAAATAAGGGCACACGCAGGACCTATAAATTTTTCATGTTTTTTTTCTGAACCTCATGACTACCAGAAGCAAATACCTGACTTGTGTCTGGTAGTCATGAGGTGAGTCACACAAAGTATGATAAAGAGGTAGGAGGTGTTTGAGATGTGGATATACCGCCGTATCTTGAAAATCTCATGGCGTGACCGAATCACTACCGTGTAGGTATTAAGTAGGCTCAAGAAGAAGATGGAGCTTATGAATACCATCAAGCGAATGAGAAAATGATAAATACAAACTACTCCAACTCATCATCCAGGGGAAAGTTGCTGGAAAGAGAAGTGCTGACAGGAGGCGGCACTTGTGCTTAAAGAACCTGCGGGACTGGTTTTTCTGCAGTACCACCTCATTATTCAGAGCAGCAGCTTATAAAATTAAAATTCCCCGATGTTGTCCAACCTCCAATAGATGAGGAACTATAAGAAGAATGAGCTTTTGGCGACCTCTACATAATCTGTCGTTCCGTATTACGCAAACATTCTTACAATAAACTATTTTTTTGTATATTTAATGTTAAATGAATCCCAGAGAAATCGAATCGCGCAAAATAAAGTATTTTCGTGTACTTTATCTTTGGCATAAAGTATAGAGTACATTTACCCGAAATAACGTACAATACCTACTTTATAATAAAGTACGGGTGGCAACCCTAAGTACAGGGTACCGTGACTTTACATCTTGCGTCACAAGTTGGCAACGTACACTGTGAGGAAACCTGCATACACTAATTCATAGATGTATGTGAAGTCAACCAATCCGCACTGGGCCAGCGTGGTTTGACTAAGGCCTAATCGCCCTAACTAGTTAGCGTAGGCTCGTGCCCCTCGGTGGGGACGTATATGAGCTGTGATATCTAATGAGACAAAGGCCAAAGCTTTCCTTGTGTGTAAAATTAGCACTTCTTAGCCAAAGTGATGCGTCTCCCACAAAACTGGCCCAGTGAGCATGTGGAACGGTATCATTCTCGTCCCTCTTAACTTCTGATTACATTATACTTTGGCATAATAAGTACATGGAAAAACTAAGTTGTTGCATAAGAAAATTATATTCTTAGTTAGTCCGTGGAATGCGAATGTTATGCAATTACTGCCAGTGCTAAGTGATGTTAAATAACATAACGACTGCAAATACTTGTATCATAACGAGATTATGTGGCGAATTATTCTAATCGACCATTTTAAAAAAATATATTTCATATTGAATGTAAAAATAAGGGTTTTCCTGTCTACGAGTATTTATTTAAAATACTGTTTGGGATTTACTCCCATTCATTTGATTAAGCACTTTTATTTTCCTATTAAACTTCATCTTTAATGAAAAGAGCAGGTACTGTGAAAGCAGACAAAAACAGCAATGGAGCGGCGACAATTGAAAGCAACAAAGCTTCATCCCCGAGTGGCCGTTTTTGTCGCAATTTGCTCACGTCCACCTGTCCCCCTGTCCCCCCGCGCCGGTATCACTTCATCTCGCCCTTCGCCAAATCCGTTTCCCGTTCAGCATAATGCGTCGCGCGGTTCTCACACAATTCAGAATGCTAAAAATGCCCCCGAGTAAGCTTTCGCATTCGATTCCCGCTCGTCGAGATGTCCACAGATAAACTGGATAAATTTAATGGCGCGTCTCGTCGTCTGCGGCGGGGGCGGGGAGCGGTAGACCGGGCTAATTTGTTTGCGCGGACCTCGGCTCGTATTAATTAAGCCGGCGTACAAAGAAATCCGCCGACTGCAAAAAGCGCGCGCTGACGGTTCGCACGGTCGGTGACGTCGGAGGTTTGCGGCCGAGCCCTTCGAGACCGGGCGCGGATCCAGCCCTCGAAAAGGTTGTGGTCGCAGATGGCTCACAGCCACCTGAAAATCGATCAAGCGCGAGTCGAATTCGCTCATGATCGATGTAGTGCATTCCAACAAAGGAGACACAACATAATAATTATGACACCCTGACTAAAATTTATTGTTTTTTTATTAAGACAGCCTATCGATCACAGTATACATATATATATCGTTAAAGTGTGACATCACAAGAGGTTGTGGACATACCCATCGTGCCCACGCTTGTTCGAGGCAGGACAGGGGCCCCGCGCAGTTGCTGTGACAAAAAGCGTGTGGAGCCGGGCTCCGCGGCCGCCGCCTGCGCTGCGGCTGGCGCCCCGCGGGGCCCCGGCTGATTTATCGACGAGAGCCGCGGCCGTGACACCGCCGTCTGGACGACTAAATAAGTAAATAATGAAGTGCTCCTAATCTAGTACCGCATCAGTTTTTTGCGGCGCGCGCATTCATCACGCCGCAGAGGTCACGGGGCTGGCGCTCCCGGCTGATGATGGACGGCGACGCTGGCGCAAACTCAACATGATAAGTACGCCTGGGAACGAACTAGCGCACATTTATTACCCGTGAGGTTTTCGTTAACGCTCCTAAAATACAAGTGCCTAGAATCCGTCAGGGCGTTTCCATGTTTCAAGCATAAAATTCTGTTATGCTTTCGCTTAGAAAGCTGAAACATTTCTTTTAAAGTCGAAATGACCAGCCAATGCTAGGCACTTGGTTCACAAATACAGCTAGTTCACAGGCTAGTTGACATCATCTCACCCGATGATAAGTGATGAGAAGGCCGAAGGTGAAAACGAGCTTCACCTGAACTTCTTAACAACTGAGTGGCTGACCGAGAATCTGGCTATCTTACCTCTCATTATCGGAACACAACAATTCAAATTCAAATTCAAAAATCTTTATTCAACATAGGCCTTTACAGGCACTTATTGACGTCAATGCTATTAAACATTGTTATTATGGCGACAAACTTATTTAAGACGGTGGTGGTAGCTAGCCAGGCGGGCTCAGAAGCCCTATCACCAACCTAAAGCATTTAATGAAAAACAATAAAAAATAATAAAACCGACTTCAAAAACACTAAAATGTCATATGAGAATACACAACATCGCAGTTTTATATTGAAGTTGATGCCAAATTTCAACTAACTAAGACTTTCCAGGTTGTCATTGCTTTGCTTGGCACTGACTTCAATATAAAACGGTGATGTGTATTATTCTTATATTATTTATTGCTTTTAAGTGTTTAAAAAATCAGTTTTATTTTTTGTTTTTTTTTATTATTTCAATACGTTTAGCGTACTTATTAGAATTTCAGCTAAGTCAAACACGAGAATAACTAACAAATAGGTACTTAAAAAAAAACTTTTTATTATTATGTACTTCTTAATAAAATAAACTAAAAAGTCAAAAACGGCATACGAATATTATCTAGGATCAAAGTAGTCATGAAGTCGAACTAAACGAGCCCAAACTCGATGGGATTGTGTCGTTTTATTGATTTCGTATTATGGATTGAGTTCCTAAGAAAACCTTCCAGCTCCAGCATCAGACTCTGGTTACCATAAAGGATCAAAGTACTCGCCAATACGAATCAAACGAGCCCAAACTCAATAGGGTTGTGTTGTTTTATTGCGGAGTTCCTATGGCCACCTTCCAGCCCCAGCATCAGATTAGCTCCATGTCATCATAATATTGCATTGTCACGCGATATACATATGCATGCAAAATTTCTCAGTCCCATCGGAAACCGGAGAGCAAGTCAAAAACTTGCAAGATTTTATTACAAACACAAACAAAGTAAATTAAAACTTTTTTAAATACAAGCTTTTAGTAGGTATTCGTCAATACGAATCAAAAGAGCCCAAACTCGACGGGGCTGTGTCATTTTAATTGCGGAGTTCCTATGGCCACCAAAGCTTAAAGCTCCAGTGAAAGTAAATAGAAGCTTGTATAAAAACTGCTGGGCCAAACTGAATTAAAATTTTATTATACCAAATAGCAACTATTCCACATCGAACAAAAAGAATCACGTAAATAGGATCATACATCTTTAAGTAATCGGTATACATACATAAAAAAACATACGCGCGTCGAATAGAACGTCCTCCTTTTCAAAGTAAGTTAAAAATGCAAAGTCACGTGTGAAACTTTTTAACCTTCATCGTGAGTAACTTTACTCAGTACAGTATAACAGTATTCATCAAAAAGGTACATCGGAGTCAATGTTGGCATTATGCGTAGTTGATGTTTTGCTAAAGTGGTTTTTTGCGTAGAGTTGGTATTTCGCGTTTGTGGTCTTATGCGAGGAAACCGTCACTCTTACTAGATTTGCCGCTCGAACAAATAGCGAAGCGTATTTAGTACGCCTTAATAAGCGAACTCGAACTCGTGTGGTTTAAGTCGGTTTAACTACTACAGACAGTGCGGTCAGTAGCGAGACCAGCGACCTGATATGTATATCAGGGACGCAGAGAGTTTATCGGCTCCATCTGAATAGATAGCTGCTTAATTTTATTGGGTCGTGGGTTTGCGGCCGCAGCAACCCGGCCGGTATCTCGGTCCGATCTGCCGCGCGGCCGCCTGTTGTCGACGAATCACTAATTCTCCTTTATCGCGACACGTCCCTTCTGATTAGATAGGTCACAAATAACCCTATTGTTTTGTTGACTTGCGTTTTTAAAATTAAAACTGACCTGTGGGCCTAGACAAAAACCAAACGCTGTCGTTGCACGACAAAAGCCAAGTCGTTGCGCAGAGAAAATGTACGAAAATGACGTTAGCCTGTGACAACCTCACGCTATTTTTCCCGCAGCTTTTTTTTAACGACTGTGGAGAAATAAGCGTCTGGCTGTTGTCTAGGCCCACTGAAATTTACGTGCATTTGGTGTACCTCGGCAAATCCTTACGGTGGATTTTTAAATTGGTTGGACTTTACAAAAGGAGGAGATTCTCAATTCCGCTGTATTTTTTTCTATATTTTTCACGTGACTACTCCGCCAATTACGAATTGATTTTCATAATTATTTTTGTATTCGAAAGAGTATACCTACACCTGTTGAAGTTTCAATTGTCACCAAATTGGGATCTGGAAATAAATATTTCACTTTTAAACCTGTTGAAGCGTTCTATCTTCTTAACAATTAAATTCGTCCTGAAAATGTAGACAAAAATAATGTGAACGATTCATAAAAGCTCTCTATCAAGTCATATTTGAATATAAACTTTTCATTTTGAATATTGATATATTTTTAATGAAACAAATAAAACTGACTAGAGTCGTCGGTATTTTGATTGTATATTTCCCGTCGCTACTACCCATAATAATATTATAAATGCGAAAGTGTGTCTGTATGTCTGTCATCTTTTCACGCTTAAGCTGCTGAACTGATTTAGATGAAATTTGATATAGAAATAGTTTGAGTCCCTACATATTATGATCTACAACTATCATATGTCCTCTACATATGATAGTATTTATCACAGAAATCATCTTTAAGGGGGTGAAAAGGTGAATGGAACTTTGTATAGGGAATCAATAACCGTTGAACCGATTTTGACGAAATTTTATGGAATGGAGATAATTTGAGTTATTTTAAGGTAATAAGCAGACTGGATAAAAATAAGCTACCCAAATTACTAATTCCACGCGGACGAAGCAGCCAGCAAAGCTAGTTCTACATAATCAAATACGGCTCGGGATGGAATGCGGCGCGGGGCTCGGTACTCGGGACTCGGGACTCCAGGGGTGGGGAGGAGAGCGAATTGACGGAATATCTCAATGCGGGCGACGCGCCGGCTCCGAGACACCGCGCGAATAACATCTGGGGATTCTGGAGCATATTTTATCGACTTCGCCATTGTATTACAATTAAAAGACACAACCGTGGCCATTGTTTGTGATTCGCCTGTATTATTAAATGGTGCTATACTTGTACTGAATAAAGATATGTGCGAGCAGTATAATTACGTAACAGTATATTATAAAGGATACTGTTTATGTACTATGAATGAAAATGATCTATGAGTTAATATTATGAATATGTTATTATTATGTAAGCTAAGTTAAATACACACGCACTACGAGATATCTGAGAAAATAAAAAACCCACAAACTATTCAACCGGTGTGAAATAAGCAGCCATCACTGATTTCATCCTTGAATTTAGCATTATATATGCAAAATATAAATTAATTAATTACCTACTGGATTATCTACCGGAGGGAGACTCTGTACCAAGGTCGCCTGCTTGAGTTTTCCCTCTTAACTAATTATGCCGCAAAGCAGCAGTGCCTGCATTGCTGTGTTCCGGTTTGAAGGGTAAGATGTGGTAGTGAAATTACTGAATCTCACAGGAGCCAAATGTACTATAGGTGGCTGTTACCACTTACCAACAGGTATGCTTGTTTGCCAACTTAGTTGTATAAAAAAATGTCAAGATGTCAAGTCACAATCTATACACCTACTTATCTATACAAATAAATAAAATTGAAGTGTCTGTTTGTATTATCAAAATAACAAGTTTTTTACTAAATGGGTATGAATGTATATCGGGTACCAATAATAAAAACACAATTTAATTTTTTTTGTCTGTCTGTTTGATCCCGCTAATCTCCGGAACGGCTGGGCCGATTTTGAAGGGACTTTCACTAATAGATAGCTAATTATATAAGGTATAACATAGGCTACATTATATCAAGATTTTTTTTTAAAAACGCGGACGAAGTTGCGGGCACAATATAATTTCACCCTCTCTTATGAATTTATTGAATATTATTTTATCGTTTTCTGCTGTACACGCAAATTCATTATATTATATTACAATTTCTCCTTTCGCGGGTCTGCTGGAAGAAATTTCATTTAAGAGACCGCCCTGTAAAATTAGCAAATCTACAACCGCTTCTAGGATGTCAATATACGTTACCAACTTGTCATATTTAATTTGACCACCTCCGTGGTCTAGTGGTTGATCGGGAGGTCCGGAGTTCGATTCCCCAGGGGGACTGAAGTTTTTCTGCTCGGTTTGGTTGGTGGAGGTGCATCGCTGAACCCGCCTGGCTAGCTACCACCGTATTACCTAAGTTTGTTGCCATAATAACAATGATAATAGCATGGTTATGTTCTGACAATTAGAGGTAAGATATAGCCAGTTGCTCAGCTGCTGAAGAGTCCATGTGAAGTTCGCTTCCACCTTCGCCCTTATAGTCGCCCTTATACCATCAGGTTTGATAAAGACTAAGAGCTTCTCTGTCTGTATAAAAAATAAGATATCCAGCCAGTAGGGTTACTCTTGAGCCAAATCCAATCGATCGACATTGAGATTTTGATTTTTTTGAGTATTTTTTGAGTAATCCGTATTTTGAGAAAATTAGATAGCACAGAGTTTGGTTCACTCAAAATACGGTTCTTATTTCGTGCCAATCTGGAAAATCAAGCGAACAAAAAATTACAATCTCAATGTCGATCGATTGGAAATGGTTCAAGCAAGAGTAGGCCTACAGGTCCCAGTACCTAATTTCACTGTCTATACGTCTTAACCTGCAAACTGCTGACGTCTTAACCTGACAAAGATGCTGCGCAGACGACTTAGTAGTACTGAGTCTCGATAACAAGGCAACGTAGAAATACGAATAACTGGCGTCCTTTTCTATTATTCCTTTCTCTTATAACTATAAATTACCAAATAAAATATTAGTAAATATCTTAAGTTTTTAAAAATCATCATAGTTATAAACACAATATCCATTTTGAATAAATTTAATATAAAAATGTCAATTGATTTAGGACCGTCATAAATAAATAGAGATGTTTCTATTTAATTTCATAAGAGACTAGCTATTGCCCGCGACCTCGTCCGTGTAAAATTGAAAATTTGGGTAGCTTATTTTTTATCCAATCTACTTATATCCTTCCCTAGAATTGAAACTATCTCCATACAAAGATTCATCTAAATCGGTTCAGCGGTTATTGATTCCCCATACAAATTTCCACCCCCTTTTCATCCCCTCAAAGGATAATTTCTGCGATAAAAACTATCCTTGACCTTTCCCGGGACTCAAACTATCTCTAGACCAAATTTCATCTAAATTGTTCAAGTGTTAAAGCGTGAAAAGGTAACAGACAGATATACAAATACACTTTATAATATTAGTATGGATTGTACGTGGATGACAGGTGACAATTTTTATGGTAAAATAATTTTAGGAGTCGGCCGCGGCTACCGCGTGTTGTGAGGATCCCGGGGATAATTCATTGACGATGGGCCCGCCTCATATTTGGACGACCACTTTTTGTGCCGGAGCTAGGGAGGAAGGAATGTCTCTATCGGGAAGTATTTATGGCGCCAGCACAGCACGCTGCTACTTACGAATTACTCACATATTTATACAGAAGGCGGCAGATGGTTACATTTCACAATTTAAATGCATTAAATTCGGTAATATATTCATTTTCATGTCGGTATACTTTTTGGATCTAAAGTCAGGAGACAAATTTAAAAAATGTTATCTAGAGATCGATATTAAAGTTTGTCTCTACAATTAATCATTTTAATCGTGTTATTTTTCCAATAAACCTGCATTTCCAAATACGAAAAAAATACTTTACAAAAAATGAAAACCGACTTCAAAAACACTGAAAAGTTAAAAATAATATAACAAAAGGGACAGACAACATCACACTTCTAGATTGAAGTCGGTGCCAAACGATGATATCCTAGAAAGTCTTAAAATTTGACACCGACTTCACTATAGAAGTGTGATATTGTCTGTACCTATTCCTATATTATTTTTAAGTTTTCAGTGTTTTTGAAGTCAATATCAATTTTTTTGTAAAATATTTTTTATATTATGATTTTGGTAAATTAAATACCAGCTCACCTTTGGTGAGCTTTCAAATCATCAAATTCAGGTCCAACGTCAGGTCAGGTCAAAAAACATGAAACACGTTGGACGTACCTATAAAATTTAAGGGTTTCCCTCGATTTTCATGTGATCCCATCATCAGATCCTAACTTTGGTGACCTTGGAACCACCCCAGGAGTACTAAGGTGACCTTAGGACCACTCCAGGAGTATACTCTTAGAATAATAACGCATAGAAACCCAACCGACGCGCACGATTTGATGCAACTAAATGTGAGCCATAAATGGCTCACTACGCCGGCAGCTCCATACTGTTTTTATCGTAGTGTGCGTGTTTCGCGCGTAAGCGACTGCACACATCGGTGTCATTTTTGCTTCACTTTAATCATCGCGCTCTTTACCGGACTATCCTTCTATGCGTTATTATTCTATAAGTATACTCTATCGAATACATTAAGAATTTTTAAAATCGCTCCGCAATTGGCGGCGTGACCGCATAACAAACGCACAAAAAAACATACGCATCGAATTGAGAACCTCCTCCTTTTTTGAAGTCGGTTAAAAAATGAAAAACGCTTGCAACAACACAAAAAGTTATATAATATATGAATACAACATCACATTTTTATTAATATTTGATATTTTATTGTTTTTGAAGCCGGATGGATTTATAGAATATTTTAAATCTTAATCTTTTTAGTAAATTTAATACCAGCTCACCGAAGCATATTAAAAAAATTCAACTAAGGGTCAATATGTGCCCGCCCATTATATAAAAAAACTAACTTTTAATTCCTAAAGAGCAGACTCAAATACATGAATTGTTTGAGAGAATACAAGAAACACGTTGGACTTGCCAATGAAATTTTAGTATTTCCCTCAATTTTCCTGGGATTCCATCACCAGATACCGACTTGGTGACAATCGGACCGCCGTGCCCGCCTGTGGTGTATTTTGAATGCAATTTTTTTTTTAAATCAACTTATAATTGACGGAGTTATCGAGTAACTAAACTTAAACTTGAAAAAACAAACCAATTGAATTGAGAACCTTCTCCTTTTGATCAGTAAGAAAAACCGGCCAAGTCCGAGCTGGACTAACCCATCGAAGGTTCTGTACAAACTTATATAATTAGGTATATAAATTCCGAACTATGTAGGTACTATCGCGCGCAGTTCCGCCTGATCACCGCTATTACGTTCATTTTCGTTTGCACTAGCGCTCTCTAGCCCCACCCCGTCGACCTCGAATAGACATGGAATAATGAAATAAAAGATTCTTCTTCGGCCTGCCGCCGAGCCGCCGAGGAACCCCCCAACGCCGATTAGAGAGAGAAAGAGTATTTCTTTTCTAATAGGCCAAAACTTAAGGGGGCGTAGCCCGGCACTTCCGCATGATTCAAGCGAATAAATTTTTAAATGGTCAGGCGGAAGTGCTCGCGATAGTACATGTTTACGGTTTTTAGTTTTTTTTTCCTTAATATGTGCAATAAGACCTTTCCGCTTGCCAAATTTTATGATTATAGGTCAACGCGAAGTTGGTACCTAATAGGATTTGATTCTCTTGCGAAATTGCAACATTTGAGAAAATATGCGACATAAACGGTCATATCTTATAATCGCGTTGATTTCCAAGTATAATTTTTTCACAGCTGCAAGAGATCATAGATCCGAGTATCTATACTAATATTATAAAGCTTCTATATTTACTTACTACTATTATGAAGCTGAAGAGTTTGTTTGTTTGTTTGTTTGGTTGAACGCGCTAATCTCAGGAACTACTGAATCAAATTGAAAAAATATTTTTGTGTTGGATAGTCCATTTATCGAGGAAGGCTTTAGGCTATATAACATCACGCTACGACTAATAGGAGGTGAGCATCAATGAAAAATGTTTCAAAAACGGAAAAAAAATATTATGGCGAAACGTAGTTCGCGGGCACAGAATAGTTTGATATTTTCAGCTTCTTGACGCTCTTTACTTAGTTAGACCGTTGAATTGGGATGATGACTGAATTCTAATTTTTAAGTCTCGTCTCGTTTCTGTTTATATTAAAATACCATGGAAAAAGATTCAGTCCTGTGAAATTAGAATTAAAATCGGCTTAGAAATACATTAGATACAAGCATTTTAAGTTGTTAATTTGAAGGCGATTAGACAGAGAGATCCGACATCAACCATGACGACATTGTTGAGCACGGCCATATAAACTCCTTGTAAATTGCCGTTTTGCTAGAAAGAGACGGAGAAAAATCTTTAATACCTTATATCTTGGTTGTTTTTATAGTTATTCGAAAACCGTTTTTTTCTTTTTGTTTATTGTATGAATGAGCTTCTATTAAAGCAAAAAAAAATTGTTTAGTCATCTAGTCTATTATACCGTTTGCTTACTCGTAATGTTCTACTCCAGCCAGATACGTATGACTTTAAACTCGGAGATGTACCGTGACAGCGTGGTGCCCATGGCGCCTAAGTATCTGGCGTAACTCTCTAAAACGATATAATTTTCGTACCCGTATTATTAATAAAACAATGAGTAAAAGGTACGCTATTGCTGTATGGCGTCTTCCCGCTCCCTCTGCGATTTAACGTGTTGCTTTTAAGCTATGATGGTAGGTTATCAAATTGATTGATTGCCGTCTGCGCTGCGCCTGCGCCGATGCTATCACGCCGCTGTCAAACTTTTTATTACGTCGTTACCTGTAGAATTGACGATTTTTAACGCAGTTTGAATATTTGAATCCACAAAAGACTAGGCTTTAATTGTTTACCTGGTGGTAAGTAGGTAACAATCTGGCCTCGAAGTTCGAGTACGAGAAACAGGCTTTCTCACTTCTACATACGGAACACAATATTATTTTTTTGCAGGCGAAACAACACAACAATATTTTTTTTGTATAAATTTCTTTTTTTATACAACTAAGTTGGCAAACATGCATACTGCCCACCTGATGGTAAGTGGTAACAGTCACCTATAATACAAGTAATGCTTGTGAGATTTACAGCAAATCTGCAATCACCAAAAGATCGTGTACATTGCCAACTTGTGGCATCAGATGTAAAGTCACGGTACTAAGTAATTTCACTGCCATATCCTTAGCCATATCTCCCTCAAACGGGAACACAGCAATGCAAGCACTGCTGCTTTGCGGCAGAAGTAGGTAAGACGGAGGTACCCAAGCAGGCGACCCTGGTACAGAGTCTTCCTCCGGTATATGCTTGTGTGGAATTTGCCACATTGAATTAAACTACTGCGTATAAAATAAAACATCAATTTATGGTTTTTATTAGGTTATTTTTTAATTATTATATCTATCAAAACGAAAAGTATATAAACTAAGTTTTTTAATAATAATAATAAAAGAATGAGGTCTTTTATTGTTGTTGTGAACATTGTCTACGTCTATTACCTTCAATACGTGTTGGTACCAAAAAGTCATTGCACCAGAAAAAGTGCACAAAGGCGCCGACTGCATAATGATCCCGTGTAAGCCAGCGTTGCTCGTCGGTTAATTCAGGGTTAATTACTAATCGCCCGCAATTACTAGACGTGTCTGCAGGCGGACCACAGCTGGGGAGCCATTCCATTAATACATCGAAACCAAGCGTAAACGAAGGATACGTTAGACCAATAAGTATGTATAATACAGTCCCTGTTAACCGACTTCAAAAAAGGAAGAAGTTCTCAATTCAAATGTGTACATTTTCTTTGTGTATGTTACGCGATCACTCCGCCAATTGTAGACCGATTTTCAAAATGCTTTTTGTGTTACAAAAAATATAGCTACTCCTGAGATGGTCCCATTGTCACCAGTCAGGATCTGATTATGAGATCCCAGGTAAATTGAGGGGGTTTGGAGTGGTGTCGCAGCGTGGAGAGTTTTAGTGGGTCGGCCTGGCACTCTGCCGGGTCAGCCCCACACACACTTGCCGTCTGGCCAACAGCGGGTACGGTGGGGTTACGCGTTTTCCCCGAAAAAAAAAGGTAAATCGAGGGAGCCTCTCAAATTTTATAGTTTTTCACATTTTATCTATAGCTAATAATCTATTTGTGTGTTATAGTTATTTTCTCATGCTGAGATGACGATGGAAGGTTCCTTTAGGAGTAGGAGTTAGGGGATAGTTCTTTTAATATTATGATCACGTATTGACCCGTTGTGTGTATTATTTTATTATTTTTTATTTTTCAGTGTTATTTCGTGGCACATTGTCAACTAACGCCCTTTTTCCAATTTCAAAAATTGAGTGTACCCATCATACCAACTTCCATGTCCATCTTGGTGAGCCGAGGTGATCCAGGGACTGGTGTAACCCAATTTTGATGTCATTTGATGTCGTTGTTCACGTCCATAAAGTCGAGTCTTGATATGTACATACGAGCGCCGCAATGAAGATATTCCGAATATTTTTATAAGAATGAGTTACACAAATACACAGCCACTTGCGGGCTGCGGTTTATCAGTGGAAAAGGCCTTCGGCTCGCTCGCGGATGGACAGAGAATTTTTCGCGCTCGACTGCACCTTGATCATTTTATTTCACCCTTTTTTAGACTTATGTAAATCCGGACTCAGTTATATCCTGGAGCTATATCCCACTCTGGATATACATCCAATCATTCCGCTTATTTCTTAGCATATCCAATAAATCCAATCCAGTCACATGAATCAATTCCAAATCATTATCCTAAGCCTGTTAAATATGAAGGAAAATCAAAATGTTTGTGTGCTTCACATAAAATCAAACAAACAAATCTTATTAGCCTGGATTTAATAAGTCGATGTGGATATGGATAAATATAATTAAATGTTAGCTGGATATTTAATACAGATTGATTGAATTAGACTATTGGTCCGTATATATTAAGCGGATATGGATGTACTAAATAACTCCATTTTTCCGGATTAATCTTGCGCACGTCTAACCATTTTTCGCAGAGTGAAGTAACTTCGCAAGCGACTGAGTGACTGACTAAGAAGATTTGTTTATGTAAACAACTGCACCACGTTCCAGGAAACGTATTATAGAATCACTGACTACAATCTATAATTTCAACACTTCAGTACTAGATTTCTAGATTGTTGCACCGAGAAAGTAGTTTATTATCAGCGATGGCTCTAAAAAGCACGAGGGTAGTAAACATTGCATTAATGGGGATGCATTGTATGCTTTTCTTTCAACTGTTGTAAGAAAAGTAGGCAAATGGCAAAATTCTTATGTTAAATTGGTTCCCACACTATTTTAGTTTAAACAGTGTAATAGTGCAACTTTTCGCACTACCTGCTCAAAATTGACATAATTATATTCTCTACCATGTAACACCAACATAAATTATAGTGTAAAACCACAGGGATTAAATATTGTAGAGTTTTATTGTTCGGCGAGAAAAAATTATTCTGTATAGACAATATATGCACAACGTATGGCGCGAAAATACAGTATTTTCCTCGGGGATAATGTAGTGTTAGTCTTGCGTGAGCCTAAATCCCTCAGAGCAGTTATTATAGCCTCTAAGCTCGCTGCACTCGGGACTCTACTCTCTACTCTACACTTGCTGCGTTCGGGAGTGAACCATAGAGTTCTTCGTTACGATCGCGATTCAAGTCTACACCACGGTAATTATATACTACTACCGTGTCTACTTGCTGTTACTGCGGAACCGTCATGGAAACGAAGGTAGGAAATTCTTAAATGTCTGCTTAGCAGAAATTTGACCCATGGGACCATTCATTTGATTCACCCTACGTTAAAGCACAAGATTAAAATAGATTAACATCAGCTGTCTTTTTCCCCCTTCCTGATATTGTGCGCATCAGTGCCTCAAGCTTTTAAAATTTTATGTACGCTCCTAAAACCTACCTGTCTATGTACATGACGATGACGAGTTCCAAAAAGAGGGTTATTCTGTACTCACCAATAATACCTAAACTATACAACTATTCATCATCACAGCTCATACGCGTCCCCTTCGAGGGGCTCGAGCCTACCCTAAGTTAGGGTGTTAAGTCAACTACGTTGGCCCAGTGCGGATTGGTCGACTTCACCTTTGAATTTCTTCGTAGATGTATGCAGGTTGCCTCACGATGTTTTCCTTCACCGTAGGAGCGTCAGACAAATGTACATATGAAATTTGGAAAACAAAAACACATTGGCACGTGGCAGGATCGAGCCGCGAACCTCCCGATTAGAAGACCAGTGCCGAGTCCACAGCGCCACCGACGCTAATACAACTGGAAACTATACATACTTGGTACTCGTATACTTAGGTACTAAAATAAATATGAAAAATATAACTTAAATTTATTTTGTTCTTTTTAGTTCACGTTTCTGTTTAAGTTAGGTAAGTACTTTTTAAACATAATCTTGTGTTGATTATTTTTTCGTTTTTGACTATTAAATCGATAAACGAGTTTCATTTCGTGGTCTATGCGGCGGCGGGCGGCGGGCGGCCACCTGAATCGAACACTGATTTACCGGCCCCGATCATCGATAAGTACGAAATATGAGCGCGCCGCCCGCTCCCACATTATGTCGTACAGATATGCCGGAAAAATGTTAATTAAAACACTAGAGTATTAAAATAACCCCGGGCGGAGAATGTCGCGCGCACAATGCGAGTTTACGCGATCGCGAATCCCAGGCGCGGGCAGAACGCCAAATACTTTAAACCTGGGTTTTTGATTTTTTTCTTGAGTTACCAGTCGCTGACCTCAACGAAAAAAGTGCGAAATGCTTTTTTTGTGATGAGCTTTTGAACATGTTAAACTAGTTCATTCAAACTAATCAATACGCAGAATTACACATTTTCAAACCTGTTTTAGCGCGATGAATAAGATAAACTTTTTCAATAACGAGATCAATTTTCAAGGAAACAATTCTTACATAGTTTTGTCAATACAATAACAATGTTGATGGCATTGTTATTCTGACAGTCAGAGATGAAGTAGTCAGCTACACAGTTGTTAAGGAGTCCAGATAAAGCTCGCTTCCACCTTCGGCCTACCATCAGCGGGCCTATTTTCAAACTTCGGTTGCTAACTAGAACTGTCATTTTTGAAAAAAACATAATATCCATTACTGCTATTATCAACGCCGCCGTAATATATATACTAAGCTAGTGATGGATATAAAGTTTCTTTCAAAAATGACAATTCCAGTTACAATCGTACTTAGTAAGTACTCCTACAGGTGAGTGAGATGAAGGCAAAGAGCTTACATGAGGTGCGTTCCGAATGAGCTTATAGCGATGAGAGCGGTGTGAGCGCTCTCAACTGTTCCGAATGGGATATCGCATGCACTAACATCGACAAATGACAGTTGGCCATTGGGAACGATAGTTTGCGCGCTTACGATGCTGACTATCCTTAGACGTTGACGTCCATTAGCTTGATAATTAATTTTCAGCAATAGCACGTAATTTTTGCATCTTACCATTTTTTAATGGGCACTTAGGTAGACAACAGAAAAATTAGTCCACTACCTAGGTACTGTATTATTTTCCTTATCCCTCACAATAAATGTTGTAGTTTTCAATCGCTGACATTGACACTTCACAGTCCGATGAATGGTCGCCGCAAACGCAAGATGGCGAATGAAATGTCGTCATCGATGAAGTCACGGTGATTTGAAACGACTTTTAGCGCGCTGACATCAATATCTTCGCCATTCGGAACGCACCTATATGGTGTGTCTGTAAAACCCGGCCAAGTGCGAGTTGGACTCGCGCACCGAGGGTTCCGTATAAACTTATCTAAGTACATAAGTAAGTTCCTTACTGGTGGGTATATATTCAAGCCTTTCAGACTTTTTCCTTATGTGCTACAAGACCTTGCTTCTTACCAAATTTCATGATTCTAGGTCAACGGAAAATACCCTATAGGTTTTGATTCCCATGTGAAATCACGAAATATTCGAAAATATGTTACATAAACATTCATATCTTTTGACTGCGTTGACTTACAAGATTTTTTCACAGCTGAATGGAAGAGACCCTAAAGTAGACCCAAGTATTTGATATCTCGACGCGTTCCTGAGAAAAAGGGTCTTGACAGACAGACAAATGGACAAACGGACAACGAACTGATCCTATAAGGGTTCCGGTTTTTTTCTTTTGAGGTGCGGAACCCTAAAATAAATTCGGCAATGGTCCCAAATTAGAAAATAACAAACCGAGCGAAATCATGTAAAGGTAAAGTTGTTATTCTAGTTTTGGCCGAGCTATAGCCATAGGATCGGAATGCCAAATAAAAAATGTGTCTGTTTTCAAATAAATATGTGTCCCGCGGCCTGTGTCGAGTCGCCGTCCGCCGCGCTTTCCCAGGACATAAATTGCCTTTGTGGTCCGCCGCGGCCGCGACCGGCCCGACAGACGCTGGACTTCTCTAAAATTTTTACTGGCCAAGTAAATGTTGATTGGTTTAGTTAAACATAAATCGGTAGGCCTGTGTTGATTACAGTAATGTTGTTTTCATACAACTAAGTCGGCAAACTTCAAAACGGAAGACAGCAATGCAAGCACTGCTGCTTTGGATCACAAATAGATAAGATGGAGGTACCCAAGCAAGCGACCTTCAGAGTCTCCCTCCGGTGAAATAAAAAAGCGTTACAGTTGCTTACAGGTATTATGGATGTTTCGTGTTTCTTTCAGTCATTTAAAGTACTCAGCTGTGTAAATAAATTGTTTTCTCATGGATTTTGCACTGTCAGTTAAAAATAAACTAAAGAGTCAAATATTTATCCTAATTTAAAAACACCTTTCAAATGCGAGCTGGACTTGTGCACCGAGAGTTCAGAAGCTTACACGTCCAAGTTTACAAGTTTCTACCTACTTAAATATTGAGGTTTGTCATATTGCTTCTTGCCAAATTTCATAATTATGTCAACGTGAACTACCCTGTAGGTTTTGATATCCCTCTGAAATTGCAAAATATGCGTCATGAACGGTCATATATTTTGATCGCGTTTACTTATAAGTTTGTTATTTCGCAGCTGAAAGAGACCTTAGACGCGAGTTAAGGTATTAATTTTAGGTTTCTGAAAAATAAGGTCTTGACAAACGGTTGCGTTTTTTCACATTTTAGAAATGGAATCCTGGATAATAGCGTAGTGTAGTAAGCCAAATCTTCCTTGTACAAGGAGAGACCCATGCTGTGAAGACCCATGCCCAGAAGTGGGGCCTATGCCCAGTAGTGGGACCTATATGGGTTACAGAAGAAGAAGATCTATTGTACCTACTGATATGGGAATGTACTTCTTTCTTGCTATTCAGCTGCTTCCAAAGCACTTCCAGATAGAGTGATTACAGATGCAGTCTACAAATGGACTCAGAAACTCAAACTTGAACTTAGTTGACTTAGAAAATTGATTTTTGAATTAAATAAAAACATTTTTATCTGTACCATAGATATTAATATATTATATTTTCTTATTGAGCCTATATTATCCTACTGATGAGCAAATGCCTTCCCTTTCTTTCTGCGTTCTTCGCGGTCCTAGGCAAGCTCCCACCGTTGTTACTAAAACCTTTCAGGTCGTCTCTCCATTGCTTTCGGGGTCTGCCGCAACCACGTTGTGCGTCCTGCGGTAACCAAATAGGTACAATCATTCGGCTCACATACCATGCATTCTCCCACAGGCGTGCAGCTTTTCGTCCCACGTCAGCTTCTTGATAGAGGGCGTATAGTGGTGTTTCTAACTCGATCTAGCCATTTAATACCTAAGATATACGCTCCATAGCTCTTTGGAAAATCCTGAGTTTGTCCTCTAATGTTCAATGGGCGACCTTGTTTGAGCACCCAAGGTTAGAATAGACAGAATTCACATGTCGAGTTGTTTGCGTTTTAGCGAGATTTCCCTTTCAAAAAGGGTTTTTAGGAACCAGAAAGCCTTCAGGGCATTCTCGATATATATCTTCGATTAAAAAGGAGGGCCGCGAAACGGCATGTTGCAGAGCACAGGCCTTCAGGACAAGGGTTATAAGGCGCAGAGTTCGTCTGCTGCATTTGTCAATCTTATATTTGGATCTTTCCACTATTTATCATCAAGTGGAGTAAAATCATCCTGAAGAGAAGAAAATAAAATTTATAGATGTATAAAAGATTAACGTTTATTTGTCTTCCAAATATATGACTGTTATTATGCAATTTAAAAAAGGGGACAAAAAAATTAACTCTCCGTGTTCCTTGCCTGTTCGTCACGAGGAGACTTTTTTTGTTTGACGCCAATAAGCCCCCGAACGGTCTGTGTTGAAAAAAAGATTTTCAAATTAGAATATTCAACAACTGTTGTAGTATAATGTGCACCCGGAGGCTGCCGCGGTCGGTGCCGAACAATGTCGCGTGTTGGTGCTTGTTGTCGGTAATTAATCGAGCGCAGATAAAGGGTTTCCTTGTAGCAGCCGCTACCTGCTCCTATCTTATCTGGGACATTAAAGGTCGCTCTTAAGCGTTCGGCGCGAGGTTCGGGGAAATACCCGCTATTTGAAACAGTTTACGGTACATTTTAGCGCGCACATTATCGACGCGCGCGCTAAGACGGACGCCGAGCGTGTGACGGCTGCTATTTGGGCTACTAACTGCAGAGTATAAATGCCGAGGTCAATAAGAAATCGAAGCTAATTAGGCCCGGGCCACAGGAGCCGCGACAATAAAAGTTCGATTGCATCTTAACTACCGCCGGAGTCGTAAAGATGGTGACAATGGCCACCTGCCTTTGATCCCTCGACGATCGGTTTTCCGAAACCCTTAAAACCTACATTATGAGTTCTGAACTGTTTATTTTATTGTGACTCACACGGCGATAAATGAATGTATTAAAGTTTTACACCGATTCCGGGTGCTACTCGTTTTGTGGCCCATTCACTGAGTTTTATGGGTTTTTTATTAATTTTATTGTGATGATATCTTTCACTTTGAAACTGAGCTTGATCTTGTTGCAACTTAAATATTTATTTTAATGTCTGATGGGAAGGGAAGGGTCATAGTTATTTCGAGCTCTTCTGATTGTTTTATTTTAATCTGCTTTTGTTAAAGTTTGCCGTAAATATTTCCTTTCTAATTTGAAATAAATATGTCACGTGCCATGCACCAATATATGTAATGTGCAGTTCAAAGATAAAAGATCTCTGCTAGTGACACCGCAACGACCAATAATCAATTCTTGATTAATGATAATAATTTGATTTATTATTTTTTGCTGATTCAAATGTAAACTATTCACTTAATGAATCCTTATTTTTTACTATATTGTTGTAAATGTCTAAGTTATACATTTTTTATTTAAGCGACAATAACAGTATAATTATTCCCTTTGTCAAAAAAAAGTAACTGGATACGACGGAAGTTTGTGTGGCGTTAATGGAGGTCATGTTTTGTTTCGTTGTTGTTGTGACGACGCAAATGAATAGATGAAAATAATTGATAAGTTAACTATTGTAAAAGCTAATTAAAACAATTCAATAAGCAACATAGTATATTGTATCATTTTGTGGAGTTCCCGTTTAAAAGTTCAGAAGTGGTACGGATTACCCACAATACTTATCAAAGAAAGTCTATGATCAAAGATTCAAAGTTTTACCAATGCAAAAACAGGTATAGTACCTAACAGTTTATGGAAAGTGAAAAAGGTGAGTTATTATTTCCCCTTCATTTTTATTCATTTATGTTAACAATTGGTAAACTTGTGAAATAAATCTTTTTCATATTCTACTTTATTATTGACATCCTGCCATTCAAATTCAATGTCATTCAGATAGATCAAATTAATGTTTAAAGAAAATGTTTGAGGAATGTAATATTAATTAATTCCAATAATACATGTGAAAGAGTAATTTTTAGTTATGCTTTGTCTATTTCCTAATATTATATAGGAATAATAAACAAATTTTAAAATTACATCAGTCAATAAGTTGATAACTTATTGTAAATTATTTGCTACTCATGGAAAGTTGTTAATATTGTTTTGTTTGCCTACATAATTCTAGCAACAGGTATTTTTATTGACAAATTTAGTAGAAGTTCAAATCAAAAGAATACGGCTTTAAAATGGATTCAAATCATTCTTTTGTACTGCATTTTTAATTGAAATATTAAGACAGAAGAACATTTTTATTTCTTGTAGCTATTGAATTATATTGGTCATGTTTATGAGTAATTAAAATAAATGTTTTGAATTCAGTACTTTGAAAATATTAATTATAAAACTGTGATTTTTTTTAAAAATAGATATAGGCCCTATTATAGTTAATATGCAACTACAGTAATAATGTCAAGATACCGTATATAATATATATTTGGAAATGGAGGGAACTTTCATTTTTATGTACAGTTATGGAATATGTTTGGCGTGTTGAAGATTTCTTTTTTGATTTTGTCCTATTTTAAAGGCAAATGATGCAATAGATATTGTTGCTTTAATTCTTACAATGGATTTAACTAATTTATATATATCAACCCAATGGAATACAACAAACAGTCAAAATATTGGACTGCTGTACTCAGTAGAATATCAGTGTAGCAAGTGCCCGTCGCTTGCTGCTTGTAATGAGCTGAGTACAGTTATGGCATCACATGACAACTAACACCTAAATAACTGTTTGTATTTGTTTTTAAAATGTTTTCTCTTTCTTTTATTTCTTTTTGTTGTTTTTCTTTCTATTTTTTTTGTGTTTTTGTTGTATGGTGGCAAAAAAAAAATCTTTCTTTTCTTTACAAATATTTTTTTTGTTTTTCTTTAATTTTATATCCTAGTTCTTTACACCATTCTTTATATTAGTGTATGTGAATAGAAAATATTTTAATGTTACGAAGTGAATATTTGCTGTAATTAAGTGTAAATTATATGACTGACTAAATGTGTAAATGCATTAGTGTTTTACCATTGCTTGGCGATTTTTATCATGTATATTAACTCTATGAAAATATTGCATTGATCTTCTGATAGGGTAACAGAAAACAATACATTTGTTTATATATCATTTAAATTAGGATGGTGCTAATAATGTTTTTGGTATTTCAGACAAGACTCAGTTATTCCTTTGAAATATATCTATCCTTAATCTTAACCAATGAATCCATCTGAATATTCCCGTCCTGCCAAACGTCGTAGGACCGTGACACCTCCATACAAACGAACTACCCGAGTAGAACATAATCATAAGCAAAGCCACCAACAAAAGTCTGCAAACAGAGACAGATCATGTACACCACCTCGAACACCTCCTCGCTTTAGTAATTCAGATAAAAGAATATTATTATCTCCCACACACCATCAAAGCAAATCAAAACATAGATCTTCATCGAGTCGAGCATTTGTTAACAGTAGAAAAAATCATAATAAAAGTCACAGCAGTCAAAGTAGACCTGCGACTCCTTCCTCATCATATTCCAGGAAATCTCGATCTCAATCAGGGAAAGAAAATTATAGCAGTCAAAATATGTACTCTATATCAGCTAAATCTGCTACCAACACCACTGATATGATCGGGCCCTCTAATGAAGCTATCTTACTTGAGAAATTAGTAACAGTTTTAAGTGAGCGTAACAATGCAAATTCTCAGGGAGTTGGAATTCATGCAGCACAGGGTATTATACCAGAATTCGACCCACAAAATAAAATTCAGACAATGCAGGAATGGTTATGTAAAATTGATGAATCAGCACATATTTACGGATGGTCTGAAAGGCAAACAATTTTCTATGCATTGCCAAAGCTTCGAGGTCTTGCTAAGCGCTGGTATGATGGGCTTATATCCGTTAAATATACCTGGCCGGAGTGGCGTGATAAATTAAGTGCTGCGTTTCCTTGTGAACAAAATTACGCAGAGCTGTTGTCCGAAATGTTGGCAAGAAAAACACGTCGAAATGAATCACTAGAAGAATATTATTATGATAAAATAGTCTTAGTAAACAGATGTGAATTAAAAGGAAAGAAAGCGGTGGATTGTCTTACACAAGGGATTTATGATCCTATTATACGTATGAATGTTAAAGGAGCTAATTTTCAGAATCCAGAAGATGTGCTGTCATATTTCCGCAACATTACTAGCAAAGTACAAGAATTGCCAAAAAGATTTGTCCATTCTAATCAATCTACCACTGATCAATTTAAAAGGAACTCAGAAACACCTAATAAATTTAAGTCATTCAACCCGGTGGTGACCTGTTTTAATTGTGGGGAGAAAGGACATATTGTAACACGATGCCCAAAAGAAGTGATAAAATGTAAGAAGTGCCGACTTTTTGGCCATGTCGAAGCGAATTGCAAGAAGCAGCAGGAACACAAAACCTCAGGAGAATTTCTGTCAAAATTTAACAATAATATCACAAATAATTCACAAAGTATTAAAAATGTTTTAAGTGTCACAAATACAGACAACAGTAGTGCGAAATATTATAAAAAGGTGTCTGTCAATGGAAAACAAATGAATTCTTTTATAGACCTAGGTAGTGAATGTACATTATTGAGAGAAGATTTTGTAAAAGAATTGAATCTGAAGGTAGATATCAATAATTTACCTACATTGAAAGGGTTTGGCTGCGGTACTCTTAATCCAAGTGGGCGAGTGCACGTGAGAATAATTTTAGACGGATTAGATGAAATGATTGAAGCATATTTAGTTTCACATAATAGTTTACCACAAGTAGACATCTTAATTGGACAATCAATTACTGAACTTCCACATGTCAGAGCTAGCAAAACAAATAGCAATATAGTATTTTATAAAGAAATAAGTGCCAGCTTAACAAAATATCCTATTAGTGTGGTGAACGATGTTATTTTAGTTGGAGTCCAATTTATTAATGTCATGACAACGTCAAATATAAGTGGTGCTATGTATATTGATACTGAACCTTGTATGCAAGAAGGAAGAGAATATATGATATTGCCAGGAATTTATTCCTTTAACACTGGACAAGGTTTAGTTGTGGCAGTCAATTTAAATTCAAATCCATTTAAATTAACCAATGGTTTGTTATTAGCACGCGGTGTTCTACTTTCAGCTGAGCAGATACCAGCTAGCCCTATAGTTGATAAATTATCAGTCAAAAGCTTAACATTGAGTAGTGCTGACACAAATATTACAGTAGAACAAATAAATGTGTCTCATGATCTCTGTTCTGAAACAAAAAATCAGCTTTGTAATTTGCTAAATAAATATCGCGATCGTTTTGCATTTAATTTAAACGAACTAGGTAAAACAACATGTACTGAAATGCAGATAACTGTAAAAGATAGTATCCCCGTAACTTACCGGCCTTATAGACTATCACTATCAGAACGTGAAAAAGTGAACACTATTGTTGAAAACATGTTAGCGAATGGCATAATCCGTGAATCCGTATCTGAATATGCGAGCCCTATAATAATGGTCCCAAAAAAGAATGGAGAAGTTAGGCTATGTGTTGACTATAGAGCCTTAAATAAAAAAACAATCAAAGAGAAATTCCCGATGCCTTTGATTGATGACCAGATTGACAATCTTTCGGGTCAAGTATATTTTACGACTCTGGATTTGACATCGGGCTATCACCAGATACCGGTAGCAGAAGAGTCTAAACACCTGACAGCATTCGTGACTCCAGACGGACATTTTGAATACAACCGTATGCCGTTTGGACTCACTAATGCTCCAGCTGTTTTCCAAAGACTCATTTTAAAACTCTTGAAGCAACGTAAGCTTCCAGGTGTGTTGGCCTATATGGATGACATAATCATTTCCTCTAAAACAATAGACGAGGGTATGAATAAACTAAAGGATGTACTTGACCTTCTAAAAGATGCTAATTTGACTTTAAATTTGACAAAATGTAATTTTTTTCAAACAACTATAAATTACTTAGGCTTCGAAATATCTGCAGAAGGAGTGAGACCAGGACAAGAAAAAATAAAAGCTGTAACAGATTTTAAAAAACCAAATAATGTTCACGAGATAAGGCAATTTATTGGTTTAACAAGTTTTTTTAGACGCTTTGTGCAAGGGTTTGCATTAATTGCTAAACCATTAACTTCACTAACAAAGCAAAATGTGAAATGGGTATGGGGCGAGGAACATGAAAAAGCGTTTGTAAAGTTAAAAGAAATTTTAATTACACGCCCCGTTTTGGCTATATACAACCCCACTTTTCTTACGGAACTTCATACAGACGCCAGTTCTACAGGACTCGGCGGTATTTTATTACAACGACCCGATCAAAACTCTCCCCTTCGAGCCGTTGCATATTTTAGTCGTCAAACTACAGCTGAAGAGCAACTTTTCCATTCTTACGAACTTGAAACATTAGCGGTGGTTACGTCGTTAACTCGGTTTAGAGTATATCTATTTGGTATTGAATTTAAGATTGTCACGGACTGTAACGCTTTGCGTACAACTCTTACCAAAAGGGATCTTATAACCAGAATTGCACGCTGGTGGCTTTTAGTGCAGGAATATACGTTTGTAGTTGAATATAAACCCGGTATGCAAATGCGACATGCAGATGCTGATTCCAAACTATGAAAATGTTAATTTATCGGTAATGCAAATTGGAGAAGTTCACTGGTTGCAATCGGTACAAATGTATGATCCGAGATTACGTCACATAAAAGCTACTTTGGATAAAAACAGTTCTGAAGCGAAAGATATTCGTAACAATTATTTACTGAAGGACGGCAAGATATATAGAAGGGTTAATGGAGAATTACGTTGGGCAGTGCCGAAAGATGCTCGTTGGAAGATTCTACAGCAATGTCATGATGATGCTGGACATTTTTCACATGAAAAAACTTTAGATAAATTGAGGCGTGATTATTGGTTTCCGCGAATGACTCAATTTGCAAAAAAGTACGTGAAAGCGTGTATTCCGTGTGCTCATGCAAAACAACCAGGCGGGAAAAAACAGGGTTTTTTACATCCTATCCCGAAAACAAACTATCCTTTTCAACGCCCGAACATATGGAGATTTGCACGATTTGAATGATCCTATGCTCATTGCAATGCTTAGGAACAGTGTTGATTGGTAACGTTTTTTTTCTTCTTGGACACTGTTCGGTTAGAACTTTTAAAATTTAAAACTTGTTGTGTTGGTGTTATACTTTGTTTATCGTATCCCTGAGGTTACTCACAAACCAGATTGTCAATTCTCTTTAAAAAAAAATCTCAATAATATAACTAATAGATAATCATATGCCATAATTAACATTAGGTATTCAGTAACTAAGCATAATAACTATGTTATAACTCTCTCAGAACAATAGATTGATAGTTTTATTTGGTTTAACTACAAGTCTTCTTTAACATAACTTCTGGTATAATAATAATATATTCTCATTGCATAATATAGTATAGGCCAAGATTTTTTCAGTTTATTTTAAACTTTAACTCAATTATTTTTAAGTGTTTGAATAGTAAAACCTATGTTTTATTAATTAGTGTGCAAGGTTATTGATGTTTTTTTACATGATCTTATTACATAAATATATATAAGTATAAATGTTCTGTGCTTTGTAAAGTGGAGATTGCATGACTCTGTTTCTTATATCAGTTATTACCTTAGAACGTTTTTTGTAAGACGCATAGAATTTTTTAATATCTAGGTGTTACCTTTTATTACTCGGATACTGTTACATTATTTTAAGTTTAAACCCAATATTGAATGATACCTAAGTGCTACAACTAGCCACCTGAATACTTTTACCTGATATTAACTTAATTGTTTGGTGCTTGAGATTTGTCAACTGTACTTATATTTTTTTACTACTACTTATACTACTTATACAATCTTAAATATTTTACCTATAATTGTATTTTTTTGTAATTGATCGATCACGCTACACTCTTCCTGGCAGGAAAACGTTGCATACTTGAGACTCAGTAACGGATAATTCTTACAAAGGCGGACTTATCCCCGAATTAAATTTCTTCCAGTCAACCTATACCCAAACATTTTTTTTTTGTTTGAAGACTTGGCGACTGAGAGTAAATAGAGTATATTGTTGGCAAGGTGGACTTATCCCCGAAATAAATTTCTTCCAGTCAACCTATACCCAAACATTTTTTTTGTTTGAAGACTTGGCGACTGAGAGTGTAATACTGAATTTTTTGAGTAATGAGCATAGGGTTAATAGATATAAGGTGATTAATAAAAGAGTGAAATGTCAAAATATGTGGTTTAATCCGGCAAAGCCGACATAAGGATTTTTTTTATCCAAGGGAACACAATATTAGTGGGCGCACTGATTGTGGCGTACGGCTGCCAATCAGTGGTGAGGATTTGTATCACTAATATTTTTTTGACAATATGGTACAGGTTCTTTGCACGATTTGATCGATAACGCTCTCTCTTTAGTTAACTCCCTAAATGCCTTTACCTAAGGATGGTAGAATTATGTTTGATAATAATCTTATTTGGAGTGGACTCAGCTGTGAAATTCGGGGAGATCCTGCTCTGGAGACACCACAGGCTCCGGGCCACCGGACACTGGTGGTAGAAGAGAAGTCGGGGCAACCGGGTTCAGTAGTTGAGTCTGACTCCGGGGTATTCAATAACCACGGGGTAGGGAATTCCTCCTGAAATATTACACGAATAGGTATGAGCAATCACTATAAAAAATTGCAATACAAGTAAGTAGGGGTAACTGATGAGAATATTAGGAATATTATGGTAATGTGGTTCAAGTTAATTTGAAAGGTCAATGTTCACCGAATGGTTGGCAATCATGTAGGATAACCTTACAATTAAAAATATGGAATCTAAGAACAAATTTAAAACACTACCACAGGAATCGATCTCAGAAAACGGTAACGTACCTGTCGGAGGAAAGTGGGTCTGCCTGGCTGCGCTGGTAGATTGCTGGCTGTCTATTTTAATGACGCTACACTATGTCGTACGTGCTTCGAAATCATATGAACGAACGGGTAAAATGGGTTAGAGGCCCTTATATGAAATTGAGTAAATCCAACCGTGTGGAAGATTAGGTGTTCGCTTATCGATGCTTGCTGAAAAGGAATACCTGGTTAAAACGCTGCGCTGAATACGAGACAATCAATTAAAAGAATCAAAATGAAGAATTAACCATTTCACGGTGCGATACTTACAGATTTGTTTTAATAAAATAATTTAGGCTATCTAGCCAACAGACACAAGCGTTCGACCGTCAACGTCAAAACAGAAAATATGGCTGTCTCGGCTCAGCCAGTCCACACTCCACAGACTAACTATTCTGAGATAACATAGACTAATAAACATAGATAAAAAACCAAGTAAACTATCGATATTTATTGAATTAAAAGTTCCTGAACTAAATTTGAAAATAATCAAAGACACGATATACATAAAACTATTATAACCCAAGGCGCGTTCAATGTTTTCTGAATTTAGATAAAAAAAGGTAACTAATACATGGAAATATCACTAGATGGCAGTAGGAACCTGATTAGAAATTTCCTGTAGGGAAATTTATGTTACAATACCCCCTCAACCAGGGAGAATTTTACGATGGAAGTATACTGAAAGAGTAAAATTCCAGCTCGACCCCGAGCTGACACCAAATCATAACACTGAACTCATATCACCTCCACTGCGAAACTCACCGCTAGTACTTTTTGTCCTTCCAGATAAACTATTCGACAAAATATGCTCTCCTACCTCTTCGTATTGAAGGTACCTCCTTAAGGGGGGTACGGAACTCAACCATCCTAGGTAGTCGCCAAGGTGACCTATCCTGCAATAAAAATTTAGTTACCCCGTGGGGTAAACACAGCGCCGTAGCACTCCCCTGATATCCACCTTAACGACGCCATTGGGTTTTTTTTTAAAGATACAATAGAAAAAATTAAGTGAAAAAAAACTGTCTCGTAGTATGGTAAGCAAAGTACTGGTCTATATATATATACTAATATATTAATTCATTCACTACTTAGCGTTTGCAGAAATTGGTTTACAATCCTTAATGTGCCATTTTCCCAACTTTTTCCCATTTTCATCTTCCAATTCATAGACTAAGCGCGATAATTTTCGAATTACTTTGCATTTTTCGTATTTTGGGGCCAATTTTGCAGCAAAATATTTACCGGCGTTGCTCTGCTTGAACGTTCTTTTCCATACTTCGTCACCCACGTTAAATTCGATGTCACGTCGCCCATCGTTGTAATACTTGATGTTACGATCATGAGATTTACGCAATAACTCTTTGACGGTAGGGTATGTGTCCTTGAGGACGACGATTTTATCTAAATAGTCGCGCCTCGAAGAGAAGATAATTTCGTCCACCACCTCGGTGTCATTGTAGATGGTACCATCAGGTACGGCTTCACGTCCGTGGGTCAACATGAACGGGGTGAACGAAGTGGATTCGTTCACTGAAGTGTTAAGAGCGAACTGAATTTTGGAGAGGTTTATATCCCAGTTTCTATGGTCGGACTCAACAAAACTGGAAATTGCAGTCACGATCGTCTTGTTATATCGCTCCACCACATTTACTTGTGGGCAGTACACTGGGGTAAAATGAAGTTGCGGGATATTGTACTTGGCGAACAATCGTTGCACGTCGCCCCCGGTAAAATACGTAGCGTTATCTGCAATAATAGTCTGAGGGATGCCATGTACCATGAAGACCTGGTCTTCTAAGCGCTGGGATATCACTTTCCCTGTTGCACGGCGCATCGGAAACAGCATGCAGTACTTTGAAAAACAACAGACCACCACCAGTAGGTAGGTGTTTGACTGTCTCGACGGTGGCAGGGGCCCAACGAGATCTAGGCTGAGGCACTGGAAAGGCCGGGAGCAGTCCTTAGCGCTTCCCATGAAACCGGGAGTAGATTGCTGACTGTGTTTGTAAGCTGCACATACTGAACATTCCGCGACAAAGCGTACCACGTCGGAGTACATCTTTGGCCAGAAATAACGTAACTTAAGTCTTCTGTATGTCTTAGCTGTACCCAAATGAGCGGCAGTTGGAACAGAATGATTGCTTTGGAGGATTTCTTCTCGAAAATCCGCAGGTATTACTTCCTTCCATTCAAAATCCTTTGTTAATACATTTCCGCATTTTGTGTAACGGTAAAGACGTCCGTTTATAATTTGAAAGTTAGGGCAAGAGGCGGGATTTTCATCGCACTTCCTACGTAAGTTTAAATACCAGGTATCGGTAACACCATTGAGATCTATTATTGAAATAGGCACAGACCTTGATAAAGCGTCTGGGACTATATTTTCAGAGCCCTTACGATGCTCGATAATAAAATTGTACGGAGATAAGCGACAACCCCATCTTTCGAGGCGCCCTGTCGGATTTTTTAAGTTAAGGAACCATTTCAAGCTGGAATGGTCGGTAATAATTTTAAATTGGTTATTTCCCTCTAAGTAGGGTCTAAAATGCTCGACTACGTTTACCACAGCTAGGGCCTCTCTCTCGGTCGCAGAGTAGTTTCTTTCTGGTGGTGTGAGTGAACGACTATAATAAGCAATAGGGTGTTCGACTCCCTCAAAGTCCTGAGTCAAGGTTCCTCCAATCCCGAAGTCTGATGCGTCACAGTGGACAGCGAATGACTTAGTGAAATCTGGGCACGCGAGGACGGGTGCAGATGTCATTGCTTTTTTTAGCTCGATGAGAGAGTGGTCGGCTTCCGGAGACCATTTAAAAGGTGGTGCACCCTTGCGAGATGAAGTGAGTTGATTTAGAGGTCCAGCAATGTTACTAAAATTTTTTATGAAACGTCGGTAATAGGAAGCGGTGCCGAGGAAACGTTTCACATCTTTACGTGAGGCCGGTGTAGGGAAATCCACTATAGCTCTCACCTTGTCAGGGTCAGTACGTAAACCGTATTCATCTACGACAAAACCAAGGTATTTTAATTGTTTTCTAAAAAAATTACATTTAGATAGGTTAATTGTTAAATTAGCATAACGGAGGCGATCCAAGACAGTACGTAAGAGCAGAATGTGCTCCGAAAACGTCTCCGATACCACGATAATGTCGTCGAGGTAGATAAATATGCGCCCATTATACTCGGGTCCGAAGAGTATGTCCATCAGACGCTGCTGCGTTGCTGGCGCAGAAGTTAGACCAAAACACATTACCTTAAAGTGGAATAAACCGCGTGAGGGCACAGTGAATGCTGTCTTTTCCTTGCATTCCTGTGAACTCAGAGGAATCTGCCAAAATGCGGATTTTAAGTCCAATGACGATAAGTATTTAGCGTTACCAAGTTCGTTAAGAATTTGATTAATGTAAGGAAGAGGGTAGGCATCATGCTTTGAGATCTCGTTAAGCTTCCTACTATCCAGGCAGAAACGCAAAGAGCCGTCAGATTTGGGAGCCATTGTAACAGGATTGTTCCACGGACTAGAACTAGGTTCCACCACGTCAAGTTCCAGCATCTCATCGAGCTGCTTATTCAACTCTTGTAGTTTAAATGGCGAGATCATATAGTATCGTTGCTTAATGGGTTTCGCGTTCCCCGTGTCAATCCTGTGAGTTAGAAGATGAGTACGCCCCAGGCCTCTGTCCTCGGAAGAAATGGACTTGAATTCCGTCAGAATCTCCTCCGCCTGCGTCCGTTCCTCACACGACAAGGATTCCAAGCCTTGTAAAAAATGAATATGAGAGGATACTGTGCATATTTGATCCTCACTTGATAAAGAGTAGGCGTTACCCAGTAATGAAAGTATATCCGGAGCGATGTTAAATTCGCGCCAAAAATTAATTCCAAACAACAGTTTTGTAGATACCCCTGGTATAACATAAAACTTAATAATCGACGTCTTGTTCTGTACAGTTACTGGCAGGAACATGTAACCGGTAACGGGTGAAGAAGAACCGTTAGCCGTTACCACATGATCAAGATCAAGTGATTTATGAACCGTCGCCAAGTCCGTAAAATATTTACTAGTATCGCTACCAATTATCGAAATCTCCGATCCTGAATCGAGAAGACCGTTGCATTGTAATCCGTAAATGCTGACCGACAAGTATGGTCGTAAATCTCGACCACAAAAAAGACTGACAGGTTTAGTTGTAGAACCTGTGTGAGAGAACTCTCTTATTGTCGACAGCCAGGATTGCCAATCTTTCATATCAGTGTTACCTGTCGTTAATGCCGATTCAGTTTTCTTAAAATAAGCGTTCCTGTTTGACTTAGTAGATTGTCTCTTCAGTGAAGGAATGGGTAAGTTACACTTTGGTAGTTTAGAATTGTAATAAGTTTTAGTTCTATAGCTAGTTATTCTATGCGATGTCTTTGTACTTAAATTCCGATTTTGGGGGGATTTGGATGACAGCAGGACATTCCTGTTAGTAGTTGCGTTAGGGTAAGTATTGGGTAAAGGCTTAGTAACACAATTCTGTCGATCAGAGTGTTGTGTCATAGTACCTGGTAATGTAGAAGGCAAATGTTGGTCAGCATTTGGTTCAGGTGAATGCTGGTTAACATTAGTAATGGGTGAATGGTGGGTAACGGTACGTTGGTAAGCGGTGTTAGTAGGGTAAGTAAGGTTAGTAGCGTAAGCGTTAGTAGGGTAAGTAGAGTTAGTAGCGTAAGCGTTAGTAGGGTAAGTAGGGTTAGTAGCGTAAGCATTAGTAGGGTAAGTAGCGTAAGCATTAGTAGGGTAAGTAGGGTTAGTAGCGTAAGCATTAGTAGGGTAAGTAGAGTTAGTAGCGTAAGCAGGGTAAAAAGCGTAAGCGTTAGTAGGGTAAGTAATGTTAGACGAACAATGCCTATTTGGATAGTAAGTATGGTTTTGAGGATAAGTAGGAAAGTTATGGTAAACGGAATAATATGCAGGAAATGTAAATGCGGGTAAAGCATTGTGGGTTCTGTTAGTAGTAGTAGTAGTGGTGGTAGTAGTAGTAGTAGTAGTAGTAGTGGTAGTAGTAGTAGTAGTAGTCACATCCGGTATTGTATGGGTTTTTGAAATCGTATAGTAGGTAGGTAGTAATATAGAAGGAGACTTATCATTTCGAGTAGTACTCGAATCGGTCATACTCCGATCTGAGCAAGTTAGTTTTTTGTAGGATTACACTTAGGGCACGTACGGGCAGTGACGTCCTTCTCGCCGCAACGGTAACAAATAATAATAAATGGAGCTCTGCACGCACTTAGTTTATGACCATACACTCGGCACCGTACGCAGAAGTCAGAGGTACTATCCGTCTGTATTACTGACAACATTTTTCCCTGGTTACCCTTGAATACCAAGTCTGTGGCTAAAGATTTACTGACATCTTTGCTGGGTTCTATAAACAGTTTAGCGCGTTGGCTGGCAGCCTCCAGCTGTCGACAACAAGACCTTAAATCATCAATACTGTTTATCGTAGTTAAAGCCAGCTGTTTAGAGTAAAATGGCCGTATATTATGTAAAATAATACTAAGCTGTTCTTCTTCCGGTAGGGGTCGTTCTAACCGAGAGAAGTAACATAACATGACGCTAATGTAAATAACTATGTTCTCGTCTACACCTTGGGTTCTCGATCTAATCTCGTTGAGTAGGCGCTCATTATAATCGATAGGTAAAAAATCGCGAATCAGCAAAGCTTGTAGTTCGGCCCATGAATAGACGTCATGACCAATTCCTTCAAACCACAGTAAAGCGTCGCCAGTAAATAGTTCACTGGCAGAACTGAACAGTCTACTCTCAGAGATTTCTCCCGATACCCTGAGTTGTTCGAGTCTTCTCAAAAAAGTTTTTACGCAAGATTGCCCGTCATATTTAAGATTTAATTTAGTTACGGCCTGGTAATTTTCGGCGGAACATTTAATAGAAGTTGTTGATTGAGGGTCAACAACTTGGGTAGTAGTAGAAGTATAAACTGCAGTTAAAGAGCTACGGAATATGACTAGTATGTTGTCGATCTTAACCAAGAGCTTGTTAAGCTCATCGAACAACTCACTGTGCAGTTTGAACTCTGATTCGGATGGAGATATTCGAGTTAGCCTATGGTACAAATGATGGCCGACGGCTTGGACACGGTTCAAAACGTTTAACGTCTTGCGTTTCTCGGTCTTCTGTATTAACTCTGCTAGGCTAGCAAGCTTGTTTTTAATATCCGCGAGT
The DNA here is from genome assembly GCA_963935595.1 of Schoenobius gigantellus. Classification (NCBI taxonomy): domain Eukaryota; kingdom Metazoa; phylum Arthropoda; class Insecta; order Lepidoptera; family Crambidae; genus Schoenobius; species Schoenobius gigantellus. The sequence continues at coordinate 479,877 of OZ012549.1, read as the reverse complement.
TCCTTTGTCACGTCTCCGTCGAATGTGGCTATCTCATCAGTTGGTAAGTCCTTGCACAGCTTCCTGATTTGAGCACGTAAGTCCGCTACACTGGAAGCAGGAGTTTCGAACCTAATCCTTACCTCATGCTCGAGCTCGTCCTTTTGTAAAAGGTTAAAGGCGATTGGACGTTCCTCCATTGTAATCAAACGAAAAAGCAAAAAAATATCCAACAAGGCTGAACAAACAACAAAGAAGAAAAAAAAACAATTGTCAAATTGCAAAGCCAAACTGGTTAAATATGTTTATTAGTAGAGGTAGAAAGTTTTACCCTCGGTCGCTAAGTTGCTATATTTTTAAAAAAATGTAAGTAATGTTTGGGTATGGGTTGACTGGAAGAAATTTATTTCGGGGATAAGTCCACCTTGCCAACAATATACTATATTTACTCTCAGTCGCCAAGTCTTCAAACAAAAAAAATGTTTGGGTATAGGTTGACTGGAAGAAATTTATTTCGGTGATAAGTCCACCTTGCCAACAATATACTATATTCACTCTCAGTCGCCAAGTCTTCAAACAAAAAAAATGTTTGGGTATAGGTTGACTGGAAGAAATTTATTTCGGGGATAAGTCCACCTTGCCAACTATATACTATATTTACTCTCAGTCGCCAAGTCTTTAAACAAAAAAAATTTTGGGTATAGGTTGACTGGAAGAAATTTAATTCGGGGATAAGTCCGCTTATGTAAGAATTATCCGTTACTGAGTCTCAAGTATGCAACGTTTTCCTGCCAGAAAGAGTGTAGCGTGATCGATCAATTACAAAAAAATACAATTATAGGTAAAATATTTAAGATTGTATAAGTAGTATAAGTAGTAGTAAAAAAATATAAGTACAGTTGACAAATCTCAAGCACCAAGCTATTAAGTTAATATCAGGTAAAAGTATACAGGTGGCTAGTTGTAGCAATTAGGTATCATTCAATATTGGGTTTAAAATTAAAATAATGTAACAGTATCCGAGTAATAAAAGGTAACACCTAGATATTAAAAAATTCTATGTGTCTTACAAAAAACGTTCTAAGATAATAACTGATATAAGAAACAGAGTCATGCAATCTCCACTTTACAAAGCACAGAACATTTATACTTATATATATTTATGTAATAAGATCATGTAAAAAAAAACATCAATAACCTTCCACACTAATTAATAAAACATAGGTTTTACTATTCAAATACTTAAAAATAATTGAGTTAAAGTTTAAAATAAACTGAAAAAATCTTGGCCTATACTATATTATGCAATGAGAATATATTATTATTATACCAGAAGTTATGTTAAAGAAGACTTGTAGTTAAACTAAATAAAACTATCAATCTATTGTTCTGAGAGAGTTATAACATAGTTATTATGCTTAGTTACTGAATACCTAATGTTAATTATGGCATATGATTATCTATTAGTTATATTATTGAGAATTTTTTTTAAAGAAAATTGACAATCTGGTTTGTGAGTAACCTCAGGGATACGATAAACAAAGTATAACACCAACACAACAAGTTTTAAATTTTAAAAGTTCTAACCGAACAGTGTCCAAGAAGAAAAAAAAAAAACGTTACCAATCAACACTGTTCCTAAGCATTGTAATGAGCATAGGATCATTCAAATCGTGCAAATCTCCATATGTTCGGGCGCCATGTAATACTGAATTTTTTGAGTAATGAGCATAGGGTTAATAGATATAAGGTGATTAATAAAAGAGTGAAATGTCAAAATATGTGGTTTAATCCGGCAAAGCCGACATAAGGATTTTTTTTATCCAAGGGAACACAATATTAGTGGGCGCACTGATTGTGGCGTACGGCTGCCAATCAGTGGTGAGGATTTGTATCACTAATATTTTTTTGACAATATGGTACAGGTTCTTTGCACGATTTGATCGATAACGCTCTCTCTTTAGTTAACTCCCTAAATGCCTTTACCTAAGGATGGTAGAATTATGTTTGATAATAATCTTATTTGGAGTGGACTCAGCTGTGAAATTCGGGGAGATCCTGCTCTGGAGACACCACAGGCTCCGGGCCACCGGACACTGGTGGTAGAAGAGAAGTCGGGGCAACCGGGTTCAGTAGTTGAGTCTGACTCCGGGGTATTCAATAACCACGGGGTAGGGAATTCCTCCTGAAATATTACACGAATAGGTATGAGCAATCACTATAAAAAATTGCAATACAAGTAAGTAGGGGTAACTGATGAGAATATTAGGAATATTATGGTAATGTGGTTCAAGTTAATTTGAAAGGTCAATGTTCACCGAATGGTTGGCAATCATGTAGGATAACCTTACAATTAAAAATATGGAATCTAAGAACAAATTTAAAACACTACCACAGGAATCGATCTCAGAAAACGGTAACGTACCTGTCGGAGGAAAGTGGGTCTGCCTGGCTGCGCTGGTAGATTGCTGGCTGTCTATTTTAATGACGCTACACTATGTCGTACGTGCTTCGAAATCATATGAACGAACGGGTAAAATGGGTTAGAGGCCCTTATATGAAATTGAGTAAATCCAACCGTGTGGAAGATTAGGTGTTCGCTTATCGATGCTTGCTGAAAAGGAATACCTGGTTAAAACGCTGCGCTGAATACGAGACAATCAATTAAAAGAATCAAAATGAAGAATTAACCATTTCACGGTGCGATACTTACAGATTTGTTTTAATAAAATAATTTAGGCTATCTAGCCAACAGACACAAGCGTTCGACCGTCAACGTCAAAACAGAAAATATGGCTGTCTCGGCTCAGCCAGTCCACACTCCACAGACTAACTATTCTGAGATAACATAGACTAATAAACATAGATAAAAAACCAAGTAAACTATCGATATTTATTGAATTAAAAGTTCCTGAACTAAATTTGAAAATAATCAAAGACACGATATACATAAAACTATTATAACCCAAGGCGCGTTCAATGTTTTCTGAATTTAGATAAAAAAAGGTAACTAATACATGGAAATATCACTAGATGGCAGTAGGAACCTGATTAGAAATTTCCTGTAGGGAAATTTATGTTACAAGAGTAAATATAGTATATTGTTAGCAAGGTGGACTTATCCCTGAAATAAATTTCTTCCAGTCAACCCATACCCAAACATTACTTACATTTTTTAAATATTTTACAACTCGACTTAATAAACATATTTAACCAGTTTGGCTTTGCAATTTGACAATTGTTTTTTTTCTTCTTTGTTGTTTGTTCAGCCTTGTTCGATATTTTTTTTGCTTTTTCGTTTGATTACGATGGAGGAACGTCCAATCGCCTTTAACCTTTTACAAAAGGACGAGCTCGAGCATGAGGTAAGGATTAGGTTCGAAACTCCTGCTTCCAGTGTAGCGGACTTACGTGCTCAAATCAGGAAGCTGTGCAAGGACTTACCAACTGATGAGATAGCCACATTCAACGGAGACGTGACAAAGGAACTCGCGGATATTAAAAACAAGCTTGCTAGCCTAGCAGAGTTATTACAGAAGACCGAGAAACGCAAGGCGTTGAACGTTTTGAACCGTGTCCAAGCCGTCGGCCATCATTTATACCATAGGCTAACTCGAATATCTCCATCCGAATCAGAGTCCAAACTGCACAGTGAGTTGTTCGATGACCTTAACAAGCTCTTGGTTAAGATCGACAACATACTAGTCGTATTCCGTAGCTCTTTAACTGCAGTTTATACTTCTACTACTACCCAAGTTGTTGACCCTCAATCAACAACTTCTATTAAATGTTCCGCCGAAAATTACCAGGCTGTTACTAAATTAAATCTTAAATATGACGGAAAATCTTGTGTAAAAACCTTTTTAAGAAGACTCGAACAACTCAGGGTATCGCGAGAAATCTCTGAGAGTAGACTGTTCAGTTCTGCCAGTGAACTATTTACTGGCGACGCTTTACTGTGGTTTGAAGGAATTGGTCATGACGTCTATTCATGGGCCGAACTACAGGCTTTGCTGATTCGCGATTTTTTACCTATCGATTATAATGAGCGCCTACTCAACGAGATTAGATCGAGAACCCAAGGTGTAGACGAAAACATAGTTATTTACATTAGTGTCATGTTGTGTTATTTCTCTCGGTTAGAACGATCCCTACCGAAAGAAGAGCAGCTTAGTATTATTTTACATAATATACGGCCATTTTACTCTAAACAGCTGGCTTTAACTACGATAAACAGTATTGATGATTTAAGGTCTTGTTGTCGACAGCTGGAGGCTGCCAGCCAACGCGCTAAACTGTTTATAGAACCCAGCGAAGATGTCAGTAAATCTTTAGCCACGGACCTGGTATTCAAGGGTAACCAGCGTAAAATTGTGTCAGTAGTACAAACGGATAGTACATCTGACTTCTGCGTACGGTGCCGAGTGTATGGTCATAAACTAAGTGCGTGCAGAGCTCCATTTATTATTATTTGTTACCGTTGCGGTGAGAAGGACGTCACTGCCCGTACGTGCCCTAAGTGTAATCCTACAAAAAACTAACTTGCTCGGATCGGAGTATGGCCGATTCGAGTGCTACTCGAAATGATAAGTCTCCTATATTATTACCTACCTGCTATACGACTTCAAAAACCCATACAATACCGGATGTGACTACTACTACTACCACCACCACCACCACTACTACTACTACTAACGGAACCCACAATGCTTCACCCGCATTTACATTTCCTGCATATTATTCCGTTTACCATAACTTTCCTACTTATTCTCAAAACCATATTTACTATTCAAATAGGCATTGTTCGTCTAACATTGCTTACCCTACTAACCCTACTTACCCTACTAACGCTTACGCTACTAACTCTACTTACCCTACTAACGCTTACGCTACTAACCTTACTTACCCTACTAACACCGCTTACCAACGTACCGTTACCCACCATTCACCCATTACAAATGTTAACCAGTATTCACCTGAACCAAATGCTGACCAAAATTTGCCTTCTACATTACCAGGTACTATGACACAACACTCTGATCGACAGAATTGTGTTACTAAGCCTTTACCCAATACGTACCCTAACGCAACTACTAACAGGAATGTCCTGTTGTCATCCAAATCCCTCCAAAATCGGAATTTAAGTACAAAGACATCGCATAGAATAACTAGCTATAGAACTAAAACTTATTACAATTCTAAACTACCAAAGTGTAACTTACCCATTCCTTCACTGAAGAGACAATCTACTAAGTCAAACAGGACCGCTTATTTTAAGAAAACTGAATCGGCATTAACGACAGGTAACACCGATATGAAAGATTGGCAATCCTGGCTGTCGACAATAAGAGAGTTCTCTCACACAGGTTCTACAACTAAACCAGTCAGTCTTTTTTATGGTCGAGATTTACGACCATACTTGTCGGTAAGCATTTACGGATTACGATGCAACGGTCTTCTCGATTCAGGATCGGAGATTTCTATAATTGGTAGCGATACTTGTAAATATTTTACGGACTTGGCGACGGTTCATAAATCACTTGATGTTGATCAGGTGGTAACGGCTAACGGTTCTTCTTCACCCGTTACCGGTTATGTGTTCCTGCCAGTAACTGTACAGAACAAGACGTCGATTATTAAGTTTTATGTTATACCAGGGGTGTCTACAAAACTGTTGTTTGGAATTAATTTTTGGCGCGAATTTAATATCGCTCCGGATATACTTTCATTGCATAGGTCACCTTGACGTCTTCCTAGGGTGGTTGAGTTCCGTACCCCCCTTAAGGAGGTACCTTCAATACGAAGAGGAAGGAGAACCTATTTTGTCAAATAGTTCGTCTGGCAGGACAGCAAGTACTAGCAGTGACTGAGGTGATATGAGTTCGGTGTTATGATTTGGTGTCAGCTCGGGGTCGAGCTGGAATTTTACTCTTTCAGTATACTTCCATCGTAAAATTCTCCCTGGTTGAGGGGGTATTGTAACATAAATTTCCCTACAGGAAATTTCTAATCAGGTTCCTACTGCCATCTAGTGACATTTCCATGTATTAGTTACCTTTTTTATCTAAATTCAGAAAACATTGAACGCGCCTTGGGTTATAATAGTTTTATGTATATCGTGTCTTTGATTATTTTCAAATTTAGTTCAGGAACTTTTAATTCAATAAATATCGATAGTTTACTTGGTTTTTTATCTATGTTTATTAGTCTATGTTGTCTCGGAATAGTTAGTCTGTGGAGTGTGGACTGGCTGAGCCGAGACAGCCATATTTTCTGTTTTGACGTTGACGGTCGAACGCTTGTGTCTGTTGGCTAGATAGCCTAAATTATTTTATTAAAACAAATCTGTAAGTATCACACCGTGAAATGGTTAATTCTTCATTTTGATTTTTTTAATTGATTGTCTCGTATTCAGCGCAGCGTTTTAACCAGGTATTCCTTTTCAGCAAGCATCGATAAGCGAACACCTAATCTTCCACACAGTTGGATTTACTCAATTTCATATAAGGGCCTCTAACCCATTTTACGTAAGTTATGTTCATGATTATATTATTCCTATGACGCCTTTTCGATATTTCAATCCTTGCTTTCTAAATTTTCAGCCGTTCGTTCTTATGATTATGAAGCACGTACGACATAGTGTAGCGTCGTTAAAATAGACACCAGCCAGCAATCTACCAGCACAGCCAGGCAGACCCACTTTCCTCCGACAGGTACGTTACCGTTTTCTGAGATCGATTCCTGTGGTAGTGTTTTAAATTTGTTCCTAGATTTCATATTTTTAATTGTAAGGTTATCCTACATGATTGCCAGCCATTCGGTGAACATTGACCTTTCAAATTGAAGTGAACCACATTACCATAATATTCCTAATCTTCTCATCAGTTACCCCTACTTACTTGTATTGCAATTTTTTATAGTGATTGCTCATACCTATTCGTGTAATATTTCAGGAGGAATTCCCTACCCCGTGGTTATTGAATACCCCAGAGTCAGACTTAACTACTGAACCCGGTTGCCCCGACTTCTCTTCTACCACCAGTGTCCGGTGGCCCGGAGCCTGTGGTGTCTCCAGAGCAGGATCTCCCCGAGTTTCACAGCTGAGTCCACTCCAAATAAGTTTATTATAAAACATAATTCTACCATCCCTAGGTAAAGGCATTTAGGGAGTTAACTAAAGAGAGCGTTATCGATCAAATCGTGCAAAGAACCTGTACCATATTATCTAAAAATATTAGTGATACAAATCCTCACCACTGATTGGCAGCCGTAGGCCACAATCAGTGCGCCCACTAATATTGTGTTCCCTTGGAAAAAAAAAAAATCCTTATGTCGGCTTTGCCGGATTAAACCACATATTTTGACATTTCACTCTTTTATTAATCACCTTATATCTATTAACCCTATGCTCATTACTCAAAAAATTAAGTATTACAACATATCGATCATTTAGGACCGTTTGTAAAATCGAAACGTGGAAATATATATATATTGGGTATTATAGATAGTTTCACAAAATTTATAATATTACGTGCAGTTAAAAATACCAAAAGCAAAACGTCAATAGCTGTTCTTCGTGACGTATTTGCTTTGTTTGGTACTCCTAAGCATCTGGTATCAGACCGTGGCACTAGTTTTACGTCCAATGAATTTAAGGTGTATGTGGATTCAATTGGAGTTAAACATACCCTGAACGCAGTCGCAACTCCACGAGCGAATGGACAAATCGAACACTACAATCGTTCTATTTTAGCATCACTAACTGCATTATGTCACAACGAAGATGATCGTGATTGGGATATAAAAGTTGGGCAAGTTCAGTGGAGCCTTAATAACACAATCAATCAAGCAACCAGCAAAAGTCCATCTGAACTGTTATTAGGAAAATGTTCTATCAACACTACTGAATCTCAGTTGCATGACATCAATGATAGAGTTAATGAACAAAATTCTAATATTGAAGAAATTCGAAAAGAAGCTCTCCAAAAAATACAAGACAGACAAGAGAAAATGAAAAAAAGATACGATAAAAGTAGAACTAAGCCCCGAATATACAAGGAAGGTGATCTGGTAATGATAAAGAAAAATAATAGTATTCCAGGGGAAAATCATAAATTAAATCACGCATTTAGTGGACCCTATCGTGTGAGTGCGGTGTTGGATCATGATCGATATGAAATTAGTAGTGTTGAGGGATATTCAAAAAAAAAATATTGTAACGTATTCCCTGTTGATAAAATTAAGCCCTGGGTAAGATTCGGAGAATCAGACTCGGAAAGTGAATATGATGATAGTGAGTAAAATTGAGATTTATGGATTGTGATGGGTTATTGTTTTTTTATTATTTATTTTTTTTCTTTTTACAATATTTCACTTAGGATTGTTTTTTTTTTGTGAGTTGTGCATATTTTTTTGTGATTAGTTTATATGTTTAAGTAATTATTAGTGATATTATGAGACCACGTAGATAAAAATGATATATCCTTTCATCCTTTATTGATGCATATAATATATCCTATCCTATTATCCTTTGTTATCAACAAACTGAGTGAAGAGGATGCTGAAAAAGTGATGAGGTGGAAGATACAAAGAAAAAGCCGAGTGATCCCTGAGAAATATGAAGTGATTCTTAAAGTGATGATTGAAACAAAAACTTATGTAATAACTAGAGTGAGGCCGTAGCCCATGTATGGGCAAGCGGTGCCTAGTAATAATTTTAAAAGATGCCGTAGCTCTAGGAGTGGGCAAGCGGTGTATAAGTATATATAAATGAGGCCGTAGTCTTTTATAAGGACAAGCGGTGTAATTTTTTTAAAGAAATGAGACCGTAGCCTAACTTAAAGGCAAGCGGTGTTTTTCAGCAGTGACAAAGACAATAGCAAGGTATCAGATGTTTGGACCGGACTGGTGCTGAGGGACATCCAGCAGCTCCTTTGTGTATTCAACTGCAAAGATTATCGAAGCCACTGCATTGCTGCAACGGAGCCAATTGCTGCTTATACATGCTTGTATGTGTGTATAACGACAAACATTCGAAGAAGTTTTACACGAATAATAGTGAAAATTAAATGATTAAAAATAATAAGTGATTTGAACTAATATTGTCAGTGTTTAAATAACAAGGTGATACATCTTATCTTATCTTATCGTAGGGGCGGCCCAGTATGTGAAGCCTTCGCACTTCGACCCTTCATGAATCTTTTGTGCTTCCCCGTGTTTAGTCATTAAAGCCTTCACCGCCTTCGGTCCAATCAATCGTGACCATGAGTCTGATTATATCCCTTGGTGGCATGGCCCTGTAGTCCTCCGGTTTAGGGTATCCCGTTCCCGTCAGCTTTAACCTCCTGCAGGCTAGAGCATCGTAGTGGCACAGAAGATGCTCCATGCTCTCCTGCTCTTCCTTGCAGGCCCTACAAGTTCTGGAACTGGTGTGTCCCATCCGGTTGAGCATGATCCTAGTACTAAAATGGCCGGTCAAAGCACCTGCCACTAAGCGAGTCTGGGATCTGCTCGAGCTCAATGTGAATTTAAGCCAGTTCTCCATGCCCATAAAGAGCTTGGCGTGTGTCATTCCTTTATGATTGGCCCATTCTTCTTGGTGCCTCCTTTGTGATTGAGCTCTTAGGCCTGTTCCAACTGTTTTTAGAGTAATTCCGACGAATGGTTCCGGACCCACAAGCTGTGTTTCCGATCCCTTTCTCGCCAGGTGGTCAGCCTTTTCATTTCCAGCGAAACCTTTGTGTCCTGGTATCCAGACTAGCTGAACCGTGTTGGCTTTACTCAGTTTGTTTAATACTTCAATCGTGTTCATTACCAGCCTAGATTCCACCTTATGCGACACAAGCGCTTTGAGCGTCGCTTGACTGTCACTGAGGATGTAGATATTCAAGCCTTTGCGACCTTTATCTAGATTCTCTTGTGCACAGGCTAGGATGGCGTAAGTTTCAGCTTGAAACACAGTGGCCAGCTTTCCCATGCTAATCGACATTTCCGTCTTATTGCAGTATATTCCTGCTCCTGTACCGGATTTCATTTTCGATCCGTCCGTGTACCAAATCATGCTGTTCCCCCGAGGGGATGCCAGCCCCTTATCCCATTCTTCCCTGGTTGGAATGTATACTGCAAAGAGTCTCCTAAATACGAATTTAGGTATCATCCTATCACTAGTCATGCGCAGTAATAGGGTTTCTTCTTCGAGTTTCATTCCCGTGTGTTTTGTTCGTGGCCCGTTATCGCTCCACAGTCCCAAAGTACTGAGCCTGTAGAGCGCTCTCGTGGCCTCTCTTTGTATAGCAATGTGCAATGGTTCAAGATTAAGAAATCTCTCTAGGGCCGCCGTAGGAGTAGTTTTGAAGGCCCCCGTTATAGCCATACAGGCCAATCTTTGGAATTTTTTTAGGAGTTCCCTGCACGTGACCAGTTCTGTTCTAGGCCACCAAACGATACTACCGTAGGTGAGGATCGGCAGTATCATTATTTTATAGATCCAATAAAGGATCTTGGGCTTAAGGCCCCAGGTTTTGCCAAAGGTAGAGCGACACATATTGAAGGCCCTTGTGGCCTTCTCAATAGTGAGCTTTACATGTACTTTCCACGTAAGTTCTTTATCTAGGGTAACTCCCAGATATTTGACTTCAGTAGACCATGGTATTTCAGTACCACATAAATTAAGGGTACTCATGCCGTTGAGCTTCCTCTTTTTTGTGAATGGTATAATCACAGTTTTCTTCGGATTGATGCTAAGGGAGGTCTCCCTGCACCAACGCTCAACCTTGTGTAGCGCCTTCTGCATCAGGCTGGCTACCACACTCGGCACTTTGCCATTAATCAGGATGACTATGTCATCAGCGTAACCCACAGTGTTCAGTGGTCCTTTGTTTAATTCTTCGATCAATGAGTCAATCACAAGGCTCCACAGTATGGGAGAGAGGACTCCTCCCTGAGGACATCCTTTGGTTGTTATGACGCTCATTGTATCGCCTAATATGCTTGCAGTTATCACTCTGCCTTTAAGCATGCCATTTATCCATCTTATTATGGTGTCATTGATGCCATGCATTTTTGCCGCTTTGCTAATGGAGTCAAATGTAGTCCTATCAAAGGCACCCTCTACATCAAGGAAGGCACCTAGGCATATCTCCTTTGACTCCAGTGCCGTTTCAATCCTGCTGACTACATAGTGTAGTGCAGTCTCAGTTGATTTGCCTGCCTGATAGGCACATTGCTTACCATGTAAGGGTCGTTTCCTGAGTGGGCCGTCCCTGACGTATCTATCAATAAGTTTCTCCATCGTTTTCAACAGAAAGGATGAGAGACTTATCGGCCTAAATGCCTTAGCCTGTTCATAGTCAGCTTTACCCGGCTTAGGTATAAAGCTTACGTTTATATGTGTCCACACTTTTGGTATATAACCAAATGCTATACATGCTCTGAATAGCCTGCATAAAATGGGGACCAGTATTGATTCACCTTGTTGTAGTAACACAGGATATATTCCATCATGGCCAGGAGATTTATATGGCTGGAAGGATTTGATCGCCCACCTAACTTTTCCTTCTGTTACTACCTTTTTAGCAGACGTCCAGTTCTCCCTTGTGGTATGGGTTTGGGTTCTTTCACTTTCCCTCGGAGCTTGTTCGCCTGCATTTGTGTTAATTACCATAGAACCAGGGAAATGTGTTTCAAACATAACAGCCAGTGCCTCATTACCCGTTTCCGTTAGTCTACCATCAGCATTTCTCACTGCTGTGAGTGGGTTAGCTTTGGTTTTAGACATAGTTTTGCTAAGACGCATGCCTTCAGGCATTGTTTTAATTGATTCGCAGAAGTTACGCCACGACCTGCGCTTAGCCTTCCTAACTTCACTGTTATACTCAGTAAGCTTTCTTGCATATTGCGAGTACTCGTTTCTGCGTTTTGCCTCGTTAAATGCCTTTCTTGTTTCCCTTCTAAGTTTGGAAAGTTCCTGTGTCCACCACTGAACTTTCTTAACCTTTGTCTCTTTCTCTGGACAGTTTTGTATCCAAGCATGCATGAGAACTTTGTTAATTCGGTTAGCTTCCATATCCAGCTCTGGAATAGAGTTTAACCTTGCAGTAGTGACCCCTAATGCCGATTCAAGGTCTCTCCTATAAGAAACCCAATTGGTGTTCCTTGGGTTTCTCCTACGTACAGTACCTAATTCAGTGTTAGTTCTATACCTAAAGCATATGTAATTATGATCAGAAAGTGATACTTCTCCAGACACATGCCAGCTAGGGCTTCCAAAATTACGGATATGTTAATTACGTAACTGATAACGAATTTTGGTGCTCTAATTACGTAACTACGTAATTACGTAATCTCCAAGATATTTTTAAAATATAATGTTTTCTTTAATTACTGTGTATTTATAGACACACAAAGAATACTACACAGAGATGTTATTTATATTCTTAATTCAAAACAACATAATATGATATAGACTATAGAGTATACAGAAATCAAACTCAAAACTCAAACTCAAAATCATTTATTTGTAATAATGCAAATTAAAGAGTTGTTACATAAATAAAGTTTCAGCATAATCCACCTTTTACATCTTAACAATAATTAAATTATGATTTAACATGCAGTTGAAACACAACATAATTATGTAAAATTTTACAGTTTACTGAGTTTTAGAAATAAAATGTTTATTTACTTATTTCAATTTTATTTATTTCTTTGTTCCTGAAAATGAGATCTCAAAAATAACAACGCATTCAATGTTTTATCACTTAATGAACTTCTCAATTTACTACACAAATAACCCGCCGAAGAAAAAGCTCACTCAGCTTCAATACTGGTTGGTGTAATCGATAATAAATAATTATACGCTGCTGTGAGGTAAACTCCACGACCACCACCAGCGCTGTCATAGATGCACATTTCCACTCTAACGATGGACTCAATATCTGTGTTAACTGTGGATTTGTTTACTTCTGTCTTGGCTTTGCGTAACTCTTTTTCTAATTCCTCGGCCACAGTTAACTCCTCGTCACTAGAGTCTGTAAGTGCCATGCCTTGCTGTCCTGGACTTTGACTTTGACTTGTCTGTGCAGATGTTGTGTTAGTTGTAAATTTCAGCCTTTTTAGTAATTTTGTAATATATGTCCTTATATAATCTGACGTCGGTTTTGTGAAGGTGTCTGTTTCTACGGTTTCATAAAATTCTTCATTGTTATGTAAGTACTGTAAAATGCCAGATACACTTGTTCGTCTTTCTTTTATTCTTTTTCTGAGGGATGTAGCTAGCTTTTCACTGAGTTTGTTGGACTGACGATCAAGTTTATTTAACATAAACTGAAGAGCAGCATCTGCCGTCAATAAATTTATATCCCGGCGACACAAAGCCAACACCGTGGTTTTTACAACATCTAAACTATGGTGAATGTCGTGCATGTCTTGAATTTCTTTTTCTGTAAATATTTAAATTCGATTTTAAATCAAGCAATGCTTTCGAAACACATGATTTTAATTTCAAAAATCGGCCAATCATATCGGACAAGCTGTTCCAACGGGTTTTGCAGTCGAGTATAAGATCCAGGCTTTTTCCGTACTCTTCTGCAGAGTATTTTTGCAAAAGGTCGTTTTTCATGGGTGACTTTTTAAAAGCTTTAACCAAATCTGGTACTTTCTTAATGGTATCTTTGTATAGAAATTCAGAGTTTGGTACCCTTGGTTCTTCGATATCAAATCCTCCATAGTTTTCTTCCGAATCTTCAGAGTCGTAATCCAGTTCAGTATCTGGTAATACTGGTTCAGAAGTTGACTGGTTCTGTGACTTATATAGCACATCGAGCACCGCAAGTTGTATGCCGTGAGTAAAACATAATTGATGGTGGCCATCAAAATTTTTGCCCATTTTAACCATCACACTGGCTCCGTCTGTTGTAAAAGCAATTATGTCTTCAAGGCTAAGTTCAAACTTGCTCAAATGTTGTTGTATTAATTGAGTTCCTACATCTGCTGGCATTGAACCCTTTATTCTCACCAGCCCCAAATTTTTGTGTTTAGCTGACTCTAGATCTTTATTGTGGATATTTATGTTCATGTACCTTTTATTTCTTGTAGAGGTCCATTCATCGAACGTCAATGTGAACTTTTGGTTATTGGACTTCATCTCCTTTATTAAATTAATCAGTACTTTTTTTGTGTTATCACACACCTCTAAAACTATCTTAGTTATAGTTGTTGGCGATTTCGGTAAATCATAGCCAGATTTTTTGAAAACATGGTCCTCAGATGTACAAAATTTGCTCAAGGGGATTCCATCCAATGCTGCCATTCTACTCACTCTAAGTTCCATGGAAGATTCTCTCACATAGTAATCTGTGAGTTTAGTTTTCTTTTGAGGTGGTGCTTCTTTTGAAGTGCCCTTCCTTTTTTCTAGACTTTGAGTATTATCAGTCGTTGATGTTGAAGTAGTCGCCTGTAGACTTTGTGACACGTCAGTGATAATATGTTTAGCCCTCAAGTGAGTATGTAACGCTCCACCAGGTGTTTTTAAAACTTTTTTACAATGCTTGCACTCGACACTTTGTCCATTTTCGGCCCTTAAAAAATGTTCCCAAATAGATGATGTTGTCCGTTTGTTTAAAAACTCCTTATATACAGTCTTCTTTGTTGACGACCTAAAACAATTACAACAATTTATTTAATAACTAGCTTATCCCCGCCGGTCATCTTCCAAGCGCTAACTAAATCTATTTTTGCAAAAAATCATATTGAACTATTGCTCCGGTTTAACGTAAAAGGAGGACAAATAAATAAACAAAAAAAATAATGTTCTCCAAAACCTGCTAAACAAAATTATTAATTATTTCACCTACACAAAATTCCACTTTTAATTCGAGAAACTACATGAAAGAGAACCACGCGAGCCGCGCGAGCATTGTTTCTTGTAAATGCCTAAGAGCGTCGGTGGCCAAGTGGTTACGTTACGACCACTGAATTTCATCCGGAAGGCGCGGATTCAATCCCGGCATGTACCTACCAATGTATTTTCGATATTTTCTTACGGTTAAGGAAAACATCGTGAGGAAACCTGCATACACCTGCAAAGGAATTCGAAATTTGTGTGTGAAGTCAACAAACGCGCATTAGGGTAGCGTATTCGACTAAGGTCTATTCACCCGGAATTAAGGAGAATGCTCGAGCCCTTCGGTGGGTACATAATATGGGCTGATAACGAATAACGAATAACCTATGCCATGGTAATTAGTATCATCTGTTAAATAAAATTAATAAAGTAATGAAATATAAAAAAAACTTATTATAATTTTCACTCTTGAATTTTTTACTCCATAACCTCGCTCTATAGAATTTTAATAGATTTTATTTCATTCATAAGTACTTACATATTATTTGATTTCCATCCATATGCTTCACAAGTTACAATATTCTATATTCCATACACTCCAGCAACAACAACGAATAAAACAGAAATCTTCTAACATACAGGTCACTCGAAAAAATACTTCAGTTTGGGAACTTTCTCCGAGTTGCGACGATTGCGAGTGAACTACAAAGCTAACAGCAAACAAATGAATATAACGAATGACACTTTATTTCATACATCTAAAGCACCGATTACACTTCACGATCCATCGGGAGTTAGGGCCCTAGCTAGTGTGGTCTAATCGCTGTTAGGGAGTTAGGGTCCCGATATCGTGCGATCGTGGTTGCCCGATCGCCCTAACTCCCTAGTTAGGGAGATGTAATCGCTGTTAGGGCGCTCAGTCGCCGCACAGCGCTCGATGTGAGCGGATAGTTGCTGTGTATCGGAAGCGAAATTGGCCTCGCGTGCCAAGAAAATGTCGTCCAAAAATGAAAAATCTGGTTTAATGAATGTTCTGGACATGTATAAAGCTATACCAAATTTATTTCTCGTCGCTAAAAATTTTAGCGTCACTGCTAATCGTTGTTTAGCACCTACACTTTCTCTAAATAATGTGTCATGTTTCTGAATATAATTATTATTATACTGTCACTTAATTTAAAATATGTTCAAATTGTGCAGAATTTATTTTTAAACAATTTTTGAAATCTTCTGGCTCTAATGAATATAAAATGTTCATATTGCATAGTTTATTTTATTTTAATTATTTTTTATTTATTTACATCGCCTCAAATTTTTTATCTATCTATCGCATTACACAAAAACATGAGACTCATAAGTATAGGTCAGGATTGGTCTATGCATCTTCGACTTTAAATCTGTATGGCAGGGATCCTGGTGTAGAGCGTTATTTTTTCATAAATTTGTTATTTTTTTCATGTTTTTTTGTTCATTTTAATAATTTGTTATTTTATTATTATTTTTTATGAATTACTTGTTTTTTATTTATAATTTTGTTTTCAGAAGAAAAAGAGTTATGTTAAGAATAAAAAAGCGATTTTTAATAGAATAATTTTCAGTTAAATGCCTACCATACAAAAAAAAAGTGTCACTTGCATCGTAGTTTTATAAAAGCACACAGTGATTCTCTTTTTATTTTATTTTTTCACATTTACACCCGCAGTTGCGACAAGGGCGATACCATTTTTTTCATATTTGGAGAGTGCAGGAGCCATCCTTCCAACACCACGTTCGGTTGCCTACTGAGTTAGGGAGGCGATCTAGTGCAGTGTGATCAGAACGCTCTAACTGCCCTAGCTCCCGATGCGACGCCCTAACACCCGATGGATCGTGAAGTCTAATCGCTGCTTAAAACAAATCACAGGGTTGAACACACACATAGAAAGACGCGGGGATACCCGCGGCGGACGATTAGTTAATAATATACTGTATTACTTAAGCGTTAAAAATGATTATTGATTACGTTATGCAAGGCTGAAATAAGCCGCGCGGGAAAGTACCAGGAAGTAACCACAGATATTTGCTAGATTGAATTATTTTATACGGGGATTATCCGCTTGTTTAGTTTCATTGTTGACTGAGTTGTCATTTCATCCTGTTTAGAATAATGTTTAATGTTGCCAACTTATCACCAATAAGCCGCTTATTTGTGTTTTGATGGTTCAATAACTTATTTTTATGATTAACTAAAAAAATCCTAAATTTACGTAATTACGGATTTCAACCTTCAGTTACGGACTTGTCAGGAGTGTAAAATCTTTGCGTAATTACGTAACTGCGTAATTACGTAATTACGGAATGGAAGCCCTAATGCCAGCTACTAATTGATGATAACGCTTGTGCCGTTGCAACCGTCACATCAATTACCTGAGCCCTATTTTTGTTGACAAAAGTGGGCGTGGTTCCTCTGTTGAGTATATATAAAGATGAACTTACCAGATATTCCAGTAGGTCTTCACCTCGCTTGTTCGTGTCAGTGCTGCCCCACACGATGTGGTGTGCGTTAGCATCTAAGGCAATGATGAGTTTCTTTTGCCCATGTGTGTCGATCAGTCTTCTCAGGTACGCAGAGACTGGATCCCTTTCCTCAAAGGGAAGGTAAGCTGAGGAAATTACAACACTTTCTCCTGGGTTCCCTCCCTCCGTCTCGATCTTTAGTGTAGTCAGATCCCTGTAACATAGCGAACGCAAGGGTTTAGCAGGAATGCCATCCCTCACATAAATGCATGTCCTAGTGTCATTGGTTGGGCAGTAATAATGTATTACCCCCCCCCTGTGTTATCTAAGCCCTTGACTTCACCCTTGTACAAGTAAGGTTCCTGAATCAGGGCTATGTCATATTTGTTTTCTTTAAGCTGCTTAGCCATAATGGCAGTTGCAGCCCTACTGTGGTGTAAATTAATTTGTACGCACCTAAGTCCCTCCATCCTGATGTTTTGATGGGTGCATTAGTTGTTTCTGTTAGAGCTAAGGCGCTTGGTGTTTAGGCGACCCGAAGCAGAGCTGGTTCAGATCGGCCATGATGTCATCCGTCCCCGCCGACTGTTGCGACAGGGGCAGACCCACCATGTCGCCCTCCCCATCCCGCTCCGTCTCGCCCAACAACCCCGCCTCAGCCTTAGCTTCACTGCCGATAGCCCCACCGCTAGGACCAGCCACAGCCTCATCTATCCCAGGGCCGCTCCGTCCCTGCCCGCCCCCACTGTCCGGCGCTTCCGCAAGCAGTTTGAACGAGCAAAGCTCGAAGCAGCCCTCTAGGACATACCCTGCCTCCTTGATAAAGTTAGCTGACCCCCCGTCCATGAGGACGATCCGACGTATCCGGCTGCCCTCCACCTTGGTGTCGACCACCTTCCAGTCGGCCGTCCTCAGTGACGGGTTGTACCTTTGTAGTGCCAAGCAGGCCTGTCTAGTGTCAAGTAGCCTCATGTTGCGGCTTTTCCAGGCCATTTTAACTGGCTTTGGAACAGCCGCAGCATCGACCACCTTCACCCTAACATCCCCTATATTCATCCCTGGGACGTTCGCAAGGAGCCACTCTGCCGACTGTTTGTTTTTGCAGTCAACAAAGACGACCCCTGCTGTCACCGTCTGGCCTATTAGACATCGTGGGGGGGGATCATCAGAGGCCATGACTTTCTCTGTAACGAGCTCCATCAGCCTCTCCTGATCGCCCTCCACGAGGTAAGTGTTGGGATAATCCTCAGGGATGACTGCTAGCCTGACAGCCTCGAGAGCATCTCGATAGGTACCATAACCATGGGTTTTGGCCCTTTTCGGTACTCCCTGACCACCGGCCCGCGAGTCATCACTGAGGGCTTCCCTACCTCGTTTAAGAGCAGCGCCACTCACAGGCTGCCCTTCCTGTGCCTGTTGTTTAATTAGTCGAGCCCGCTGTTTAGCAGACCCGCATTTGTTCCTCCTCTTCTTCTTGACAGCCTCTGGCTCCGCAGTAGCAGGTGGGCAGGAGGATCCGGCCGATGAGCCCGTATTGTTCCCATCAACCGTCCCCCCCCTCCCCCCCGCCCCTACAGAGTCAGAGTAGGAGGTAAAACTACCAGACCCAGTACCCACTTTCGCAGGCCCTTGAAGCCCGGTCCCTATCATCGTTGAAGTAGGAAGCCATGGCGTCCCCGCAGGCGCCGGGCCCCTCTGGTGAGAGGACCTTGTGGAGTCCTTACGGTTCCCCTCAAAAGCCCTCTCCCCAGGGCCCGGCGCACTGCAGGGATCGTCGGACCTCCCGCCTGAAGTTGAGCTCTGAGGCTCCTTGGACCCACCTTTCGGCGAGCCCTGTTTGGTGATGCCATAGGCACCCCCTTCAAAAGAAATCGATAGACGCGCAAACTTGCCCCCCCCCAGAATACGAGGGGCGGCCTGAGCTCGTCTCAGCCACCGGGGCTGAGCCGAGCTCAGGGAGGGACTCTCCATTTCTGGTACCCTCCTGGGGTAGTCTATTTTCTCTTTTATCTGCGCTCATTATAATAGACTTAAAACTCCACTGATATCATCGGACTAGGTGGGGATATAGGAATTAGGATATAAGTAAGGATAGGACAATGTTCAGGGTTGATGAGGGGGGGGGGGGAGTGCGGCTGGAGGTTTCAGTTGTATCTATAGCAGAAGGCTCTAGACCAAGAACGGGCGACAACCTCGAGAAGGGTAGTCCACCAGCCTTGCCTTAGGGATCTACACGACGCTGCGCTCTCCCCTAAGGCCTTTCGTCAGACACGTTGACGGACAGTCAGACGTGAATAGGTGCCCCCTAATCGCATAACCAGCGATGCGGTTAGTTGACCCCCGCCCAAGGTGATACATAGTGTTCAAAATAAAAACTGATCTCATGAAAATCCTTGAATGGGGACATTCACACACACAGGATGGCCGATTCAAGTTACTATTATTGTTTTTTTTCTTGTGTAATTTAAGTTTTAATTTAAGTGTGTATTAGAACATTAGTTTTTTTTTGTTGTAACTAGCTTCAACTAATGCCAATACCTAGCAATTCTTGCAAATGTGTTTTACTAACTTACTATTATCCAACTTCGTATTGTTAGTAATTGACTTATTGATAACATTTGGCTATTATTGTGGTTTTTCTTCTTTAAATTTATTGTACTTTGAAATAAATGTAATCGATAGATATGACATACGTCTGGGACAGACGCAAGGTCAAGATAGCCGACTGTAAACTATTCACTTAATGAATCCTTATTTTTTACTATATTGTTGTAAATGTCTAAGTTATACATTTTTTATTTAAGCGACAATAACAGTATAATTATTCCCTTTGTAAAAAAAAAGTAACTGGATACGACGGAAGTTTGTGTGGCGTTAATGGAGGTCATGTTTTGTTTCGTTGTTGTTGTGACGACGCAAATGAATAGATGAAAATAATTGATAAGTTAACTATTGTAAAAGCTAATTAAAACAATTCAATAAGCAACATAGTATATTGTATCATTTTGTGGAGTTCCCGTTTAAAACAAAGATTTATCTTACAAAACGATCTTGTTATAGAAATTTATATCAAAACCAGTTCTTAATTTCTAAGTCGACGCATTAAGCTCTGCCCTCCAGTCTCCTCCAATAATTTTCTCAGCCATATCACTAGTCAGGTCATTCGCATAGCGTTTCCTCCCAATTTTTTATTGCACGAATTACCAATTACTGTAATGAAAATTTATGATGTCGCTAGGTCTCATTACAGTGTTGGCTGTCAGCTGTCGCGCGGGCGGCGGCGGCGCGGGCGCAGGCGGCGGCTCGCGGGCCCATGTTAATTGGCGGTAATCGCGCGCGCTCATAAGTCACCGACGCCGCAAGATGGCTGCCGGTAATTGCCTTCGTGGAAGCCGCCGCTCGCCGCCCGCGGGCCGCATACAGATTGCAGCGGCCGCAAAAACGGCGGTCTGCAATTACTCGACCTCCCCCCCTCCCGCTCGGGCCCCGGTCCGGGCTCCGCCCCCCCAGGACCGCCCTCGCCGCACGGACGCCCAATTTTATTACGAGCACCGGCTCACGTTATAGTTTTTGATCCGAGCAATATTGGTGCCAATTAACTGGGCCGCAATTAACGATGGTCGGGCCGAATCACGTCCAGTCGACGCGGGGGTGCAGATAGTGCACTCCGTAATTGTGGGAAGGTATGCGAGCGATGAGATTTTGTTCACATAATAGATTTTCGTTTTTTGCAGAGTATTGAAGCAGTTATGGACGGTCACTCGTAGAAGTATTGCCGAGCTAGGATACTTTTAGTATTTTTATTCAAATTTAAACATTTGTGTTCAACGTAGATGGTCAGGCGGTTGACGTCAGACACAGCTGAAAAACGTTTGTTTTTACTGGTTTGTTCAATTCGTATTTTCAATTTGTATTGATTTATGTTCACTAGTTTTGAAGATCCCGCGGTTTGTAGGTACATTATATTCTATCCCCTCGCGTCTGACGTTGTGTCGAGATACTATCCAAGGTAGGGAAGGAGTTGAAAAAAGTTGGAAAGCCTTCTTGAGAAGAACCGACAAGGAACATTGAAAAAAGTTTCAGTTATAACATTAAAACATATTTTTAAAAACCGAATACATAAACACGAAAAAGTCAAAAGTAATATCAGAATACATACACATCAAATGCCGAATTTTAACGCTTGGAACCGATACAAAATCGGTTCATAATTGACGGATTATAGATTAACAAACAAAAAACACAATTATTTTACCCAGAATCTTAAAGCATTTAAGGAAATACAAAAATGAAATTCAAGAAATTTGAAAGGGCGAAAATTTATTGAATCTGTTTTAATGTTATTCAGATTATGATCAAGAGTTTGATTAAACTCAATAGGCTAGTTGACCCTTTTTTAAAGTAGGGCTTAAAATGTTCATAATTGTTGTATTAGACCATAGCACATGAATTTTTTTTTTTCGATGGCTAAAAAGTGCAAAAAATCTATTTTAAATTAAGATTTTCAATTTTGGACCGAAAACACGGTCAGCCATGATAGTCTGTTGATTATCTGTGGCAATGACGTCAGTCTTATAGTAAACAAAGCACGGGGGCGAAATAACCTCACAAAAACAATGCTTTCTATTAAATATCACAAAATATAGTAAAACTGTATATGGAACGGGACAATAGAACAGGAATATAGAAATACCTCTTCAAAGACTCCAGGAAAGCTGTGGATTAGACGTATCCAGTGATATAGACATGCGAAATATTTGGTTAACACTCGCTTAAAGAAATCCTGTAACTATCTACTGAAACTCAAATGTATTTTTGCGAAAATCACACTAATGTAAGTACATACTATAACTGAATAACTCAATCTGTGTAGGTACTTCAGTTTCAACTTAAACAAAATAGAAGTTTTTAGGTTGTATGTAAAATCAAATCTGTATGTAAATTAATTAAATTTTTATCTTTCAGTTAGAATGAAAACTGACTGCAGCCGACCAACCAAATTTTAACTTGACTAGAAAACTGAGAGAAAACTTGCCCATTCACGCCTTTTTGATTTAATCTAAGTTATACACTGACACTAGATGATGTTTCAAAGAAAAGAATATGTACTTATGTCCAATTGAATAATGATGTAATTGAATATTAATTAAAAAGTATGTAATACAAACAAAAATATCAAAGTTTCATAATGAATATATTTATCTAAACAACTTTTACTTGAATTTACTGAGTACCTAATTATGTCAACAAAATAACTCAAGTATTCATATACCAAAGCACCATAGAAGTAAATAGGTCCAGTTTGGTAAAACTGAAAGATGTTATATCTTCACTGATTAAACCTGCTGGCCACCATGGCTGGTAAATTTCAGAACAGCTTACGCAAGAATATGCAAGTTATCCATTTTAAAGCCGTATACAAATATATTAAATGTGATTGCTGTGTTGTCAGCCTATGCTCTTCCTAATTTACAAGACCCTTCTTATTAAATAAATAATATAAAGAATTTTTTTTCTTTACTTTATACATAACTAACATCTAAAGATGACATAATAAATTTTTGTACTACATTAGTCATTATGTTCTTCACTAAAAAAAATGTTCTATGTTTATTTGACAATAATGACTTGTAAAGGTTCAAGTTGAATCAAAATATTTTAATTTGAAATACATGTGTTTTATTTTTCCGTTACACCTTAAAAGATTTATAATATTTTATAGGTTTGTTGCTCATATTTATCATTGTTACTCAAATATATATGTTCCAAAAGTACAAATAGGTTGAATAGAGTTAGATCAAATTTATTAATTTGTATATAAAATTGCCTTAAGGTCGCAGGTAATAAAAGTCAAAATAATAGTAAAGTGATTTATTATGAAGTAATACTTTCATATGATTTAAGAAAAATGTAGTATAGTTTCCAAAATGGCACTATTTGATCAAAAAGTTTTTTGACATACAGATTGTTAGAACAAATACCTATTATAGCTTATATTGTCACCTTTTGAGTGTTTTCAAAATTACATACTGCTAGCAACACAAAAGTATATAAGTTTTGCTTTAGCACTAAACATCTGCATCTAAACTTAAGTTAAGCATACTGTTCACAGTTTTCCGTCTTTGTTAATTAACATTTTCTTCAGTAAAAGAGCATGACAATTTTGTATTAATCTAATTTTATGGATGCCGTTTGTTGAATAGACTATTACAGGGTATTAATCAGAAATGAGGTCACATTTGCAAATTTCAACCCAAATCTTCATCTTTCAACTTTTATCCACATTTCATTATACTCGTAGGTGTCTGCAAGATTTCCCACCAAAAATCTTCCCAACAAAAGAACCATCATGTGTTATGGACTGGCTGACTTTATAGCACAAGGAAGCTGTTATTGTTTATATCGAAGCTCGAACTAAAGAGCACTTCTGTATTGATGATTCGTGGTTTAGTTTTCTATGCACTTTATTCTTTCTTCATTGAAGAGGTCTTTTATTTTTTAAGAAATATGTCACAATCTGTGTCTGTGAATGTATATATATTTTTCGTCCCAGTAATTTTCTTCATGCTTGACAAATGAACAACTGCCAATCTTTCTCTTTTTATGTTCATTTACAAATTCTTGCAGTACTAAGTACACTGGTATTTGACACATGATCCTGATGTTTTCTTTTCAACATTTCTCTTGAAGTACCTAAATACTTTTAGTGTTTATTTGACTTGTGAGAGATAGAATTCTATCCAATAGCATTCAACTGCTGTACAAAATAGCTCCTCACTGTGATGGTGCAACCACACCAAAAATGCATGTTTGCAACTCTCTTCTGCCGCGTGACAATCTTGACAAGTACACTTGTAACCTGTTCTTCATTATAACAGTATTGAAACTGTACTTATATTGTTTAGAGCGATACACAAAGAATCTCCTGACCATCAAATCTGTCGATTTTCGGAAGATTTGTACTATCTACTCTCACAAATCCAACATCAATGGTTGATTTTGCTATTAATACAAATAATTTACGATATTTACACATATAAAAACGGAGATTTGGACGATTTTTGCCAGTTTTAGGAAAGAATAGTGCAAATCGACGAGTTGTTGAATCAAATTTGACATTTCTTTGTTTACTATATGAGTGATGTCACGGCCCTGACCACAGAATATCAAAGCGTTTACGGCGTGAGATAAAAAAGATTATTTCTAGCATTTTCAAATTAAAATTTTACAGTAATCATTAATTGTTATTTATTAAAATCGGTATATTGTGGAACCTTATGCCAAATACTGTTAGAAATAAACAATATTTTAATAAATTTTGATATGAGTCAACTACCCTATTTGTGAATGCTGCTAAATTTGGTTCACCGCGATGAGATGCTAAATTGCTAATGCATATGCTGCTGAGAAACTTCCACAAAAGTGTTGAAAAGTTTGACATCTATAGCACTATGATGCGTCTTCTTAACAATAACATGATTCATTTCACATAATGACTGCACGGTCTTTTGAGCATACCTTTCAGCACCAATAAATTAGGCCGGCATTTTACGCAACGCGTGCATCGAGCTCGCGAACTCATTACGCGTGTAATCCTCTTGTAATGTAATGACAAATTGTGAGTGCGAGCGTCTAATTCCGCCACGTCCGTAGGCCGGCATTGTGGCGGCGCGGCGCCGGCGCACCACGTGTCACCGCCGCTCATTACACACTATTAATTAATCATCGGAAAGCGTTCTCCCTCTCATACTGCTCCCATATTTTATACTAGCTGTGCCCGCGAACTACGTTTCGCCATATATTTTTTACCGTTTTTGCAACATTTTTAATTGATGCTCAGCTCCAATTAGTCGTAGCGTGATGTTATATAGCCTAAAGCCTTTCTCGATAAATGGACTATCCAACACAAAAAGAATTTTACAATTTGAATCAGTAGTTGGTGAGATTAGCGCGTTCAAACAAACAAACTAAGAAACTATTCAGCTTTATAATATTAGTATAGATTCATCGCGGTCTGACTGGTCGAGGGTCGCGTAAATTGATGAGCTAACTAATTAATGTATTATTAGAATTCATGGAATTATAAACGTTATTTTTCAAAATATTAATTTAATTGTAAACGCTGGAGATACCATATCAATAATACTCAGATTCTGACAAGTTACAAACAAAGTCGTCTGGCCAGTGTATACGTATTGAATTATGTTCGTAATTAAGTGCGTGCGTGAATTATGTGCGTAATTCTGCCACCCAAAGGACAGACTCATGGCCAATAACGGACAGTTTTCTATATACGACTAAGTTGGCAAACAAGCAGGTTGCCCACCTGTGACCTGATGATAAGTGGCTGCAGATGCCAATAGTACTCGTAGTTGATATAACGACTTGCAAATCTACAACTCCTATTACAAGAACCGCGATGTATACGTTGCCAACTTGTGACATTATTAAGTTGTCAAAGTAAAATCCAAACACATGCTATATCTGTTTGGCGGCAGAAAAGGTAAGACAGAGGTACCCAAGAAGACGACTCTGGTATAGAGACTCCTTCTGGCTAAATGTTTTTTTTTTTGGCTTAAGTGATTTTTATCTCACGATGCTAACGGAAATGTCTGTAGCTTTTTATTAAGTCCATTATTCAATACAATCTTTATCTATAATAGTATTGTCAGGTCACTAAAACTGGTGATTAGGCGAAAAACGGGCAACGGAGCTAGTCGCCACCTGTCGAGCGGCGCGCGAGGAATGCGGGCCTCATTACGCGGCCGCTGCGACATCGCCACGTCACGTCCCGGTCACGTCACCGTCTCGTCACGTCACGTCACCCCGTCGGGCAGGCAGGCATGCAGCATATAATTTTGTACATAAATTCGGCTCTACAGGAAACAGGAATCGTCGAATTTGACAGTTTTATGTGATAAATATATGACGTAGGTAATAAGGAATATTAAGGTGCTTTAGTTGGAATGAAGTCGTAAAGCTCTTATGATTAATAGTTCTTACATTGATTATTATCCATTCCAATTATACGCAAATTATAACAGTCATAAAATTTATTCCTTATTATCTGACCCTATAAACAGAAGTCGAAAAGCTTTCCTCGAATTATTTATAGTCCTTTCCAAAGCTTTTTAAAGCTACTGATTTTGAAATTGAAAATGAGCTTTCGGTCGTGCGTGTAGAACTTATCAAAGAATAAACTTGTCATTATTTCATATCTTAACCCATAGAATAATAGTAGATTACTCAATAAGTGAAAAAAAAAGGTGAATTCTTTTCGAAGTACTAAGTTGTATCCCGAGAGGAGCCAACGATTCTAGAATAAAATCCTGAGCGGATCAAGGGATACAAGAGCCGAGGTGAATTTTTTTTTCACGTGTTAGGTACTCTACTTTTTATTATTGACTGCGAGAAAATAATTACTCTTAAAATTTTAAATTGAGGCATATTCCATACAGCCAGTTATTACGTTTTGGTGGTTTTTAGTACGTTTTTATAGCGCGAGTGTGCAACCTCTTTGCACATTTTCCTTTTTTCTTTCTATAATCCGTATATTGTTCCAATTGTTTTTGTTCACTCAGTAAAAAAGAGCGTTTTATTCACTGCTTTTAAAGAATCGCGAGCCCTTTGTCGAGTGTCAATGGTAAAAAAAATAAAGTTTTGCAGTGATCAAGTGAGGCAGGGCATTTATTGCTCTGCCATAGAATAATATCCATTAGCTCTACTGGGGTCTGCAGGCCTGAATTTTGAGATAAAAAAGTCATGAAATGCTTCATTTCGTTTGAGATTATGCCATGCTTCATATCGACTTAGTTAATTATGTAGGGTCTAAACGCGCACAATATTAGCATAGTAACTCTTGAAATACTATGTACCTTTACTCGACGTTTCGGTCGCCTTGTTGCGGCCGTGGTCACGAGCGAACTGGTGCCCCGTGCCGTCGCCTGTCAGAAGAGCCGGTGTGATTCTCTTCTACCCTCGCACTTTGATTGTCATTCTCAGTCCTACCGTCGTCGCTTCGACACACAACACTGACACAATCGAGCTTATTATATTTCATACGTCTAGAAGACGTATGAAATCGCGGTTTGCATTTGGCTATCACAGGATTCCATGATGGTGACAATTTAAAGCCACCCTCCCGGTTGAAATTTTTATACTTCTTAATTTCAACCGCTTCACGAACAATTCTTTTATTGTAATGTCGATCTGTGGAGAGGACTTTGGGATCATGTAGCTCCATCCAATGATTGACCCCCGAGTCTATAAGATGCTCTGCTACCGCTGATTTCTGCGTCTGTCGGTTTTTAACAGCTGCGATATGTTCTTTAATCGTTCAGCGATTGAACGCTTTGTTTGTCCGATGTAAGAACTACCGCAACTGCAGTCGATTTTGTATACGCCCGATGTTTGAAAAGGTATTCGATCTTTAGGAGAGCGCAACTGGTTAGCTACTTTACATAACGGAGTATATACAGTCTTTATGGAGTATTTACTTAGTACTAATCCAATTTTGTCCGTTATGCCCTTTACATAAGGCAGAAATGCCGTTCGCCGACTCACATCAGATCGCATCTCCTTCTTCTGCTGTTTCCTCCCATAACGCTTCTTTACACTGTATCCATTATTTTTAAGTACCTCCTGAATATAGGCGAGTTCGGACTTGAGATGTTCAGGGTCACATAGCTTGTAGGCACGGTTCGTAAGGGCATTTGATACAGATTGCAAATGACGTGGATGATGATGAGATGACGCGTGCAGGTATCTGTCAGTGTGCGTGGGTTTCCTGTATACTGAGTGTCCAATGGAACCATCACTGTTCACTATCACTTTGACATCCAAGAATGCTAAACTTCTATCTTGTTCTACTTCAGAAGTGAATTGGATCTTCGGGTGAATAGAGTTTAAGTACCCCAAAAGTTGCTCCACTTCTGTTTGACCACCGTTCACTATACAAAAAATGTCATCTACGTACCTCTTCCACAATTTTATGGTGTGAGCCACGGCAGGTAGGGCAAGGTTTTCGAAATGTTCCATCCAAATGTTGGCAATTATCGGTGCTACTGGGCTTCCCATAGCAACGCCATCAATTTGGAGGTAAAATTCATTTTTGTACATGATGAAATTCCCGTCGAGACAATTTTCCAGAAGGGTAATGTAAGTATCAGGTATCTCAAAGTCCATCAGCTTGTCTTTAATAACCTCTAGGCATTCTTTGAGAGGTACATTAGTAAATAATGACTGGACATCAAAACTCACCATAGTGTCACCCGGCTCCAGTCTAACCGTTTCAATGATGTCCACAAAGTGATAGGAATCCTTCACAAACGATGAGGTTTTTCCAACCAATGGCTGCAACACTCCGACGACATGTTTCGCCAGGTCGTAAGTTGGCGAGTCTATTTGACTGACAATCGGTCTCAGTGGTATGTTGTCTTTGTGTATTTTTTAGGTAAACCGTATAGTTTAGGTGGTTGTGTGTTTTTTGGTCTGTATAACTGTGTGTAAACCTCATCTGTGAATAGGTCCCGGTTGTCCTGAATTAGGTTTCGAATTCGCTTAGTCACTCTAGCGGTCGGGTTATAGAACACCGGTTTATAAATATTCGTGTCTGACAACAAACTCCTTATTTTCACATCATAGTCAGCAGTATCAATAATAACGGTGGCGTTCCCTTTGTCGGCCCTGAGTACCAAAATATCTTCATTATTTTTCAGAGACCTTAGTGCTACTCGTTCCTCCGTTTTTAAGTTACTGCTAGGTAGCTTGGACTTGCGTAGTATAACTGCCACATCTTGTCTTAGAACGTCTGCATCCGCAGATGGAATTTTGTTTTTTGTTATTACGTCCTCTATGCTACATATGACGTCCTCATACGGAATTCGCTGTGGTGTTAAAGCAAAATTTAACCCTTTCGCCAGTACTTCAGTCGCGGATTTATCAAGCACCTGACTTGACAAGTTGATTACAGTACGCGCGCTCGATTGTACTGATTCATTACGGCAAGGCACGTCAATACGTCGACGCTGGTTGTCAAGCAATTTTTGTAATTTCTTTTCATGCTCCAAGCTCCGCAACTCCCGCACCCGCAATGTTTTAGAAAATATTACGCGATCACACTTATCAAAGTCATCACCACACAAATCCACACTGCATTCTAAATGTAACCTATATAGTTCACTCTGTGCATTCAATCACTCTGGGCATATTTCAATGATGTCAACATGATATAATCAATGAACAATCAAAAATCTGCCCTTTCGTTTTATTTTTCGTTTTGCATATATGATATCATTTGAAAACCATGAGATCGGTAATAGGCCTGCTGATTGCACTCTTCACGAACATTTTAACCAAAAACCAAATCATTTTCGTTCCCATATGTTTGACATCTGACAGCTGTCAAGGTGTTGTCAAAATGTATAGGGGAACGGAAGCGTATCTGATTTGGTTAAAGTGTTGTATATAGTGCGATGCTCATATGGGCGGTCAGCCTTGAAAAACCGCAACTATGACCTCACAAGAGTGAGGTCATTGAAGAGAATGAAGGCAGTATTCTTGGCTGTACAGCTGGGTTTTGTTTCTGCAAGGAACAAGTGACTAGATGCTAGGTTACTGGTTATTGATAACCTGTAAAAAATAATCCCTATTTACATTATAAATGCGCAAGTAACTCTGTTTGTCCGTCTGTTTGTTACACTTTCGCGCCGAAACTACTGAACCAATTTTAATGAAGTTTGGTACAGAGATAGCTTAAGCCCTGAGGAAAGACATAGGTAACTTTTATCCCGAATTTTGTTGAGTTCTCTAGGGAACACGTCATATAAACTATTCGCGATAACAAACAGCTAGTCTAAGTGTACACCTATATACTTACTTACTAATATTGTAAAGCTGAAGAGTTTGTTTGTTTGGTTGAACGCGCTAATCTGAGGCACTACTGATTCAAATTGACAAAATTCTTTTTGTGTTGGATAGTCCATTTATCAAGGAAGGGTATAAGGCTATACATATAAGGCTACGATGTTGTTATTTTCCGACATCCACGCGAACTAAGTCTAAGTCTAAGCTAGGAACCTAGACAGAGTAACAATTCAAAAACGATAAAGCATGTACCTAGGACCAGGGGGGTTATTGTCTGAGAAAAAATCTATCACGATCGCTTTGAAATTACTAGTCATTGCGACGTCAATACAGGACTCTGTGTTGACTATCTGATAAAAAAATCCAAAAAATAAAACAGACTTCAAAAACATTGAAAAGTTAAAAATAAGCTAGCTTTTATCCTGCTGTAAGTCCATTACTTACCATCCATCAACATGGTTTTATTGCCAAACGCTCAACTGAAACTAACTTGTGTGAATTTCTTGATACAGTCCTTGAGTCCATGGAGAAGGGATGTCAGGTTGATACCGTGTACACTGATTTTTCCAAAGCCTTCGACAAAATTTCTCATGCATTACTTCTTACAAAATTAGCTATTATTGGTGTACATGGTGATCTGCTGCGTTGGCTGACTTCCTACCTCAGAAATAGAACACAGGCTGTTACAATCAAGGGTTATACATCTAGTTTTATACCTTTATCTTCCGGTGTCCCGCAAGGATCTCATCTCCGTCCATTGCTCTTTAATATATTTATTAACGACGTCACTAATTGTTTTTTATATTCTAAAGTTTTGTTATATGCAGATGATATGAAAATATACTCAATTATTAGTTCTTCCGAGGACTGTAAAAGATTACAAAGCGACCTTGACCGTTTATGTGAGTACTGTTGTCTAAATAAACTCCAATTAAACGTAGACAAATGTAGTGTTATTACATTTACAAGAAAGAGTCATGTGGTGTATTATAATTATAAGTTGATCAATAAAATAGTAAATAGGCTTAACGAAGTCAAAGACCTAGGAGTTATATTGGATAGCGGACTGTACTTTGAGTCACATGTTAATAACATTATTGGTAAGGCTTATAAGTTGCTTGGGTTTATTTTGCGTCAAAGCAAGGACTTTAAAAATATCGACACGTTATTCCTTCTCTATAATTCGTTTGTAAGATCTCAATTGGAGTATGCATCTAGTGCGTGGAACCCTCAATACTCAAAATACATCAACCTGCTGGAAAGTGTTCAAAAGAGGTTTTTAAAACACGTTAAGTATAGATTCAGGAACTTCAACACAGACGTGATGATATCTTTGCAAACTCGGCGAATTCATAAGGATCAAATTCTTTTATTTAAAATTATTCATAATGTCGTTGATTCTACATATTTTCTAAGCGAAATCTCTTTCAAGTGTTCCAGACTGAGCGCTCGACAAAAGGATACGTTTTTTATT
Organism: Schoenobius gigantellus; assembly: GCA_963935595.1. Taxonomy (NCBI): domain Eukaryota; kingdom Metazoa; phylum Arthropoda; class Insecta; order Lepidoptera; family Crambidae; genus Schoenobius; species Schoenobius gigantellus. Next base: position 448,222 of record OZ012549.1, on the reverse strand, counting down.
CCAACATGTAAAACTAATTATAGACGAAATTGTTATATTATTAGATCATTAAGTAAGTTTAATACCTCATTCAACCTTATAGATATGTTCCATATAAGTTTAAAGCAGTTTCGTACACTTTTAAGAAAGTGATATTTTAATAAGTTTTTGTTTTTTATAGGTTTACTTCATAAATTTGTGTCTCATCCATAGCAATAATTTAATTAATTAGTAGTGGAAACTTTATAATGCTAATGTATTAATTAGTTTAACATTATCTTAAGCTGTATGTTTCCCAAATAAATAAAATAATATAAGAATAGGTACAGACAACATCACGATGATCTCCTAGAAAGCCTTAAAATTTGTCACCGACTTCAATATAGAAGTGTGATGTTGTTTGTACCTATTCTTATATTATTTTTTACTTTTTAGTGAATGAAATCTTTTGAGTGAAAGAAACGCGTTCTCCTCGATTTTCATGGGATCCTATCATCAGATCCTGACTTTGGTGACCTTGGGACCACCCTTGGAGTATATTCTATCGAATACAAGAAGAATTTTGAAAATTGGTCCACAATTGGCGGCGTAATCGCGTAACATACACACAAAAAAAAACATACGCATCGAATTGAGAACCTCCTCCTTTTTTGAAGTCAGCTAAAAATGGTAATGGATGCACTTTGACTGTCAAAATCGAAATCGATCGCGATAGATGTTTGTTACATAATCAAGGGGCTAGTACTATTAGCAGGTTGCGCAGGGAGGCCTGCCGCCTGTTCCGCGAAGCAGCCGCGCCTCGTTCCTAGAACTCAGCTCGCTGAAGCTATCGAAAGCCTTGTGCTAACTTTCTCGCTGGCTTGAGCAACTACTCGAAGAATCATAACGTCACATCTGTGTCGAATTTGAAGTTGGCAGTTAAAAACTTTTGGTAGAATAAATTTCGAGCTTTTACAAATATGCGGAAATTTTCATCAAGCCTTATTAGTTCCATTTTCATTAAAAGTATGTAGTATGTAACGATATCGCAGCAAGATATTTTCATCAAATGGCCTGCGAACATGGGGTTCTCAAGTAAAATGAAAAGCTCTACATTTGCAGACAGCCCGTCTGACGGTAAGTGGCTAAGTATAGTATCACCGCGTCAAGACACATTATTTAATCTTTGGACCATTCTTATGTCTCTGATAACAGCGGCGGCTTTAGTAGTGCAAATATAAAGATTAACGTAGCGCTTACTGTACATGTGATTCCTGTATGATTTGAAAATCTACAACCCATTGAAAAAGAAAATATAAAAAAATATATCCAAACAAATTACAAAATAAATCCGATGGAATACCTATGTGTGATGAGTTCCTGTTTTTGAAGCATGTTGAAGTCGGGTGCTTAATCTTTCACGTACTTTAGGTAAGTATCTAATTCTACACACAACGTTCGCCGAGGGGCAGTTTTCGTTACACATTTTTCGAGTTACGCTGAAGTAGATTCTTCTCTATGCTTATATTTATAGGCAGGCATATCGTCCGGCGCGGCGCGGCCCTCCGCCTGTCCCTGCGCCCTTTCCCGACAATCCCTCTCCGGCGAGCCCCCGTCACGTCTGCTGTAATTGAAAATAACTGACGCAAGTTCGGCTCGAGTGGGCTTAAATCGGGTAGCGACATTGTTTACCGAGCTTTCATCGCGAGTGGGTTCAACCTTCAACTCCCGAAATAAGCATGAAAGGATTTTGTTATTTTTTGTTCAAATAAATTTTGAAACCATTATTTATACCAAAACATGCTTTATTTGGACTTAGCGAGTGTATATTAGATACGATAAGGTTTCATTGAGTATCATAATCCTTACTAATATAATAAACGCGAAAGTTTGTAAGTATATGGATGCTTGTTACTCTTTTACGCAAAAACTACTGAATGGTTTGGATGAAATTTTGTAGGTAGATGGATTACGACAGGAATTAACATACAGGCTACTTATTGTCCCCGTAAAGTAGTTCCCGCGGGAAAGTAGATTTACAGTTTTCCCTGAACTTTTAAGGCGAAACATAGTTCGCGGGCACAGCTACAGCTAGTATTATAATCTCAATATTTTTAGGCTTTCATAATTATTAAGCTTTCACAAAAAGGGAACTAATTTAACATTGTCATTTTCAAGATTTTAAATACGATGATATATTAAACATATTATGCCAAGATCTCTAGAGACTCGTTTAAAAGGTTTTTAGATTTAAAAAAGGACAAATAAGGTAACTGCCGCAATCAGGGATGTAATTTTATTTTAATTTTTGATCAAGTTGTCTATTTAATATATCCAATAATAATGTACCTATTTTTGTTCCATAATATAATAATATAAGATAGCACAACACTAATTGATGCATTAAAATTAATTGACGCCTTTGAGTGCTCTACATGAACCGGTATTTATTGACTTCAGAAACAAAATTATATTTAAATGAGAACGCAATGGAATAGCCTAAAATCAAACCCAACAATAGTTAAAATATATGCAAATACATGTAGAGCAAAATAATGACTACACAATGAATACAAGAACATTCTTACAAACGAACATCTGTGTATAAAATACTTATCATAAATATTTCAGAAAGATATTTGATTAATCAAATCACATATGCGATGAAGATACATAATACCAAATATTTGTTAAAAATATGCAAAATTATTTAGCTGGAATTTTGTTATCACTTTGTTTATTAACTTATAAACTTGTCTGCTTAGTTTTTTAGAGTAAACTCAAAACCGTCGCTATTAGATGTTTTATTATGATTACGAGTATTATACGTCTGTGTATAGTTTTCCGCTGTTGTGAGCTGAACGTTGTAAAAAGTGTTCTAATTCTATACTTATACCTGAATAGTGGGCCCGGCAGAAGTTGTCCAAATGTACTTTTAAACCTTCCCTGTACCTATTCATACACACACAGAAAATTTTGTAAATATCTTTCGACCGGTTTCAGAGTTTTTGCGAGACTATCACACAGCGTTTCATTTTTATATATAAGATTAGGCCTACCTGTTAATTATTTAAGTTACATCAAAATAATAATTATGCAATTTTAAGTGAATGATCCCTAGGCTATTTTTTACAAACGACCAGCCAATCACCGCATGGGGGGCATGAACTGCAACCCCCCGCCGGTCAGGGGCCGTTTGGCCCCAGTGAAACTGACCGTGGCCCCAAGGAGTCCGGCACCACAGGCAGCGACGGCCGCAGCGACGGCCCAGGAGGAGCCCATGGAGACCACCAATGTCTAGTGGTTCCATAAAGCTCCTCCAAGCTAATTTGAACCACTGCGCCGCGGCGCAGGACCTCCTATGTCAGACCGCGGCGGAGTGGAATGTGGATCTGGCGATCGTGTCGGAGCCGTACTACGCTCCGCCACAATCGTCAAATTGGTTGGTGGCGGCGAATAGTTCCGCTGCCATAATGCGGGCGGCGCGTGGCACAGCCCCCTCTCTCATTTTAAGAGAGAGAGGCACTGGCTACGTTGCCGCCATGTGGGGGGGAATTTTAGTTGTTTCAACTTATTTCTCCCCCAATCGCAGCCGGGCGGACTTCACAGTCTTCCTGGCTGCGCTAGAGGGGGTCGTCCGTAGGACGGCCCCGGTACCAGTGCTAGTTGCGGGGGACTTCAATGCGTGGTCTACCGCGTGGGGGTCCTCCCGCACCAGCGCGAGGGGTGGAGATCTGGAGTCCTGGGTTCTGTCCCTGGGGCTTCAGATTTTGAATAGGGGCTCGATCCCTACCCGCGTCCGGGTACAGGGCACGTCCGTGGTGGACGTGTCCTTTGCATCCCCCTCACTCGCCAGTCAAATTAATGACTGGCGAGTTGAGGAAGAAGTGGAGACCCTATCGGACCATCTATATGTCCGATATGAGGTCTCCACGGCATCCCCAGTGACCCCGTTCCGCAGGGGCCCCGCGGTGAGTGCCTTCCCACGATGGGCGCTCACCAAGCTCCGCCCGGATGTGGCGGAGGAGGCGGCGATGGTGCGGGCGTGGGCAGCAGTGCCACCCCATCTCGCCGGGGATGTCGACGGCATGGCGGATCTGTTCGCAGATGACATGAAGGTCGTCTGCCAAGCCGCCATGCCGAGGGCGCAGGCCTGCCCCAAAAGGGGGCAGGTGTACTGGTGGACGCAGGAGATTGCGGATCTGCGTACCACCAGTATGAGGGCCAGGCGCGCCTACGTGCGTTGCCGTAGGCGCGCCAGAACTACACCCGACGAGGAAGCTGAACTTCGTCGGGTGTATGCGGCAGCCAAAAAGGCCCTGCGGAACGAAATCTGCAGGGCCAAGGAGGAGTCCAGGGAGCAATTTATACGGCTCCTGGACGATGATCCGTGGGGGCGTCCATACCGGATGGTTAGGGGGAAATTTAAATCTTCCGCTCCTCCTACCTCCGCTATGGACAGAGAGCTGCTGCATCGGGTGCTGGGGACTCTGTTTCCCGATCCCGGTCCGCTCCAGCCCCCCAGAATGGTCCCCCCGGACACTCCTCCGGTGGAAGTGGCTGCCGCCATCCCTCTCGTGTCGAACGTGGAATTCGACACGGTGAGGGAACGGTTCCGGCGCAAAAAGAAGGCGCCGGGACCGGACGGTGTCCCAAGCAGGGTTCTGGCCTTCGCCCTGGGACACCTTGAGGAGCGGTTCCGGGCGGTGCTAAATTTAAGCATCGCCTCGGGCCGCTTCCCCAGTCGTTGGAAAGCGGGCAGGCTCTGCCTGTTAAGGAAGGAGAGCCGCCCCGCAGATTCCCCGACTGGGTATCGGCCGGTGGTGTTACTCGACGAGGCCGGGAAGTTCCTGGAGAAAATCCTGGCTTCCCGCATCATCGAGCACCTAGAGGACCGGGGGCCGGACTTGGCTGACAACCAGTTCGGCTTCCGCACCGGCCGGTCCACGGTGGACGCGGTGGCCCTCCTCAAGGGGTGGACTGAGGAGGCCACAGCTCGTGGGGAGATCGTTGTTGCGGTGTCTCTTGACATCCGCAACGCTTTCAACAGCCTGCCCCACGAGTGCATAAGGGAGGCACTCCGCTTCCACCGGGTGCCTCCGTACCTCCGCGCTCTCGTGGAGGATTACCTGCAAGGCAGGTCCATCCTCTACGAGGGGCCGGATGGGCGCGTCCACACGTGGACAACACGGACACGGCGCCGCCTGCGTTCTTGCGGGCCAAACGCCGTGGTATGTCGATGCATGCGTCCTCGCGGAGGTGTATCGACATCGGGTTGCTACCCGTGAACGGGGGGGACGATCCGCTCCACAGGAGGTGGAGCGGATTCGTACCCTGGCGCAGAGGGAGGCCCTGCGTCAGTGGGGTGAGGCACTCGCCTCCCCAGCTGCCGGCCACCGGACGATCGACGCGATACGTCGTTGGAGGAGTGGGTAGGGCGTCGGCAGGGCAGCCTCACGTTTCGCATGATGCAAGTACTGACCGGGCATGGCTGCTTCGGTCACTACTTGCACCGGGTCGCGCGTCGGGAGGAAACGCCGCGGTGTCACCACTGCGACGCTCCCGACGACACTGCCGAGCACACCCTATTGGTGTGCCCGGCCTGGCGACCCCAACGCAGCGTGCGCACTGCGCTAGGAGGCGGTGACCTCTCGCTGCCGAGCATGGTCGTGGCCATGCTCCGCGGCGAGACGGAATGGGGGGTTATCGCCTCCTTCTGCGAGGACGTCATCTCGCAAAAGGAGGCCGCGGAGAGGGAGCGGGAAGCAGATCCTCAAGCCGCTCCCATCCGTCGCAGACGGATAGGTAGGAGAAGGCGGGCATTCGCACAAGCGATGCCCGTCTAATGACCCTGCCGTGAGGCCTGTGTGCACGGTTGGCCCCGTGCACGCCGCCGTAAGGCCCTCCGTCTGGGGATTGCCCTGGTGTTCTCGGGCAATCCCCCCTTGGCGATAGCACACGCTCGCCGTCTAGCCAACGGCGGGTACGGTGCGGTTACGCATTCCCCCCCGAGAAAAAAAAAGGCTATTTTTTACAGTAATCGGACTTCAACTACTATCCAATGAACGCAAAGCTCTGACAAGCATACACCACAACCAATACAGGTATACTAACTATGTATATCCATACTAATATTATAAATGGGAAAGTGTGTGTGTGTGTGTTTGTTTGTCCGTCTTTCACGGCAAAACGGAACGACGGATTGAAGTGATTTTTTAAGTGGAAATAGTTGAATGGATAGAGAGTGACATAGGCTACTTTTTGTCTCTTTCGAACCCCCCACTTCCTTAAAATGGGGGGTGGAAGTTTGTATGGAGCATTCCGCAATTTTTAAGGTAGAAAGCTAAAAATTGGTATGCGAACTATTTGTGACTAACAAAAAAATCGTGCATCATTTTTTTTGGAAATCTGCCCCCAACCCCTTAAAAAAGGGGGTGAAATTTTATATGGCCCTTTTGTAGTTTTCAAGGTAGGAAGCTAAAAATCGGTACACAGACTCTTTGTTACCAACGAAAGATACCTGCCTTTTTTTTTTTAATCTTCGGTGTTACCCCGAATTTATCGCGAGCGAAGCCGCGGGCAAAAGCTAGTAAACTATAAAGAAATGAAGTTGCCAGAGCTGTCAAGAGCTACAATAATGTAGAGACACGCTGCGCCCAATCTGAAATTATGTGTGTGTTTCATAATTCCATGGCCGGTGGTGACTATCGTCTGCATATTGTTTGTATCTTATATATGATGATTGTTTTTTTCATAATATCTAAAAGTCTTTTATCTAGGTAAGGTACTATATAGAACTTCAGAGTCATATGTATATAAACTATAGAAGTACAAAGTTCTATGCATATTTACTACCATACCATCACTGAGTGAGCCTTAGCCCTTGACATGCTACTTTTAACCGACTTCAAAAAAGGAGGAGGTTCTCAATTCGATGCATATGTTTTTTTTTGTGTGTATGTTACGCGATTACGCCGCCAATTATAGATCGATTTTCAAAATTCTTTTTGTATTCGATAGAGTATACTCTAAGGGTGGTCCAATGGTTACCAAAGTTAGGATCTGATAATGGGATCCCATAAAAATCAAGGAAAACCCTTAAATTTTTAGAGTGTGTCCAACGTGTTTTGTGTGTATGTTACGCGATTACTCCGCCAATTATGGACCGATTTTCAAAATTATTTTTGTATTCGATAGAGTATACTCCTGGGGTGGTTCCAAGGTCACTAAAGTCAGGGTCTGATGATGGAATCTCATAAAAATCGAGGGAAAACCTAATTTATATTAGGGTTTCTTTCACTAAAAAGATTTCATTCACTAAAAAGTTTAAAATAAGTAATATTTTACAAAAAATAAAATCCGACTTCGAAAACACTGAAAAGTTAAAAATAATATAAGAATAGGTACAGACAAGATCACACTTCTATATTGAAGGCGGTGCCAAATTTTAAGACTTTCTAGGAGATCATCGTTTGGAAGTGAAGTGAAGGAAACCCTAATTTAAATTAGGTTTTCTCTCGTTTTCATGGAATTCCATCATCAGACTTTTCAGTGTTTTTGGAGTCGGTTTTTATTTTTTGTAAAATGTTTTTGCACCAAAAATTAAAGAAAGGCATTGGCTGTGTTTCTATGCTTTGATTTTTCATATTAACCTCGTTAAATTTGTTTGCTGAATGTAGCTGAAAGCAGGCCAATTTTTTAGGGTTTTGAAGGCTTCAAATCTCTTTTGAACCTTAAAAAACCTAAAAAAAATTGAAAAAGTACACAAACGATAGCACAGTAAACCTACGTAGCGCGAAAATCGAAACTACTAACATTTCATATTAATTGCAAATTAGTAATCATTCATCATAATTTCTACTTCATACCTACTGTAAGCAAACAGATGGCAAGTGTCACATTAGACAAATCCAAAATAAATTCATTGCCTGTGAAATTCACATGTGAAATCACACTACAAAATTCATCGTTTCGTTAAATAAAAATGAAAGAAAAGTAGCAATCATTTCTATGCCTACACGACATCCATTGGATTATAACTGAAAGAGGAGGCGAAAGCTTAAGAATCCAGTCACTGGATTCTTAAACTATCGCCACACGAAGAATATACATTTAATGAAACTGACAACCAGAGTGCCTCATTATCTGGTCATCAAACTTTTGAAGCCTATATGGACCCCGTCTATCCCATGTTGTGACTAGTGCTGACTGCCCAGTCTCCCTGCGTCGTAGAAGGAACCAGTTATAAATCGCAGGTTGCGTCAGCGGCGCCGGTGGGCGGGTCGGACCTGCCGGCCCCGCCCTCCGCGGCCGGCGACCTCCAGGTCCATCTCCAAGGCCGATCGATCAGCTCCGCGGCCGACTCTAGTGGAGCCTCACTGAGCTCTGGATCTGTTGACCCCATATCAATGACGTCGGCTTGCACATAATGTTTACAAGGCATTCAGTTCGTTCATAGTCTGTTAGCTGGACATTATTAAGGTAGCTGAGACTAAAAACGATAGATAATAGAAATACTTAATTTGTACAATAAATAGCAGATTCTAGAACAAACAACATAAGAGATAGATTGGTAGATAAACAATTTATTGTTGCTACAATCACACACAAATATCAGAAATAAATAATTAAAAGGTTTTCTAAATAAGCAGCCTTATCGCTGTAGGAGATTTTTACCAAGCCATGAATTTCTGTTGCCAGACAATGATTATATATATTCAGTTGAGCTCCTCAAGCTTTTGCTCTCATTAAGACCAGCAGGCCTATTACCGATCTTATGGTTTTCAAATGATATCATGATGAAATTATAGTGTAAAACGAAAAGCAAGATTTACGGTCAAATTTTTGATCATTCATTTATTATATCATGATGGTGTCAGTACTATGCGCACGTGTATGTTGACGCCACAATGGCATTATTAAAATTTTGCCATATGATATCATTGGAGATCGGTAATACCGAATGAAGCATTTCATGCTTTCTTTATCTCAAAATTTATAGATAGATAAATCCCTTTACACTATATCATACAATGTGTTAGATAGTATTAAGTAAGATGTTTAAAAAAGTAATAAGCCTTTATCTTCATTTATCAAGAAACCTAATACAATGTAAGATCCATAATAGGCCTGCTGGCCAGCTTAAGAAACCTATACTCTTTCCCGAGGTTGTTCATTGGATTAAAATATGCGGACTATTGCATAGCTTACCGTTAACTGTTACCAATACATTTTCTATGGATATTTTGTAATTGTGTTAGTTTTTTATTTTACAGTGTACTGAATTCTGACGCAAGGGACTTATAATACATCATTTCTTCACACTGGAAGCTAAAACTTCAATAATTTCGTCAGATATTGTGAATTTAATGTCTTGGACAAAACAACTATTAAAAACGAGTATCAAAGTCGAAAACTTTGATACTCGATTTTAACACTTGTTTTGTAAGCAACACTTACACTAAATACAAAAATGTACGTTATACATATTACTATTTATACACTTGTCGTACCCTGTACCTACTTGATCGTGGAAACATTGTCCAATCGCGGTTAAAGCGAAATGGCGCTCTATTCTGAAATAGAGTTGTCTCTGTTTACTGCCCCAAGCTCTAGTTGTAATTCTTCTGTAGCTTTTTTTCTTTTTTCATGTATCGATATTATAATAAACTATTATAGATAAGTTGACATTCTTCGCTGGCAATGACCTTATACTAAATCTATGGCGGAGATTGGACCTGATGGATTACGAGTTGGCTGCAACGTTCGGTCTGAATTAGGAGTAAACATTTATTAATCGAATAGATATTCTTGCTGCTTTTGGCAGCTCCATTGATGTCTCAAGTCGAGAAACAAATTGATGAATGCCAAACGGAAGATTGACATGCTACGCGAGCCATGACCGTGTGCTTATAAATAAACTCTGTTAATCGATTTTATCGTTTGGATACGAAGTTAAATTAGATATTTAAAAGTACTTAGAAAAATCTAGAAGTTAGAAAAAGAACAATAATATTTGAAACAAGTAAAAAAGAAACAAATAAATAATATTTCACAAAAATATAAAAACCGATTCCATAAAACACCGAACAGTTTAAAATAATATAAGAATAGGTACAGACAACATCACACTTCTATATTGAAGTCGGTGCCAAATTTTAAGACTTTCTAGGAGATCATCGTTTGGCACAGACTTTAATATAGAGTTTATTTTAATTTTTTAGTGAAAGAAACCCTAATTTAAATTAGGTTTCCCCTCGATTTTCATGGAATTCCAACATCAGACCCTGACTTTAGTGACCTTGCGACCACTCAAGGAGATCTATCGAATACAAAAAGAATTTTGAAAATCGTTTCACGTAACATCGCGTAACATACATACACAAAAAAAAATACGGGTCGAATCGATAACCTCCTCCTTTTTTGAAGTCAATTAAAAGTGATTAAATCTATCTAATTTAGGCGGAGAAAGCAGGGGACTACGAAAACGTATATTTTGTATACTTCCCATATATATTTTCCGTCCGAGCTGCAGATGTCTCTATCGGGCTTAGTTCGGTTGTTCGGGCACAGCGCGACAGCAATTTTACAACTTGTTCTTGAATTAGACCTTATTGTTGCCTCTTAAGGCGCATAGTAGGGTCAATCATAAAAAAATCACTGCAGAAAAAACCGGTTCTCTTCATAAATATTGAATAAAAAAATCTTTATAAAAGATATGTTATTATTCATCGCATTCTTTAGAGGATGGTCTTTTTAATTTTTTGATAAATTGATTTTTTTATAAAATTTTTTTAATTTTTAGATAAATTTGGTTAAAATGTGACCCAAACATGCCACGATTTTAAAACTTTAAACCTAATTGCGTCGCAATATTACGTTAAACCATATACTTTTGATTTCAATAAATAAAAATATTTTATTTTCAAGCATCAGAGGCTCATAGTGTTTTAGTACAGTTGCTTAAGAACTATATTAGTAACCATAATCAAATAAAAAAACATAAACAAATGAATTAAAAGTAGAAAAAGCTACCGCAGGGAGATTCATCAAGTCCCATGCATAACATGCAGCTTGATAAATCTAGCCGTGGTCGGCCAATCCAGCCTCTGCAAAAAAAATCTCTGCAAAATAAATAAAGTGCACAATATTCTAGCGGATGGTCTTTTTAGATTTTTCTTATTCGCCTAATTTTTAATTGAAATAATTCATCTTACCCGTAATGGTTTGCTTAAATATTCCCCTCACTCTCACTCACTCACTCCTATGTAATCAGTGCGGGACGATCGAGCAAGGTCATTAGGACCACTATGCGCCTTAAGAATAAGTGCTGAACACGATACACACATAGCAACGTATGCGATTGGTCCAGCAGATAGTGACTATTGTCCGCCCGCGGCTCTCCTTGCTGGCTTAACAGTCCTCAAAACAGCTTTATCCCGGCTTACGCTGCCCGGGTCGAATGCCGGCCGCCGCCCGCCGCCCTCGCTTGGCATTTGCGTGCTCGCGGACTTTACTGCGGCTTTATAGGCTTATGCTTAGTGAAAATAAATAATGGTATGGCATGGAAACCAAGTTGTAAATGGGCGTAATTAAATTGACAAAAAATAATTGCAGTGGAAAAACCATTAAACATGCAAGTGATGAAGAGAATTATGAAATTATAGCAAGGGTCATGTATGTATTTTGTATGTATCTTGTGTTTTATTTGTCTATTATAAATACACTGGATCGGACATAAACTGATCAGCAATAATATCCTCAGTTCTTCTAAAACTGGAATTTAATGCAAGCATCAAAATATAATAAAAAATGCTTTACAATATGTGTTGTGAAATGAAAAATATTATCCTTAGTTTTGTTTCGTAAAGCTACTATATATTTAAAGATATGGACCAGTAACTCTTTAATTATCCAGCAGCCTACATAAGTTCAAACATGACATTTTGAATGCTTTCACACATCTTTGAATTTGTCACCAGAAAGTTGGAACGCCTTTTCCGTCTTTCGGTTGTCCTATGCTGTTCTATTGGTTTTTTTTGTTGCTAATTCTTTGATACATCTCCAACCTTTTTAATGCATGCCTTGACGACATTTAATTAAGACAGCGTTCAACTCAGCTTTCTGTATTAAGATTTTTATGTGTATGTTTCAGTGTGTCTTGTTGGTTATCCTAAATAAATAAATTATTACATTTAGTTTATATTTTCTAATAACATAAGTCTTATATTAGCATTTTGTATAATAATGTTCATTGTTTTTAGACATAATATTTAATTAATAAGGTACCTATATTATTCTCTTATTTCAATTATTTTTTTCAAATACCTAAGTAGATAGGTTTAAAAATGTTAATATTCAGATGTTTCGCTGAATGAGCTTATTAACTTTTGGTTGATGCACGAAATACCGACTTATACCTCATTATTTTTAGAAAATCTGCAAAAAAGGCAAAGGGCAATGATTGATGAGCGGCGGTTCAAAAGTCTCGCCGCGGCATGCTTCCTGTTCCTGCCGCGTGAATGTCGGAGACTGTCAAAAATCATAAATCATATGTCTTTGTATATTATTTACTATCTGAGCCCACGGATGTATCGATTGATTTTATATAACTGTATTTTTTTTGGGATCCGTACCGCAAAAGAAAAAATCGGAACCCTTATAGGATCACTTCATTGTCAATGCCCTTTTTAATTGTTAAGGATTAGGTATATAGCAAAACTTCCGACAAAAAATGCCAGTAGTTGGTACTAACTACGCAGGCCAATGGTGCACCGCCCGCCCTCCCTCAATCGCATGCGACAAGGGAATATCGCTAATTAAGTATAAGTAAGTTTTTTGTTATTTTCTGGTATTTATTATTGACAATTCGTGTGCACGTTTATTTAAACAATTAGTATGTATGCATTTTGTTTAGCGTTCCGTGGGTCACACACCACGGTACTGGTTGAAAGACAGCGCTGCAGAGTGAACCTCAGCAAATGCTGAGCCAGTGTCCGATTCGCCGGTGAGGCGGACACACATCAATTTTTATCTTTTTTTTATTGTTTGATGTTAACTTTTCTTCTCTGTCTCTTCTAGCTATTTTAAACCTATAATTAATGTGTGTGTCTTTTGTGCCGTGAATAAATGTCTTCTTTCTTTCTTTTTTCAATTAGTACCACATCAACATGCGAATACTTAGATTCGATGCGTTTCGCCACTCCACGTGGCATTCAAGATGTTGTCGCCTTCGCTGTGCTCCAACGTAATAATTGTACGTATTGTAAGGTATACTTATAGGTAGCGTAGGCGTCGTATACCTCATATTCGTGGTTAGCAGGTGGTTAAAAATGGCCATGTTTACTGTTTTCAGCAGTTAGTTCATGGCGTGAATAATCTAAGCACTTTGCAAAATTAAAAAAAAAGCGGGCGGGACACCCCCGTGGTGATGCCTCTCTGAGCTAGAAGTCCATCAGGTTAGGTTTGCCAAACGAGGCTTGAGGAGCCACCAAAGTTCTCGCCTTCTTATAAATAATTACGGTGAAGCTGTAACTGCCATCTGCGGCTAACAGCATAGGTCTCTCAAAAAAAACATTTATTTATTTATTTAAGGGTCACCAACATTAGCAACAGTAGATACATCATAAAGAGTTAAACAACACAAAACATTTGTTTCTAACTACTCGTATATTTAAAAAAACAAAATACAATTTATATTTAAAAAACATAAAAAATAGAAATAAAACAATTACGTACACAACTTAACTATATGCAATCTAAAGTGTGTCAATATTTTCCAACAATTTCATAAACCAGGGAAAATTCTGAAAGTGGATGTCGAGTTTAGGAGCAAGTAGCTTTTTAGCAAAGCTGTTATACAGTCGAACCAAGCGGACACATTAGCACATAAGGAATCGCCACTGTCCGGAACGTACTAACAATATAACATTGGATTGGGACATTAACTGATTCCCACATAAAATAAATTCCATTGCTATTTAGTTAATTCCGCTTTGGCTATGCAAATCAACATTTCGCAATGACATATTCGCCATCAGTCACCACTAATGCGCACAGTTATCATTCGAGCACGCATTGGAAATGTGCGCAGACGAGCGAGGAACGCGCGGCGCGCGACGCATGCGGGCGACCGCGCGCTTCATTACCGAGCTGATCATTGCTATTCAACCTCGCAGTTATTAACATGCATTGTGAAACTTATGCCATACTCTAACTAACAGAACAGTTAGAACAACAATAGGCTAGATGAATGAAAAAAAATATTTTTATGGAAGCTCATTCATATAATAAACAGAAAGAAAAAATCCGTATATGAATAACTATAAAAACAACCAAGATATAAGGCAAAGACATTATAAGAGATAGACCGACAATACGCGCGGCCTCTAAGAAACCCCCTTCAACCACAACAGCGGTCAGGCGGCCGCTAGTCATACTGTATTTGTACTGCATTCGACTGTCGAGCGCGCGTCAAGTTATAAAAATACTTAAACATGTCCAAATAACTTCGTTTTGTAGTGTAAAAAACGAACAGTAATAAAAACTAAATCACATTGTAACATTATTTATAACCGATGAGTCTTTCTCGTTTGCATTGTTGGTCTAATCTTATAATGTCTTTGATATAAGGTATGAAAGATTTTTTCCATCTCTTTCTAGCAAAACGGCAATTTATAAGGAGTCTATATGGCGGTACTCAACAGTGACGTCACGGTTGATGTCGGATCTCTCTGTCTAATCGCCTTCAAATTAACAACTTAAAATGCTTGTATGTAATGTATTTTTAAACCGATTTTAATTCTAATTTCACAGCATCTTTTTCCACGGTATTTTAATATTTAATGACGAGACGTAAAAATTAGAATTCAGTCATCATCCCAACCTACGTGACACTTTATACACTTGAAGATCATATTGTAACACCATGTTCTAGCAAATAAATGATATTCTATTCTATTCTAAATACAGTCTACTGGTACAGTGACCGCGTCCGCGGGACCGCGGCCATGGACTTATTAAGTCCTTGTCCGTGGTCTACTGGTTGAGACCACAGGGTGTTGATCGAGAGGTCCGGTGTTCGATTACCCATTGGGGCAGATGTTCTTCTGCTCGGTTTGGTTGGTGGTAGGGTTTCTGAGCCCGCCTGGCTAGCTTCCAACGTCTTGTCGCCATAATAACAAGTTGAATATGTAGTTGTGTTCCGGCAATTATAGGTATGATAGTCAGTTGTCGGAGAGTTCATGTGAAGACCGCTTCCAAATTCAGCCTTATCATCGCTTGAAGCAAAAGATGAAATAAATAAACAATAGCAGCTGCGGACCGCAGATATATTAGATTATTAGGCCCTAGTAGAAAAAAATAAACATCTTAGAGACACTGTTTTGACAAATCCTTACTAATATTATGAAGGCGAAAGTTTGTACTATGGAATATGCATGTTTGTTACTTTTTTACGCGACAACTACTGAATGGATTTGCATAAATCAAGACACGATTACGACAGGGATTGACATATAGGCTAGATATTATCCCGGAAAAGTAAGTAGTTCCCGCGGGAATAGTAGATTTACAGTTTTTACTTTGAAAGTATAAGTATCACAATTAGTGTGGATTATGTAAGTAAATTAAATATCGACACATATAACCAGTGCAATGAATCCATTTCCCAATTATACGACTCATCTCTTCTCTACAAATATAAAACTGAATCTGTCCATCAAAACCACAAAAAACCCGACCAAGCGCGAGTCGGACTCGCCCATGAAGGGTTCCGTAGGATTTATGACGTATTAAAAAAACTACTTACTAGATCTCATTCAAACCAATTTTCGATGGAAGTTTGCATGGTAATGTACATCGCATATTTTTTTTAGTTTTATCATTCTCTTATTTTAGAAGTTACAGGGGAGGGGGGGGGGACACACACACATTTTACCACTTTGGACGTGTCTCTCGCGCAAACTATTAAATTTAAAAAACCTCAATATGATTTTTGAAGACCTATCCATAGATACCCCACACTTATGGGTTTGATGAAAAAAAATTGAGTTTCAGTGGGGAACCCCCAAAATTTATTTTTTCTATTTTTGTGTGAAAATCTTAATGCTGTTCACAGAAAACATTTACTTACCAAGTTTCAACAGTGTAGTTTCTTATAGTTTCGGAGAAAAGTGACTGTGACATACGGACGGACAGACAGACAGACAGATATTGTTTCAAGTGGTTTATTAAAATCAATAGACCAATATTTCAATAACAAAATTATATTCAATAAAACAAACTAAATTAGATACATTTTCTTTACCTATCAATAATTCTTATTATAACAACCATAGCAACCAAAAGCCATAGACACGTTATTCAAGGGAGTCAGCAACAATACTCCTCCTCGCTATATGCAAGTAATGTTATCAACGGGGTGGCTGACTCATTAGCAAAACTAATTTATTAACAGGTCTTCGTAGAATCCCACCCTTGGTTGCAACTTCGACAATACGATTGCGCCCATCGCGTCCCGGAATGACACTTACTACCTTACCCCTTGGCCAAACATTTCTAGGGCAACTAGGGTCTACAATGAGAACTAAATCTCCTACTTTGACTGGAGCTCCTGCGTCTGACGTCCAACGAGTTCGCGTTTGTAGGCTAGGCAAGTATTCACGTATCCAGCGGGACCAGAATTTATCAATTAAACACTGTGTAAGTCTCCACTGTTTCCTAAGATGCAAATCATCATCAGAAAATACACCAGGTCGTGGCAAAGAATTAGAGCCTAGCATTAAAAAATGATTAGGTGTAAGTGCCTCTTCTGAATCTACATTCAGGGATACATGTGTAAGGGGACGACTATTCACAATGTTCTCTGCCTCATATAACAATGTCAAAAGAACCTCTTCTTTGGGAGACAATGTAAACAACGTGGAAGAGAGAGCTGTCTTTATAGATCTAACTAATCGCTCCCAAACACCGCCCATATGTGGGGCATCAGGGGGGTTAAATGTCCAATTAACACCAAGATCGTTTACCTTTTGCATCGTGTTCCGATCAGTCAAGATACTCTGAACTGCTTTTCGCAACACTTTATCAGCACTCCGAAAATTCGTGCCATTATCGGAGTGGATCTGTTTTGGAAAACCACGTCGAGCTGCCATCCTTCGAATTGCTAATATAGTTGAATCCGTTGACAGTGAAGAAGCTAACTCTATATGAACGGCACGAGTGCTAAAACATGTAAAAATAACACCCCAGCGTTTCTCTCTTCGACGGCCAATCGAAACTGTCATTGGGCCAAATAGATCAACACCGCAATAAGTGAATGGTCTACAATGATGGTGCAATCTATATTCAGGGAGAGCTGCCATCAAAGGCTGCGTTGGCTTAGCTTTCCTTAGTTTACAAGTAACACAAGTGTGAATCATATTTCTTATAGTACCTCTAAGTCCAATTATATAAAAACGTTGACGTAACTCATTATATAAAGTTTCAGTATCGTTATGTCCTAACTTAAAGTGGAAATATCTAATAATTAATCGGGCTACGTTATGTTTGGAATCTAAAATAATAGGTGTTTTTAGGTGCAACGGAAGGTCTCTGCCTGCTTCCAACCGACTCTTGGCAATGAGTACACCATCTATGTTCAATTCGGGATTTTCACCTTTTTTGAGCAATGCGATATCATCCGTAAACATTTCTGATTGGGCTTGACGTAATATAAGTAGTTCTGCCTTCTTTTCACAGTCGGGTGTAACAATAATATCAATAGACTTCTTCAGACAAAATCTATCTAGAAATAGCAATGACCACGATAAACTTCTTACAAGACGACGCCAATTAGAAAATCGCTCATCCAATATAACTTTTTTATTAGGATGGCTCTCTTCAATAAACTTCAACTCTTCGGTATCAGAGCATTCAAGTGATTGCGGCCATTGTTCTTCAGGCAGGATTAAAAATTCAGGGCCGCTTAGCCACCTACCGTTTGGAACAGTTTTAGCTCTGGTAGCTTCATCAGCAACATTCAAATTGCCTGGCAGCCACCGCCATTCATGAGGCTTGGTAAGTTCGCCAATCTCTGCCAAGCGATTTGAAACAAATGCCTTATTATTATTTCTAGGCTTGTTATGAATCCAATACCAAACTGTCTTAGAATCAGTCCAAAAATACCTTTTCTCGATAACTAAGGATTGCTCTCTCATGACAGTACAACCAAGTCTTGCGCCTAGCAACGCTGCCTGCAGCTCAAGTTTGGGTATTGTAGCTGATTTTAACGGTGCTACTCGACTTTTGCCAGCAACAAAGACCACTTCATTGTGCCTACGTATATAAACCACGCACGCATACGCTTCTTCTGAGGCATCAACAAATATATGCATTTGAAGATCATCTTTTTTCAAAAAGCCGTAAAAACGAGGAACAGAAAATTTTCTCAGCTTTTTAAGTTCAAACAGCCAACGAAACCACTGTTGCGAAGTGACGTCATCAATTTGCTCATCCCAATCCTTTCCTGTACGCCAAAGATTTTGGAGAAGAATCTTACTTTTAATCAAGAAAGGACACAAAAAACCAAGTGGGTCAAACACTGACATCACCACTTTCAATATCTCTCGTTTCGTCGGGTTTCGAGCACAGTCAACCACTTCTTTAGTCATCCTTTTGAGGCTCAAATCAAACCCAAGAGAATCATCACAAGGCTTCCAATTCATGCCTAAGGTTCTTTCCACCACCTCATTCTGTTCAAGTAAGGTTACGGTCATCTTATCCGATTCTTGAGGAAGAATAGCAGGTTTATTTGACGCCCAGCCTCGAATATCGAATCCTCCGGCCTTGTGTATCATAGTGACATCTAATATCAACTGCTTAGCCTCCTCCTCGGTGTCAACTGAATCTAAATAATCGTCGACGTAATGACGTGCATTGATTGCCTCAACAGCACGCGGATGAGATAGAGCAAAATCTACAGCGTTTCGTCTTAAAATATATGTGGCTGTACAAGGAGATGACCTTGCACCAAATATCATAGATGTCATACGATAAATTTCGGGTGCATTTTTTCTATCCATTCCACGCCATAGAAAACATTGAGCATTTTGATCATCCTTAATAATCTTTACCTGCATGAACATCTCACGTATATCTCCTGTCATAGCAACTGCTCCTTCACGAAAGCGTAAAAATACACCTAAAAGTGAATTTAAGAGGTCAGGACCTGCTAAGAGCTCAGTATTGAGGGACACGCCTTTCGTTTCCGCTTTCGCATCATGAACCAAACGCAATTTACTTGGTTTATTGGGGTTTCTGACACCGAAATGTGGGAGGTACCAAACTCTACCTGATGGCTTAACCTCAACTTTCTCGGCATATCCCTTATCCAGCATATTCTGCACCTGTTTGGAATAATCAGTCGCAAAGCTTACATCGGAGTCCATCATTTTCTCAATTATGTGTAAACGGTGCTCAGCATTGCGCTTATTATCCGGAAACTCTACATTATCTACTCTCCACAATAAGCCCGTTTCCCATCTGTTGCTTATTCTCTTAGATGTACTGTCTAATATTGCTAATGCACGAGCTTCATCTAGAGTATTTATACAAAGTAATCTGCAATAAGGTCATGAATGTCATCATCTTTGTGGCTAATGTGAAGTGTAAAATCAAATGTTTTCTTAGTCAGTGAAGAAGAAAATCCGTGGAGGACCCAACCAAGCAATGTACGAGATGCTACTGGCTCATTTTTCTTACCTTCTCTGACTTCCCAACTAACAATAAGATGCCAATTATCTTGCCCGATCAATAAAGAAGGCTTGCCTTGAAATTCAAAAAGTGGAATGCCTTTTAGATGACTAAAATCTAATACTTTTTCGGTAATAGCACAATCAGGAAGTGTCAAATTGCTTACAGTGCGAACTCTATCGAGTCGGTAAGATCCGGCATCGGTTCGGACATTTAACGATACTACTTGACTTGTCATCTCATTACTATCACCTACAGCACCTTGAAGATTTAATCCAGCTTCTGGTCCAGTCGCTCCGATCTGATGAGCTACTTCCTTTTCAACTAAAGTAACAGTAGAGCCTTCGTCTAGTAAAGCAAACGTACTCACACTGCCCGTTGGACCATCTATGCAAACAGGTATAACTTTCAAAAAAACTTTCTTCTTATTAGCAAACCACACATTAGCAGCAGTCTCTTTTTTAGTCTGGACATCAGTCACTACCACGTCCCTAGGTCTATCCTTATGTAATAGAGTGTGATGACCCGCCATATTACAAGTTGAACATTTCCGTTTAGATTTACACCTATCACGTCGATGAGTAGAACTAAGACATCGGAAACAATGTCTATGTTTCACAATCCACTCCCAACGTTTGTCTATATGTTTCAATTCAAACTTGGGGCACGTTCTAATAGTGTGATTACAGTCGGAACAAAAAACACAGCCAGACTCACCTTGTTTAAAAGATGTTGTTTTAGTCACATCGCGAGTTGTATTGACGTTTTTCGTGAGCGTGGGTGAACTATCATTTTGGACATTTTCTTCTAACGTGTTTGTAGCAAGAAAAGTACGTGGCTTAAATAGAGAAATATTTTTACTATACTTCTGTACAGATGGTTCAATCGCACCCCGCTTACAAATTTCCTGAGCCTCTGATATCAAATATTGAGCTAGCGTCGGTAATTGCGGCTGATGTGCGCTTGTAGTCTTACTATAGTCTAACCAACGATAGAAAAGAGGTTCAGTAAATTTGTTCAAAATTTCATTAATTAATTCCGGACTATACAAGTAACCATTATTACCAGTTGACTTTATGGCAGCTACACAATTATCAACCTTAGTCGCCAGTAATACAACCTCTGTACGCATACCAGTTAATTTAGGTAACTTTCGTACTTCCGCTATTAACCTACCTAGCACTAAATCGGGTCTACCAAACCTCATTTCAAGAATCTTCATGACGTCAGACGCAGAAGTAGTCGCAATCAATCGGGCAGCAACCGCCTCCCACGCCTCACCCTGAAGAGACCTTTGTAATCGGGCAAGGTTCTCCTCCTCCGAATAATGACCAACTTTTGTTGTAATGTCATACGCATTCTTAAAACGCAACCAGTCGAGTGCATCGCCTGAAAAAGTAGGTAAGTTATTACTAGTGAGTCTGCCTAAAAGTTTATTATTGTTGCTATGAGACAAAGATAACGCTTTAGTAAAAACATTAGTCAATTTCACAATTTCACTGTCCTTAGAGGGCTGTTCATTCATGTCGCCGCGGCTGTCACGTCGCACACCGTCGCAGTCCACGACATCACGTGGCTCCTCTTGCTTGTCATAGTGTACAGACATTTCACCCTCCGGCTTTTCGTCAACTTGTCCTTCATCAACAGGAATCTCAAAAAACGGGCGTGACTCTTCAATCCATTTCTCAGTCGTTTTTTGCGATTGTGTAGATCGGGTGCTCCGGCTATCCAAACTGGCAATCTCTTCTTGCAACCGGGCTTTCACTAAAGCTTTCTCAACTTCTATCTCACGTCGCTGCAGCTCGGCCAATTCGCGTGCCGCGCGGGCTTCCAATATTCGTCGTTCCGTCCGTGCGGAGCTTACATGAGATTTTTTCGGTGACGAAGATACGTTGTTTGCTAATATTTTGTCGTTTCTCTCCATATTTTTTAATGCAATACGTTCACTTCGTCGAACTGACATTTGTCTCGGATATTCAGCAACAATATTTTACAAAAAAAATTGTCAATCTATTTTTAATTAATCCATTCAATAAGCTCGAAGGACCTCAAGTGGTTTATTAAAATCAATAGACCAATATTTCATTAACAAAATTATATTCAATAAAACAAACTAAATTAGATACATTTTCTTTACCTATCAATAATTCTTATTATAACAACCATAGCAACCAAAAGCCATAGACACGTTATTCAAGGGAGTCAGCAACAGACATGACGAATCTATAAGGGTTCCGTTTTTTGCCATTTGGCTACGGAACCCTAAAAACACGTTTTTATATTAAAATGACTTAACCGTTTTCATGAATTTTAAACCAGACTCTGGACAAGGTTATGCTGTTCTTTGCGTTAATAATAATCTCTACTTTGCGTTGATGAATTGAAACTTCAAAGAAATGAAATTGGGTTTGTGAGTAGAAAAATCATAAAGCCAGTGCCCACTTTAATGTGTCTGAACGTTATGAAGTGTATCTGATACATTTCATTGCATTCAACAAATCCTCCATAATTGCAGTGATAACCGCAGCTCGGGCTACGCCAGCCGGGCGGCTAACAGTAGCGGTTCTGGGAAGCATTCAGCGGCTCCCGCGGAGTGAGCCCATGAAAAACCACGGGCGATTGTTCCGCCGCCGCCGCCGCCGCTTCGGGGAAAATGTAAATCATACGGCAATTAGTCGCTTTCATCGGCCGCCGCGCGATCTACACAACAATTCTAAGTTGAAGCGAAAAAATGCACCGAGGAATTATTTTGTTATACACATTGTTTCATAAATGGCGTTCTTCGTAACGAGAGATTTCTCTTTATTTATTATTAAGCGCTTAATTGCGTATCTAAAATTATGAGAGTAGGTATTCATGTGAGATTCTGGTATTTTCTGTTTCTCCCACGATACCAGGCTCCGCCGCCGAGAGCACCGGTGCACGTCTGCGCTGCTGTCTGCTCCCCGCATGACAAACGACTACTGGGAGCGTGGTGAGTAAAGCTGAGTCAGGCTGAATATGCTGTAAGGATAGGCAGGCGAAGGCGGGCATTCGCACAAGCGATGCCCGTCTAATGACCCTGGTGTGGAGACCTGCGTGCGCGGTCGGCCCCGTGCACGCCGCCATAAGGCCCTTCGTCTTGGGATTGCCCTGGTTTTCTCGGGCAATCCCCCTTGGCCGGGCGCGTGGGGTGGCGAGGGTAGGTGAGTCGCAGTGTGAACCTTACCTAGCGCGCCCATAAGGGCAGGGAGAATACCGGGGGGTTTTAGTGGGTAGGCCTGGCACTCTGCCGGGAGAGCCCCACACACGCTCGCCGTCTAGCCAATGGCGGGTACGGTGCGCTTACGCATTTCCCCCCGAGAAAAAAAAAACTGAATGTGATGTGTCTCTTAGCTGCCTAGAGCCACCAAGACTTAGTCGCCGAGGGCAGGCACTGGGGCAGGTCTGCGTGTAAGCTGCGTTTGCTCCACGCATGACAAACTGTAGCTAGGGGTGCGATACTCTCACCTCTCTAGACTCTCAGCCGCCGGAGAGTGAGTCACCGCTGCAATGGGCAGGGTGCGCATGACAAACGGCCGCCTGACGTCTTCTTAACGGCGCCCATTACTTACCGCCGCGCATAACTCGATGCGCGCGCGCGCATTATTCTGCTAAGTGCATTAATTAATGTTATATTTATCCGTGCATTGTGTCTGTTTTTAAAGAACATTAAAATTAATTAACAGAACCTGGATTTGAAAGATCTTCTTTAGCCTTATCGGGATGCGAAGAACTGCCCTTTGACACTGGTCTCCAAGGGAAAATAGTTTAACATAATTTTCCCATTATCATCACAGCCACAAAACGCACTGTTGAGAACCGTCGTATAAATGTGTTATGTATAAATTCCGATGCAGTGTTAGTGCCTTGCTTGCGATAGTACCTGATAGTCAAACGGCCCTCTCTTGGAGTCCCTTCATACCAAGGAGAGCAGAGGCTATCTAACATTATCTTGGTAAAGAACCGAGCCTCGATCGTACACCGTCACCAGACGAGGTTGATTAGGTTCCCGTGGCATGATTTCAGATTTTTATTTCTCACTAACATAACATTTATCTTAATATTTGAGTTACTGTTTTCTTTCTATTACAGCCAACGGTCAAACCTATACAATTAAGGAATAGCAGTGTGCCGGCCACTTTCCGTTCGAAAAAATTATTATTTTCCTCAGAATCCAAACTTGGACTTGAAATCTTTTTTACAAGATTTTATTTAACTTGCATTGTAAGTATGTAAGTATGTAAATATGTAAGTATGTATGTTCGGGTGAAATCTTGCAACTCAATTTTGAAGCAGATATCTTTAACCGATTGAGCTGAAATTTTGTATACACGTTCAGCTTGGATGACAATGCATGATTGACTGTGTGACGTCATTCTAAATCCAAGATGGCGGCATACCCAAGATGGCGGACCAATTATTTTTAATGCACCCCTACAATATGGGTATCAAAAAATTTTTTTTACGAAAAATAGAACCGACTTCAAAAACACTGAAAACTTAAAAATAATCTTCTTCTATATTGAAGTCGGGGCCAAACGATGATCTCCTAGAAAGTGTTAAAATTTGTCACCGACTTCAATATTGAAGAAGATTATTTTTAAGTTTTCAGTGTTTTTGAAGTCGGTTCTATTTTTTGTAAAAAAAAATATTTTTATCTTTGTAGTGAATGAAATCTTTTTAGTGAAAGAAACCCTAATTTTTTTTTATTTTATTTGGTATTAAATTAGTGTTTTCCTCGATTTTCTATGGGATCCCATCATCCGATCCTGACTTTGGTGACCATGGGACCATCCTTGCAGTATACTCTATCAAATACAAAAAAAAAATTGGAAATCGGTTTAAAAATGACGGAGTTATGAGGTAACAAACATAAAAAAAAACATACAACCGAATTGATACCCTCCTCCTTTTTTGAAGTCGGATAATGAAAGGTCTTGCTAACAGTAATTCGAAAAATAATGTGAGGTCACTATTAATCCAATATCGCGTACTTCAAAGCTTGAAAATCAATTTTGAAGACGATATCATTAACCGATTGAGCAGAAATTTTGTATACACACACAGTTTGGATGAAAATGCATGGTTAACTGTGTGACGTCATTCTAAATCCAAGATGGCGGCATACCCAAGATGGCGGACCAATTATTTTTAATGCACTCCTTCAATATAGGTATCAAATAAAAGGTCTTGCTAAGAATAACTTGAAAAATAAAGTGATGTCACTATTAATTCAATATGGCGTACTTCTAAAGCTAAAAAATCAATGTTGAAGTAGATATCTTTAACCGATTGAGCTGAAATTCTGTATAGACGTTCCGGCAAACGACCTTGCAACAATGATGCGTTGAATGAGATGAACAGACTAAGAAACGTGTCCACTGTCCAGTGATAACTAAAAAGTAAAAAATAAATTAAATGTAAAAAAACCTTTTTAAAAACAAGCTTTTATTTAAATGCACTAAAAAGAAAAAATAAACTTTTACACTAAAACTTTCACTTATAACGTCATTTCACATTTGACATTTATATGACATAAAAGCTTGTCGTGAGATTTACTTTTGTAGGTAAACAAGTACATTAAATAATTTGATGTGAATAATTTTATACATTACAATTTTCAAGATACGTAAATACGAGTAGGTACTTAAAAGTACTCTTTTAAGTACTTTTAAGTTACTACATACAAGTAAATTTCGCGACAAGCTTTTATGTCATATAAATTGTGTCAAATTGAAATGACGTTATAAGTGAAAGTTTTAGTGTAAAAGTTTATTTTTTCTTTTTAGTGCATTTAAATAAAAGCTTGTTTTTAAAAAGGTTTTTTTACATTTAATTTTAATATTATAGACACTTATTGACGCCACAAAACGCAATAATGTAATACCGAGAACATGTTTAAGATACTTTAACAGTTAATTATTAACTCTTTGTATGTAGACATGGGCTGGATTAGCTAATTTCCATACCTAATCTACCTGTTCCTAATATTTTCAAACACCCAATCCAAAAACCTGTTCCTAATATTTATTCGGTACCAGCAAAAATATTCGGAATAGGGAATGTATTAGCACAATATAGAGTTCTCTATATTGTGGTATTAGTATAGTAATATGTCCTAATATTTATTCATTACCGGCATAAATATTCGGAATATAGTATGTACATAGCCCAACCATAATTAAGCAAACGAGAAAAAAAGATGACTCTACCTGACCTGTTCTGAAATTAGAAGAACAGGCATGAAACTCGGAAAGGATTTTTTTATTCCTCTCTTCTAACATAATCATTTTTTGACCTGAAATTAATGATACTTAATAACACTACTTGAATTAAGGTAATTACTGGATAATTTATATTATACTTCAGTAACGTTAGGTTTTTATGCAATTAGTATACATACCATGATAGATGTTCTCTTAACGGGCGTTCCGTGATAGCTTTTACCGGAACCGGAAATAGGAGCGTATGTGTTTTATTTTTGCGCCCCTGTGCTGTGACTAGAGACAAAGCTCCGTCGTTTCGGTTACTTCCGACGCTAAGAAGATTGTATGACTTCCCGTCACTACTTTTACAAAATTTTTAAACATGTACAAAATAGGTAATCGGAACTCTTCGTTATGACTTAACAGTCGTATCAAAGCCATGGTCAGGTCCCTGACGGGCGACCTAATCAAAGCTGTGGTCAGGTCCCTGAGAGGCGACCTAATCAAAGCCTTGGTCTGGGGTGGAAGTCTCGACATAGATAACGATCGTTATCTTTTGTCGATAAGTTGTAATGTCTTTTCTAGCTAATCTATCAAAATATGGAAAGAATTTAAAATTGGGAAATGAAAACAAAATTATTCCTTATATTAGTACAATATGCTTCATTCAGTAACATGGCTGGAGATGGAGAGGATTTTGCCGACTACGCCGATTTCTAGCGACTGTTCGTCGTCGTACTTAATACCATGTTCGGTGCTCAAGAGCAAACAGATTCCAAGCTAATTATGCTTCCGCCATTATAAAAAATATTAAATTTTATAAGTTAATGTTATTAATGGCATGAGCTTTTGTTGTGCATCTCGTACAGCCTATGCCAGTTAGCGACGAACATTGTAATGCTTTGCGAGATATCAAAAAGGCTCGCTATGAAATCGATAATTTGACAGTTTTTTCGGTAAGTTAGTGTAAGTTAGCGACAAAAATTGATAGGTTTGCGTTAATTTTCATGTCGAGAATTGCATTTCAGGTCCCTGACGGGCGACCTAATCAAAGCTAAATTTAAAGTCAGATAAAGAGATGAATTAAATAATTAGACCAAATCATTCATATGTACGAGTATATAGTCGGTTCAAAATAAGTGTGCTACAAATAGAGCGAAATAGAAGGAAATGACACTTTTAGAGCTAGCATGCACTACTAGGTATATAAGCCTCGTGCTAGAAGGAAAAAGGGTTCCTTTTAAGATTTGAAGGAACTCAGCCAACTCTACCTGCTCATCAACGGACGAGGTCAAGTGCTTCCCACCAACTGGCATTGAGTCAGTGCGGTGGGAAATGGCCGGGACTCTCCAATTCCCGTCCTACGCTAGCACCAATAATAAAAAATAACAAAACAATATATTTATCTGATACACAATTGTATATTGAAAGGCGGGCTAATCTCTGAAAGATATTTCTCCCAGCCAACCCTAGCTTATGTAAATGAATATAGTCTAATGGAGACTAGAGTAACTTAGTCTTGTGTGGTGGTTGAATACATTGTATTAAGACAGATAAGAACCAAGTTGAAGTCAGCAGTTCGCTGTAGCTGCCGCCCGCCCGCCCAAGCTCATAAATCACGCCGCCGCCGCGCCCTCTCTCTATTAATTACAACCAAAATACACTATCAAAAAGGTAGCTGCAAAGAACTTTGAGTTATGTCCTGCGCGGGGCGCAGGTCGCACTATTTTAAACCCGCTCTTAATTTATCGTTGTTGGCTTCAAAACGCTTCCTTTTGTTTGTACTTGATATTTATGTGACTACGGAGCTGCCTGTCCCTAGGTTAACGCGATCACTCATATCTCACACGAATTTAATGGCGTCCGTACTTTGCTGAGTCACTTCAACCTATACGACTCGCTGCTGAGTTCTGTTTCATCACGGGTCTCTTCATAGATGAGGTGAAATTGGTATCATCCATCACGTGGGTCAGACTGGCTAGTGAAGTGTTGATAATCGGCTCTTACGACATCCGTGGGGAAGGGAGAGGATCCGTCACCACACCACACGGAGGATCTCACCTATTTGAGTATTCATTGAAAAAATAATATGAGTAGGTTGTTTTCGATCTAAATACACAATGAGCAGTTTTTGTAACATGGGACTTCAATCGTATTTCAAAAGTTCCACGTGGAAAATAAAAACATATACAGAGTCGACAAGTTTACAGACAAGACAATTTCTGCCGCAAAGCAGCAGTGCTTGCATTGCTGTGTTCCGGTTTGAAGGGTAAAATATGGCACTGAAATTACTGGGTACCGTGACTTTACATCTTAAGTCACAAGTTGGCAACGTACACTGTGGTCCTTGTGGGGGTTGCAGTTTTACTGCGAATGTCACAGGAGCCACATGTATTATAGCTGACCGTTACCACTTACCATCAGCAGGCGTAGCACGGACCGTAGATAAAACGGGACAAATGACAAATAACACGTTTCTTCTCGCTCTCTCATATAACAATGACGCGAGACGGGACGAGGGTTAGCCACCTTCTCTTCTATAGTCCACGCGCCGTGCTAGGCCTACAGGTGGGCAGTTTGCTTGTTTGCCAACTTAGTAGCAATAAAAAAAACAGGAGTTTGTTTTCGGTGAAATGTGATCGTGGGTCCAAATATCTCCAATGTGATATTGAGGATATTCTTAGTAATAAATAATCCATACTTAATATTATAAATGCGAATGTGTGTCTGTCTGTCTGTCTATTAACTCTTCACGCTTAAACCGCCGAACCGATTTAGATTAAATTTGGTACAGAGATAGTTTGTTCCGGGAAAGAATATAGAATAGTTTTTATTGCGCAAATCAAAGATGATTTGCGCAATAAAAAGGGTGGAAGTTTGTATGGAGAATCAATTCCCGCTGAACCGATTCAGATGTAGTTTGAGTTGTGGGGAAAGATATAAGCAGATTGAATAAAAAAAGCTACCCAAATTACTAATTTCATACAGACGAAGTCGCGGGCAAAAGCTAGTTTACTATATAAGTTGACATGTGGATATATTTGATTTGTCTAAACAAATGAATCTCATTTTGACGGATGTGGACTTTACTCGCCAGAAGCGCAAACTGGCGAGCATAAATACGCCAGCGCCATTCTTTAAAACTCTTCGAAAGTATGTAGCTGCTTCAAAAAGAGCATTGCAATGCTATAAATTCTGAACTCATTGAACAGCACTCGTCGAAATATCTAAAAACAAATATGTTCGACGAAACACTGTCTCAAAACAAGGCTGTCTTGATTTAGTGTTTTTATTAACACCATTAGCACGGCACTGGCTAATAAATAAATCATGCGACTTAGCGACTTCACAGAGATAATAGAGAGACGTAGCCGACCGGCTTTAATGTGGGGCTCGTAACTACGCCACAGTGCGCCCGCGCGGACGTTTCCTCCATTAGATTTATTTATTTGCGTAGAATACATAGAAGTCGGCTCCGCGCTGCGCGGGCGCACTGGCGATTATTACGAGTGTCTCGCGGGCAGAGATGCGAAGTGATTACAATATCGATGTTTATATTGACACCAAATTAGATATCGATAATTCATTATTACGACATTTTTTATAGATGACAGTTTGTTTAAGTTATTTGTAAAATAAAGATCGAAAAACCTTTTTACAAGCTTTTAATTAACTTGCAATGATGTATGTTAGCTCAGGTCATTGGTTCCCAAAGTGGATGCCTCGGCATCCTGGGGTGCCACGGAGAGAGATATTTTATATGAATATGGAAAATCTCCCGCGTGACCGGTTCACGCTCTAGGAACGGATTGGGTGGGGGAGGCACAGGAGATTTCGCCAGCATTGTCAAGTAAATGGTAATTACCGTATTCGTATGGTAATTTTAAGACCAGTGGGCCGACAAAAGCCACACGCCTATTTTTCCGCTATCATTCCATAGACTTGTTTGGCCCACAGGAAGTAATATTTACAAAAAGTACGGTATTTTGCAATAACTAAACGCGTCGTGTCTTTTTTAGGGTTCCGTACCGTGAAAGGAAAAAACGGAACCCTTATAGGATCACTTTGTTGTCCGTCTGTCCGTCTGTCTGTCTGTCAAGACCCTTTTTTCAAGAATGCGTGGAGGTATCAAGCTGAAATTTATATCAAATACTCAGGTCTACTGTCCCTTGGAGTTGTGAAAAAATCAAACTTCTAAGCCAACGCAATCGCAATCGCAGCCGTTTATGCTGATAATTTCCGCAAATTTTCGACACTCGCACAAGGAACTCAAAACCTGCAGGGTATTTCCCGTGAACTCAGAATCTTGAAATTTGGTACGAAGTGACGTCATAGTACAGATAAAGGAAAAATTGCGAAAACCGTAAATGTTTAGTTACATCATATGAGAAAAATATTTTTAATAATTTTGTACGGAACCCTCGGCGCGCGAGTCCGACTCGCACTTGGCCGGTTTTTATTACAAGCTTTTATTTATTTTTACCTGTCCCGTGTCTGTAATTAAATCTCGCAAGTTAAATTTGACCCACTTCCTGATTTCCGATTGAGCTGAAATTTTGCATTTATATGTATATCGCGTGACAATGCAATATTATGATGACATGAAGCTGATCTGATGCTGCAGCTGAAAGGTGGCCATAGGAACTCCGCAATAAAACGACACAATCCCATCGTATTTGGGCTCGTTTGATTCGTACTGACGTGTACTAAAAGTTTGTATTTAAAAAAGTTTTTTATTTTATAATTTAACTTGTTTTTCGTTCCGTTCGACGCACACGATCAGTTTGATCGCGTCAAACGTGACTCTGTGGTACGAAACAAGGACGACAAGGAAGAAAGCAAGGTACAAGGTAGACAAAAATGACTAGGGTGCCGTGAGAATAATAAAATTTTCTAAGTGTGCCACGACTTGAAAATTTTGGGAACCCCTGGCTTAGGTCAAATCTTGCCAGTTAGGTAAATTTGACGAACTTGCCATTTTTTCGATTGCCGATATCTAAAATACATGTATAGTTTTGACACTGACAATGGAATTATGCATAATTAGTATCACTGTAAAACCAAAATGGCGGATTACATTATATCATGAGTCATGACTTTTGTAATTTGGCGCCAAGGGCGTCAATAACATTGGTCGGTAACCTGTCTAGGGAGAGAAGGGAAGCTCCCAAATCAAACCCAGATTTCTCATAGAGGAACTATACTGTACTAATTGAACAAGCAAACAACCATGCAATATTGATACATTAAATGAAATGAGCAGGCTTAAAAAACATGTTATGCGATAATTCAAAAATATAAACTAACTAATAGTAAAGCATTTTTTAAACTTTTATTTAGTTAAATGTTTTAGAAAGAAAAAAATAAACTTTAATTAAATAAGACCCATGTTCTAAATGACACAATTTCTATGATAATATAAAAGCTTATGTCACGAGATTTACCTGTGTAGAACAAGAATGTAATACCTACCTATTAAGATTGATCTTACTTAATATAGACAATTCTAAGACAATACATATATAGGAAATATCGATAATTTTTCTGCGATAGTATCGATTGTTACCGGTTCTCGCTCGGATAACATATCGCCGCCCTCGCGGTGCGGGGCAGGGGCGGGGCGGGCCGTAAACATGTCGCCGCGGATAGCGCGCGATCTGTCCGTCACGAGCTGAACCAGTGAACATCTTTTTGTGATCAGATCATGGCCCATTACAGTCTATTACGCTTTTTGCACTCCCAGTTTAAATCTATGCTTCACTGCAACTTCCGCACTGTCGAATTGGGTTGACAAAGGCGAGCAAACGTTCAAACTTCTTCGTTCACAATTGTATGCAGGGTTGCGACAGTCGCTTGCTGTCGACCCATGGCCCTACTCAGTCACATGACAGTATTTAATTAGTCTGACAAGTGGAGGACGAGTTGAGCTCCAGCCAGGAATGCTAGGGTAACACTACGGCCATAAGCGCTTGTAATTGTCAGTATGCCATATGCTCATTTTCCATGCGTGTTGTATGCATATAAAAAACTTGCCAAGGAACCGAGGATTCCGTACAAAGTTATCAATGTATATAAGTTCCTGTTCGATCGAGTAGCGTCGATGGCGCTGTGGACTCAGTCTTATAATCGAGAGGTTCTGGGTGCGATCCTGCCATGTACCAATGTGTTTTTCGAATTTCATATGTTCATTTATCCGAAGCTCCTACGTTGAAAGAAAATATCGTGAGGCAATCTGCATACATCTGCGAAGAAATTCAAAGGTTACATGTAGGTAATGTAGTCTACCAATTTGCACTGGGCCAGCGTGTTACTAAGGGCTCGAGTCCCTCGCTGGGGACGTATATGAGCTGTGATTATTATGATGATAATAAGTTCCTAACTTCCTCCCAATATAGTACATATATTCTTATACGTAACTTGAAAATAATAAAATCAACAAAGATAAAACACATATTTACGGCTTTTGGATTTTTCCTTAATATCTGCTATATAGACCTTACTCCTTGCCAAATATCATAATTCTAGATCAAAAGGAAGTATCCCATAGGTTTTAATTCTCATGTGAAATCACAAAATATACGCAAACATACAAAGATATAAACGGTCATATTTTTTGATCGTATTGACAAGTTTTATTTTCACAACTGAATAAGAAGACCATAGAATCGACTATTAGATAGTTGGATATCTCTACGTGCTCCCAAGAAAAGGGTTTTGACAGACAGACAGATAAACCCACAGCAAAATAATCCTGTAAGGGTTCCGATTTAACCTTTTGAGTTACAGGACCCTAAAAAATGTCTTTACATAGAGATCTTGATACAAAAAATCTAAGTCTTTAAAATACAGCTTAACACCTGTATATAGCGTTGCCATCCGTCTGGATAAAGCCGGACAGTGTTAGGCTTTTTGACTTCTTGTCCGGCCAAATTTGACTGCGTCCGGCCCGTCCGGCTTTTGTTAGGCTTTTTAAAAAACTATCGTTCAATCAATCACATCAGTCTGTAGCGAACGAGCGAGCGAGACGAGATTGGCTGACTCGCTCGCAACTGTGTTCATTCATTATTATCAATAATCCCTTTTTTTAGCCTCCGGTTTTGTTATTCAAAAGTCTGGCTTTTAAATGTGATTGATTCGATATTTTTGTCAATTTTTTAAAAATTTTCTTAAAGTCCGGCTTTGGGACCCAAAAGTCCGGATGTTTTAACGAGTAAGTCCGGCTTTTTGATTTTTAGAGATGGCAACGCTACCTGTATATAAGTTTTTATATCTTAATTTTACAACAAAATATACTGCGATAAATCTCTGGCAGAATGCGCCTCCGGGAACAATTCCTGGCGCGCGGCGATGCGTCGATGGCCCGCTATACTTAGCTGCAACTGACTCGAATCCATACCAAGGATCACCGCGGTCCACATAATACGAGCTGGGGGTTTATTGTCTAAGGAAAAAAAACAATTTACAAAAAATAAATACCGCTATAAAAACACTCAAAAGTTAAAAATAATATAAGAATGCAGACAACATTTCATTTCTATATTGAAGTCGATGCCATGCGATAATTTCCTAGAAAGTCTTAAAATTTTGCACCGACTTCAATAGAGAAGTGTAATACCTATTATCTGTATTTCTATATTTTTAAGTGTTTTTGAAGATGGTTTTCATTTTTTATAATTTTATCTTTCTTGTGAATTTAATACCGCAGCTCACGCAACACCCAAGTGACTTGAAAGAATACGACTAAGAGTCAATATGTGCCTTTTTTTCTCTCTAGCCTATACTGTCCCACTACCTATTGAATTTTTTTAGAGACTTACCTCTAACTTCTTAAAGTTAATGCGGGTTATTGCCCGTGGTTCACCTGCGTAGTCCACCTATGTGTACCACGGGAAAAAAAAAACTTCCCTTGGTTCACCCAGTTGTACCACAGGAAGAAATTTTTTCCCGTGGTCCACTTAGGTGGACCATCGGTGCATCATCAGCTCGGATTTTTCATGTTCATGACCAGACGCTAGATTCAGAAAAAAACACAAAACACGTTAGACGTGCCTATAAAATTAAAGGTTTTCTCTCGATTTTCCTGGGATCCTATCATCAGATCCCGACTTTGGTAACAATGACACCACCATAGGAGTATACTCTATTGAATGCATAAAGAATTTTGAAAATCGATCCACAATTGGCGGCGTAATCGCGAAACAAACGCACAAAGAAACGCATCGAGTGGGAACCTATTCCATTTTTTAAGTCGGTTTGAAAAATCTACAGCGATCGCGTTTTTTTTGACAGTCATTGCGCGCTCAATACAAGACTCTGCACCGTCGTCGTTTTATAAATCAGTAATGGATGTACTGTGATTGTCTGAATTGAAAGCGGTCGCGAAAGATTTTGAGTTACACAATCAACGGGCTCTTTCTGCCTTAATACATGATGAGTTATCTATCACTTGAAACTTCCTCATTTTCCATATTTCTGTATCGACCCATTTAACTTATCGGCGTATATTTCATTAAAATTATTTCATTGAAATAAAAATAGCAAACATTTACCATTGAACACGTAGAGTCTATATTTCACCGCTTCGTTAATGCACCAAATTAAACGACACATTGTTGCACCACCGTCAATGCATCTCCAGTATAAATGTTCCATCGCAGTACAAAGGTAAATGTCGCCTGGTATTTTTAGCGGCGATGCTGCCACATAAATCACGGGCGTCCCGCGCACCTAGCGACTGCTAAACCCTCGCTCGCCACCACTAGTAACAACTACAACTACTCATACAGGCCTCGCCATATCGCAATATTGAATAGAGATTACTGCAGCGTATATCACGTTTCGGCATCGGTTTAAATAGTGTTTTAGGCGATCGTGATGAGGGGGCAAGCGGTACTTAAACATGTTTAGGTCCGGCTCGAAGGACCAGGTACAAAGACAGGTGAACTGAAATTTTACTTTTTAGTTCGATAAAGAAATATTGTACTCCACTGCGTGAACGTGTTAACACGTTCACTGCGGCACTGAATTTTGACAATCTTACTATACGTGCGTTATGAGGCAAAGCAACCTCATAATGTACCTTCCCAGAGGTGCGATTTGAGATCTTCCGGCCCCGTATTAAGTGATCCACTTTAAATACGTTTTTAAGCGAAATATGACAATTTATTTAAAAACAAATATACCATATTATCTAAATATAATATTATTATGTAACTTTAACTTCGCCCCAGGTTCTGGTTACAGAAAACTATTAGTTAGATGGTTGGCAGTCCACAACTGTGCGTTTCTCTCGAAGTTTCCTGTCTCGCACAGTCAAACTTTGGAACGAATTGTCGCCTGCGGTATTTCCAGACCGATACGACCTTCAAACTTTCAAAAAAAGAGCGTATTCCCACCTCAAAGGCCGGCAACGCACTTGTAACTCCTCTGGGGTTGCGGGTGTCCATGGGCGACGGTAATTACTTACCATTAGGTGATACATCTGCTCGCTTGCCCCCTATCCCATATAAAAAATATAAAAAAACTGAGAAAATTAAGAAAATGTTTGTAGGGTCGTTTGTTATTACCCAAGTTTTTATATACTAGTGACGCAAAAAGAATGATATCGATAAATTAAAAGTTATTTTAAATTATAATGATGTATTTTATTTAATAAAATTACAAGTGAGCATTATAAAAACATTCCAAACACATGCTTTATCACATTCTTTACAATACGATATAATTTTTTTTAACTTTTTTTCGCTTATTTGCATAGCAACCCACACATCTCCTTTTATTTTGTCCTTTATTCTCGACAGTATGCTTCTTCTTCAAATTGACGACACGTGAACTGCTTGCAACGAAAAAAAAAATTCGATATTAACAGTATTTTACCCCTGCCCCTTAGTATAACCAAAGCAACACATGTTGATAATATTAATTATTGTAAATCTCGTTTATTTCTATTTTTTTGACATTGATATCATTTTGTCCATTCTTTTGTTTTGATTTTTGTAATTGTTTGTTCTTCTTTTATTGTTTAATTCTATTTTTTTTGACATTTCCTTATCATTTATATTGCTAATTTGATTTAATGATTTGCATCTTTTTTTTAAATACATATTTGACATATTAATGATTTTTATAGTATTATTTTTTTCTTTTATAATAATATAATTTATATATAATAATGTAATGTTGCCCTTTTTTATAAGCTTTTTTTTCTGTAATTCGTATTGTAAGAACATACCACCGCTGTTTCGGTGTTCTTGCTACGGGAGCTGGTAAGACAATCAAAATGATTAACCTGTAGCAGTTACTCCCATCGGTTTCATAGTTAAAGCTGCTATAACTGCTTCTTAGAACTCTTTCTTCGATATGCGCATCACTGGTTCAAATTGATAAAAATGTGTTATTATGTAGGTGCGAGGTGGGGCGGGAGCACCTCCCGCGCTTATGGGGCAGATACACCTCACGTTTGCAAGGGAATAATATGATTAAATTTCTATGCGGCATGAGGTCTGACTACCTCATATAAGTTTTTTTGACACAACAGAGACAGTTTTAGTAGGTAAACACATCTATATATTTGTTTCTTTCATACACTGTGATCCGCACTAGAGAGAGAAAGCAGCGTAATCTTTACCGCGCTGTGTGGGAGTACTGGTGTGAGGTTTTAAAGCCCCATAACGCATTGAACGTGTTAAATGGTTCATTGGCACGCATATTTGTAACTGCGTGTTATTTAGGTACTAATGTAATCATTGCAATATGCACTAAAATTGAGTTGGTATAAATTGCTAGCACTCTCCACAGGTTCGCAAAAGCAGGATAAATATGTACCTATTCTTCAAAAAAACACAGTACAAATAAAGAGTATTCGTATGTCGATTAGATTTAGACGAATGAGTTTTCCTGTAAGGTAATCAGAATCATATTATTATTAAAATAAATTATAACATTATGATTAGCGATGAAAACGATAGGTACTTAACGAACAATATAATGAATTCCACAGTTCTTGACTCAACTATGTTTAGTATTCACAGTGAACAATATAATAATGACAACTCCAGAAATGACGAGTTAATGAACGAAATTGAAAGTCTTAAGATTAGTTTAGAGCGAGCCGAGGTTGAAATTGATAATTTAAGCTTAGAAAATACGGAATTAAAAAAGACTATACAAAAACAACAACACCATATTGACATATTAAAAAAACTTTCAACTGACATTGGACAAAAACAAAAATGCTTAACACCGAGAAGAAACATTATTAATATAAACTGTAGCAGCACAAGAATATCGCCACTACACTGTGATAAGTCAGTATTATTCAATAAAAAATATAATGCGCGTAACCGATACTGACTCAAGAGACGCGACTGATTCATTGAGCATGCGACACCCGCCAGCGGCCCAATCGCCACTGTCAGAGAAAAACACGACTACCTCCAACAATTGTGATAAAATTGAAGTCACTGAAAAAATCTCCTCCGCTTGTAGAAACTTTATACAAAATAAAGAAAGAAGGCCACAAGTTGTAATTCTTGGGGACGAAGAAATTAAAAAACTCTCGAAAAAAATTCACATTTCTCGCTGTCATTTAGTACATGACCTTTATGCCATTACTTCGATAGTGAAACCAGATGCAACTTCTTCACAAATTTTGAGTAGTTGTGATTATCTAAATGAGACACTTGACAAAGATGACATTATTATTTTAACGATAGGCTCAAATGACAAAAATCCTTATCTTTTATTTTCTGAGTTAGGAATAGCATTGTATAAACTAAGAAAATTTAGAGTATACATCACTAATGTACAGTATAATTCTAATCTAAATATAAGGTTTTTGAATTATAATATAAAATTATTGATAAAAAATTATACTAACTGCACGTTTTTAGACACAAATGATGACTCTTCTATGAATCGAAGGGCAAAATATTTGGATAATCTATGTCTTAAAATTACAAATACACTGAACTACTTGATTTACAAAGAAAAATATCTTGCACCACAAATGGTAAAATTGTATATTTCTCGAAATAATTGTTCTTCTAAGCAAACACACAAACTCAAACTCAAAAATCTTTATTCAATATAGACCTTTACAGGCACTTATTGACGTCAAAATAAAAACATAAAAATCTTCAACCAAGAATCTAATTAACTAAATTATTTAATCCTTGTATGTACACACACCCCAACCATTATTAAGATGTGTGCAAATACAAGTCAAATGAAAAAAAAAATTGACTCTACACCTGTTCGGAAATTGGGAGAGCCTTCTCAAGAAGAACAGGCAAGAAACTCGGAAGGTCTTGTATTTTTTTTGTCTCCTCTTTTAAAATGCCAACATTACAATATTATATTTCACAAACATTTTTTTAAATAATATAGAAATGCCTGTCGGTGTGAGTGGAACAGTTACTCGAATGAAATTTATCCCACTATCACAAAGTGTTAACACCCTTTAAACGTCAATTATCACATTTTTTGTCAATCCCAAGCAGTTTTATCTGTCATATAATCAGACACTTTATAATATGCTTTTTTCATAAGTGCGCCCTTGATAGCGACTTTAAATTTATTCAAGTTAAGTGCTTTAATATAATTGGGGATTTTATTGTAGAAACGTACACAAAGGCCTTTGAAAGAATTATTAATTTTTTTAAGCCTAGTATTTGGTAACGCTAACATATTCTTTTGCCTAGTATTGACTGAATGAATATCACTGTTTTTACAAAACGAATGTATATTTTTATGAACATATACTATATTCTCGTAAATATATTGCGACGCGACGGTCATAATACCAATTTCTTTAAATTTTTCTCTCAAAGAGTCTCTTATTTTAAGGTTATAAATAGCACGAATAGCCCTTTTTTGCAGCACAAAAACAGTCTGAATGTCGGCAGCATTTCCCCACAGCAAAATGCCATACGACATCACACTATGAAAATAGGCAAAGTATACAAGTCTTGCTGTATCAACATCAGTCAGCTGACGTATTTTCCATACAGCGTAGGCTGCAGAACTAAGTCTCTTCGACAATTTATCAATATGTGGGCCCCACTGAAGCTTTGAATCTAAAGTAATACCAAGAAATACTACGGTATCCACAAGGTCCACATTTTTATGCTTTATGTTAACAGTGGTGTGAACCTCTTTAACATTGGGTAAAACAAATTTTATACATTTAGTTTTCCCTTCATTGAGGCACAAGTTATTCGCATTAAACCAGTAAACTATTCTTGAGATAGAACTATTTACATCGTCATAAATTTGCAATCGTCTTTTAATTTTAAACATAAGTGAAGTATCATCTGCAAATAATACAATCTCATGCCTGTCTTGTACAAAAGCAGGCAAGTCATTTATATATATTAAAAATAGAAAAGGACCAAGAATTGAACCCTGCGGAACTCCCATTTTAACCGAGGCGCCCTGGGACCTCTCCCCGTTGACGTCTACTTTCTGAATCCTCTCAGTCAAATAGGAGACGAGTAAATCCAGAACAGTGTCGCGAAATCCATAGTAGTGTAATTTCCTGATCAGGGTGTCATGATGAACGCAATCAAACGCCTTGGACAAGTCACAAAAAACGCCCAGCGCATCATGTGAGTCCTCCCAGGCCTCATATATATTTTGTATTAACTCAACACCAGCATCAGTTGTTGAGCGACCCTTTCTAAAACCAAATTGTTTACAGTGTAGAAGATTATTTCTGTTAAAAAAGCTTTGCATTTGTTCCAACATTATTTTTTCAAAGATTTTGCTAAAGTAGGTAGCACAGAGATAGGTCTAAAATTATTGGGGTCTGATGTGCTACCAGATTTGTGTAATGGAATAATTTTACTCAGTAAATAATTTTACTCAGTTTCATTAGATCAGGAAACACACCACAGTCAATGCAATCATTAAAAATATTAGCAAGTATTGGAGCTATTGTTTCTATTAAAGATTGGGAAACATCTACAGAGTTACCCCACAGATCCACGGTTTTCTTTTTATTCAGCGTTTTAAATGACTTTATTAAATCATTTGCACAAATATGGGCAAATTTAAATTTATCATCACAAGTTTTAACATAATCTTTTAGAATAGATTCGGCTACAGTGGGGGAGGAATCCAAAGATTTTGTGATTGAAACTGGAATGTCAGTAAAGAATTTTTCAAATTCTGTAGCTACCTCAATATCTACTGTAACTTTCTTATTTTCAATATTTAAACAAAAATTGTTGTTATTAGTTTTTACTCTTCCGGTTTTATTATTAATAATGTTCCATGTCGTTTTAATTTTGTCACTACTATTTTTTATTTTAGAGCTTAAATAATTGGACTTTGCAAATTTACAAACTTTTTTAAATACTTTGGAATAAGTTTTTACATACAATTTAAATTGATCACTAGTATTTAATGAACGCTCATTGTAAAGTTCATAAA
This sequence comes from Schoenobius gigantellus, assembly GCA_963935595.1. NCBI lineage: Eukaryota > Metazoa > Arthropoda > Insecta > Lepidoptera > Crambidae > Schoenobius > Schoenobius gigantellus. Next base: position 407,873 of record OZ012549.1, on the reverse strand, counting down.
GTTTTATTCTGCTTTTGTGAATACCTGGTGTGGCCCATTCACTAAAAGCTAATCTACCATTGACTGAGATGGTTTTTGGAACAAAGATATTTTTAAATTCACAACAAAATGTGTTAAAAAAGTTTTCATACAATTTATTTGGGTCTTCGTCATAATCAATATACTTTAAATTAATACCAAGATTATTATTGAAACGCTCCAAGCGGCCAGCAGTCTTTGGTACAACAGTGATATTCTTTTTCGCCATAAGCTTACATTTGTAAGGTATAGTAACAAATTGACCAGAGTGGTCAGATTCTAAGTTATTAAAAACATTTTGTGCTAATGGTTCTATGTCAGTATAAATATTATCAATGCATGTGGCAGAAAACTCAGTAATTCGTGTTGGCTCCAGAAATAAGTTTTTAAGATTATATGACTGAAACAAATTTTTAATTCTCATACATAAACTAGAGTTTTCTAATAAGTTAATATTAAAATCTCCACAGACTAATATTTGTTTGCCTTGCTTGAAGACTTTATTTAAAACTTCATCCATTATATTTTCAAAGTGGTCATACAATCCCGAAGGAGGCCTGTATACGCTCACTACAATAATCTGGTCCAACTCTACACAGGCAATTTCTATTGTTCGTTCAACTGAGAGGTTCACAATATCTTTACGATCTTTATATTTAAGCTTTTTATTTAATATGATTAATGAGCCACCGCGAATTGCATTTTCTCGACTGAACGAACTACCAACCTGGTGGTTGCTAAAATTAAACATGAACTGGTAGCTTTTAAGCCAATGTTCGGTTATACAAAAAATGTCTACTTTACTACTGTTCATGAATAACTCAACTTCCAGATCTTTGCCCATCATTCCTTGCATGTTCTGGTGCACCAGGTTGATAAAATTTACATGTTTATTATATTCAAATGGGTCTTCCAGTACATTATCTAATAAACAATTTTCATTTTGTTCTTTATTTAACATTATGCAAGAGGATTTCTCTATTGTCTCAATACCTAATTTAAAGACTTACTAACTAATACATCAGTAATATTACTGACAGTCATCCTACTTCTACGTTGCTCAATAGGAGCAATTTTTGTAGCCAAGTTCTTGGCTGAGATATAAAAATAATATGATAGCGATTTTGCTATTCGTCTCTTATAATTATTTGATAGACAATATCTATTATCTTTAGTCAAATACAATCTATTTACATAATTATTGATGTCAATTAAATGAAATTTATTATTATGACTAGCTTTCGGCTAGGTTGCACCAGCCGTGGTCGCAGGCGACCACGGCTGGTGCAACCTAGCCGAAACGTCAGGCAATAAAATAGGTATGTAAATACCTCGTGTTTATCGTGTTAATTCCCGTTTATATGTTTATATTGATAAACTATTAAAACTTTGAAAAACACTCCTTCGTCTGGGTATGATGGTCTCACGACTGAAATAATTAAAAAGAGTGCTCCTTTTATTACGCTACCTCTAACGCATGTGATCAATCTAGCTTTGGCACAGGGTCAATTTCCATCTCGATTGAAACTATCGATTGTTAAACCACTGCATAAAAAGGGATCTAGGGATGATATGAGTAATTATAGACCAATAGCTTTAATTCCTATACTTGCCAAAGTCTATGAAAGAGTTATATTTGACAAATTAAATGCATTCATCTCTTCTTGTGAACTACTTACAGCAGAGCAGTATGGCTTTAGAAAAGGTAGTTCTACAACTCTCGCTTGTTTTCAATTGATGAGGCAAATAACAGAAGCTCTGGATACGGGTAGTAATATACTAGCTATCTTCTTAGATATGAGCAGAGCTTTTGACTTTGTTTCGCACTCGCTATTGCTGAAAAAACTGGAACGGTATGGAATAAGAGGACCCGCATTTAACTTAATAAAAAGCTATCTAGAGGATCGTCTGCAAAGAGTAGAGATTACAGGCTTTTTGAACCGATCCGATAATTTCAGGAAAACCTTTGTTTCAGCTTTTAGCCATAGTGGTTGCGGTGTACCGCAGGGGAGCATCCTTGGTCCATTATTATTTTCTTTATATATAAATGACTTACCGAATGCAATCAGTCAACAATGTATTTTATTCGCCGATGACACTACCCTTATAATTAAATCCAAAGACAAAAACGAAATCGAAAGCATTGCAAATCATAATTTAAAAGAAGTGATAAAATGGTTGGAAACAAATAACCTTAATGTTAACATCAATAAGACAAAATTACTACAATTTAGAACTCGTAACTCTATATGTAAGCATTTGGACATAAGCCATGATAGCAATAAAATTGACGAAGTGACAGAAGCAAAATTTTTAGGTATTAGCATTGACTATAGTTGTAATTGGAAAACGCACATAAATCTAATGGTAGACAAGTTGGATCGTTTCGTTTACGTATTGTATAAAGTGAAACATATTGCATCTAAGGAAGCAGCACTTATGGCCTACCACGGCTATGTCTCATCGGTTTTAAGATATGGTATTGTGTTGTGGGGAAACTCAGTTGATGTGCACCGGGCTTTTAAATTGCAAAAAAAGTGTATCCGAACAATTTGTGGTTGTGCCTTTGTAAAAAAACATAGCGTCTTGTTTATAAAAAATAATGACTCCAATTATAGAGGTAGATATGGCGATAAATTGTACGTTCCCAGCCAGAAATTGATTGTACATTCTAAAAACTCTTTTTGTATGGCAATACGCGTGTTTAATAAATTGCCAAGTCGTATTCGGGAGCTTCCTATAAATAAGTTTAAAGTTAAATTGTTTCAGGTACTGTTAGATAAGACTTACTATAGTGTCAATTAATTTTTAAACGATAAAATAATTTGACATTTATTAATGTGTGCAAAATGATTAATACCTATTCTTATTATTTCATTTAGGCTAAATTTTATTGTGATGTAATTTTTGACATCTATTTTTTTGGTTTATATAAAATGACATTAATAATATATTTCGATACTAATTAAATTTTTATGCACTTGACATTTAACAAAAATAATATTTGCACGAAATATTCGACAAAATATGTTGGAGAAATTTTTGTAATTAACAACTTGTGTGTACCATATTTTGCAAATAAATGATTATGATTATGAACACAACTTAAATCGTGACTCCAATCCACCCACATAGCAGAGGGACCTGCTAGGATGTATACATCATCGTCATACAACGATCCAATTTTAAGAATCACTCAGACAAAATCACAATCAAAACTTAACATTGTATACACTTACAGTATAATGTACCTATACATATAGTTTCATACGTAAATCTGTGCTATAACAATTATTCTAACAAACGAATTTGAGTTTTAATGAACGAGTAAGCTAACGCTATAGATAGAACTGTATCACAGGTTAAGCGTGTTTAGTTCCCAATAATCTCCACAAGTTCGCATAAGTAGGTAGTATTTATTTAACGGTGGCTTAACAAGGTCAACAGGGGCGGCTCCTGAGCTATAGCCGCGGCGTGCTGAACTCTGTCATGTCTACACCGGCGAGCAAAAAAAAGGCGGTCGTTACATTTTTCCACAACTCGAAAACTAGTAGATACAGTCTTGACATAAAAAAACATCGGAATAAATGTTTACACTAAATACGAGTATAGAAGATTCATTTGCTGTAATTTTCTTAAGTCTGAAAAAAGTGAAAAAGTGCCTTTAAAAATCGATTCTTATTTAGAAATGATCTTTCTAATTTTATATTAATTCCACATATTTATTCCTGATGAATTACAACTACAAATATTTTTTTCCTGGTTTTGTTAAAGTGAAACTTTTTTTACATCGCCTGAAATTTTTCCTCTATTATCGCATGGCGCATTACACAAAAACATGAGATCTTTAAGTGGTTCGATCCTGGTGTAGAGCACTATTTCTTTTTTTTCATATTAAATTTGTATTTTTATTGTGATGATTGCTTTTTTGTTTATTTTATTAATTTGTTTATTAATTATTTTTTTATTTATCATTTTCTTTTGAGAAGAGAAAGAATAAGATTAAAAACGCAACTATCATACTCTTTAATCCAGGGTTTCTTAAACAGGGGTCCGTAGCATGTGTATCAGGAGTCCGCAGTAGGTCAGTCTGTAAACATATTTACTAGGAAAGTATGTAGTAAGCTCGACGTGCGCCTTACCTTGTCGAAGACAATTCAACAATTATTTAACGTTCTTATTGAGGTCAACAGCAGCACCCTTCTCATTAACCAAGTAGTGAGTGTAATGAAAGAATCAATAATAGTTTTTTTTTATTAATATAAAGAAGGCTTTTTTCATTTCCAAAAATATTTATGACAGGATCCGTGGAATTGTTTTAATTGTGGAAGTGGTCTATGACTGCAAAAAGTTTAAGAAACCCTGCTTTAATCCAATAATTTACCGAAAGTTAAATACCTACGATCCGAAGAAAAGTTTCACTTGCATCATGGTTTCATAAAATCTTCTAAAAAATTATTTTCTTCTTTCGTTTTTGTTATCGAGCACGTAAACGTGAATTTTTATGGGATTGAGGCAGGGCCATCTAGTAGCTACAAGATGATCTTGCCTTATTTCATAGAAGCTACTAAACGGCGCTGCCCCAATCCTACTAGGCACTCTGTAGGTACTCTGTGAGTACGTTCTGTTGCTCGCCAGTGTGCAGCGCATGGGCAGATGTGTTAACGCGAGGATTAGCGGGGTCGGCAGCCTGCTAAGCCGCGGCGGCGTGATCCCCGACCCGCTGCAGGGATTACGCAGCAGTTATACACGTCGCCAGGACTTTCGACACGGAACTCAATAAACATCGAGGATTTACACCTCAAACTGCACTCTCTTCCTCTCTTCTATTGACAGCCACATTCCACGTTTTAGAAGTTGACAAAATGCGTGTCAAAATTTCCTAGATCATAATAGTTTTATACAATTAAATTGAACTCGCAGTTAAATATTAGTAAAACGCAATAAACAAAAAAAGAAGTTTGTATATTCATTTCTTTAATTTATATGCCAAAGATAATATGTGCATTATTCTCCCACTCATAATATTTATTTTTCTAACACTAGTTTTATCGTAAACAGATTTGTTTCGAAAATATGTATCACAAATATTGCAGGAAACTTTTAATCGCCTTCATAGTCTTAATTTGAATGTCAGGGTTTGATGGGGGCAGAAAATTTTCTGTTTGAATTGGTGGTAACTCTTCTGAACCAGCCAGTAACTGAGACAAATGGGTATTAATTTGAATGTCAGGGTTTGATGGGGGCAGAAAATTTTCTGTTTGAATTGGTGGTAACTCTTCTGAACCAGCCTGGCTAGCTACCACCGTTTTACTTAAGTTTGTCGCCATAATAACAATGTTAATAAACATAGTTGTATTTCGAATCATAGACGTATGATAGTCGGTTTCTCATTTGTTGAGTATTCCAAGCGAACCTCACTCCATCTTCTTCAGTGCATGAAATACGCATTTTAAAATATCAACAAGCGCGAAATGTAATGTGTCAAATTCACAAAAATCAATTACTAATCTATCCTATCCTCACTAAACTTGGAGACAGAATTGTTTGAGGGATAATTAGAAAATATACTGATAGCTTTGCGACTGTCAGTCGTCGCATTAGTAGATAACACTCAAAAAGCTGACGCGACAATGGCGAACTACATTGTTCACGGCCGCGTCTCCCGAAGTGACGCGACGTGGAGTGCCTATTGTTGAACGGTAATGGAGAATACCGCGGTAGGCCGCCCGGCGTGATGGATTTATTCGCGAAATGAAGTGAGCGGAGGGCGGGCGGGGGCGGGCGGCCGCTGAAGGTTTCATTAACCATGAAATTCGCAGAGCGCCTCCGCCGGAGCGCTCGCCCGGAAATCGCTTGTGTCAATTTATATTTCGATGCTGCAGATTTTCATTAGGACAATTTTCCCGTTTCTTTGATTTTCTGCGGTGGCTGCGCCTTTTGTGTTTTAAGTAGGTAGGCGGGTAAGTAGGCAGTTAGCTAGGTTGGTTGGGTAGTCACAATGTCTTTATTTTTCCAGCCGTGTATTTCTTTAAGCATAATGTAATAAATTGGTAGTTAAGTCATGATTTTTACATACGACAGGGAAGCTCTTGACCGTCGCCTCACCTGATGGTAAGTGATGATTCTGATGATAAGTCCGAACAACTGAGGAACTGGACATTAGACAATAAATGATAGAAGTTTACAAAAAATCATGTATGGCGCAAAAAGGTATTTTAAAAACTATTTATTGGTGGTTATATTTGGAATGTTGCATACAACGTTGAAAGGAAGATAGAATTATACTCGTATATTAAACGCACACAAATAAAAACCGACTTCAAAAGCACATAAAAATTAAAAATAATATAACAATACATACAGACAACACCACATTTCTATATTGAAGTCGGTACCTTTAAAGACTTTCTAGGAGATCATCGTTTGGCACCGATTTCAATATCTAAATGAAATATTGTCTGTATCCTTATATTTTGTTATCTTTTAAGTGTTTTGAAGTCAATTTTTATTTTTTGTATTTTTTTGTTATCTTTTTAGTGAATTTAATGATAGCTCGCCGAAGTAACTCGAAAGTATACGACAAAAGGTCAATACGTACCTATATTGTATTTAAAAACTAACCTCAACTCCTAAAATTTAAGGACCCTCCCATCATCACCTCGGTTCGTGACTACCAGACGCAAATACCTTGAATAACTTAGGAAAAAAACATGAAACACGTTGGGTGTACTTATAAAATTTAAGGGTTTCCCTCGATTTTTCTGGGATCGCATCATCAGATCCTGGCTTTGGTAAATGACAATAGGACCACCGCAGGAGTATACTCTATCGAATGCAAAAAGAATTTAGAAAATCGGTCCACAATTGGCGGAGCAATCGCGTAACATAGCTACACACAAAAACATACGTATCGAATTGAGAACCTCCTCCTTTTTTGAAGTTCCTAACATTTAATAATATTTATGAGTACATTGAAAAGTTCTAGATAACACTGACTTCGAGCTAAATTGATGTAACCAGCTAAAAAATTGTGCGTAGTTATAAGACATCCGCCCCTAGCCGCCCGCCCGCCCGAGGCCGGGGGCGCCTTATTGAAATACCTTCAGCCCACAATACACGTATAGCTGCGTGGCTCCCTCGCATGGTGAGCCGACACTCAGTGCGTGTAAAAATAAATATTGTTTGTTATTGTGACGATTACTTTCATGTCCCGGAAAGTACTTTGCTATCTTAGAAAGAGAACATTTCTAAATGTAGTTGTATTTCTTTATATCTTATATTTTTTACCCGTTTTTGCAACATTTGTCATTGATGCTCAGCTCCTATTAGTCGTAGCGTGATGTTATAGCCTAAAACCTTCCTCGATAAATGGACTATCCAACACAAAAAGAATTTTTCAATTTGAATCAGTAGTTCCTGAGATTAGCGCGTTCAAGCAAACAAACAAACAAACTCTTCAGCTTTATAATATTAGTATAGATGAATATTTTGACTTTACTTATAAACTAAGAAAAATCATAAAACATACATAGCTTAAAAAGCGTTTATTCTTTTCTTTAATGGAATGAAGTGCGAAAAATGTATATGCCTCATAATCCTTGTTTCATTTCCTTGCAATCGAAGTGAAAAGCAGAGTGTAATATCGACCATAAAACCCGTTTTACCGTCGACGTGACGTGGCTATATGAACGTCTTGAGTAAAACTAAAATGACTCGTTTTATGCTCTTTTTGTTACAATCAACTATTTTATTTATTTATTTATTCTCCGCAAAGACTGCGTAGTATCTGTCTATATTATTGTTATTTGCTTTGTTGGGCTATACCACAGAACATAATTACTCCTAGCGGAGTTTTACAGCTTCAATGAGGCTGTAGTCACTGCGACCTAAAATGTATATAGTGACTCGCTGCCAAATTACAGTATTTGCTTTAGCCTGGCCGCTACCAAGAAATCCCAGATGACTCTGGCTTTATGTATATAGCATCTATCTATCTGTGTAGTACCAATTTGTGTTTTGAAAAAAGATAAAGCAACATACAACTACATGTCGAACTAATATTTCGGATTCAAAACTTTTATGTGACTGCGAACTCACGATTCATAATGTGTCAATTAGTTTTATAATCAATCATCCTTGTAGCGGCTGTGTTTCACACAAAAACTGTCTATTTAAATCCTAATGAATTTTGGGACAGATTCTGTTGCCTAATCGATGTTCATTGTCGATCCGAGAGAATTGGGCTCTCGGGAGCTGTTACACTGCGGCCCGGGACCACTTGGTGACTGAGTTATTTACCTACCAGTCAAAAGAAATCGAATATCGGTTGCATATAATATTTCTACTCGTAAAGTTGGGGCGATGGTTACCTACTATGGAATGCAATTCATTTTTTAATTTCTATTTTTATTTGAATTTTGCTTTTAACATGCAATAGCTTTCCTCTTTCACCTTACATATACACATTTTTGCATCGGGGGCTAAAAAATCTTTATATACATATAAAGATATATACAATTACATTATGACACATATATGGATCAAGTCCATTAAGTATTTTATTAATTATTACTTACACTACGATGTAAGTGCGTTATGGTGATTGGTGATGGTGGAGTATAACAAATATCCGCAAGTATATCGTACTACATTTTTCAAAAACTGATTTTTTTTAATAATACATATCGTTGTTAATTTGTAGACAAACTAAATAATGATGTGAAAATAAACGTCCATTTATTATATTTTAAGAAAGAGTTTATTTTTTAACTGAAATATTTACCTATTGTTTTAACTTAACTATTTGCTGATTTAAACGTGTATTGCGTAACAACACACGCGTTTTTTATGAGCTGCTTTACATATCTAAAACCGGTGAAATTAGATTCAGTGTTGAAAAAAATAAACGACACCGCACGTTTGAAGTTAAAATATATGATGTACGTATCCGGTTAAATGTGAATTTAAATTTTATGGAATCCCGGATTTTTTTTAAAAAAAGAGGTCACTTCCAATTTCAAAAACGGATATTCACGTACATCCAAATTGATTCTTTTCCCACTGCCCTGCCAGGTCCGGTCCGGTCCGGTCCGGTCCGGCACGGCACGGCAGCCGTCGCCGGCGGAAGGACAACCGTGACATACAGTTTTGCATCTCCGACAGCTGTTGTCTTGAAATGGAAACAGCCGTCTCTACTTATTGAGGAATCCTCGGAGCGCGCTCGGCTCGTTAGCCGACCGAATGCCGGCAGGAGTAGAGCGGCGAGCGCCCAGTTGCGACAATTACTCACGTGACAGGCGCGATGGGCCGATAGCAAGTTGCGTTGCGACTGAACATAGCGATCTTTAATCGATTGATAAAGCAGTCGCTTAGTCTGCGAAGAATCGATCCAGTGGATTTCTGTTAGGATAAAAAATCTGAATATTGATTTCTTAATAAGAACCACAAATCTATTTACAATAAGTTAAACTGTACTTTTACAATTACGAAGTAGGTAGGTATAATGTATATTACATATTACGTGCCGTAATATAATTGTGTCATCAGGGTTAACTATAATGATATATTTGGTATCGATGAGAGCAGTGACTCAACTATATTTGCCGACGCTAGTTTCAGGTCTCAGACTTCTATATGGTTATCCGGGCGCGAATACAGCGCAGATCTCACAATAGTATACTTACCGTATACAACGATACGTATAGACTCATTTATAGTCTTTGGCTCTCTGTGCATAAGAACTACAATGAAAAATAATGAATGAATGAATGAATATCTTTATTGTTTCTAAAATAAACATTTTACAATAATTTAAAGGAGACAATTTAAACAAAAGGCGACCTTATTGCCAAAGCTAAAATAGTTGTTAAAAGTAATATTTCTGTAAGAAGTTAGTTTTATTTTTTAATGGTCCCGGTCTCTGGGTGAGTCTTGTTACTATTATTATTATTACTATTGCGGAAGTTAAGGTTCTTTCTCTTATAGTATATTATCTATGTGCCTCTACACATGTTTATGGCTTCCTTAATTTTGACATGCGTTTGCGTAAGTTTGGAGTCTGTGGCGAGTGCTGAACATATGGAATCGGCATAAGATCCGAGTGAAAATCTGCGAAATGCAAAGTTAAGAGTTAAGAGTCGATTCCTCAGGGCACGATTAGAATCGATTTCCAAATCGATAATTTGCCGAAAAGCCACCTCTTCACGGCGATAGCATCGGCTCGGCTCTGCAGCGACTCGCTCGTTATCGCAAAGATTATCCGAGTATTATGCGAGACGCGCTGGCTGAGCATTTTAATTACCAACTGACTGGCTGCGAATCCATATGTGGTGCTAACTTTACAATTGGAATGACTGGTATGATCCAAAAATTAAGGGCTCGTGAAAATTATGTATCCTGACACGATAAACCGTGGTTATATTTCTACGCATTTTATTAAGAGGATTGTGAAGCTGTAAATTTTCATACAATAAGCGATAAAGCTTTTCTCCCTCTTTAAGTAATCCAATTTAAATTTACTTAAACTCCAACTTATTTAAATTTAGTATACGTATTTATATATTTATTTGTAACTGTGAATATAAAATTGTACTTAAATAAATAAAAAGTAATTACATTATATCCAATTTTCATAATTTTTGGAAATGTTGTAGATATAATGAAGATCTAGGTTTGTACGTTTTGATTTTGAAGTAATATTGCTCAGAATATAAATTATTAGCATCTACCAAAACTACCTCAAGCATTTTTATCTTTTTTGACTTAATTATACTGAATTACAAAAAATCTAAACGTACAAAAAGGTGAATCTAATGAGACCAAAAGTGTCTAATTTCGTTAAGGTTTAGGGGGGTAAAACCGTTATCGCCCGAAACAATATTTTTTATAAGAAATGTAGGCTCTTGCCTCGAACTTTCAACTGTAAGTGGTGTGCAACAAACTGCATTTTTGAAAGTGCATACTCGAGCCATGAATTGGCACTTCACAGTCCTCTTAAGGAGTAAAATATGGTTTTAATATTGTTCAAATAAGAAATAACTATAAACTAATGATAAATGAATGAGTAAAGAAAAATGACACCGAGAACGAGATCTTTAAATAAGGGTGATAACGCTAAGAAAATAGGCATTTTGATTTTTTATTTAATTGTTGGTTTTCTTTGAATTTTAATTAATTTAAGTTTTTATAATATTCACCGAGATTTTGAATTTTCCACGGTTTACCTTTTTCTATTCAAAATGTCCCGGTCGATGGCTCAGAACTTATGGCAGCCCTAATGTCCGTGTGCAGTTTCCAGTCTGCCATCGGACGCGTCCCCGGGTTGCGGATAGGGGAACGCCCCCCAGATATGGGGAGTACCGGCTTGCCGGCGCGGACAAAAACTGGTGTGTGGCCGCCTGCCCTTTTCAGAGCGGGCATTGCACGGCCACACAAACCCGTAGCCCCACACTGAGTGGGGTCGGGGGCCTTCGGGTTGCGAGGAAGACAACCTCTCTAAAAAATTACACTTGAAGGCGGCATCCCGCCGCCGGCGGACCCGATTTCGGGTCGTAGTATGGCCGGATTCTATCCGGCGGTCACTTCTAGTGGCAGCGTGGGGGCGATCTTTCGCCACGGCGCTCTGCGCCTCTTGTTGTTGCTTGGGTTGGTGTATCTGACCCAAACTTCTTCGAGCTTTCGCTCACCAGCGCGGCGGTGGATCCAGTGGGGTCTGCCGTCGGGCAAACCCGTTACCCGCACTGAGCGAGCCGGGGGTCCGGCGCACTGAGCGTCGGGCCAAGTGGAAGAAAACCACAATAAAAAATCACCCTAATCCTAAGGTCTGGTCCGTGCCGATGGGACGAATGGCTGGAGGGTCTCCAGTCGCGAACGGCCAACCCAGGGAGCTCATCCCTTTAAAATGGCAAATCATGGGATCAAGGGAAAACACGTACAGTCCCCAGAGGGTTTCAGTCCCTTCGGTAGGACCGCGCAAGGCGGCTGCCGAACGCCGGGTGTATATGGGGCCGGCTAAACTTGATTCCACCTCCGTCGATGTGACATCTCTTACATGCGAACCCGTTGAGAGCGGGCCACCGCCGGTATCCGGGCCGGCGGCGGAAAATGCAACCGAGGCGAGTGGGAGTAGGGTTGAGGCAGATGAAGTTAGGCTCCATTACGGGAGCGGAGAGGCTACGCCGCGGACTACGCGTTCTCGTTGTGGTTCCGTTACGAGTGTAAATAGTGCACATAGTAGGGATAAGTCTAATTCTAACGTTAAGTCTAGTGTTAGTTCTAGGAATAAGAATGTAAATATTGTAAATACCGAGGGGACGGAAGCGAAAGAAACGCTGATGTCTAATAATGGTTCGAGGGTTGACCTTGTCGAATTTGTCGAAATAATCGATGATACCTATGACGCTCCCGAGAAGGGGCAGAAGAGGAGAATAGAGGAATCGGACTCATCCACGGGTTCAGTGCAGTCGATGATTTCCTGCACTGAATCTTTACGCACTGACGACGTCTCGGACACTGACCGCGCTGTTTCAAGGCGCCGAAAGGTCCGCAAGAAGAAGAAGGGGTCCAACGGCTCAGGCACTGGAGGAGAGTCGTGCAGTTCCGTTATTGAAAAATCTGTTGAGGCTTCTGGCTCTGGAGGTAAAGGAGGAGGTGGCTCCGGAAACGGACGTGGCCGAGGTCGTGGGCGTCCGCCCACGACTGGAGAATATGTCGGCTTGGCACAGGCCAAACGCGACCTGGCGGCGGCCCAGAAAGAGGAAGAGCAGGCTCGCCTGGACCGTGAGATTGCGCTCATGGAGCGCAAGGCGTACGAGACCAGAGCCAGGTACTTTGAGACCAAGGCTGCTGGTGAAAGCGGTGCTCCCTATAACCCCGGGGGCCGGACTGCAATTGATATTGAGGAGGTGGTCAAGACAGACTGCCAACTTATCCTGGACGTGGCCCGCAAGTCGTCGCATCTCTGCGGGTCCTACCAGAAGGCCCTCAAGAAGGCTTCGCAGTCCATTCAAGACTGCTTCGGCGAAGTCGCCCTAAAAACCATCTCGGGCGACGCGCGCATCCTGAGAGCTGAGAACGAGGCGCTTAAAAAGGAGTTGGCTGAGCTCCGCAAATGTGCCTCTGAACTCACTGCGGAGGTAAAAACCCTACAGAAAGGGAAAAGCAGGCAGGTACGTCGGTCCTTATCGCCGGCTCCTGTAGTCATAGAGACCGATGTGGCACCATCCTTGGTACCTTCTACGGTCCCCGTGCTCGAGATTCATGAGCCCAGACCACAGTCGTTCACTCCACCCTCTGAGAAAGAGGAGTGGCTGAGGGAGGTCATGATACGCATTGGTGGTATGATCAACGCCAGATTTGAGGGACTGGAGAGCAGACTTCTACCTGCACCCAAGATCCGCCCACCTCTGGCAGCGGACAAAAAGAACTCGGCTAAGAACGATAAGACTGCCAATTCTGCTCCGCAGTCTGCTCCGAAGCCGTCTAGCAAGAAACCGGTCGCCACAAAACCGGCAACGGGTAAAGAGGCCCCCAAACCTGCAAAGGAGACGGAGGAGCCTAAGAAGAAGGGAAAGGGTACCGGTAAGGCCTCTAAGTCCACTGCCCAAACAGCAGCGGCTCCAGTGGCCCCAGTCGCATCCACCAGCGCCCAAAAAGAATCCGAAAATTGGACCGAGGTCATAGGGCGGAAGGCGAAAGCCAGAAAGGCAAAAGGCCAAGACTCAGGCTCCGTCTCAGGCTCAAAAGTCGTCGGCTAACGCCAAAAGCAAGGCGAAGGCCAAAAAACGCCGGAGGAAGAAGCGCTTAGAAGTGCCCCGCAATCCAGCGGTGGTACTCACCATTAAGCCGGAAGCACAAGACAAGTTGACGTACTCTGAAGTCATCCAAGCGGCGAGAGGGAAAATCAGCTGGGGCGAACTCGGTGTAGAGGACCTTAAGTTCCGGGGCACAGCGACTGGTGCCCGCTTACTGGAGCTCCCGAAACAAGCTTCCTCTGAGTTGGCCGACCAACTGGCCTCTAAACTCAAAGAGGTGCTCCCAGCTGAAGTTCAAGTTTCGAGGCCAGTTAAGTGCGTGGAGTTGCGCATCTCTGGCTTAGACGACTCCGTGACGCCGGAAGATGTGCGTGATGCCGTTGCCCGTACAGGGAACTGCTCCGCGGATTCCGTGAGGGTCGGAGAAATTCGCGTGAGCATGTACTCGCTGGGATCAGTATGGGCGAAGTGTCCTATTCCAGCCGCCAAGGCAATTTGCGCTGGCAGGCTGCTAATCGGATGGTCGTCGGCCAAAGTCAAGCTACTTGATGCACGGCCTATGAAATGCTTCCGGTGCATGGAACCTGGCCACACTAGAGCCACGTGTCCTTCCCTGGAGGACAGAAGTGGCCTGTGCTTCCGCTGTGGGAAAACAGGCCACTTTGCACGGAACTGCACCGCTACTCCTAATTGTATTGTCTGCACAGGCAAGGAGAAATCTGCCAATCACATTCTAGGAGGGAAAAGTTGTCATCCCCCCCCGAAAAGAGGGAATACGGCCTTTAGGACCCAGGCCCAAAACACCAGAGATGGTCGGACCGCAAGGGACGAGCTCGAACAGATGGAGTCCTAATGGATAGTACGACCCCAAAGGAATTTATTCAGGGGAATCTTAACCACTGTGCTGCCGCGCAGGATCTATTCATGCAAACGATGGCACAGTGGTCGATTGACGTGGGTGTTGTAGCTGAGCCCTACTCCGTACCGGCGAGAACCAACTGGGCCTCGGACTTAGAAGACACAGTCGCTGTAGTGGCGTCGATAACATCAGGCGCTCCCTCTCTCCGTGTCAGGGAGAGAGGTCACGGCTTTGTAGTGGTGCAATGCGGGAATATGGTTTTGGTCGGAGCCTACTTCTCGCCCAACAGGTCCTTCGCAGAATTTGAGATCTTCATTGATGAGCTAGGGGCCGCAATCCAGCGGAACTCGACACTCTCAATGTTGGTTCTTGGTGACCTGAATACGAAGGCCGAAAGCTGGGGCTCTCCGGCCACTGACCAGAGGGGCGAATTAGTAGAGGAGTGGGCCGTTATCTCTGGCCTATGTCTCTTGAACCGCGGGTCGGTCAATACTTGTGTACGACAGCAGGGTGGGTCCATAGTGGACGTATCGTTCGCTTCCCCTGCTGTCGAGAACCAAGTTCGAAACTGGCGAGTGCTGGAGGGGGTTGAGACACTGTCGGATCACTTGTACATCCGGTTCAGCGTCTCCCCATCCTCCCCCTCACAGGGAAATAGCAGGCCCAGGGATATCCAGTCCCTCTTTCCACGCTGGGCGGTGTCCAGAATGGATAAAGTGATGGCGAAGGAGGCTGCCCTAGTGCAAGCCTGGGTTGCCGATTCGCTTCCTTATCGGGGTGCTGATGCCGAAGCAGGCTGGCTCTGCGATGCACTTACAAAAGTCTGCGACGCGGCCATGCCACGAGTTAAGCGCCAGCCCCCGAAGAGGCACCTGTATTGGTGGTCAGGCCAGCTGACTGACCTTAGAAACTCTTGTACTAAGGTGAAACGTCTGCACTCCCGATATCGTAAGAGACGTACGAGGGATCTGCAAGTTGAAAATCGTCTATTGGAGACCTATAAATCGGCCAAAAAGGCTCTACAAATGGCCATTAAAACTGCGAAGAATAAAGCCTGGCAAGAGTTTCTGTCAGAGCTTAATGCGGATCCGTGGGGCAGGCCGTATCGCTTGATCCGGAACAAACTGCGTACGCTTGCCCCACCTCTCACAGAGACTATGGCACCGGATTTCCTTGATAGGGTCATTTCTACCCTATTCCCAAGAAGACTAGATAATTTCTCCCCCCCTCAAATGTCGGCGCAAAATGAGGTTGCCAGGGAGACCCACATTCCCCCGGTTACCAACGGGGAATATGAATGGGCGATGGATCGCCTTAAGGCGAAGAAGAAGGCTCCTGGTCCGGACGGCGTTCCTGGGCAGGCTTTGGCGGAGGCTTTGCAACTGCTTGAGCCTCGCTTCAGGAGCCTTTTGGACAGGTGCCTGGCAGAGGGGAGATTCCCAACCGGGTGGAAAACTGGGAGGCTTGTGCTCCTCAGGAAAGAGGGGAAGCCGCAGGACTCTCCGTCGGGCTACCGGCCCATAGTACTCCTCAATGAGATAGCTAAGTTTTTCGAGCGTATAATTGCGTCTCGAATCAACTGTCACTTGAGTGAGATAGGTCCGGATCTGGCGGAGAACCAATTTGGTTTCCGGGAGGGTCGTTCTACCATAGACGCCCTACGGAGTGTCAAGTCCCTTTCCAGGGAAGTTGTCGAAGGCGGCGGAACGTTGTTGGCGATATCACTCGATATCGCCAACGCTTTTAATTCAATCCCTACCGAATGCATCCTCGAGGCACTCAACTACCATCAGGTGCCTCGTTACTTGCAGGATGTCATTCGGGACTATTTTAAAGATCGCGTTGTTGTGTTCGTCGGTAGCGACGGGCAAATTAAGAGGAAACCGATGGTCCGCGGTGTTCCACAGGGCTCAGTTTTAGGTCCACTTCTGTGGAACATCGCGTACAATTACGTGTTGAGGGGAAGTCTTCTCCGTGGGCTGAATTTAGTGTGTTATGCTGACGACACTCTGATCACGGCCCGCGGAAGAAACTAGGGAGGCTGCCTTGATTGCCACAGCCGGAGCGGCTCAGGTGGTCTCTCGTATCGAGAGTTTAGGGCTCAAGGTGGCACTAGACAAAACTGAGGGCGTTGTTTTTCACGGGCCTCGTAATGGTCCCCCTCCTAGAGCTTACTTGCTCATTAATGGGACGAGGGTGGATTTCACTCCACGTATGAAATATCTCGGTCTTGTTCTCGACAGGAAATGGAGTTTCACAGAGCACTTCTCGCGTCTTGTTCCCAAGTTGGTCGCTGCTGCTGCAGCTTTAGGTCGGCTCCTGCCGAATTTAGGAGGTCCGAGTGCCCTTTGCCGCCGCCTCTATGCGAGCGTGGTTGCATCCATGGCACTCTATGGTGCACCAGTGTGGTCGGATGCCCTAAACCCGCAAAACGCAGCGCTATTGCGCCGAGCTCAGCGTATCATAGCGATCAGGGCAATCCGGGGCTACCGCACCATATCTACGGAGTCTGCCTGCGCCCTTGCCGGGATGCTGCCATGGGACCTGGAGGCGGACATACTCACGGTAATGTATGAGCGAAAAGCAGAAGCTCGCGGCAGAGGTCTGAGACCAATGCAAGTGGAGGTGGAACAGTGGCGCGAGGAGGCTAGGAATCGTATCCTTCACTCCTCCTGGCCCCAACGTCTGGAACGAACCGAGTACGGCCGCTGGACCAACGCGGCAATACACCCAGTGCTACGGCAATGGGTAGCGAGAGGGCATGGGACCCTCACCTTCCGCCTTGTGCAGATACTGTCGGGGCACGGCTGCTTCGGCAGATATCTGTACCGAGTTGCCGGGAGGGAGGAGGACCCACATTGCCACGAGTGTGGCGCCGATGAAGACACTGCGCTGCACACCCTTGCGCACTGTCCTGCGTTCTTGGTGCAGCGCAGTGCCCTGATCGCAGTGGTCGGAGGAGACCTGTCTCTGCCTGCTGTCATCCGAGCGATACTCGAGGAGCGGGAAGTATGGGATGTCGTCGCCAACTTTGCTGAAGAGGTGATGACAAGGAAGGAGGCGCACGAACGTGACCGCGAGCAAGACCCGCTCGCGAGCGCCAGAAGGCGCCGGAGGGTAGGACGGCGGCGGAGGGGCTATAATGCTCTGATTCCGCCGTCCTAGTAGGGGATCGGTGGGCGACGCGGATGGGTATCGTGTCGCCTGCATTGCACTCGACCCCTGCGATGGTAGGGGCAGCTAGGGGACACTAGCTGCTCCCATGCTTCCGGCAGCGAGGTGTGCCCGTATCGTGTTTCGGTACGGGCCCGGCCGAGCGACCCACGCGAGCTCAGCGCTCTGCGCATGCTTGTGGTCGCTCACCATGGCCAGCGAGGTGTTCCCGTGGGGTTTAGTGGGTAGTTGCGGCACTCTGCCGTGGAGTCCCACACACCCTTGCCCCTAGCCCGGGGGCTTGGACGGTGCGTAAAGGCATTCCCCACGAAAAAAAAAAAAAACAAAAAAAATGGCAGCCCTAATGTAGACAGAACAATAAAACAGGATGCGCCGATACAATATAACTAAGAAACAATTACATTTAATACTTTTGTACGTCTTTGTGTGTGTGAAGTGTGAATGCTTGTGCTTGCATTGCTGTGTTCCGGTTTGAAGGGTTAGTTAAGGCAGTGAAATTACTGGGTACCATAATTTTACATATATCTTATGTTACAAGTCGGCAACGTACGCTGTGGTTCTTGTGGGGGTTGCAGATTTGCTGCGAATCTCACAAGAACCACGGGTGACTGATACCATACTTACTATCGCGTGCGTGCAGTATACTTGTACGCCAACTTTGTTGTATAAAAAAAAGTTTTTACTTATCTATTACGGATTCAATGTGACAATAAGTTTAGCCTTTATTTAACAGTTAAATAAAGGCTAAACTTATTGTCAAACTTTTTTAAACTACTCCGTCATTAATTAAAGTGAAACTTTTTTTACATCGCCACAAAATTTCGCCACAAATCTATCGCATGTCGCATTACACAAAAACATGAGGTCTTTAATTTCACCAATTCACTTCATATTAGGTCAGGATTGGTCTAGGTATGCGTTAAGTAGATCGTTGACTTTAAATCAGACTTTCTTTAATTATTTTGTTTTATTGCTTTTTTATTTATTTTATTAATTTGTTCTTTTTAATTACTTTTTGTTTTATAATTTTCTTTGCAGAAGAAAAAGATTTAAGTTAAGATTAAAAATGCGATTTTAATACCCTAAATTGAATAGTTGTCCGAAATTTCTCAGGTAAATGCCTACGATCCGAAAAAAACATTCACTTGCATCGTGGTTTTATAAAACCACACAATGATTTTTTTTTGCAATTGTGTTAATTTACATACCTTCACCGTGAGTGAGGCTGCAGCTCTGGGCTGCGTGTCAGTAGCTGAGTTTTTGCAGCGGCCCCGCCACCACCGGCAGCGCCCGGGGCCGCCCGCTGCCGCTAACGAGCGCCCGCTAATGACGCGCCGCTCCGCACGCATCATTACCGCCGCTGCGGCACTTTTGAGACGTGCGAACTGTGCTTCACGCACAAAAAATCACATTAAGACGCAAACATGTCATTAAACGCTTAACATTATTAGTTCAGAGCATTTTGAAGTGGAGCCTGCGCCATTATGTGTAGGTGTCTAAATATTAATTTACGCAGAGAAAACACAGAAGCTTTGACGGGAAATAACTGATTTTCTTATAGGATTCAAGACATCAGCATATACTGGAGTTACAAAGTGAAAACAAAGGGTTTTAAAAAGTTTGAAGTTCACTTTATTCACTACCTTTAGTAATTTTGAATGCGCAGCGTTCAAAATGTTGCGCTGAAGGAAAATGCTTAAAGTTACCGTGCGTTTCCACTGACAAAACATCTACAAAAAAACATGTTTTTTAAACATGATTCTGTCAATGTTTATGAACGCATTCCATTGTCAACACCCTAACAAGTTGCAAAACATATATGACTATGACAGCGGATAGTGCGAACGCAATCGTGGACAAATCCATAAAAAACGTTGACAGACAACAAGTTTTGACTCGATCCTAACGCAATCTCCAACAAATCTTAGGATTTGTTCCGAATCCAACCCGATTTTCGGCAGTGCGAACGCAAGAGCATACACAAGTTTTGAAATTTGTATCATACAATAAGTTGTAAAACATTACCTACATGTTTTATGTTTCTCAGTGTAAACGCACGGTTTCATATACGAGTACCTATGCGTATTATAAGTCGGTATGTTTACGGCCGAAACTTAACTAACCGACAATTTATCTCGTTCGATCTTAATAATATAGTACATACTTATGTATATGTATAGATAAAACATACATAAAGTAAATCAGGCTTAAAAAGTGTTTACTCCCTTGTGAATAAACAAAGTTTGTTGTTGTCTCGTGCAAACAAGAGACCTGTCTCAATTTCGATCCCGTAGGAAACAATCATTTATTTGTTACAATTAATGCATTTTGCTGACCCTGAACGACAAACGCAATCTGCGCTTCTGTCTGATGGGAGGCAAATAAATCCCCCCTTTAAGGGGACCTTACTATACTCAATAGTAAACGTAATTAATATCGATGACGCGTTGATATAATGTCACATAGATCAGAGTCACAGTTCCTAGACTTAGACCTGGGTGGTGTCGCTTTTGGTGGTCGCTTTACTCCAAATAATTGAGTACATGATTTTTTATTTCATTGTAAATGAATAACACACTGTATACTAATATTTTGTAAGCGCCAAATATATTTTTTTTCCTTTCTTCTTCCTTCAATGCCTTCCTACAAGAGCTCCTGAACGTACACAATTGTACGCGTCGGTGCACAAAAAGCAGTGAGTTCAATTAATCAGCGCGCAGTCCGGAGTGTTACATGGAGGATATAACGAGATGCGGCGAGGATGCCGCGCGGCGTTCCCGTGATTTAGGGCCGGTGGCTGCCTGGCGGGGTAACGAGGTGCGCCGGATCCGGTGATTTGTGGCGCTGCGGCTGCGGCTGCGGCTGCGGCGCACGTGGGCCGCCTCCGGTTACACTCGCGCCGCGGACGCGCTCGCTGCGAGCCCGCCGGCTAATGACCGCCGATCAGCTAATAGGCCCTAACTCCCGATGAGACGTGACAGCTACAACCTATTAGCCACTCAATATTAGCGTGTCGGCTCATGTGATTGTTCGGCGACGCGAGCTCGTGGGAACATCTGTTTTTGGCGTCGCCCGAACTTTGGTAACGCTTATGTGCACATCTTTCCGCCCGTCCTTTTCCTATCACGAAAGTGAGTAGAGCGTCGGTGGCGCTGTGGACTCGGCGCTGGCCTTCTAATCAGGAGGTCCTTTGTTCGTTTCTGCCATGTAGCAATATGTTTTTCGTCTTTGGAATTACATTTGTACTTTTGCCGATGCTCCTACGTTGGAGGAAAATACCGTGAGGCAACCTGCATACATCTGCGAAGTAATTCAAAGGTGTATGCGAAGTCGACCAATCCGCACTGGACTAAGGCCTAAACACCCTAACTTAGGGAAACCTCGAGCCCCTCGGTGAGGGGGACGTGAAGAAAATCGCCCGATTCATAATTATTACTTTCATCTGTCTGATTGGTTATGTCATTGTCGATAAAAATGTCCGGCCGAGCGTCCGGTCGTCCGGCTGTCTGGGACACCTAGAGGCTTTTACTAGATGATAGAGTCAAACTCTAGTTTCGCCCAATTTGGCGTTTTTAGGTTCTACCCTAGGGTAATGCCATCTAGGGCCAAAAAACCCTAAATTCCACCTCCGTGGTCTTGAGGTTGAGACCACACCCAGATCAGGAAGCTTAGAAAAGTGGCAATCGTTTCATAGCGGAACAATAACTAAATTCGTCATCGTCTCTGAGATAACGAAAACAAATTCCTAGACAATGTAAGGATCAGCGATCGCTGTATCGAATTGCTCTTTCTGAAACGACATAATGTATTATTGATTTGCAAAGTACCTAGGTACTCAAAACTAAGAAATGTAAAAGAAAAGAAAAAAAATTAATTTCATTAATTAAAAATGAGTTGTTTTAGGAGTATGTGCAAGTTACGAAAAAACAATTCGCTGCTTCGAATCTCCGAAATCGATTCCTTGCGAATCAATTTGTCTGCCAACTTATATATCGATGACTTTGATCGATTCGCTATTTAGCATTTTCGTTATTTAGCGATGTCATATGTCAATCCCATACATTTTGTTCTAATCAAACTCGGTTATCGTTTTCGAATTGTCACTGTGTCTAGGCCCTCTGAAGGCCAGGGTTCGATCCGGAGAAGACTTGGATTTCGAACCAAGCAGAAAAACAGAAATTTTTCCATTCGGTTTGGTTGGTAGTGGGGCATCTGAACCCACCTGGCTATCTACCACTATCTGACCTGGGATTGACGCCATAATAACAATGTTAATAGCATTGTTGTGTTCCGACAATTGGACCTAAGATAGATAGCCAGTTCCTCAGTCGTTGAGGAGTCCAGATGAAGCTCGCTTCCACCTTCAATCTTATCGTCACTTATACCAACAGGTGAGATGAACGCCAAGAGCTTTCCTGTTGTGGATAAAAATATAATAATTCAAATATGGTTAGTTGTACAAATTCGTTGAAATTACTTTTTATTACAAGCTTTTTTACAAGCTTTTATTTAACTTGCAATGTAAGAAGTATGTATGTTCGGGTGGAATCTTGCAACTCAATTTTGAAGCAGATATCTTTAACCGATTGAGCTGAAATTTTGTATACACGTTTAGTTTAGATGACAATGCATGGTTAACTGTGTGACGTCATTCTAAATCCAAGATGGCGGCATACCCAAGATGGCGGACCAATTATTTTTAATGCACCCCTACAATATGGGTATCAAATAAAAGGTCTTGCTACGAGTAACTCGAAAAATAATGTGACGTCACTATTAATCCAATATGGCGGACTTCTAAAGCTTGAAAATCAATTTTGAAGTAGATATCTTTAACCGATTGAGCTGAAATTTTGTATACACACACAGTTTGGATGAAAATGCATAAATAACTGTGTGACGTCATTCTAAATCTAAGATGGCGGCATACCCAAGATGGCAGACTAATTATTTTAAATGCACTCCTACAATATGGGTATCAAATAAAAGGCCTTGCTAAGAATAACTTGAAAAATAAAGTGGTGTCACTATTAATCCAATATGGCGTACTTCTAAAGCCAAAAAATCAAATTTGAAGTAGATATCTTTAACCGATTGAGCTGAAATTCTGTAAGTATAGACGTTCCGGCAAACGACCTTGCAACAATGATGCGTTGAATTAGATAAACAGACTAAGAAACGTGTTCAGTGATATCTAAAAAGTAAAAAATAAATTAAATGTAAAAAAACCTTTTTAAAAATAAGCTTTTATTTAAATGCGCTAAAAAGAAAAAATGAACTTTTTACATTTAACACAATTTATATGACATAAAAGATTGTCGCGAGATTTACTCATGTGTAAATTATTTTTCATACCACCTGCTCGACAATGTTCAATTAGATCCCCCTTAACTTCAATGTAAAGCAAGACATTATATCCCAAGGGATATAATTTTGTATGAAACAAAGTGAATAAAGTGTTTTAAATATGGATCATAAAATTTGTATGAAAATTTAGCATAGATGCTAGCTTAGGAAGGCAAAGGTTCTACGCCCATACAGCAGTAGCGTGCATCCACTAGAGACAAAGACATTCTACCTGTGTAAATAATGTTTTTTTTTAACTCTAAATACATAATTTCTTTACCAAAATTATAAAATATTTATCTACATAACACTGCAAGCTAAAATAAACAATTACATTTCACTTTATTTTTTATTGATAAAATACGTTTTATGCAAAAAGCGCCATCTTTTGACGGCCACCATTAAGTCCACTCCATTCTTTGTTCGGACTGTACTTTTTAACATTGAGTAAATACACCACAAAGAGCTAGGTTTGTACTTAGAAGATAATTCTTTAAAGTACGCCATGAACACATTTTCTGAAAAAGACTGCGTATTCTTGTTGTTCTGCCATTGTATGAAATTTTGGTACGCTAATAGATATTTTTCCTTTGAGTTTTCTGGTAGTAAACTTTCCATAACGTTCTGGGCTTCACATCTTATATCGGGCGGTGTACAACATAAATCATTTTCTTCATAAATTGTATTTGCAGACATCTTAATTAATAACTAACTAAATAACTTCAAAAGAGAAAACGAAACGAGTTGTGAAAAATGTTTCGTAATGGCGGGAAAAATTAATCAGTTTTCCTATGCGCGCGCATCGGCCATAGACTAATAAATTTCGTAATGGCGGGAAAAATTAATCAGTTTTCCTATGCGCGCGCATCGGCCATAGACTAAAAAATGAGGTTTCTTTTTTTTGGGCTTTTCGCGGATAGCATTTTAGCGCAAGTGTAAGCGTAACTCAACCAATAATATTTAAAAAAAACTATTACTCACTCGTGAATAATAGTAATGAAAAAGTCACAGTTTGATTATAGCTGTCATTATGTGCCTAATTGCCATGGGATTAGAGCCACTTTATGAGGAAGTGTGTTGAAAAAGAATTTTATTTGATACCATTTTATTGTTAACAAATTAATATTCGTCCTGCGTGCTACTAAAGGTCATTGACAGGGTCCAGCAGCTGATCGTATCGTATTGTAAATCGATATGTAGACTAAGTTAATACTTGTTATATTATTATTTAATATATTTTAAGTTTTTGTAATGTTTTAAGCTTTACTTAAGATATAATTATTGCGCGATGTGTTCGTGCTTGAGAAAAATAAATCTTTTTTTTTGTATTTTATGGTTTTCATTATAATATCATAATTTTAACCATAGTTATAGTGATAATGATAATGTGACAGTGTTTAACCACCTAAGTAATTGGTTATAGAGCCCTGAGTTTTTATTGTCTCGCAGATGGTATGAAAAGTAGAGTATTCACCTCTGGAATAAAGCTGTGTCTTCGTCTTAGGCGACTTGAACCCCTCGCTTCACTTAGGACTCTACATAACTCCCTCGCTTCGCTCAGGAGTTAACTCTAGAGTCCCTCGTTCCGCTCGGGGTTCAAATATGGCGCTCGTGACGTTAGATACTGCTTTAATCCCTTGGTGCATAATCTACTATAATTAACTTGTTTATCTAAATCAAAAGTAAATCTCGCGACAATCTTTTATGTCATATAAATTGTGTTAAATGTAAAATAACGTTATAAGTAAAAGTTTTAGTGTAAAAGTTTATTTTTGTGTAAATGCTGATTCCAGCACCCTCAGTCCTATATTTAGGGTCCCTGACACTATAGTTACACCCAATTTGATGTTTGGTTCAAGCCAAGCCAAGTTCAAGCCCAGTCCAGCCCAAATTTTTTCCATCCATCTCAACTGATCCTTAAAGTGATAAACTATGGATTTATAGACAGATACCGCATTGAAAACACCCATATTATATGTGTTTTTAAAAATGTTTAGTTACTCAGTGTGGTATCTGTCTGTAAAAGACATTCGTCTAGTAGTTAGCGACCTTAACCCGTGCCTTAACTTCAAAATCGGATGTCCGCGGATTCAAATCTAGAATGCTACATTAATTGTGTAACTTACCTACATCGTAAAGTCTGAACCATAAGACAGTACAAGTTTAGTACATCTCTTTATTTATGAATGTTTAAATTTTGAGTAAATTGCGTCGGTTTATACGTAAATTAATAATAAATAAATTATTATTTTTAATTAAAATTAAGATTATGCTATTTTCCCTCCTTTGCACGAAAGCTATTGCCATTTACGTAGCAATAATG
This sequence comes from Schoenobius gigantellus, assembly GCA_963935595.1. Lineage (NCBI taxonomy): Eukaryota > Metazoa > Arthropoda > Insecta > Lepidoptera > Crambidae > Schoenobius > Schoenobius gigantellus. The sequence goes on along the minus strand of OZ012549.1, from coordinate 382,399 downwards.
ATGACTTTTTTTACAATTTTATTATTTGTTTGTTTTTAAAGGTACCCGTATATTTCAATGTGCAAAGACTTCTGAATCAAGTAATAAAACTTCCTAAAGGTAAATATAAATTTTCTCGTATCATCAAAATGGACCGATGTATTAAAATATTTTCAACGTGTTAATCCATCAGAGATGTACAACCACCCCCTGAGACCATAACGTATATGTAAGCCAACTAATTATACGTACATATTAAAAGTGACAAGGGTTGGTGACAGCGTGACTCGAATTCGGTAGCACGATGATATGTCCTCACTTAATGAAAAGGAAGTGGGGCGTGATGCTTCTTTACGTGGGTGATAAACAATTTGAAAGTTGAGTAACACATTCCTAATGCGTTACTTAAACTAACTCGCTTTTGACAATCATAATTAAATGCAAACATATCAATTATTTTGTCTAATAGCTTAAATTATTTATAGGTGAATAAATTGTATTTTCCATGTTTCTTGTACAAACTTATCTAAGTATCCTAATTATATATTTACGGTTTTCAGATTTTCTTTCTTAACATATGCCGATTTTCCTTTTCTTTCAGCTGAAAGAGACTGTAGATCACTAGTTGATATACGTGTGCAATATTTTTTTATCAATCTGCCAGACGGACATTAAAAAATTTGTCCGTTTCCTACTGTGACTATTTTTTGCCTTAATTTTATTTTTGACCTTCGTATACCCGAGCTCATTATTTTAATACCTATACCCACGTACGATATTAGGGACGGAATGTTTGTAACTATTTTTATATGTGGTTTAATAATTAAACCAGATAGATATGTTTAATATTCCTAAACTAAAGAATTTTTAAAAAATAAAAATATTATATGGCACGAATCTATCAGAAAAAGCTTATCTTCTACGAGTACCTCCGCAACGTTGCTGTCATGTTGTTTTCATGCCTAAAGCCAAAACGTTCTGGTTGTAATGTAATATTATAATTATTAATTTAAAAATAAAACCTCTCTTATAATAACGTCCATCATCAATTACACAGACATTCAGTTAAAAATGCCTTGAAATAAAAAAAGTACCTACTATCAATTTAATTAATTTATATTTATTCAAAAACTTGCACGTATACCCGCGTCGGTATCACGGACCAATTAGAGTCAAATGCTACTAAATATCGGAGGGAAGTAATAATTTCAAAAATATTTTTTGTCGGTCTCACAGACCAATACGCGGGTAATTTAAATAATTAGCTTTATGCTAAAATATATCAGTAACAAACGACTGTAGTGAAAAAGATATTAAATCTTTGTTGATCCTCTTTAAAATCCGGCGACAGTTTACAGTGTCACTCGCTCGATAGACTATGCGACTTTATGGTTATCCGGTGACATGTATTAGTGTAAGCTGTTACAGCCCCCCTGGGCCCTGTCCCTAGAAGGGCCGGCTCCCACGCTCGCATACCTTGCTCGAGGAATGGCAAAAAGATTTTATAACGCTCGCGGGATCGCAACAAAGACCCAAATACCGGGGTCCGATAAGAAACACTCCCAAAGACTTTTCCACTATCTCGCCTATAAATAAAATCGGCCGATTCATAAATTGTTAATTTCGTCTACTATGATGATCTGCTGTATTTCTGCTGTTTTCAAACATCCAGCAAACGAATTGGACGAGATTATAATAATATGAAAAAGGAACAAAACAGAAATACGGCCAAAGCCTTTCTTTAATTTTTAATGTAAAAAGTAATTAATTCGGTCTTGTTTTAGAGGAGACGATAGGAAAGTGACTACGAAACTTCAATTTTGTGTACTTTTCATGTCTTCGGTCCGTGCTGCAGCTCAGCACAGCTCTTTTGTTTGGTGGCAGAGCGCGACAGCAAGCAATACGTTTTACAAATACCTAATTTTGAATTCTGTTCCCTCTTAAGGGTGGATTTAAAAAACCGCAAATAACTTGCTTACTAAGTTTAACTTTGCGCAAATACAATCATCACTAATTATCATAGACTTAAATATGAATTATTTATATAAAATAGAAAAGATTGATTGACGCTATATCTACATATATATAGATAGCTTTTATTTAACAGTGTTTGGTGAAACTTAACCCATAAGAGACTTAAAAGGAATGACAACGTAAACTTTTATTTATTGGCAACATTTCCGTAGGCTCCGGGTCCATATCGGACTAGTACGTAAAGCTCAATCGGGTTTTTAACAGTACTCGGATAGTAAAAATTGTGTTAAAATATTGGGATTATATAGGTAATACGAGTACAAATTAAAAACTTGTTTTTTAGGGATACCAACTTAGCTAACTTACCGACAAATAAGCGATAGGAAATGCTATAACAAGTCATAACAATTTGATATATCTACGATTTATCGTTCTTACAAATGTTATCGAAACCACGATGTACCTATCTTTGTAACTTTGAATCGCCACTAAAACGAACATAAGTGCTTCTTTTCTATGCTTTGAATCATTTGTACTGAGCCTGAGCGTCAAAGTATTGAACAATGCTTGAGAAAATAAAAAAAAAGCATTAAAAAATTTAAATTCACCCAAATTGATATGGTACCTAATTGAAAATATTAACTGTGCCGCCCTGTAATCAAACATATATGTGTTGTTTTGTAATAATAATTTACAACTCTTGGACTGTTATTTGGCAAGAAGCTTGATTGCATTTTTGTCACGTTTCGCGTTCCTAGGCCGAAATCCAATCAACTGTAAAGATGTTTCAGGATATTTGCAATTCCAACGCTCATTCTTCACATTCACACGTGGCTATGTAAGTGACATAACATTGTTTAATTCCCTCGAAATATGTCAATATCCACATTCCAATGTGCTAAATTACAGAAATAAAATTCCCACTCAACATTTTTTCTGAAAGTGGACATCATGGTATTGCAATTGACATATCTTTGCGTTAACGTAATCTGCCCCTTGGCAATAAACTGGCTTGGATTTTGAACAGCAGCGTTGCGGGAATCAATGGCATTTAAACGTTCTATTAGTTAACAATAAAGTGGTGATGGGTCCCCGGGGCCGGCGGCGGTGGTTTATCGCTCAGTGGCCGCTGGGGCGGGCGGCGGCGGCGGCGGCGGCGCGGCGGCGGCGATGAGGCGGTTAGTATTCAGCCGCCGCCGCCGCCGCGACGCGACACGACCCTGCTGCAACATATTGAGCTGCAATTTGTATTTCGATAAAAAGGCGGTACTTGTATCGACATAATTATATTATCGACACATATCCTTAAATATCCACTGCGTCGCGGAAGTTTATGCAATCTCAATCGTTTTATTTTAAATGATACGGATTTAAGCCCGTAACTAACATCGGTGTCATTTGAATAATCGTTGACTCTATCAGCCTTATTAATAAAAATCGCCTATTCCTGCCTTAATCCGAACGTACTCTTGGAGTAGTTACTCCCAGTTTAAGCTAAGAGTAGCTTTGTGTTTATGACATTATTAATAAACACGGAGTAAGCTTAGACTAACAAAGCCTGCCTTACTCTCGGATTAACGCGTATGTTATGGCAACCCTTGCAATTTAAAAGTAAAAAGAATGAGTCGGTGAACGATTTGAGCATCGTGTGATAGACAGAAATATATGGGATGACAGTTTTTTCTGTTTTTTTCACCTTTTTCAGTTTGAGATTGTCTTTCAAGGTTATTTTGTGGTTATTTTGTTCGCGATTTTCAATTTCTTCGATTTCGTCGATCAACATCAAATCATCTAAATAATAGTCACTTTCCATTTTAATACAATACAAAATTAACCACACCAACAATAAACACAAATTCGCTCAAATCGACTGTGAAAAATAAAAAGGTCGCCATCTAATGACAAGATACGTGTCAAAGTTGACAAATTATATAGATTCACGCAAAGACAACGCTACTCCAACCTTAATCTGTCGCTAAACTAGGTAGCTAGCAGGTATAACATTTACTCCGAGAGTAGAGTTGGATTAGCTTACTCCTTCCCTACTCCGTGTTTATTAATATAAAAAATGTTTACTACTGACTTAATACTCGGAGTAAAGTTACTCCTACCTTAGTCCACGTTTATTAATAAGACGGTACATGTATACTCTATAATAATAATGTTTTTTAAACTTATAAATTGGTAAATCAGCAACACTTTGTAGAACTTTGTTGCAAAAAGCTACACGTTTCCCCATAAAAGAGCCTCTTGTATTTTGAAGCCTTTACGAGTTTATATTTATTTATTTTATTGCAATTTTCTTAAATTTACTAATTTATTAGTTTAATTGTTGAACTTGAAAATTTGTATCAAATGTATTTATTTTTATAAACCTATATCAGATTTTCAGGATATTTTGTGACTTGGGATGTAATGTCCTCCTAACCGATATTCGGTCACGGCGGCCAATCTCCACAGAGACTAGCCATCTGCGCAGGAGATATTATAGTGCACAAGTGACTGCGCAAACGCAAGTGCACTCTCTGTTCCTTCACTCGCCTAGTCCGATGGGACGGTTAGCCGACACGACCGGGACGAGATCAGGCGCAGGACCCACTGTTTAACGTGCCTTCCGAAGCACGGAGGAGCTTGAGCTGTTTCTTATTTTGGTCACCCATCCTAGGACTGACCACAGCGAACGTTGCTTAACCATAGCAATCGTTCGCTGAGCGCACGCGCCAATGCGCCACCAAGCTCCTCAACTTGGGATGTACCTATTACAGGTATCGGACGCCTCAACACTAACGCTGCTGATTGAAAGTGATAGTTATAGGTATCGAGTTACACTGTAACACAGCGAGGGCCGGCTCCGGCCGCGGCGCCGACACATGTAACCTCATCCTAATTATAATATGACGCGCTCGTTAACACTCCATTAGCATAAATTAGTGTCGCGACAAATTTCACGGCGCGTGTTTTTATTACGGCTTATTTTGTTAAGCTATCGTCCAGAGTGGAATGTGTCCAAAAGCCGGCGCTACCGCTCTAATGGCGCTATGTATAGCCGCAGACACCGCTCGTTCAAATCCCCGCTCCGAACCTTGATTAATTGGCGTTTTACGATCTGCGGTCTCTTAAAAATAGTGCGCGACAATGATTCAGCTCCACGGCCGGTGAGCGCCGCGCCGCTTTGTTCCACCGTTAAATCGGGCCGCTCCTGTGGATGCTACTTTATGTCACTATTATTTCCTCCTCGTATTTTTAGAACTACTTTGTTCGGTGTTTTTATTACTTTAGGAGTTTATCGCGTTCGGTCGCGGCGCGCTCGCGCCTGTCAAACACAATTAAAATAAACTAAAATGTCTTCGCCGTTTATATCTCGCTGTACAATTGTTGTTTACTTTCGAACGGAATTCCCAGTATATGAAACTGTCGGTTGGTGAATTTGGAAACGTAATATTATTGTCAGCATGTGAAACTGTAGGTTGGTTAATTTAAAAACTTTTACTTATAACGTTATTTCACATTTAACACAATTTATATGACAAAAGACTGTCGCGAGATTTACTTATGTGTAAATTATTTATTTTACTTGTTTATCTACAAAAGTAAATCTCGCGACAAGCTTTTATGTCATATAAATTGTGTTAAATGTGAAATAAAGTTATAAGTAAAAGTTTTAGTGTAAAAGTTTATTTTTTCTTTTTAGCGCATTTAAATAAAAGCTTGTTTTTAAAAAGGTTTTTTTACATTTAATTTATTTTTTACTTTTTAGATATCACTGAACACGTTTCTTAGTCTGTTCATCTAATTCAACGCATCATTGTTGCAAGGTCGTTTGCCGGAACGTCTATACTTACAGAAATTCAGCTCAATCGGTTAAAGATATCTACTTCAAATTTGATTTTTTGGCTTTAGAAGTACGCCATATTGGATTAATAGTGACACCACTTTATTTTTCAAGTTATTCTTAGCAAGGCCTTTTATTTGATACCCATGTTGTAGGAGTGCATTTAAAATAATTGGTCCGCCATCTTGGGTATGCCGCCATCTTGGATTTAGAATGACGTCACACAGTTATTTATGCATTTTCATCTAAACTGTGTGTGTATACAAAATTTCAGCTCAATCGGTTAAAGATATCTACTTCAAAATTGATTTTCAAGCTTTAGAAGTCCGCCATATTGGATTAATAGTGACGTCACATTATTTTTCGAGTTACTCGTAGCAAGACCTTTTATTTGATACCCATATTGTAGGAGTGCATTAAAAATAATTGGTCCGCCATCTTGGGTATGCCGCCATCTTGGATTTAGAATGACGTCAGACAGTTAACCATGCATTGTCATCTAAACCAAAGAATAGATAATAGTACTACGTACAGAACGGCCACTCACCTCCCCGCACTCATTTCAAATACCTCGTCCTACCCGGCACTTCGTTGTAGACATCACTGACACATAAAAAAGGGCGCGCGCGATCGCTCGGACGAGTAGACGCGAGCGCCGGGCGATAACAGAGACAGCGCTATGCGGGTGAAAGAGAAGGCAGTCGCTGCACTTCCCGCGTCATTTCGATTGATAACCGCGCACTCAGCCCTACTAGATTCCACGCACACATTTGCGCGTGTACGAACGTCATTTGTTTATGTAGTAGTAATAGGTAATTCATTTGCGAACGTTGTATGGAGTGTCCGGGGTGTGTCTAAACTAAACGTGTATACAACATTTCAGCTCAATCGGTTAAAGATATCTGCTTCAAAATTGAGTTGCAAGATTCCACCCGAACATACATACATACTTACATACATTGCAAGTTAAATAAAAGCTTGTAAAAACATTAAATGTTTTACATGTAGAAGAAATACGCCAGATGCGTGACAGCTTTGTAAAATTTTACAGCTAAATTAACGATAAGAAGAGATAATGTGTAATGTGATGTGTTTCACTGTATTTAGTCTTATCTTCTCTTTAACTCACTGCTGGGCACTGCTGGACCTGCAGCTGTCCTACTACATGACGCTCGCCAGGCGCTGGATGTAAACGCCTCGCCGCAGCTACCCATCAACTGTTTTACATTATTGTGACTGCTCTACAGTAAACATTAATTAAATTTGAGACAAAATAAGGCCTTTTTTAAAAACCACTTGTAATCGTATTGGTTACTGATTCTGAACTTACTATTTTCAGGTTTTGTGTATAAAAAAATAACGTATTACCTTTTTTTGGGATGGGGATAATCTTCACAGGTGCCGAACCAAACTCCGGATATGTGGGGACTCCATGTGGTCCGGTGACAAAACCATTTTAGTTGTATGCCCACTAAACCTCCCTGCACCAGTTTCTTTGAACGACCTAATTAACTTACCCTGATCTCGATTCTCGGGAGGCATTTGTCCAACAGTGATGGGCGCATTATATTGCTAACAGGGTACCATCACATCGTTACCGCATCCGTTACCATTAACAAGTAGTTGCTAAGATGGGCGTTTTCGGTTTTTAGCAATAACGGTTATGTAACCGATATTTAACTGGTTTCAAGTTATGGATACTTACTAAACGTCCGTCCGTAACCGTTACGACGCGACGTTGGGGGTCGTGAGAAGAAACCTAAGACTTGTGTGATGTGCCAGCTGCCTTCTCCATCGTGCTGCATTTTGAATTATTTCTTAAGTTTATTTATAGTAGGCCTAGCAAATGACGTCTTTCCACCTGGTGGTATGTGGAAGTAGAGTCCAAATGCGAAGATATGCTAGGGCGGGAGAGAGAATACACACCGCACTAGCCACCCTCACGTTGCCGACCTGCAAGGTGCTTCTTCACGCCCCTTTCAAATTCGTTACAGCTACCATAATCGAACCTGCCATATTTCACTACTACTCTTATTTAGTACCTTTAATAATAGATACTAAATACGAGGAGTTCTAAGGTATGTTAAGCCGACTCCATGCAAAGGTTTGAGGCATAGCTCAAACCTTTGCATACTTAAGAGGCCTATTACAAAATAACGCGCTGATTAGGGTTTTTAATCGTTCAAATTGTATGCCTTACCTTAGTCGCAATTAAGAACATTTACTTGATAAAACTAGTTCATATTTTTGTCTACAATAATAATAAAGCGGTTTTTAGATTATATTCTTCTTAATTTAGTAATAGTTATTTTCCCGAAGCATGTTTAGGCAAAAACTCACGCGGACCTGATTTGGGAGCTCTAATTTACAGATTTTGTTAAATATCAACTATCAAAATATTTATTGTATGTGACACAATATCCTTCACTTCAAGAATAATAAAGTATATTTTCCTTATATGGCTCCTAAATAAAGAAATAAATTAAAGAAATAATCAAATTTTCTAACGAAAAGGCGTCGAAACAAGTCAGATTATGTACGAAGTTCTTCATCGTTTAAACGCAATTTTTATGCCAAAATGTTATTTAATGTTTGCTTAAACTGTTGTAATATTTGTATGTTTATATATCGATACTATATTTTTTATGAACAAAATAAAACTACCATATATTTTGCCGCGCCGGCGATGCCAGTTTGTTTTGTATGGCGCGACGCGATTTTGTGATAGGCCTCTTAAGTGTAGAACTTTGCACGTATAATCAAATATTTAAAAAAAAGAAAAATATTTTGCATGTTCAAAAAATGCAGTCAAAAATATAAAACATTGCATTGTTTACATCCGACAGGGAAGCTGTTGGCCTTCATCTCACCTGATGGTAAGTGGCGATAAGGCCGAAGGTGGAAGTGAGCTTCACCTGGACTCCTCAACTACTAAGGTAATGGCTACATTACCATTGTTATTATGGCGACAAACTAAGGTAAGACGGTGGTGATTAATCAGACGGGCTCAGGGGCCCTACCACCAATCAACTCGAGAAGAATAATTTCTGCCCCCATGGGTAGGCGAACCCATATCTTTAAACATTTGCTGCCACCTGCCACACTTGCTGAAGCCATTATTTGAACTCTGTACGCTTTAATGTGCAGTAAGAGCCGACGCTACATAGTGCATAATGTATGTTTGTGCTGTGATCAAACTTTGAACACATGATCAAATATCCGTGGCAAACACAGTTTCACACATGTTCAAAGCTATGCTTTAAGTGCATAAATACTTTGTGAGTAACGGTACTCAAACTAGTATTTTTTTATATAATGTTAGCTACTTAAATTGTTATTGTTCTCAACCATAAAAGGAAAATAAAACCTGTGAAAGAATTTTGTAAAAAAAAACTCATAAAAACTTACATGCGTGAGGAAATAAATCGGAGTATTCATAGACACATGCCCGGTCTCCACATACCTCCTCCCGTGTATATATTCAAGATCCAAGAGATAAGATTTATGTGGCTTATAAAATGAAGCCGCGTTATTGCCTCGCGTACTTACAGGCGGCTCGATCGGACGCTGATAGCCCTAATATGGGGGCATTTGTACTAATAACTGGCCGGTGCGAGTGTTTTACGCTGATTTATCATTATTTTATGCGCGTGACACGCTCCGCGGACTACGAGAGCATCGCCTTGGGCCTACCACGACTGCTTAGAGGGCCAGAATCGCAGGTGTGAGCAGAAACACAACTATTACACGATAGAGCGCCGTCTCACTTTAACCGAGTTTTGATATTATTGTAAGCGGTCACAGTAGGCTTGGCGTCTCGATTGGCCGATGTAAAATAGGTTGGAGGTAATTTGATAGGTCATTAAAGCAGAGAAACAACAGCGATTATGGCATTTAAGTATATTTAAGATCTCATTACGGAGGAGCCATCGTTCCCTGGTCATTACACCGTTCGCGACGAGGCGCCCGCTTCTGACGTTATCTAAGTATCATGCTAGGCGATGCCATTTGCTGATATGGTCGGTTATTACAGAACAAAAACAATATTTAATTCTGCTGGATATATCTAATCGACAAAAAATTGTTCGGTAATGTAATAGTAATTTAAATGAGCTGAAATTTATTTAATCTGCAAGCAACTAAACAAGTTAAACAGTTTATATGATTTACTTCAAGGTTGTTCATACAAACCGGTAGACATGTCAAAAACGAGCGCTTACAAACATGCCAGTTTCAGAAAATCACATTCGACAAATGAGTTCACATAACAATTTACAAGATAAATCTCTTTCACAGACTGTTATACAATAAAACGAGACAAGAAAAAATATTAGCTATACAATTATTTTAGTCACAGATTCACTTAAACTAGGGCAGAACTCATTTCAAACGGTGCCAGACATTCTACATTAAAACAATTTTGCAGCTGGTTACATTTAGTAACAGTTGTTCGTGTTGAATGACTTGTAACATGTCGGTGTAACATTGTACGTGTAACAAGCTTTTTAAACGTAGGATTGCTTATAAACAACTGACTTTTTGTCATATATTAAAAACGATCACAATAAAATCAATCATTTAATTGCAGTTTGAGTCCATGATAAATAAAATAAAAAAACATAAATTTTTGTTTAAATTTAAATAACAACATGAATATTGTCTAATTTGCTGAGTAGGTACTGGCACCAACTTTCTCCAGGTTCCAGGCACTGTACTTGCTAGAACTGCCTACTTATTAACAGTCCACTAGCCTCGCAATAATAGTTTCGCGATGACATTTCAGACATAACATGTAGTTGCTTTCTAGCACTATTTTAAGGTACTGACAGACATGCACATTAAAAGCATGCCATTAATGAGCATTTGCTACTTGGTAGCATGTATGTCTAAGCATTGCTAGTAATGAGCATGCTAATTTCGGGCATGCTCAAAAATCAACAGTCGTTTGATTTTCGAGCGTGCTACCTGAGGCGCGAGAGGAAGGGGGCGTGCCTCGAGCGTGTCTGAACAGGGGCCTTATTCTGCTAGATTTAAGGCATTTGTGGCATGTCAATAACGCTTCAATAGCATCACTTTTTGAGACAGTTATTGTTGGTTAACCGAATACTAACTAAAACATATGTCACTATTGACTTATCAAGAAATTATAGTACAAATAAATTGCACTAGGAAATGCGCATAAAAGCGACAAAAGCAGTTTTATTGAAACGCTATCACGACACGACACCGACGTTAAAATGAGCGGAATTAGGCCCCAGCTTATGAGCATGCTAGTATAGATTTTATCAGTGCGTGACAGACACGTTTTTAAATTTATAAAATCTATCTCAAAATAATAGGTATCTAAACGAATAAATACATCACATCAAGGTGATGAAAAAACATTGCTTTTCGTAACATTTTTTCGGAGTTACGAATATCTGTAGAGTACTCAATCGCCTCTACATAAAAATAATATAGCACGAAATAATGCTTATAAAAGTTTAATAAAGGACAATACGAACGATTACTGTTTTGATTTGTATTTTCTAGCAAAGCTTCCATTTTGCCCAAAAGTCTGCTTTTAATTAAATAGCACGTCTGTCCGATTTTTTGCTTTGATCGTGCTTATTATTTAGAAGTATGCTTAAAACTGGTATGCTAGAAAATGTGAACAGATGCAGAGCATAGCATGCTAGTTTCAAGCATACTTACAAGCATGCTTAAATATGAGCATGTCTGTCAGTACCTTTATACAATTTAGAAAGGTTACACTTTCATTAGAAAAATTGCGACAAATGATTTTACTATAAATGTCCTGGCGTACAGCACAGCGCCCGCCTGACATACCCGTGCTCACATACGAGCGTACAATACAATACAATACATTCGTGTTTCGTTGTAATCATACTTATATATTACTATGTATACTAAGCGGCGTCCGCGCCGGCGGCGCCACGCCCCCGACCCACGTCTACTCGAAAAGCGATTTCAGATTTACTGGCTATTTGAATAATGTCGACGCATTAACGACTTCGGAAGCTCAGACAAATAGAAATCTAGATCGACCAGCCGTACCGAGCGTATCTATCCTGTATTTGTCCAAGTAGTTTTGTTATTGGATTGTATACACCAGCTGAGGCAACTCTCACTATCGTAAAGAGCCACAGTTTTATGAAATATTTAGAAATCTTTTGAGTGGTCAAAAAAGAGTCAACCAAACGTTCATTTTCTACTTTATATAATGTATTTTTTTAGCTATAATAGTTTTTGTATAACAATTCTTTTCAGAGTTTTGAGTTAATTGAATTTAGAGGCTCAGAAATTTTATGGATGGGGGTGGTGGTATTCTGTGGTGAAGGCCTCTGTTGGGGGGAGGCCAGTGGGCGCCTTTTGGTTGAAATGATGACGATGATGAAATATACTGATGATACATTGCTTTTCTACGAGTAGAGCGATCTGCAAAATGCGGGGTCGGCGCCGGCTGCCATCTTACTAAATAATCGAAAATATTTACAGCGCGAGCTCACTACATCACACGCTCTACCAGCGCTACATAGAGTCTGCTCGGAAAAGAGCCGTCGTGTCCTCAATTATATTATCTGTAATATCTGTCTGCAATTGCACTGTCTGCTCATTTTGACCATTCCTCGCAATTAACTATTCACCATAATTTTGGAGCTCAAATTAAAAAAACACTTCACGACTCATCCCGCTCAAACTCTAACTACATCGCAATGCGTGGGCGTATTTACATGGACTTAATGTTATTTCTACAGCTAAGTAGGTACCTCGGCCTGACTGCTCTCAAATAAATTATTCATAACGCTATTGCAATATCCCTTACACTTGCGCGTGCTGGGTTTTTACCCGAGTATCGTAATGAAGTCATAGAGGAACACTCATCGATCCACTAATGGGGTTTAATGAGCTGCGAACGGAGCCTCATTACCTCCGGGGATCACAGAAGGCGTAATATTACACAATTAAATAAAATTAATGTACCATAGCCTCAATGTATGACGAAAATCGAGATACATTCAGAACTCCTCCGAAGTTTACACGTTTACGTAAGCAATTTACGTTTTGGGAGACTGTCATCGTGTAGAAAAAAAATTAACAAGTTAGAAGAAGGTTGAGGTGAGGCTCTGTCAGAGCAACTCATAGTCTATTGCATTTTTTAAGTTATCGTGAAATAAAGTCAAATGACGACGTCGGATGCACTTTCCAGCGTTTGCTGTCTGTGAGCTGGATAGACATCTGCCAGTTGATTCACGGGTATTCTTATCTTAAAAGATTTCTTTGTCGGTTAACCAATTTTATAAGTATTTAATTAATTAATTAATTTAATTCACAGTTGTTACAGTAAATAAAATAGACTGCAGAGAATATCTTCTTTTCTAGTTTACATTTCACACAAGTTTTAATACTCTAATAATCACATTATAAGAAGCAGATCATTTACTTTTTTTATAACTACTTTTTATAGCCTAAAAGACAATTTCGAGGAGACTAAATTGGTACGTTACGAAGTTTTTTACAATTATATAACTGCTCTGCATCAACATTTAATATCTCCCACATTATAAATATAGGTACTATATACTATCTAATACTTGACTATACAATAATATTTGCATGAAGCACATACTAATATGGATTATCTATTCAAATGTTCAACATAAAAATTATAATCACTTTTTTATATATACACAGCTGTATCCAAGCTTAATGTTCACATTTTTAAACACACGATGTATTTTTTCTACGCGCACCTACACAAATGAAAATAGTTTAAGCAGTTGCTTAGCGACTGGTCGAGTTACACTTATATCACTACACACACTATACAGGAGTGATTGAATTACACACATATCAAAGGATAACTGTGTATGTGTGTGTGCCTCATAGCACGGTATCTCTTCATCGATCGGTCGAGTTGCACACGCATCACTAAAGGTACGTGTGAGTGACTGCACCTCATTACACGGAATCACAACGGCTTTATTTCGAGTATCAGTTGTATCACTGAGCAGATGTGTAGGCGAGTGTACCTCGTGGTGCGGCGGCCCTGCTGCTGCTGCGGTGTGCGTGACAGTTGTATCACAGCGCTGCGTGCGCGACAGTGCTTCGCTGCGGGGAGTCCCTCGGGCGGGGCGGGGCGGCGCGGGCGGGCGGCGCGCCCCCGCCCGCCGGCGCCGCTCAGAACCAGTACAGGTCCTTGGACGTGTCCTGCACCTGACCCTCCAGACCTGCGCAGACAAGGCATCCAATCACCTGTCAGTACAGTTGGTACCCTCGTTTCTCGACACCTAAGTACAGTAGGTACGCTGTCATGGTAGTCCAAGTTCAAATTCAATATCGTTTATTCAAATTGGATTATTACATAATTACTTTTGCGCGTCAAAGAAGCTACGCCATTGGTTACGCCAAGTCTACGGCGGGAAACCTTGTACTGGACAGAACCAGCAAGGGCTATTTTGTTATTATCATCATCTCATCCTTATTATTATATGACATGATTGTAAAAAATACTATATAAAAAACTTTTTAAAAAGCACGCTTTTATTTACGCGTACAAAGTGCACTAAATAGAAAATAATATTTTTTTCTTTACTGCTATATGTGATCCACCTTTATGACTAAAAATAAACGCGTGAGGCGCTCATCATTATAATACTTATGATATAGTATTATTCTCTTCTTGTTAGTTTTTTCAAATATTTAAATAAATATTCTGCAATTCTGCTGTATTCTGCAAGTCAAACCCTTTTATTCAAAACCCATATTACGGGGGTTGTACAAAAATTAGTATTCCGCCATTTTGTTGCAACGGCCATTTTGGATTTACAACAATAATATTGTTTTTTTTTTCAAAATTCAAAATTGTTTATTAACTTTCACAAACAGTTTAGTTAGTAGTAATAATGTCGGAGTCTCCTTTTAAGCAAAGACTATGCCTGTATCAGGAGGCTCCGCTCTTCCATATCATGTTGTGATACAAGGTTTTTTTTATGGGATAGGGGGCAAGCGAACAGACGTATCACCTGATGGTAAGTAATTACCGTCGCCCATGGACACCCGCAACCCCAGAGGAGTTACAAGTGCGTTGCCGGCCTTTGAGGTGGGAATACGCTCTTTTTTTGAAAGTTTGTTAAGGTAAGTGAGTAAATACAATTATAAATAACAATATTCTACGAAGTTTATCTCTGTGTGAGTGTTTGTGTGTGTATGGTGTGTGTGTATGGTGTGTGTGTGTGTTGTGTATGTGTGTATGTAAGTGCGTGCGCGTGTTTGTGTGTGCGTGTGTATGTGTGTTAAAGATTAGTTCTAAGTTAGCCCTGCGAAACTGCCTTGGGATCGCGATCTATAGCAGATTCCGATCACAAAGCACATCAACTGAAGCTTAAGCCGGGGGCTGTAGGAATTGTTCACATGTTTCATAATTGAGTTGTTTCAGCCAAGTAAGTACAGTAAATTTACAGTCATGCAGTGTCTTTGTGTATATTTGTAGTTCTTTGTTCAATTTGTTGTACAGTTAAATTGATCTTCTTTTGTACTGTATCCTTGCAAAAACAGTTCTAGTTTTAAGGGCAGCTATTACATTATGTGTTTTTCTTTTATTTGTTACATTCGGGTCGTATCTCAAAGTTTTATGAGTTTTTAGAATTAAATGCTATAGTATGTATAGCTGCCTGACCGATAGCAAATCACACATTCTGTATAAGCTTTCAGTAGAGTAACGCAGCTTTTTAAAATACATAATTTTAAGGAGGGCTCTCTGTGCTCGTTCTATATCCAAAAAGTGCGTTCGGTATGTACCTCCCTCCCCAGACAGGGATACAATATGCCATGATTGATTGTACAAGAGCAATGTAGATATTATTTAACAGCATATTTTTTGGAGCAATACTATCAGATGATTTATTTGGAACTACATGTCTTGGTGTCTTAAATATCCATATGAATTTTCTTATTCTTCCACTTAGATGTTCAATTTGAGGGTACCACGATAGTCTTTGATCTATCAGGATACCTAAATATTTAGTATGGCTTACCTTATTTATGATTGGGCAATTACAGTTGGATGGTTTGTTTTTACATACATGTATTTTTATTTTGAAGTCTCTATTTGGTTGAGCGTTACTATAGATACCAAAATATATGTAGTTAGTTTTATTAGTGTTAATTTTTAGTAGTGTAAATTATACTTTAGCCAATTAGAAATCTGGGCCAAACCATTTTCAGTATTTCTTCTAGCGACCTCCCAAGAACTTCCAGTGAAGACAACAGCGGTGTCATCAGCGTATGAAAAGATATTCGCGCTCTCAATACGCATGTTACAAAGATCATTCATATATATAAGAAAAAGGGTTGGGCTCAAAACGCTTCCTTGGGGTACGCCATATGACACGCCAACATCCTCACCGGTATACTGATCAAGCTTCACCCTCTGTGTCCTGTTGGACAAGTAATCTTTGAAAATTGCAAGTTTTGTACCTCTAACCCCAATTTTTTCGAGTTTTTGTACAAGGATGGGGACAGAGACAGTATCAAAGGCCTTTTTTAAGTCAAGGAAGACACACAAGCTTTTCATTCTATCATCAAGTTGTTCTGTAATTCGTGTACTTAAGGAAATTACCGCATCCTCGGTAGACAAGCCTTGTCTGAACCCAAATTGGGAAGAGGATATAATGTTGAAGGTAGTTAGATAGTTTAAAAGAATTTAATAGTTTTTCTAAAATTTTTGATAAAACTGTCAGCACTGAGATGGGCCTATAATTATTGATGTCGTGTCTGTCTCCACCCTTATAAACTGGTGTAATAATTGCCTTTTTTAATGGTACGGGAAAAACACCATATTTGAAACAGAGATTGGCAAGATGCGTAATGACTGGGACTACAACGTGTCTTACGTGCTTCGTTGAGATAGTGTCCCATCCCGGAGCACTGTCAGATTTTAGGGATGTTATAATCCTGTTGATTTCGTCAATGTCAGTATCCAACAGAACAAGAGAATTAGCCTGTCTTGGGAGGTTATACAAATAATTCACTTGTTCCTCTTTATTTAACGTTGAATGGATGTCTTGAGCTAGTTTTTTGCCAATATTAGAGAAGTAAGAATTTATATAATTTGCTGATTCTGATATAGATGGTTTTAAAGACATTAGTTCAGTGTTTAGACTATTCTTGTTATTAATATAGGTAATGTTTTTTTTATATTTTGCCATAACAATTTATTGTTGTTAAGAGAGTTTGTGAGTAACTGTCTGTTATACTTACGCTTTAGTTTTTTTATTAAATTATTACAATAATTTCGGTACCGCGTATAGGTTATTTTTTTAATTTCATTAAGAGGGTCATTGCGAGATTGTTTCTGAAGATTATTGCGGTTTTATACATCTCAATATGCCATCAGTAATCCATGGTTTTAATATCCGTTTACTCCTTGGTATATTTTTAGTTATCGTATTTAGTTTAATAGAGTCAGATAATTTTTGGATAAGATGTTCAGTTATTATATTAGGATCATCATTTAAAACTAAATCCGATATGTATTGTTCCTGTAGGTATTTCATGGCTTTATCAAAATCTACTGTGGTGTTGGTTTTAGGTGCAAATTGTCTTGTCTTAGATTTAGATAGCGACATAAAAGTAGTAAAGTGGTCAGTTATAGTGGTTTCTATAATAACTATAAGTGCAGAGATCTTCTTTGGATTAATTTTTAGCATAAAATAATCGAGACAACTCATATTTCTAGTCGGTAAGCTATGACCAGGGAGCACGCCAAATGTTGATAGCATATTGAGATAGTGTAATCTATTGTTATATTCGTAGGGTTGTTCTTGAGGTTTTGGTAACAGGTTTATGTTTATGTCTCCCGCTATTACTATGTTATTTCTTGATTTTATGGTTTTAAGATGAGCACATAAGGAATTCGTAAAATTTTCAGCGTTTGTATGTGAAGGTGAGCGGTAAATAGATAAAATTGTATTATTAAAAATATCAACTTGTAAGCAAGAGGCATCGTTTAGCTTTATCTCTTTAACAGAGGACCGAAGGGTATCTTTTATATAGACAATCACCCCATCACTTTGATTATAATGTTGTGAAGTCATAAATGAGTCATAGTTAATGAAGGTAGGTATCATAAAATGGTGCTCAGGGCCCTATCAAGCGGAGCGACCTTGGTGTAACTAAAAAAAAAACACGCAACATATATTATGCCAAATACGAGTATATTAACTGACCAAATCTTGTTAGCATAAGTTACCCAGGAATACTGGCATAATAATTATAATGATCCAAAAATTGTGAAATAGTCCATACATAAATTATTAACATATAGTATAATATTATTAAGATATATATTTGAGTATAATTAAGTATATATAAGTATAAATAGGTATTATTAAGATATATATTTAAATTTTTAAATTGATTGAGTTGCGCAACTCACCTTAGATTAGGAGTAAAAAGTAGTCGTAAGTCTTAATATAATAATTATAATAAAATAGATCACAATGAGAAGATTCCATGAAAAGAGCACGGACCACGAGTCTGTGGAGTGTTAAATTAGTAATAATAAAAAAAAAAAAGGGTAGGTATGGGTTTATTAGGGTTCAGCCAGCATTCTGTAAGTATAACGAGGTCGGGTTTAAAGTTAAGTTCGGATAGGGTTATTAGAAAATCGTCAAAATTATTATATACACTTCTAATGTTTTGCGATATAATAGTAAAGTCCGCTTTATTTTTTTTATAGTGATCAGTGAAAGCGGTGACATTACATACAAAAGATTTTGCTATGTTAAAGTTATCAACTTCTTGCAGTGTTTGTAATAAATTACTCATATTGATAGTAAAGAGGGGCTAGGTGCTTTATTAGTAACATTGTTATGTTTCACTTTATGTCATAAAAGCCACCCGAAGTTCTGTTCAACCCGTGAGGAATGTGGGTGTGATCGTGTGTAAGTATTATTGTGTTGAATATCTAATGCAATTAATGTATATTGCTGTTTAAATTGGGATAAGCACGATTTGCAGTAAAATGCATAATCCGTGAGTAGGTAACTGGGTTGTAGGTAGTAGTTTAGTGTACGCTTGGTTGAGTTATGTTTGTTTAGGTGGTTTGAGTTTGAGTGGGAGGTGGTGAGTGGTGTGTGCGCTATATATGTAGCTAATATTACAATATACGTTAATGATTGTGTTTTTTCTTGTAGTTGTATAAAGTAAACAAAGTAAACGGTAAAAAATGATGACAAATATTTGCTTACGAATTGAAAAGTAAGACTGTCAATCAAACAATAAAACATCAATAAAGTATCGGTATATAGAAATGATCTGATGAGAATCTGCATGACTAGCAATGTAAACGAAATCCAGAGGTATACATTGAGAGCTACCAAAAATAGTCATTTTTAAAGTATCATTAGTTGTTGAACTTGAGCTTCGCTAGTAATATTGATAATAGGAGAGTTTTCAGATTTCCTTACGTATATATCTTCCCGTAAGCCGTCCAGCAGAATTTGTACTGTTTTGACTTGGCTAAATTTGTACTGTTTTGACTTGGCTTATCATCGAAACTAAAGATGAGATGAGATGAGAAGACACCAGACTTCAGCTCAATCGAACCCTGGCAAGTGGGTCAAATGGAACTTGCATTTCACGCATACAAACAGTGTGAAAAGCGTGTAATGTAGCGACTTATTTTTAGTTGTGCCCACAACCTCCTCCTTCTTTGTGAAAGCCGGTTGTACAAGTAGGTATCTAGGTATGTAGGTTTTAGTCCTATAAAATTCACAAGTCTAATGCAATACAGAAATAAAAAGTTATTTTCATTGTGTGAAGTTTCTTGACAAAACCGCGACATGCGTAACCTTAGAATATTTAAATTTATTTATTAATACATAACATATAAATGCAGACCTTCTGTGATCTTCCTAAAGAAATATGTTCATATGTTTCAATTTTTGAAACATAATTTTACGAGTAATAAGTTTCTCACCTTTTTTATCAAACCCGAAATACCTACAGCTATTTCGCACACAATAAGCACACATAATGTGTGCTTGTTTCGGCTGGCGAGTGTACCAATCCGCGCAGTATCTGGCGATCGTGAGATAGAGCGGCGGCGATGGCCACAACGAGCCGGCGCCGGCGATGCTATCGGCCCCGAAGCCGGGGCTGCCCTGATTGGAGCCGCCCGCCGCCGCCGCGGCGCGGCGCGCTGTCTCGCCGATCATTACTCAAACCGAACGATAAACGAGCGACGTCCGAAACTTGGCTATCTCCGCTCGGCATCCGCTCGACACACCACTCGGACATGACGATCACGTTTTATTAGGATGTTAATTAATATACTTCATGAATCGAAGCTTAAATGTAGTTTGAGGGTTACCTTAGTGACTGGCTGCTAAGTGGACCTGCCTATACGATCTGGTGAAGGTCGCGGGAAGCCGTTGGATACGAAAAGCGCAGGACCGATCGGTTTGGAGATCCTTGGGGGGGCCTACCTCCAACAGTGGGAGCTCTTGGTGGCTTGGCTTTTGGCTCTTGAAATGATGACGATGCTACGATAATTTATCACAAAAGTAAAGGCTTGGCACGGTCAGCAAAAAGCACACGTAAAAAATCGGCCAAGCGCGAGTCGGACTCGCCCATGAAGGGTTCCGTAGGATTTATGATGTATTAAAAAAACTACTTACTAGATCTTCTTCAAACCAATTTTCGGTGGAAGTTTGCATGGTAATGAACATCATATATTTTTTTTAGTTTTATCATTCTCTTATTTTAGAAGTTACAGGGGGGACACACATTTTGCCACTTTGGACGTGTCTCTCACGCAAACTATTCAGTTTAGAAAAAAAATATATTAAAAACCTCAATATGATCTATCCATAGATAACCCACACGTATGGGTTTGAAGAAAAAAAAATTGAGTTTCAGTTCTATGTATGGGAAACCCCCAAAATTTATTGTTTTTTTCTATTTTTGTGTGAAAATCTTAATGCGGTTCATAGAATACATCTACTTACCAAGTTTCAACAGTGTAGTTCTTATGGTTTCGGAGAAAAGTGGCTGTGACATACGGGCGGACAGACAGACAGACATGACGAATCTATAAGGGTTCCGTTTTTTGCCATTTGGCTACGAAACCCTAAAAATGAGATACCTAGACGTTATAGCCTACAACTTTGTAAATCTATATCTATAAAAGGAGATGTTCCCATCTATAGATGCACGCACCGCCGTAACCGTTAATGGTAGAAATGTGAAATTTGGACAGTTGTTTTAATTAAAAAAGTGGACGCACACTAAGAAGGGTTTTAAAAAAATTAAACCCAAAAGGTATGAAATAGGGGTTGCAAGTTTGTATGGAAAAATCATAAAATTAGCAACGATTTTGATAAAACTTGAGATTCATGCTCTTAAAAATATTTCCTTGAACACGTGTTTCATGGTTTATTGGAATTCACCCCCTTAGGGTGATTTTATTATATTTCAGTTTTGAACATTATGTTGTCGATTCAGAATCATTATTTTTTCGGTTTGCAATATAAAATGGGTTTCAATCAAATTCAAGTACCTACTTTCAGTGTTTCAAATACGAATTAATTCAATCACTAGGGAAATGATGAAATTCTGTAGGTACATATTCTATCCTTGTTTTAGAGGCTCGAAATGAGTTACTTTATGTTGGCCTTACATGCCTAGAAATCTAGAATATATCATTTTTAAGCAGGTGGTGCGAAAACATGAATACGACACACAATACCAACCTATATTGTGTACGGTCAACGTACCTATACAATAGTATACATTGAACTTGAAGATAAAAAACGAGCCAGCGATTTGAGCATGATTGATTTGGTCATAATTTCTGAATTGTAACTTCATCTTTTAAATTTGTATCTACTCGTATTTTATCAACATACAAATGTGCACCATTGTTAATTTTAGTGTATTCTATTTTCATATAGACTTCGCTAGTGCTTCTTTCTAACAAAATAATAAATACATAAGTGATCATTCTTTGACTCTACTAGTGGCTTTTTTACTACCATCACCATCCTCTAAGTGCACCTACATAGAATACAGACAATAAAAAATACGTAAACAATTAGGTACCTACCTACTATCTTTTATACATACATCTTTGAGTATAGGTACTATCAGTGTCGTTTAGAACTCATATTTAGTTACATTCATAACGCTACTGTATAACTCTATCCCTCTAAAATCTGATATGCGTGATCGGTCGCCACCTGGACTACCCACTTCAATCAATCATCGCGCATCGAACGCTCTAAATAGATTTAGTGGAATAGTTGATTTAGTAGCGGCGTGCCAATTGCGCGGTATATTGACGGGCGGGCTCGCTCTATCGGCGGTCTGCGGCTAAATATAGAGCGAGCCCGCGGTGCGGTCCGTGGGGGGCGGGGGGTCCGGGGGTCGGGGGGGGGCGGAGGGGGGCATCGATCGCGCGGGACGAGGGGCCGGACAGCGGTCAGCCGCCCCCCGCCCACCGGGCCCGCGCCCGCGCCCAGCCCAGCCCCTGCCGGCTACATCGTGGCTGCCAACTCTTACGTACTCGTAGGGGTGCTTATCGCTTCCGGAACAGCTTTAAGGCAACTCAGTCGAAGCGTAGTCATAAATTTACGAAAATATAGTCCACTAGCTGCTGTGCACGCGACTTCATTCGCGTAGCGTAATAGCCTATAGCCTTCCTCGATAAATGGACTATCCAACACAAAAATAATTTTTAAATTTGAATCAGTAGTTCCTGAGATTAGCGCGTTCAATCAAACAAAAACAAACAAACAAACTCTTCAGCTTTATATTAGTATAGATTTTAAACAAAACAAAAATTCACTTAACGACCATCTATATTTATATTTTAAATGTTTAAGACAGTTACTGCGGCAAATCAATATACGTCATGAAATTTATACAAATACTATTAAAGTACACATACATCTATCTTTTTATACAACTAAGTTGGTAATCAAGCAGGCTGTCCACCCGATGGTAAGTCGCTACAGTCGCCAATAGCAGGTACATGTGATTCCAGTAGATGCTGCAAATCTACATTCTCTACAAGTACCCCAATGGACGTTGCTAACTTGTAACAAAAGATGTCAAGTCACTGTGACCAGTAATGTCACTGCCTGTGGTACCCTTTGAAACGGAACACAGGCATGCAAGCACCGCTGCTTGGCAGCAAACGTGAATAGGTAAGGTTACGTATACGTCAATGGAAAGAGGTACCTGCGTACCGCGCCCGTATAGACAACTAATACCAACGTATAGACCATACCAAATGTTCAAGGTTTAGTCTATTTGTTTACTTAATTATTCATATTATTGAAATAACTTTATTGCGCATTTTAACTGAATTTTATTCTTTTTTAATATAAGCCTTTTGCGTCCTGAAATTTTTCTAATCACAACTGTTAAGTATTTGGATTCTTATTAAAAATTATATAAGTGTCGAAATACGGTAATATAGCTGAAATACAAATATTTTATTTAAAATATATAAATGCTAAGTACAAATAAGAATTGATAATGTTTTAGTTCAGAAGATATAATCTTTAAGGAAACAGAAGAAGCCTTCTACGTATTAAGAGGAAACACTAAGGTCAAGAGAATTCAAAAATAGATATTTGTAAAATAAAATGTATAGCTGTCGCGCTGTGGTCCCGAACAACCGAACTGAGCGCAATAGAGCAGAGCAGCTCGGACCGAAAAAATCTATAAAAGAAGACAAAATATACGTTTCGTGTCCCCTGTTATCTCCGCCAAAACAAGACCGATTTATTTACTTTGTGCATCAAAGTCAAACAAAGGCTTTGCCCGTGTTTCTGTGTTTTGCTTTTTAATCTCGTTAAAATTATTTGCTGAATGATTGAATATAGCAGAAAGCAGGCCATTTTTTTAGGTTTTTGAAAGTTCAAATCTCTTTTGACTTCATAAAAAAAGGAAACATACGTTACATGCTAATAGAGACAATTGATTTTTATGGAAAAAAATAGAGCAACTATTGCCATTTTATCCAGAAAGGAAACAGGGGACTAGGTTTGTATGGAAAAACGGCTCGTACGATTTCCTCTTAATAACGACTAATAAAGTAATGTTCTATAAAATTGTAGTATTTGTACATAGAAATAAAATACTAACTCGTTTTACGATGTTCTATAGATTTTTTTTTATTCTTAATTAAAGCCATACATCTTAAAATTCTATAGATAATTAAGTCTATTTTCTAATGCCAGTTTAAGTAATAGAAAACAATATTGTTACCGCAATGGCAAACAAACACCTCCCTTCGTAATTGAAACGAATTGTGAATTATTCTCCATGGTTGTATCTCTGGCTTGCGACAGAGTGATCAATGAACGTCGTGTGTGCCGTGCGTGTGTCGCAGAGCGGTGACAGTGCGGTGGGGCGGCGCGGCCTTTGTCACCGCGCCCTCGCCGCCGTGACCCCCACCCCCCACGTCCACCCCTCGCCTGCCTGCCACCACCATCCAGCCCCCAGAGTGTCACACACGCACTGACAGCGCACAAATTGGTCCCAGCACCGCGCCCTGTCGCACACCGCTCGCTATTATGTGTGCCTCCTTTTAAATTACATCCCTTTAAACACAATATACACGAACACACATCCTATCTACTGTAATAGGCTATGACGTTTAAGGATTTGCTTAACTCTACAATTTGTCAGTTGCAATAATGTTTTGTTACTAATTCAGATGAAATATTAACGCCGATTAGACGTCTACCTTAATTTTACATTGATACTAAAAATCATCAACCAATTGTTTATTGTTTTGCTATGCAATATAAAAATTCTGATCCACAATGTGACTGAAATAGATGAATGAATGTAATTAAGGTTTAGAATGACTTTTAAATTCGTATCTAATTCTAATTCTAATCCTTCGATATCTTAAATTACATTGTTCAAGAATTTTATTTAGAAGATGCACAGTTGACAAAATAAGAAGATTTAACTCGGTACAATTATGTGAACAAAGTCAACTTTATAAATTCAGGGAACAAAACAAAGGCAGTTAAAACTGCGTTTAACCGGGAACACCGAACGACTTTCGTGAAGGGTTGCCTATAAAGGGCAGAAAGGCGGCGCGGCGACGGGAACTTTTGTAACAAAATTGAGCCTTTGAAACTTCTGCGGTCGGCCGTTTGTGAGTTTCATGCGTTGTCAGCGGTTTTTGTCAGGGACACAGGAAAATATCGAGGCATTATCAGCTCAAAGTAAAAGATTAAGATCTTGCCCGAAGAGGATTAAAATAACAAATCAAATTGATGACGCACATGAAATCTTTTTTAAATTAACTCCTTATAACAATTATAAAGAATTGCAAAGTGTATGTCTTCAGAATCTTTTTATTTTCGAATTGGAATTCATGATCTGGAAATACCAGTTCTCAATTTAGTTTTATTCCCTAGGTGAAATTTTCTAACAATAAAGTTTCTCTTACACATATATCAAACAACGTCAACATTTGTATTGTAAATTAATCGTAATAATAAAGGTCTAACAATAACAGCAATTTGTATAGTAATCGAACTTCACGTGCATTCGGTAAGTTCTTGAGATCATTCTCAATAGTAGAGCAAAATCAATTTCGTTCCAAAAAGATTTGGTAGCACTGACATTACAATTATTTCCTAGCGTCCATATTTAGAATTCCGTTGATGCATCACTGTCAGCGAGCGTTCATTGTCTGCTAGATGAAATAAAACGTGAGCGGAGGCGAGGACTGCGAGCACAATGGGTCGAGGGTCACCGCCGGTCGCTCACTCAAGAATTTAATTTGCGAGCGGAGGCTGATTAATTTTAATCGGCGCCATCACGGCTCCCCTTTCGCCGCCATCACCGGCCGTCCCTTGCGACGCTAAATTGCCGGAGGCACGCGAGCCCGGGGGCGCTGCCTCACTCGGCGGTATTTGCTCAAGTCATTACACCATTACTTGTGTATTGCAGCCGAAGGAGAACGGGTGACAATTACCATCCGCAAGTTTTTTTAGTAACACTTATTGTAATAGACCCGTAATAACTGCTACAAATGCAGCCTACAAATCTTGCGGATACTCTCACAAAACTTTGAATTATTATTCTATCTCTTTAGAGATTGAAATTTAGAGACTCAAAGGATCTGTTTGTATGTTTTGAGTGTAACTCTGTATGTGTATCGAAACATTAGGAAGCCACAACTTAAGAACTTTCACATAATACCTACTCGTATATAAAATTAAATCGCGCTACGTGTTTAGGCGATGGCGTAAAAGAACGTTTGAAGTAGGTTGTTAGGATTTTTAACACTTATTCATTCTTCCTATCATTTTGCCAAAATTTCACATAATTATGAGTCTTGAAGAGAGTTCATAATTTTAAATTAAATACCCCACTGTTTTCTGAATTCCAGATACTAATCTGCAATTAGGTAAGAGATACTTTATAACCAAACGTAGATATGGGATGCTTATCTAAACATAATAAAAATTAACTTCCTTTCACCTCCGTTCTTTCGGTCGGTATGTAGACGAGACGGCATAAAGAAAATGTATATTTTGACATATTAATACGGATGTAGAGACAATGCTTGACTTTGTTGCTCTCCGTCTGCGGCCGGCGGGGCGGTGTCGCGGTGGAGCTGCGACGAAATCATGTTTGTTTTTGGATGACGCTAAATCGAAGTAGGTTGTTAGGATTTTTAACACTTATTCATTCCTTCTTTCATTTTGCCCAAAATTTCACACATGAGTCTTTAAGAAAATTCATAATATTAAAAAGAAATACCGTACTGTTTTCTGAATTTGAGATTCTGCAATTAAGTAAGAGATACTTTTTACCAAAAGGTAAATATGGAATGCTTATCTACATAACATAATAAAAGTTAACTTCCTTTCACCTCCATTCTCTCGGTATGTAGGCGAGACGGCACAAAGGAAATGTATATTTTGACACGTTAATTCGGATGTAGAGACAATGCTTGACTTTGTTACCCTCCGGCTGCGGCCGGCGGTGCGGTGTCGCGGCGGAGCTGCGACGAAATCATCTTTGTTTTTGGATGACGCTAAATCATCGCAATTAAAATATCGCGGCAGCTCGACGGATTCCTTTGAGAATGGAAATACAAGCGATATTCTGTCGCAGCCGCGGTTTTGTTTGAGGATGGCGCCGAGCTCGGAGGCGGTGCGGTGGCATTAATCAGACGGGCTAATTAGCTCGCTTGTTGCTGCCCGATGCCATCTTCGCATTCCATCGCGGTGGACGATTAGGTGAATCGCATTCAGAATCTAGTGCACTTTCATAGCAGATATACTTTTGAGCGAAATATGGTTCATACTTATACACGCTGAGTTACTGGCGCAGAAGAACTCGAATTGTATGCTTCAAATCAGATCTTATAGAACGTTTATCATGCGAATGTCTATTATATGCGGATGATCTAAAAAAATTTAAATCTATTTCCTCCACCAGCGACTGTAACACTTTGCAAAAAGACTTAAATACTATTTGGAAATGGTGTACACTTAACCGTATGTATCTGAATATAAAAAAATGCTTCATTATAACTTTTACTAATAAACACAATCAGATCGTTAATGACTACAAAATTGATGATCAGACAATTCAAAGGTTCAATGTGGTCAAAGATTTAGGCATTCTATTTGACAGTAAGCTGACATTCCGGGCACATTATCAATACATAGCAACAAAAGCCAATCAACTTTTAGGATTTATTTTTAGGTCAAGTAAAGGTTTTACACAGGCGCGTTCCCTACTTTATTTATATTATACTATTGTAAGAAGCATCTTGGAATACGGCAGTCCTGTCTGGACTCCGCACTATAAAGTACATATAGATTTAATAGAAAGAGTACAGAGAAAGTGCTTATGTATGCTGGTTTACCGTCAGCAACCGGTACGTAATAATCTTAACTACGATGCCCGACTATATAAATTTAATGTACAAACATTAGGAAAACGCAGAAAATATTTTGATCTTTGTTATTTATACAAACATATTCATTCTGTGATCGATGCTCCAGATCTGCTTTCTCTAATCTCGTTTAATATAAAATATAGTGCGCGTAGATCCAATAAGACGGGCCTTTTTGCATTACATGTTTGCAGAAATAATACCTCATTTTACAATCCTCTAGTTAGGATGGCTCGTCTCTATAATGACATTTCGCGGGATAACTTAGATCTGGATATATTTACTCCAAAATATGCAACATATTGCAAAAAATTCAGACAAATCCTCTACTAGAGAGTCCAAAGGCAGATATGTAGTATGTATATGTAATTAATTTTCAGGTTAGGGTTTGCATTATTATTAATTTCGTTTTATATTCATCAATTGCGTCTCACCTTATTGTGTTTTTATAGTGCACATACTAATGGATTATAATTCAGATCTCATTGTCTTTGTTAACTTATTATAATGTTTGTAATTAATTATAATCTGCCATGTGTACATAATAAAATAAAAAATAAAAAATCCTACGATAACTATACTAATACTAGCTGTGGCCGCGAACGACGTTTTGCCATAATAATTGTCCAAACAAATTCTGGAGAAGGCCGCCCTTATTACCTAGGGGTATAAAAAACCTGCGACCTATTCTCAGACAGACCTACCGAATATACACAAAAAAAATTAAAAATCGGTCAAGTCGTTTCGGAGTAATTTAATAATACTTTGACATAATTAACTGTTAATAATTCACTGTAACATGAGATTTTACATTTGTTATTTTAATATTTCTTACATCGTTTTTATTTTTCCTCAGATAGGTTCCTACAAATAAGTAGGTAGAAAGTTATTTGCCTACAGACACACTCGGAAAAGTGTTGTACTTCATTACGAAAAAGATCTACAAAGTGTTGTTTTTTATGATTCAACCGACTTCAAAAAATGAGGAGGTGAAATGGTTCGTTATTACGTTAGTTCTTTTTCGATGTGTTTTTTTTTTAATTGTGGATTATTTTGGATTATTCGTTTTCATTATATTTCCACTTAATCGTTAGAATCTGATCTGTTATATTAGTTCGATCACGGTTCTAT
This sequence comes from Schoenobius gigantellus, assembly GCA_963935595.1. Lineage (NCBI taxonomy): Eukaryota > Metazoa > Arthropoda > Insecta > Lepidoptera > Crambidae > Schoenobius > Schoenobius gigantellus. The sequence goes on along the minus strand of OZ012549.1, from coordinate 353,531 downwards.
CATATTGTTTATTTTATTCATTCAATAATGTATTTACTTATTATTGTTGAATATATATTTTATTCACTGTTTATTACGACATGGATTTTTTAAAGATGTGTTCTTCTTATTGTTAGATGTAGATAACCACCTTTTTTTGATCGGTAACTTTTTTTAGTCACGACAGAGAAGCTCTTAGCCTCCGTCTCAGTCGACGGAATTTACGAAAAACCGAAGATGCAGGTGAGATTAGATTCTTCGTCCACGGGTTGAATCTTGAAGTTGATGATGGATACCAAAAAAGTATCAGTGTGTTCTCGTGGGTATGTCGTGTAGGTTAAAATAAACAGAGAAGCTATTAGCCCATCTCAGTCGACGCAGTTGACGAAACGATCAAAGATGCAAGTGAACCTCACTTAGATTCTTCGACCACGGGTTGAAATCTTGAAGTTGATAATATACCAATAAAGTATCAGTGTGCTTTCGTAAATATGTTGTGTGGGTTAAAATCTCAGACAAAGGAAACCAATGAACATGAAATATCTACAAAAAAAGTGTGCCAAAATTGGTGTTGGATGGCGAAAAAAAAACTAGAGACGCCGCATCTAATAATCCACAGTTTATTTAAAGAAATTAATGAAAAACAGAATTGTAAAACGCACTCACAAACTCACTGACAGATTATTTGCCACATCAACACGGTGCTTTGTAATGGCGGAATGGACTTTAATCGTACCACAGTTAACATATTGCGAGTCCATCGGTTTACTCGGTCCGAGGATAAAATAAAAAAGTGCAGGGGGTACTGACCGGGCACCGGCGGGTAGGAGTAGGGCGCGCAGGCGGCGGCGGGGTCGAGGTGCGGCTGCGGCGCCCACTCCACGGGCTTGTACTGGTGGTGCAGCGGCGCGCGGCCCAGCAGCAGCCCGCCCACGCCCACGCCGACGCCGACGCCGACGCCGACGCCGTAGCCGGCCATGTTGTGCGCGTACTCCGCGTGCCGGTGGGCCGCCGCCGCCGCGCCGCCGTACCTGCCGTACCACCCATCTCCGCTACAAGGCGGCTCGCTGTAGCTACGTCTCATATCGCACCGCGCACTCGTACGAACCCAGCCGCGGACGAAGTGGGCACTTTGGCCGCGGCTGGCGAGGGGGGCCTGTCTTGCCGCGACGGGAACACCCGCTAAACCAACTAGACGGCAATACTCACGAAGTACTCGTATGTCGGTTACTGTCAGACTAGTTGCAGGTCCACCGGGGACTTGAAACTAGTCGGACTTAACCTGATAATAGTTGGACAGTAACCGGCGTACTTCGTTTAGGAATGTCGCACGATAGTTTTAACACCACGTTCGTTCCGTTCCGGGCTGGACTGCCGTGGTATGATGAACGACAGGTATTTTCAAGGAAATTTTAATGTAATAGATTTTCTGAACTTAAGATATTTAAAAATTCGTTTACATGTAACAATCTAAATATAAATATTTTTTCTAATTTTAACAATAAACTCTAAATAATTAAAATCAAGTATAAACTGCAATTGTATAATGACTGAAAACTGAAATAGTATTAAATTTAAATGAAGCCTTGAAAATATTTACAATCAGTAAAAAATAAAGTTTGTAAATTGCACCTAAATTTGGATATTATACAGAATGGGGCCTAAAACCAGAGCAAATATTGAAAATGGAGGCTCTACGAGTATTTACTCTGCTGTAAGTCATAAATAAGTAAATCATAATTTTTCCAACTGATTAAATTCATGACTCTAGTTTTTTATTTTTTTAACAAACTTAACCGTAAATTCAATGTAATACAAACAAACTTCAGCTCAACTTGATTGACACTTCCGTATTATGATGCCCTGTACTACAATAGTGACAACTTTAGGGACAAAGTTAGCGATAAAATCGTTTTGCAATAATACACTGACTATAAATCATAACTTTAAATTGTTATTTAAAGTTAATGATAAATAATAAAGTTAATGATAAACTAAATAACTATTTAAAGTTATGATTCATAGTCAGTGTTGGGGTTTTAGATAACGGGAATCATTTCAGATAAATTCTTTAATCTATATAAATAAACATAAATCGCCGAAATGTATATGTATCTACGGTACGCGCATAACTTCCGTTCACTGCACCAAATTCGATAATTCTTTTTTATGTGTTCATTATTGTCAGGACAAGGTTTGAATAAAAGAACATTTAAAAAAATCGATCAGTTTTTTTAATCTCATAATATCAAAAGTGAGTAAGTGAATGAAAAAAAAATATGGCGGTACGAAGTTCGCCGGGTCAACTAATAGTCTATTAAAGCCTTCATTTTTAGTATTTGCTCCGATTTCAGGCCCCACATTGCATAATACACAATTATTTTGTAGAAAATAAACGTCGGGAATAGAACACGTTTTACACGTAGTCTATTAGATTTATTTTACACAATTTAGTGAAAAATTCTAATATTTTTTTTTATGTTATGATGATAATGCAATAGGACAGATGGCAGGCTATAAAAAAGAAAATCGAATTACTCCGTCATTACTACAAAAAAAATATCTGTACCTGTATCCTCTTATTAGCTTTGTGAAAATAACAAAAGCTACTGGGAGCGATTAAGGAGGGTTCGCGTCCTAACGCACTTCATAATGTAGAGTCAAAGAATTTACGCGGTTCGCATCGCGGGTAACCCTTAAGTGCAACCCTTAAGTGGCAGTGGGCAGGACACATCGCTCGTAGGACTGACGGCCGTTGGAGCGGGGCGGTCCTCGAATGGCGGCCGCGTACCGGGAGACGCAGCGTTGGTAGGCCCCCCATAAGATGGACCGACGATCTGGTGAAGGTCGCGGGAAGCCGCTGGATGCGGGAGGCGCAGGACCGATCGGTATGGAGATCCTTGGGGGAGGCCTATGTCCAACAGTGGGCGTCTCCTGGCTGATATGATGGCATCGCGGGTAACATCAATTGTTACCCGCGATGCGAACCGCGTAAATACGAATAATTGGCGGCTAGATGACTAAAATATTTTTTTTGCTTTAATAGAAGCTCATTCATACAATAAACAGACAGAAAAAATCGGTTTTCGAATAACTGTAAAAACAACCAAGATATAAGGCATTAAAGATTTTTCTCCATCTCTTTCTAGCAAAACGGCAATTTACAAGGAGTTTATATGGCCGTACTCAACAATGACGTCACGGTTGATGTCGGATCTCTCTGTCTAATCGCCTTCAAATTAACAACTTAAAATGCTTGTATCTAATGTATTTCTAAGCCGATTTTAATTCTAATTTCACAAGACTGCATCTTTTTCCACGGTATTTTAATATTTAATGACGAGACGTAAAAATTTTAATTCAGTCATCATCCCAATTATCATTCGTATAAAAGTCGTATAATACCATTGCAAGAACTACCGATATTTCGACTGGTGTGTTCCATGCCGCTCATTTGTTTTTGCACATTTAAATTTCGTGACGTTTATAGCTACGAAAGTTTATAGCTATGTAATTTTATTGTTTCGTCTAGAACAAAATTATTAACGTTGTTGCTCTACATTCAGGAGAAAGAGATATAGGAAAGAAAACGGCCGGCCGCGGTCACTGGTGCACAATGCAGGCACAAATAGGGTGATCATAATTTTATTAGTGTAGGTGGATATTTCCGAGTGATGCTATATGTATATTTTTGTTTAACACGTGTAACACGTTTCTATTTATTTCGATTTAACTCCAATTATTCTTTACTCACTGACTCCGAAGCATGATTAACATAATTAAACAATTTTTTTGACGCTACACATTTAAATGAAAAAAATACATTTTTAGAATAAACGAGGTCGACCGTGCATAAATTATCTGACAGCATTATGAAACATCTTCACGGTAAAACTAAAAATCACATTGATAAGATTTTTGCTGGTACGATGAGGTTTCCGTCAAAGCGTTGGACACGGTTTCGACATAAATAATAACGAGTTTGATAAGTTTCATTTAGGGCCTATTTTTCTAACATCAGAGAAAGGTTCACAGTTAAAATTTATTCGGCGTTTGAAAAATTTGCCCATAAATGTATAATAATCGTTTAAATAGATTAAGAGAGCACAACAATAATGAGTTACCCCGAGTAGTGCTGGTGCCAGGGGTCGTAGTCGTAGAGGTCGACGCCGGCGCAGGCGCCCGCCGCGGGGCCCGCCGCCGCCGCCGCCGCGTTGAAGAACGACGCGGGCAGGTTGCGCGACACCATCGGCACGCTCTCTGTGACACAAATACACTCCTTATAATATCTTATGGTCGTCATCGTATCTAATATACAAAGCTACATTCCTTATCCCTAAGGTTGCCTGGTAGAAACTGCTACCTTCGAAATAAGGCCGCCTATTTCCAATATTGTTTGCTATGTTATGTCCTGTGTATGTGTATTCTATGTACAATAAAGTGTTAATTCATCAATTCATTCATTCATATCGTACTGCTATCAGGTTGATCGCAGCACAGGGCCCACGACTGAGCCCTGAGTCACACCAAATTTTGTAAGTTCACTTGGGTTCAATTCTGATTTTCTACCATCTTTTGGTCTCTCGTCGAAAAATAGCTGTCGGTACTCGTACATATTTTACTTGATAGTTTTACGTAACGGTTTTAAGTTATTGATATTTTTAAGCGGTTATTGTCAGATGCTTTTCAAAATACACTTCGTGTATACACATTATAGATATGCCGCAGGCACAATAACAAAAAAACGGCCAAATGCGAGTTGGACTCGCACACCCAGGGTTTCGTATAAACTTATAAGTATATAATTTCCTAGCTACATTTTTACGTTTTTCAGATTTTATATAACATGTGCTGTATGATAGTGCTTCATTCCAAATTTCATGTTTTTAGGTCAGCAGGAAATATCCTATAGGTTTTGATTCTCTTGTAAAATCGCAAAATATGCGACAAAAACGGTTATATCTTTTGATCGCGTTGATTGTTTAGTAGGTATAACTAAATTACTACTTTACCGGAGGGAGACTCTGTACCAGGGTCGTGTGCATGGGTACCTCCGTCTTACCTATTTCTACCGCAAAGCAGCAATGCTTGCATTACTGTGTTTCGGTTCGAAGGGTAAGATATGGCACTGAAATTACTGGGTACCGTGACTTTACATCTTAAGTCACAAGTTGGCAACGTACACTGTAGTTCTTGTGGGGGTTGCAGTTTTGCTGCGAATCTTACAGGAGCCACATGTATTAAAGGTGACTGTTACCATTTACCATCAGGTGGGCAGTTTGCTTGTTTGCCAACTTAATTGCAATAAAAAAAATTATTTAATTTACAGGAGGGAAACTCTGTACCAGGGTCGCCTGCTTGGGTATCTACGTCTTACCTATTTCTGCCTTACAGCTACTGCTTTGCATTGCTGTGTTCCGGTTTGAAGGGTAAGATATATGGCAGTGAAATAATTGACTTTACATCTTATGTCACAAGTTGGCCACGTACACCTTGGTTTTTATTGTGTTACAGATTTGCTACGAACCTCAAAAGAACCTTGTGTTACAGATTTGCTACGAACCTCAAAAGAACAAGCGTACTGCCTACCATCAGGTAGGCAGTACGCTTGTTGACAGACGTTGTTGTTGAAATGGTATTGGCAGACGGAGAGATAGACAACGAGGTCCTAAAAGGTTGCCCTGGAATGTAGGAAACTAGAACATATTTAGTTAGCTATGACAAAATTATGGTCTTATGAATTGGGTTATTTGATAACTAGGCGCCGCCGTAGTGCAATTAAAGAAATTCAAGTAGCAGAGATTGTCATCTAAATGTGACGTTATTATGAGCATCAGCGCCGGCGCCCTACAGCGATAGCCATCGGCCGGTGTCGGGTGACGCCGCGCCGTCACTGGTGACTGGTGGGCCAGATCTAGTAGCATACTCAAATAACCCTTGTTATGTCAACGCCATACGTTGTTCTATGTTCATACTCTACCTAGTTTCTTAAATAAGGAATATGACGAATCAGGAACAAATCGGCGTTTTATTTTGCCATTATTTTACTTCTACTAGTGATGGTGACTATAGGTACGTTACTATCACCGCGTCAGTTGAAAGCTTGCCTTCCGCTCGGCCGTCAACGGAACCGTATTTTCATAACTCGTTTCGAAGGAGGCTTTTAGAATTATTTTACGTAATTGGACCTTCGTCTCGTAACATTATCGACATTAAAAATACAACTGTTAGCATAACACATATTTTCACTGATTTAACACAAGCTCACCTTGATGTCAATTTTGCTCCGTTTGCAAACACATTGCGTGTCAGCAACAATATATTACACTTAATATAAGTATCATTGCTTAAAACACTTCTTTTAACCCAATCGTGTTGCTAGAACACATTCTAGTTTGAACATTGCTCTCTATTGAATACTTAATCTATCTATACTATTGATTTGTGAAAAAATGCCGATCTTTCAATTCATGGATAAAATAGGACCTCGGACATAATCTGGGGGCACGGCAGTGCCTCCGCCAAGTCGAGCGCGAAGCAAACACTGCCGTACCATCCTTTACTGGAACCATTTCGCTGCATTTTCAGGCCCCTATTTGAGAACCTCTGGATAGAACCAGAACGCAGAAATTTTCGTCATCCAGTAAGCTATAATCACATACTTAAAATCCAAAATGCAAGTCTGTAGGTCATTTAGTTCCGAAGTAAAGCGAAAGCAAAGTTTCGCATTTATGACAGACAGACACTCATTAACGTTCTTTATACATTAGTGGGTACAAGTCAACGGCCATGTCACACAACATTAACTATAATAATAAAGAAATCGCAGTAAGGAACCTTAGACTTGGCACGACTTTGTCTAGATTTCATTACTTTTTAGAGATAAACAAGCAGCTCCATCGAGACTTGGCTAGTTTTTTACAGAATGTTTTTGGTGGGATTAAAATACTACTGGAACTTACTGGTTAGCGGAATGGCCATGAACAATACAGAATATAGGGCCTAGCTATACATCGTTTAAGGTTTATCATCTATCAATATCGTAAGTTTGTAGCGCGCCAGCGTGCAGCGAGCGTGGCGCAGCCGCATACTGTTCGCGGTGACCTCTGGGCGGCGGTTTTTGCGCGGCGGCACGCGGCGGCGGCGCGGGCGGCTCAAAGCCGCGCCCGCCGCTTCTTGCCGCGGCTCCTTTCAGCCGGCCTTTACGTAATGGCCCCCGTTTTTTGGCTCTAATCGCGGCCGCGTAACAATGTCTCCGCGACCGCTCGGCCCACTTTTTGGCCGCGGACGAACCGGTCGCGTGTGTCACCGCGCCGCGACATTCCGCGGCCCCACGCTCGTATACGATTCGCAGATCGACGCCGAACGATGATGCGGCTGAACTATGCCGATTATCGCGCACAATGAGCAAATGAACCGGCGAGGTGAACTCGATTAGAAGATGGAGTCGGCGGCGGGCGCGGGAGCGCCGTAATTAAACGGCGGGTTTTAATTAAGGCGCCGGTGCCCGGAGATTTATCTAGCCTCGCTCGCTGCCTTCGGAGAACCGCCTCGCGTTCCGCTGACGTGTTTTTACGGGCCCTTCTCAGTACCGGCGTAATGCGTAGGTTAAACGAGCACTTAAAGTGAAACTTTTTGCTGAAGTGCGCACAGTGAACTTAATGTGGAGTAAATAAAGGGGATTTTTTTGACAATAATAGGATTAGGGTAAGTAGTGCTTAGATAACTTTTCAAAATTTTTGGGAATTGCACACTTTCTCAAACAAGCCAAAACAAAAGATAGACCAGGAAACAATACCACTTGATGCTGTAGAAAAAGTTCTATTATAACTTGTTATCCCTTTGCTTACAGATAATCTGAGTACTTAGACCATGTACAATTCTTAAAATTGAAACGAAACAACCTTCCGGGTTTAACTCGCGAGTATATTTTGATGTTAATTAAATAGTTGAAAACTAATTTACAAACGTAATAATATGATTATTTAGGCCGACGTTTCAAACGCTTTTCACCATTCGTGGTCACGGGATAACTTAATGTATTATTCATCTACAGGCTATTCAAATTCAGAAACACCCAAACTTTAACAGAGATACGGTTGGAGTATACCTACCACCCCCTTGGGTGTAATCATAAAAAAAATATAAGACTTCGAGCCCGTCTACAGACTACCAAAACCACATAATTATATTCGTAATTAGTCCAAGGTATAACTATTGTAGTAACGCCTCCTCCCGCTACTAAATACGCGAATTTTAAAGACACCATTAAAAATATAAAAGAAAAATACACCTGGCAACTCCACCGTCACCATAGCTCATTCGTTTTTTCGCGCTCTACGCAGCTGACACATATTTTACATGTTGATGTTTTTCAAAGTGATTATCTAAATAAAACTAAAATCCAGATACGCAGTGATAAAAATGGAGAAAAGATGTCAAAAGTTGTTCGAAAGTAAAATGGTTATCTTAACATAAAGAAAATAACCGAAGATGTCGAAACAGTAAGTACCTACCTGTTTTGAAGATGCGTCGTAATTTTGATTTAGCTTGGCAAGAGGACCTAGATACAATTAATTTAGATAAAATTTTATAATAAGAAATATATTTTCTAAAACTGCCTGCTTTCCGTGGGAAAGCGTTACCTATCAAGGCAAATGAATTAGATGATGTATCTAGGTACCTACTCGATTATGAACTCTATTCATTGGATATAGGCTAAAGCACAAATACCTTTATAGGAAATTATGGTATATACGAGTAGTTTATATTTATGACCAAGTTTACAAAGAATTGCATTGAAAAATATTTTAATTGAGGTTGCCTATGTAGATAAAGTTTCTTGAAAACTGCAAACTGTTAGATGGTCCATAACATAACATGGAAATTCCTAATATGCTTCTAAAACTTGAGATAAATTACTCGAAAAATAAAGTCAAAGGAAATGAGCTTTGCAATAGCTGTAATATCACAAGTATTGACTTCAATTTCCAAACAATCTTCTTAAAATATCTGAGTGATGTCTTTAGATTACAATGCAATAAGTTTACAATGTCAGTACAGCAGGATCAGAAGGAAACATGACTATGCTTTTATAAAAGACCTAATAGAAGCTATTAAAAGCAATAAGAGGGATGAATATTTGTACTCCAATAAAAGTGTAAAATTATTTACAGTCATAAAAAGAATGATGAACATTCCAAAATATAAGCCATGTATAAAAACCTCAAAAATTTACTTCTAGTTTGAAAACCTACCAGCAGCCTGTGTGCTGCAATAATTTCTAACAATATCCTCCTCGGAGAGGCTCATAGAGAGAGGGCCAACCTCAACTATCATATAGGTCACGAATGAACATGCTCTGTTTTCAGCAGCCAGTCTCGAACCAATTATCCATAGACCCCATATTTTTACCCATCGTGGGAATAAATAACCGAGGTCAATTAATTTTAAAAGTGGATAAGAGACTATGTAATACATTTTGTTACTATTTTGAATCAACTTTATTATCCACTAGACAATAATAAATATTGTGAAATGGATAATTATACAAACAAATTAACAACTGCATATGTAGCAGAAATGCTTGGCCCCATGCAAAGATTTCTAGAGTTTTACTATTCCTAAAAGGATGGTTCCATAGATTTATTTTAAAATAAAATAATGATTCCTTAAAATAAGTTGATAATAAGTTTATTGAAAATCTACACTTTCAAATGAAGATTTCATGTTATAGATTTGATTAAATTAATGCATGCACTAAGTATTTACATCCAAATTATTCATAACGAAGAAAATTGTTAGTTTTTATGTTTTAATAATTGTATGAATACAATTGCTTTTACCATGCGGGTTAAATACAGTACATAAATACCTTAACCATTTGTCTCAAGTCAATTTCAGGTATTTTTATTAAAAAAAAAAAAAAACGGTGTATTTTTATATTATAATATATATTTAAGAAAAAAGCTGAATAAAGAACATAATAATAATTAAAATTAATAAATGTTTGACGACTTGATTAAAATATTGATAAATCAATAAGAAATGTTAGTTATTATAATTTTAAATTATAACTTATAACGGTTTACAATAGCTAGGCTTTATTTTTTTTTTTTAAATAAGATTTTACTAATTTTATTCAATGTAAAATAATTTTTAGGTTGTAAAATATATTCCTTCGATGTGACCTTAAAGATTAAGTGCAATAGAAAGGATATGTATCACACTATTAGTCATCATCACTTATAAATAAATTTGGTTTGTAATTTTGCTCAATATTTCATTAGGAATGGCAGTTTAATTGTTTACACTAAGAGCTCAGATAGATATAAGTTTATGACTTTGAACGTTTGGGGGGCAATTACAACATGCTTATGTATATGAAAAATATTGTAAAATGATTCTGCGATATGGAGTACTTCCTAAACATTTTCTTTAGAAATTTTCTCAGGTGTATTATCAACTGACAGTAATTAAATGGTAAAAGCAAGACAATATCAATTTCTTAGAACTGTTAGATACATAATTATGCATTAAGATGTTTTGCTGACCTCTCAAGTAGATGTGATATTTTATTAGAAATAGATAACGCCACACTTTCAATACATATATCAACAGAAAAAGCTCAGTTTGATATCAATCAAATTGATCTTGCTAAACATTTGGCGGTGGTGTGAAACTAGCAGCATCTGATTTTTTGCTTAATATATAAAATTTCAAAATATTAAAGCTGATTTTAAATCTTGTAGTCTCAATGCAGATGTAAGTTGGAAACTGTCGCAGGACATAATGTACTTCTAAGATTTGTGATGCATTGATTCATTTGTAACACATATCAATAAAAAAATAATAATAATAATAATATATACTATATGATTATATGATAAATAAATAATATTTTATAATATACATGTAATCATGGCATAGTCTTATGTTTCAAATGTTGATACTATTACCATAGGATTAATATTTTTATAAAAGAAGAAGAAACTCTTTTTCTTTGATTTTGAAATTTTTACAGTTATAACTGACAGAGCTTAAGGAATCTAAGTATTTCCTTTTAGACCATTACCACTCAGGCTTACTACAAAGAAATAATGTTTCATTCAGATCTATCCAATGTTTTAATACCAAAAGTTTCTTTTTCCAAATCTTATGTTTATTTTTAAAGCAGAAGCATCGCATCAATCATTGCATTTTCACTGTTCAGCTTTTACACCAATTATCTAACTATAGGCAATAGAATAAGGTCAGATGATAAAATTAAAAAATGGATACAACGAGTTAAAAGACTATGTCTGGCAAAGCCAATGTATGTTAGCATAATGAAATATGGCATATGCAATCCTGCCATAGTTTTATATTACCTTAAGCATGGGTCATCTAGAAACCTGACATTGAAATAACCTAGACTCAAGAAAACTGACATTAAAAAACTGCTATTATTAGCAAAACCACTGCCCAAAAAGTCACAAATCCTATACATAATTAGTTATGCATTAATTATAGTTTTCTCAAATTAAGATGGCTATTTTAAGAGATATTAAAAGTTCTATGACAGCGACACTTAAGCAAGTTGTCTCTTCTTTCTCTATTTAAAGATTATTCCAGATATTTTACTTGTGAGAACTTTGTTATTGCTTTAGAAGTAACAAATAATAAAGGACCATTGAAATAAACATTTGATAAATTTATTTTAGACTTTTAAAATACTACTACTCAATCCATTAGTAGATGACTAAAGCAAACAATGGAGGAAAGTTAATCTAATTGTTCATCTTTCATATTAATATTCTATTTATTCATCACCCTCCAAACAATATGCTTCAAATTATCATGCATATAGGGCAGGATTAACTGTTTATAATATTCTAAAGGCGAATAAACATTTTCAGTAAATCACTATTTTACATTTTCGCGTGGCGATTATGTACTCTGTCCGTGGGACAGGCTGAAGGACATATATCTTTCAAAGCACATTAATGTTTATTTTTGGGAATCGTTAATTCTACATTTTCGCGTGGCGAGGATGTAGGTACTTTGTCTGTGGGACAAGTTAAAGGACAAATATATGTCCAGGCATATGAATGATTTTAAGGAATTGTTAATTCTACATTATCGCGTGGCGATTATGTACTCTGTCCGTGGGACAGTCCTAAGGAATTGTTAATTCTACATTTTCGCGTGGCGATTATGTACTCTGTCCATGGGACATTCCAAAGTACAAATATAGGTACCTATAAAGGTAAATGATTGATTTCAGGATTTTATTACTATTACATTTTCGCGTGGCGATTATGTAGTTTGTTTGTGGAACAGACTAAGGCTAAATTATTTTTAATGTATTTGATATTCATTATTAACTTCTGTACTTACAAATATTTCACTGAGGCAAAATTTATTGAGTCTCTGTACTGTACATTGAAATCCCATTAGGTTTCAATCTGGAAAGGGAACCGAAACTTACAAAGAGTTAGATAACACATTGGGTGACATATCCCTACTATTGGATGATCTAATAAATTATCGATATTTGCTAAATATTATAATATACCACGCTAGTTAGATTGGCAAACCTTTTTGCCACGGCTGGTAGTTCTTGAAATTTATAGTTATTATATGGTTAACATGAAACTGTTCACACTAGTAAACGTTATCTACATTATGAAATAAATATTTAATGTTATTGAATACCTATTGATAGTTGTAAATAGGTACTAATGTTTACCTATTTATCAAAAACTCTAAACATCTACAATAGTTATACCTTGGACTAATTACGAATATAATGATAGGATTAAACGAACTTACCTAAAGTGAAGTTCAATCCATATTATTTGAAGTAATTAGTCCAAGGTATGGAGCATCCCACCCTTCCCTTTTGAAGTAATAAATTACTAACCCAATTATATATACCTAATACTCTAAACTAATGAGCTATGGTGACGGTGGAGTTGCCAGGTGTATTTTTCTTTTATATTTTTAATGGTGTCTTTAAAATTCGCGTATTTAGTAGCGGGAGGAGGCGTTACTACAATAGTTATACCTTGGACTAATTACTTCAAATAATATGGATTGAACTTCACTTTAGGTAAGTTCGTTTAATCCTATCATTATACGTAAAACGGACCATAAAAATAATAAGATAAGACCAACCGAAGCTTTCTCCACTCTATGATACGCATTTTTAACCGACTTCAAAAAAAGGAGGATGTTCTATGTTCGACTGTATCTATTTTTTATGTATGTTCACCTACTTGTACTTCGCTAGTTATGAGCCGACTTTAATATTTTTTTTGTTATCTAAAAAGTATACTCTTGAAATGGTTCCATTGTATACAAGTCAGGATCTGATGATGGAGTCATAGGTTATTAGAAGATATTTAGGTATTTGCATCTAGTCGTCATCATATCATGAAACTGAGCTGATGATGAAAGGTTTCTGGTAGGTACGGGGAGTAAGGGGATAATTATTTCATTATAATGGGACCTTCTTGACCGGAAGTTCTATTCTTTCAAGTGATTCAGGTGGGATGGTAATGAAAGGTATCCTTAAAATGATAAATCTCCTCGTTAAGGCGCATAGTGCTCCCAATGACCTTGCGTCGATCGTCCCGCACTGATTACATAGGAGTGAGTAAGTGAGGGGAATATTTAAGCAAATCTTTACGCGTAAGATGAATTATTTCAATAAAAAATTAATAAAGGCGAATAAGAAAAATCTAAAAAGACCATCCCCTAGAATATTGTTCACTTTATTTATTGAAATCGAAAGTATGTGATTTAACCTAATATTTACGAAGTGATTAGGTTTATAGTTTTAAAATCGAGACATGTTTGGGTCACATTTTAACCAAGTTTTAATTAATTTATCAAAAAATTAAAAAGACCATCCTCTGAAGAATGCGTTGAATAATAACATATCTTTTTTAAAGATTTTTTTATTCAATATTTATGAAGAGAACCGGTTTTTTCTGCAGTGATTTTTTATGATTGACGTTACTATGCGCCTTAACATTATCAGCACAAGTTTCATCCGAGAGGCGCTCACCGCTGCGAGTAGGACTCCACCGGCTGCATCTCTCGCAATGTTCCCTTTTATACAACTAAGTTGGCAAACAAGCAGACTGCCCACCTGATGGTTAGTGGTAATAAATAAATGTGGCTTCTGTGAGGTTAGCAGTAAAACTGCAACCCCCACAAGAACTACAGTGTACGTTGCCAACTTTTGACATCAGATGTAAAGTCGCGATACCCAGTAATTTCAATGCCCATATCTTACCCTTCATTCGGAACACAGCAATGCAAGCACTGCTGCTTTGCAGCAGAAATAAGTAAGACAGAGGTTCCCAAACAGAAGACCCTGGTACAGTCTCCTCGCCCACTATCGCCATTTATACTCGCAATTCATTGGTCTATATCAGTGACCCCCGTTCTCCTGCTTCCCAGCAGCATAAAGTACCTACCTTTAGGTTTGTCGAGCGCGAGCGCCCTGGCGAAGTGCTCGTCGACGACGGCGGCCACGTCGCCGGAGTAGTGCGTGAACACCACGCAGTTGGCGCTGACGTACTGCGCGCGCGCGCGCCCGCCGCCGCCGCACTCGCCCTCCGACTCCGACGACACGCCTGCCGACAACCCTCGACCCCTCAAAACCACGGTAATAGTATATACAGTAGAATGACTTCATAGAAACGGTCGAAACACGCGCTATGCCTAGGCGCCTCGATCTGGGATCGCACTCGGATCGCATAGCTACAAGGGCTGTCATGAATGCAGTTCGCCGCATGGCATACGCACCAGTCAAACGGAGCGCACGGTCGGTAAGCGAGCAGCCCTATCGCGGGCCACGCACCAAGCGATGCCGAGCGGCCGTAGGTATAAAATTTCAAAGAGAGGCCGAGTACACATACTGTATTATACTATTACCGTGTCAGAGCCCAAACTCCACAGTGCAGCAGCTATCTCGCTGCGTGTGCCGAGGCACTGTGGGTAAACTCTATAGTTTACTGCGTGGAAGGCTGGTTAGTGGATGGGATATGGAGGTGATTAGGGTAAATCTGTTTAAAAGAGTTTGAGCACCGATAGCACAAGAGGCGGGGCAGATCGGAGGGGACGAGCATGGGCTGAGGTTGGAGTTGGCATCCAGGTTGTTGTTTCGAGTGTTACCCCAGAAGAGAAAGGACAGGAGAGAACAAAGTTGTAGAGTCAAGAATTGAGCAGTGTAAGATCCACGTGCATTTCTTGCGGTTCGATCATTATCACAATGGGAGTTTTGTGGTTTTGTTAGAGTCTATTGGGTGATTCCGTTCACCTTGGGTTTTTAACGTGAGGATGGTGAGGAAGTGTACTGTTGTGTTGCCTCGTCTAACCGTACGAAAGGTGTGATTCATAACAAAAAGAGGTGGGCCTTAATGGTAAAATACCTCCACGTCAGAGACCGCATCCAATAACGTCATGTAGTGTTCCCGTAGGAGTGTGGGCCTACAGAGCTCATACGGGGAGGACAATGTCAGTTTTCCTGTGCTTATAGTGACGTGAGGTTTCAGGTTGGCAACACATAAGTGGCTCGGTCGCAAGCGTTCATACGGCCTCAACCCGTCCACGTCGTCCCACTACTGGATATGAAACTCTCCTTAGAGGAGAAAGCTGTTCACTGAAGACTGCATGCTTTTTAAAATACTTGTGAGTGGAACAGAGAATTGTATTGTACCGTCAGCGCTGGCGCGTCCGTGCGCGGAGAGGTCCTCCTCCTTGGCGCGCAGGCGCGGCGCGTGCAGCGCGTGCCGCGGCGGCGAGCCCGGCGACTGCGCCCCGGACGACGCCGAGCCCGAGCTGAGCGCCGCGCCCCCGCCGCCACCACCGCCTCCACCCCCGCCCCCGTACGCCTCACTGCCCGCGTTATTCGCCCCGCTCTGAACGTTGAACTGCAACAAACCAAATAGGTGTAAGCCCAGCAATCGTTTTAATTCACTAAGCCTGAGATAGACCTAGCCTGCAGGAGATTAAGGCTGACGGGAATTGTATACCCAAAACCGGAGGATTACAGGGCCATACCACCGAAGGACATTGTCGAGTTCATGGGCACGATATACTGGACCCTAGGTGGCGATGGTTTTACGGACTAAAGCTTGGGGAAGCACAAAAGATCCATTGTGGGTCGAAGTGCGAAGTTCAATGAGTGGGCCGCCCCCACCCGAAGATAAGCCTGAGTTAGTCTAGGGTGCGACTAGGCACCCCAGCGCGATGCATTAGCCCTCGCGCTGGGCCTAGGTAGGGGTACGCCCGTCACGCTGGCCAGCGTCGCACGGGAGATGCTGACCAGCGCGGCGGCGTGGGCGGCTGTCGCCTCCTTCTGTGAGGATGTTATCTCGCAGAAGGAGGCTGCGGAGCGGGCACGAGAGGATGACCCTCTCGCCGCACCGCTCCGGCGCAGGCGGTTGGGGAGGAGAAGGCGTGCGTTCCTTAACGCGCGCCAGCTCCCCTAGCAAGCTGGGGACTGAAACGGCTCGGCCGGATGACTACCGGTCGAGAGATACTTTTCACCCCTAGCTTGGCCGTCTGGGGGGGTCGAATTTCTCAAGATACTTGTCGACCCGCCGATCCCGATTGTGTCTCTACGGAGGTAGAAGTATCTAGAGGGTTTTTAGCCGGTAGTGGGTCTTCTACCCGAGTCCTGCATATCCTTGGGGTGGCCTAGTCAGCTCAATTCCCTTGTTGAATACCGAAAAACTGTATTTTCCCTCTATTATAAAATATTAAAAAAGGGTGCGACTAGGCGGTTGGGTAGAAGGTGGCGCGCCTTCTTAGGTGCGCCCCAACTACCCTAAGCAGCCAGGAAGGATTCAGACCAAGCTGACCGGCAACCGGCTAGGAGATATTACGTTCCCGACCTGGTCGCCCGTCTGGGGGGTCACGACCGAGTTAACCTGCTGACCCCTCCCTTGCCGTAAGTCCCAGCTTATTTACCAACATACCGCCAGCGGCCTGTTCCCAGAAGAAAGAATTTTGCTAAGATTTAAGATTTATGGAATTGATCAAATTAACATTCAATATCCAGATCCATGTGTACAATAAACATGAATTTGAATATGGGTAGTGCATTTTTCTTTCTTGGGAAATGTCAACGTTTGCATGGTCCTCACGACGTAAAAATTAGAATATCGATCCTTCGATGAAATTTTTAATACTGCAAAAATACTGTTACAGGTGTCACTTAGCATGGCGATTCAGTACTTGCGTTTAGAGTTTAGAGACCACAAATTAATGTG
Organism: Schoenobius gigantellus; assembly: GCA_963935595.1. Classification (NCBI taxonomy): domain Eukaryota; kingdom Metazoa; phylum Arthropoda; class Insecta; order Lepidoptera; family Crambidae; genus Schoenobius; species Schoenobius gigantellus. The sequence continues at coordinate 336,282 of OZ012549.1, read as the reverse complement.
TATGTTATTGAATGTCATACGGGACCGGATGCTGGGCGACAGTACCAGTCTGCGGTAAAAAGTTGTTGTGATGCGGCACGCGGCGGCGGCGGCGGCGGCGGGAGGCGCAGGTCGCACTCGATTCCCAGTTCCACTGTCGCGGAGAATGGTTAACTATCGAACCAGTGTGTCAACTCCACAATCATTGATGATTTATTAATGCTATATACAGCAGTAGAGAGATTTGAACGCAAAATTTGGACCACCGCTCACGAATGAATATTCTGTTGAGAAATTCGCATTAGGTGTGGGAAACGAACGTAGGCAGACACTTGTTTACTTTAGTGAAAAGAACCATCTAGTTGCTACGATCACCTTTTTTCGAAAGCGACCAGCAAGCCTATTCGCTAACTACGGTTGGTAACTGAACTGTCATTTTTCATAAACACTTTATATCCATTACTGGTTTAGTGATCTTATGTGTTACGGCAGCGTTCATGATAGCAGTAATGGATGTTAAGTTCATTTAAAAAATGACAGTTATAGTTAGCAACCTAAGTTACAGAATAGGCCTGCAGGACGAAAGTGTATGGGTGAGTCCTCGTGGTAAAACAAAAAACGAAGTTGAATAAGTTATTGTTTCACACAAATACATCATACGGGACGTGTCAGTTTTGAACCAGTTTAAAACAGGAAGTGATCATTAGATGGTCTGATAAATTCTAAACTTCAAGAACGAAAATCATAGTGAACAGAGGCGATATGACCCAAAAGAACTAACTTGATCTAAAAAATCAGTTTGAAGGCTTGGAAGAGTTGAATTTGCATGTTGACCGGATAAATGAGAACCTCTGTACTACACTTTAGCTAATACAGCTAAAAAACATTTGGACCGTGTGTGTGTGAAATCAAAAATTAGTAAACGTTTAGTAGAACTCAAAACGTGCTTGAACAAAATACATGATCCAATTATTTTTATTGCCAGTTGGCGCGTCAACCATACACTCTGATGGCGACTTGGAATTGAGAAGTAACAAGTAAAATTATTTTAAAAAACTTTTTTAAATACAAGCTTTTATATCATCATAATATTGCATTGTCACGCGATATACATATCCGCAAAATTTCAGCTCAATCGGAGACCGGGAAGTGGGTCAAAATTAGCTTGCAAAATTTCATTACAGACACGGGACATGTGAAAGTAAATAACAGCTTGTAAAATGATCGGCAAGCTGACATTTCTTTATATTGTAATGCATACTAAAAATTTGTGTTACATTAGAAGTCTTAGCAACAACTCTCGCCTTGCATTTTCATTTACTTCTTTGGCACTCAACTTCAACTTCTTTATATATGGCAATCGGTCATAATGACAACCATTTCTGCCAATCTCAAGTTTAGGATAAAATACAGAATAAAAGTTTACTTTTGGTAAGTGGCCGAAAGTGAGAAGGTAAGATTGTTTTGAGTTACCTGTAAAAGGACAAAACAAGACGTCACAACAACATTACAACATAGAAGCACACAAATCTTAACTTAGTAAGAGTTTTTACATTTATAGGTCTAGGAATAGAGGGAGGTAGGATATCATAAAAGGATACAGGATTTGTGGGGCAATTAAACAAAATGTGATCTGTGCTTCCTTCCTCAGTGCCACAATCACATATAGGTGTGCTTCGAATGTATTTTGTACAGGTGCAGTGGAGTGCAAGAATGACCAATTCGCAATCTACATATGTTCTTTGGCACTCATCTGCATTGACATTTGACATTAGATTAAGTTGCATTGAAGCAAAGTTTAAGTTGCATACCCTTACGTAGTTTTTTTGGTCCTTCAAAATATTTTTAAATTCATTATTTCATCAGAATGCATTACGCGGAGAATTTGTTTCGAGGTTTGATATGAACCAGCGACCAATGGAGCATAAGAATCAAACACCAAGGTCGAGTACGAAATACTGAGATCCAGCGAAGGACTTAAGTTCGGGGCGTAGATATCACAGTCATTAAACTAAAAAGGAACTGGGCAGGCAGGACATATTGCCATGGTCAGGAATCATAGATGGAGTACGGCTCTGACGGAGTGTGGCCTTGGCAAGGCAAGCGAAGAGTCGGTTGTCCGAAAGCTGTGTCGATGATATTAAAGAAATCGCTGGTCTGAGCTGAACAAGATTGGCACAGGATCGAGGAAGATGGCAGGCAAAGGGAGAGGCCTACACCCAGCAGTGGGATAAAGGCTGCGGATGATGATGATGACGACGGGAGCATGTTTTGATCTATAATTATGGTTGTGACAGTTGCGTCAATTAAATTAACTTATTCAACTAACACAACCAAAGTCAAAGAATGAATTCATTAATTTAATACCACTTTACAATTGGGGCCAGCGTACAGCTTGGCAAAAAAGAGTTTGGATCGGTGACAGCTGGAACTTAAAAACGATTTCCGTAATAAAACTAGTTTCGCAACTAAATAGAGTATTAATGATACTGTCGTTACTTAATTTTCCAAATGTTATTCAAACATACTTGTTTAACTTTTTTGAAATTGTGTCTTTATTTTCGTGTTTCTTATGCGAAACTGTACTAGTAGCGCCCTAATTTTTACCAAATTCTTTTTTGCCAAGCTGTAGATCGTCTAATCTGCATCGGCAAAATCATAGAAAATCATTGCGACCCGGGCCGTGCCCGCGTAGCGCGTGTAGCTAACGATTGTAAAAGTTAAGCAACGTTGGACGTGGCCAACGTTGGGTTATTATGGGTGACCAACATTGGGAAACGTTTCGAGCTCCTTCGTGCCTTGGAAAGCATGTTAAAAGTAGATCCTAGACCTGATCTCGTCCTGGTCCTCCCTTAGGAGTGTGCAAGTCCCCCTTTGTGACCTAGGCGTATCGTTGGCATAGGCGTACTCATATAGAAAGGGGGCGGGGGGCCGTGCCCCACCACAGTATGGTCTAGTGCCCACCCTAGGACGTTAAGCTACCCATTCAAAATTTTATGATAGACGTCAAAATACTGATAACGTTACACAAAAATCGTGGGCCAGGGCCCCCCTGAACAAAAACGCCAATGATCGTTGGACAGCGGTGACCTCTCTCTGCCGGTCTTCCATCGAATTATGGTGGATGGCGGAGTGTATGGAAAGAAGAAAGGAACAGTTCATGCTTCTGAGGGTGTAGTAGGGGGAGAACGTCAGGAGGTTCCTCTAGGGCCTAGACTCAACCCAACGTAGGAGTGTAGCGTCTAGACCTAGAGTCTAGGCGCAACACTCCTACACTGATTGTTGCAGGGCCAGTTGGCCGCTGACGTCGCTAGGTATGTACAAATGTAAATCGGAGCTACAAGCAGAGTAGCAATGACATCGGTAACGTGAGGTACTAACCCGGTCATACTGGAAGTGCGGCGCGTGGTGGAAGGAGCGCGCGGCCCCGCGGCCGTAGAGGTAGGGGTAGTAGGCGCCGTACATCACCTCGGGGCAGCTCACCGCCATGCCGCCGGCGGGCCGCGCGCGCGCCCCATGCCGCCGCCGCCGCCCGCCGCCGCCGCGCTACAGCTGCCCGCCCTACGGCGCGCCCTACAGACCGCCCCGGCAGCGCAGCGTCCGCGCCGCCCTCGTGCGCTCGCTGCAACAACACAACTAACGCTGCAACTACACAACAAAGCACTACATCACTCAAGGGTTCTTTTTATTGCTAACTAGCTGTGCCCGCGAACTCCGTTTCGCCATCAAAATGCTTAAAACAGTGTTTAGATTTTTCCTCCATTTTATTCCATAATGATTCAACTTTATTCTGCCTTTCTAGAGCAGCGGCCATTTGGAAATTAACAAATTAAGACAATTATCGTAGGTTCGTAATGCTCTAGGTACTCTTCAGGGCCTTTCATTTAATACCCATATGGCTGGGTTTGAAAACAATCTTTAATCCATTTTTTGAACGGCGGCCATGTTTAATTTAGGGCAATTTTCCTAACTTCATAATGTGCTACTCTTTGAGACCTTTTATTTGATACCCATATTGCTAGGTTTGGAAACGAACTTTTATCCACCTTTTTTGAGCAGCGGCTATGTTGAATTTATGTCAATGTTTCTAGGTTCATAGTGCTTTACTTATCAAGGACTACTTTCATTTGATACCCATATTGCCGGGTTCGAAAACGAACTTGTATCCTTTTTTTAGCGGCGGCCATGTTGAATTAAGGTCGATTTTTCTAGGTACCTAATGCTCTACTCTTCAAGGCCTTTCATTTGATACCCATATTGCTAGGTTTGGAATCGAACTTTTATCCATTTTTTTTTGAGCGGCGGCCATGTTTTATTTAGGACTATTTTCCTAAGTTCATAATGCTCTACTCTTTGAGGCCTTTCATTTGATACCCATATTGCTATGTTTGGAAACGAATTGTTATCCACCTTTTTTGAGCAGCGGCTATTTTGAATTTATGTCAATTTTGCTAAGTTCATAGTGCTTTACTCGTCAAGGCCTTTCATTTGATACCCATATTGCTGCGTTTGAAAACGAACTTTTATCCTTTTTTTAGCGGCGGCCATGTTGAATTTAGATCGATTTTTCTAGTTACATAATGCTTTACCCTTCAAGGCCTTTCATTTGATACCCATATTGCTAGGTTTGGAAACGAACTTTCATCCACCATTTTTGAGCGGCAGCCATGTTGAATTTATGTCAATGTTGCTAGGTTCATAGTGCTTTATGCATCAAAGCTTTTGATTTGAAACCCATATTGCAGAGTTTGAAAACGAACTTTTATCCTTTTTTTGAGCGGTGGCCATGTTTAATTTAGACCAATTTTCCTAAGTTCATATTGCTCTACTCTTTGATGCCTTTCATTTGATACCCATATTGCTAGGTTTGGAAAGAAACTTTTATCCACCTTTTTCGAGCAGCGGCTATGTTGAATTTATGTCAATATTGCTAGGTTCATAGTGCTTTACTCGTCAACACCTTTCATTTGATACCCATATTGCTGGGTATGAAAACGAACTTTTATCCTTTTTTACGAACTTTTATCCTTTAGGACAATTTTTCTAGGTACCTAATGCTCTACTTTTCAAGGCTTTTCATTTGATACCCATATTGCTAGGTTTCGAAAAGAATTTGTATCCACCTTTTTTTAAGCGGCGGCCATGTTGAATTTATGTCAATGTTGCTAGGTTCATAGTGCTTCAGAGCCTTTGATTTGATATCCATATTGCTGGGTTTGGAAACGAACTTTTATCCGTTTTTTTGGAGCCGCGGCCATGTTGAATTTAGGTCAATTTTTCTAGATACCTAATGCTTTACTCTTCAAGGCCTTTCATTTGATAACCATATTGCTGGGTTTGAAAACGAACTTTTATCCATTTTTTTGAGCGGCGGCCATGTTTATTTTAGGGCATTTTTCCTAAGTTCATAATGCTTTACTCTTCTAGGCCTTTCATTTGATATCCATATTGCTAGGTTTGGAAACGATCTTGTATCCACCTTTTTTGAGCGGCGGCCATGTTGAATTTATGTCAATGTTGCTAGGTTCATAGTGCTCTACACATCAAGGCCTTTCATTTGATACCCATATTGCTGAGTTTGGAAACGAACTTGTATCCACCTTTTTTGAGCGGCGGCCATGTTGAATTTTAGGCGATTTTCCTAGGTTCATAATGTTCTACGCTTCAAGGCCTTTCACTTGATACCTATATTGCTAGGTTTGGAAACGAACTTTTATACACCTTTTTTGAGCATCAGCTATGTCGGCGAATTTACGTCAATGTTACATTAGGATCAAGAGTCCCGTACTCCCTCTACGCGTAATACTTTTAATAGTTTTAAATGGATGAAAGAGTTTGATTCCTTAGTCATAATGTAAAAACATAATATAACACCTTTCAAAATGCCTTGAAAAGGGTATCTTCATTTTTCAACATTTCAAATATTGTACCGATTTTGTGAAAATTGGCCAAAAATTAAACCAACCTACAAATTTTATATTTGTGACGTGATATTGTCATAAAAAATGCTATATACATTGGTTGTATGGCTTGATCCTTTTTCCTTACCACCACGGTACTACATAAGAAAAATACAATTTAAACTTCTTGGTTGGCAAAATTCAGATGGGCACAGCCAATAACAGAAAAGATTTTTTTTTGCAATATGTAACAAACTTGTCAAAATAATTTCACGTGCGCCATGTTGATTTTCTACATACTTGTCATCAAAAATTTTATATGGTATTTTTTGAACAAAAATAAAAAGTGAATTTAAGCAAATGAAATTATGCCTAAATGTTCTTCCGGAAAATTTTAAGCATTGTGGTGTAAGCCATATCAAATTCTGTCCAGTAGTTTCGGAGATCTTTCCGGACAAACATTTGTACCCCTACGATTTTATTATATACTAGCTGTGCCCGCGAACTACGTTTCGCCATCAAAATACTTAACACAGTGTTTAGTTTTTTCCTCCATTTTATTCCATAATGATACAACTTGATTCTGCCTTTCTTGAGCATCGGCCATTTCGAAATTAGGACAATTTTCGTAGGTTCGTAATGCTCTTTTTATAACAGTCCACAAAATTAAATAGATTACATATTACTATAAACACTAAGTATTATTATTGTTTTAGAGACATTATTGATATTAATAAATTCTTCTTCAGTAGAAAGAACTACACAGTTGCAAGAATAATCTTTATCGTATTCATGTTTCGAATTAAAATAAACAATTGTTAATAAATTAGAACTGTATACGAATAAAGTTTAGATTTTATAATGGGTGTTGGTAACACCAACAAAATATATTTTTTGGATATGACAACTTGGCCAATTTTTACTGGTCGTACAGTAAGCTCCTTGTCAAGCTATACTGTTTGACCATTGAACCGTTCTTATGTCGCTCGTAATACTGGCGGTTTTCGTAGAGTTAATGTATAGCATGAATGGGGGGGTTACTGTACAAATACGTTTTCCGTATTCGATATCCGATCACGGAATACAGATACGGAGTTTCGTGAACGTAGCGCAGACGTTCGTTTCTTCTCATTCGGGATTTCTACCATTCTACCTAAACGTACGTACAGAACGTGTTCCGTTCGTAATAAAAACGAACGTGTGCGGCAGTCAATGAGTATTTTGTATAGATTTGATGCATTCGGATGCCCGCATTCAGAAAACGAATGCGAAAAAACGTATTTATGCGGTTAGCCTTAAAATGTATTGAGACTTCCGTTTTTGTAACGTATTCTGTGCGATATAGTGTTGCTGGCATAGTTCGGTTAGCAAACTCGCCGTGATGACTAACATCCAACGCACAAACTTGGAGTTATCGTTAGTTAGTTCACGATCGTTGCATTATCACGGTCTCGAAGGACACTAAACACAGGTAACATCTAACATCCAATAGGCCCCGAAGCGGTTCTCAAACTTTTTTGGTGACGGAACCCTTTTGGAAAGCGAAATACTTGACGGAACCCTAAAATAAAACAATAGTTTTTAAAAGTGTATTCTTTATTAATAAGCATAATGAAAGTACGACCAGAGAGGGTGTTTTTATTTTTCTAAATTATTGCGGAACCTCTTATAGGGGTAGTGTGGAGTCCTAAGGTTCCGCGAAACACACTTAGAGCATGGCTTCTCTAGGTACCCTTCAGGGCCTACTTTCATTTAATACCCCTATTACTGGGTTTGAAAAGCAACTGTTATCCGTCTTTTTTGAGCGGCGGCCATGTTGAATTTACGTCAATGTTGCTACGTTCATAGTGCTCTACTGATCAAGGCCTTTCATATGATACCCATATTGCTGGGCTTAGAAACGAACTTTTATCAGTTTTTTTTGAGCAGCGGCCATATTGAATTTTGTGCTATTTTCCTAGGTTCATAGTGCTCTACTCTTCAAGGCCTTTCATTTGATACCTATATTGCTAGGTTTGGAAACTAACTTTTATGCACCTTTTTTGAGCGGTGGCCATGTCGAATTTACGTCAATATTGCTAGGTCCATAGTGCTCTACTTTTGAAGACCTTTCATTTGATACCTATATTGCTCGGTTTGAAAACGAACATTTATCCTTTTTTTGAGCGGCGGCCATGTTGAATTTAGGTAGATTTTCGTAGGTACCTAATGCTCTACTCTTCAAGGCCTCTCATTTGATACCCATATTGCTAGGTTTGGAAACTAACTTTTATCCACCTTTTTTGAGTGGCGGCCATGTTGAATTTATGTAAATGTTGCTAGGTTCATAGTGCTCTACTCATCAAGGCCTTTCATTTGAGACCCATATTGCTGGGTTTGGAAACGAACTATTATCCATTTTTGAGCGGCGGCCATGTTGAATTTATAGCAATTTTCCTAAGTTCATAATGCTCTACTCTTTTAGGCTTTTCATTTGATACCTATATTGCTAGGTTTCGAAACGAACTTTTATCCTTTTTTTTTGAGCGGCGGCCATGTTGAATTTAGGTCGATTTTGCTAGGTTCCTAATGCTCTACTCTTCAAGGCCTTTCATTTGATACCCATATTGCTAGGTTTGGAAACGAACTTTTATCTATCTTTTTTGAGCAGCGGCCATGTTGAATTTATGTCAATGTTGCTAGGTTCATAGTGCTCTACTTATCAAAGCCTTTTATTTGATACCCATATTGCTGGGTTTGAATACGAACGTTTATCCATTTTTTGAGCGGCGGCCATGTTTAATTTAGGGCAATTTTCCTTAGTTCATAATGCTCTACTCTTTTAGGCCTTTCAGTTGATACCCATATTGCTAGGTTTGGTAACGAACTATTATTCTTCTTTTTAGAGCGGCGGCTATGTTGAATTTATGTCAATATTGCTAGGTTCATAGTGCTCTACTCATCAATGCCTTTCATTTGATATCCATATTGCTAGGTTTGGAAACTAACTTTTATCCACCTTTTTTGAGCGGCGGCCATGTTGAATTTATGTCAATGTTGCTAGGTTCATAGTGCTTTATTCATCAATGCCTTTCATTTGATACCGATATTGCTGGGTTTGGAAACGAACTTTTATCCGTTTTATTTAAGCGGCGGCCATGTTGAATTTAGGGCGATTTTCCTATGTTCATAGTGCTCTACTCATCAAGGCCTTTCATTTGATATGCATATCACTGGGTTTGGAAACGAACTTCATCAGCAGTCATGTCAAATTAAGTCAACGTGGCTAGGTTCAATGTGTTCTACTCTTTAGGTTCTTCGTTCGATATCCATGTTCCTTGGGTGGATCCAAAAAAATGTGATCCGTCATTTTAGACATTAGGATCCCGTCCCGTCCCTCTACGCGTAACCCAGAACATTGTAGTCAGATATTTTTTTTTATTATCAATATTAATCTATTACTTTTTTAGTTTTAAATGGATGAAAGAGTTTGATTCCTTAGTCCTAATGTAAAAAGATATAACACTTTTCAAAATACCTTGAAAAGAATATCTCTTCATTTTTCAACATTTCAAATATTTCAAAAATTGTACCGATTTTGTGAAAATTAGTCAAGAATTAAACCAATCTACAAATTTTATGGTCACTCGATAAGTATTATCATAAAAAATGCTTTATATATTGGTTGTATGGCTTGATCTTTTTGCCTTACCACCACGGTACGACATAAGAAAAAGAAAATTTGGTTGGCGAAATCCAGTTGGGCACAACCATTAACAGAAAATACTAAATTTTATTTGTACTATGTGAAACACTTCATTCCTGCCTTAATTTTCGAAATCCAATTACTTAAGATCAGGCTGTATGGCGTAGTTCCATTGCCTTTCCTTCGTGGAAGAAAATACCTTCTCTCTGTAATAGGTGACAGACTTGTCAAAATAAATTCACCTGCGCCATGTTGTTTTTCTACCTAAAGCCAATTCGAAAATTTTATATGGTATTTTTTCACTAAAAATAAAAAGTGAATTTAAACAAACGAAATTATGTCTAAATGTTCTTCCGGAAAATTCTAAGCATTGTGGTGTAAGCCATATCAAATTCTGTCCAGTAGTTTCGGAGATCTTTCCGGACAAACAGACAAACAAACAAACAAACAAACAAACAAACAAACAAACCAACAAACAAACAATTTTTAAAAAAACTATTCTATCGTGTTCTGCTAATGATTTTAAGGCGACCTGTGTATTTTTTTTCATAATATTTCGCAATTACAGATTTTTGTACCCCTACGATTTTATTATATTAGGTTGGGGAAAAAGTCTTTTCGCATTATAGTATGTATAAACTTGTAATAAAATCTCTTTGGCTATACTATTTGTATCTGGCTGGTTTTGGTATCATTGAAAGTTTAAATTTTAAAGAACATAATTCCAAATTCAAATTAGGAAAATGTGTGATTTTCATTTGTTTTTCGTACCGCCAAGATGAGTGAATCTAATGAAGAAATTCGATACATTTTAAAATTTTACTACAAAAAAGGTAAAAATGGAACGCAAGCCGCGAAAAAAATTTGCGATGTTTATGGACCTAGTGCAGTGTCTGTGAGAGTAGCACAAATTTGGTTTAAGCGTTTTCAATCCGGAAATTTTGATGTCAAAGATGCACGTCGCTCTGGTCGCCCTATTACAGATAAAATGGATGCCATTTTTGAAAAAGTGGAGCAAGATCGGCATGTCAGTAGTTACGACGTAGCTGAAGAACTGGGAATTGACCACAAAACAGTTTTGGCGCATTTGAAAAAAACTGGGTACACAAAAAAGCTCGACATTTGGGTACCTCACGAGCTCACTGAAAGAAACCTAATGAACCGTGTACTCATTTGTGATTCTTTATTACGACGTAATGAAACCGAACCATTTTTGAAGAAGCTGATAACTGGTGATGAAAAGTGGATCACGTACGACAAGAACGTGCGAAAAAGGTCGTGGTCAAAGGCCGGTCAGGCTTCACAGACTGTGGCGAAACCCGGATTAACTCGCAACAAGGTGATGCTGTGTGTGTGGTGGGATTGGAAGGGCATTATTCATTATGAGCTGTTACCACCAGGCAGGACCATCGATTCTGAACTCTACTGCGAACAACTGATGAGATTAAAGCAAGAAGTTGAGAGAAAGCGGCCGGAATTAATCAACAGAAGGGGTGTGGTTTTTCATCATGATAACGCAAGACCTCACACATCTTTAGCCACTCAGCAAAAATTAAGAGAGTTTGGCTGGGAGGTGTTAATGCATCCGCCGTATAGTCCTGACCTTGCACCTTCAGATTTCCACCTGTTTCGGTCTCTTCAGAATTCTTTAGGCAGTGTCAGGTTAACATCACGAGAGGACTGCCAAAACCACTTGTCGCGGTATTTTGACCAGAAGTCCCAAAATTTCTATAGCAATGGGATCATGTCCCTACCTACAAGATGGCAAAAAGTTATCGAACAAAATGGTACCTACATACTTTAGTTAAATGTAAATAAACTATATTAAAAAATGTTTTGAATTTTCTTAAAAAATGCGAAGAAACTTTTTCCCCAACCTATTATATAGAGATGGAGATGGAGATGAGTTGGTAAACAAGCAAACTGCCCACCTGCTGACAAGTGGTAACAGTCACCCATAATACATGTGGCTCCTGTGAGATTCGCAGTAAAACTGCAACGCTCACGAGAAGCACAGTGTACGTTGCCAACTTGTGACATCAGATGTAAAGTCACGGTACCCAGTTATTTCCCTGCCATATCTTACTCTTCAAACCGGAACACAGCAATGCTGCTTTGCGACAGAAATAGGTAAGACGGAGGTACCCAAGCAGACGACCATGGTACAGAGTCTGCTTCCGGGTTCTCGGAGGACCATAAAATTGCACGAGCTAGTTTACCTAAGCACATTTGAGTTGATAGTAGTTAAGAAATGTGGTTAAAGCGCACAGTGGAAGACGTCACCGAGTTAGTAAGAAAATTACATAGATAATTTAAGTTCAACTATTTATTGCGTACTAATAAAAAAATTAACAAATAATTATATAATTTAGGTAGGTAATACGTGCAAGTCATAATTAGGTTGGTATGTCAGCTAAATAGATATATACGATAGATCGTACACGTTTATAACTAAAAGAAAGATATACAACATCAAATTCATCATAGCGTTGCGCTTATTCCGCTCCTCGGCGTAACATCATAATAAGTACAAAAAATAAACTATGATTCATACACTTAATTTCAGTTCAGGCGGCGCGGCGTCACCTGCGGTAAACTAGGTATTAAGTTTTTAAGATTGACAAAAAACTATTAACACGAATATTAATTATCCACACTCCTCGACGAGTATTACAATAATTTGCGTAATTATTTTGCCTAATGCTTAACAAAAAAATAATAATTATAAATTGAACCCAGCAATCTATTAGTGTTTACAGTTTGATACACAATCAACATGTTAAATACATTCGTTTCTGATACTCGTAATTGTTATTTATTTATTGTTAGTTACACGGGCAAACCCACTTACATAACTAACACAATTTACATACAGAAATAAGAACAATAATAAACAAATAATAACAGATTACTGACACAATATTTACAAGATATACTGACACAATTTTTACAAAATAGACTCTTTTTCACAAAAGGACAAACATTTGAACTGGATTGATCGCAAATTGTCCTCAAATATATCGCAGTCAGGTTGGTGACACAGGAGTGCATTGAGACCGGTATGCATTTGGTTAATAGGAGAATGTCTATGGGCGACAGTGCGGCAAATGGGAGGCGCAAACAAACGACGCTGACGACAGGCTCGTTGTTGGACAGATTTGTCGGGTACGTGCAGCCTTGATATATGCTCGAGAAGTTCAGTGCTCTGAATTTTACCCCGCAAAATTTTGATGGCAGTTATAATTAGGTCTTTATGTCGCCTTACCTCTAACGAGTTCATACCCAGCATTCCTAACAAATATTTTGTAGGGTATAAAAATGGATAATAACCATATATTCTTTTATATAGGATAAATAAGTTAAGATGGCTTTAGTGGTATAAACATTTTCTTTTATATATGTGCATTCTGTCTAAACTAAAATCTACATACTTCATAACAGCTTATATACGTCCCCACCGAGGGCCTCGAGCCTACCCTAAGTTAAGGTGTTTAGATTTAGACCTTAGTCAAGCACGCTGGCCCAGTGCGGATAGGTCGATTTCACATACACCTTTGAATTTCTTCGCAAATGTATGCAGGTTGCCTCGCGATGTTTTCCTTCGCCGTAGGAGCTTCAGACAATTCAAATAGACATCGATTTACTTACCGCAACAATACTATAATAGACAACGCGACAAATGGTGTTTATTTCTCAAAATGAGAATTCTTTTATACCTCATTATTTAGGTATTTCTTTCAATAGAAAAAGGGGAATGGCGAAGAGTTCCCCATTCATAAACAGGAATATTGTAAGCCGCGGCGGGCCTCGCTCCGTTCGCTCGCCTGAATATAAATAGGAGGAATTAAACATATCACGGCAAAAAGCCGTTTAATTCACCTGTCGTCATTCTCAGTTGTTTTGTTAAACGTGGTGAATTATATATTCTGTATTTTAGACATATACTATAACATCTGATCGTACCCAGCCTAGTATTGATGCAGTTTATTATTGTGAACGAAAAATAAGTGTGTTACATAAAAGCTACTTTCTACCACCCTGTCCTCATCTTTTGGAAATTATTTATTTATTCAAACTTTATAGCACCAACAAATATAAAAAGCAACTTCTCTGCCACTCAACTGAACGAACGGTAAGTCACAATAGAAGTGCCTATTTGGCACAAACAAACTTTTTAAATTTCTAACTATAATGTATAGGTACTTATCAAAAAGGACACCAAGTTTTCACGGCCTTTTTCTTGTATTAATTGATTTACCGGAGAGAGACTCTGTACCAGGGTACCTCAGACTAGGTACAGTAAGCTCCTTAGCAAGCTATACTATATGACCATTGGACCGTCCTTATATCGCTCGTAATAGTGGCGGTTTTCGTAGTGTAAATGCATAGCTTGAATGGGAGCCTACTGTACCTCCGTCTTACCTCAAAGCAGCAGTGCTTGCGTTGCTGTGTTCCGGTTTGAAGGGTAAGATATGACAGTGACATTACTGGATACCGTGACTTTACATGTTGTGACACAAATAAATTGGCAACGTCCACTGCGGTTCTTGTGGGGGTTGCAGATTTGCTGCGAATCTCACAAGTTTAGTGCAACATGTACTATTATAGGTGACTATTACTACTTACCATCAGGTGGGCGGTATGCAGCTTACCGTGTGCTTGTTTGCAAACTTAATCGTATAATTTTTAAAGAAATACAATGACCCAGATATGGAAAACTATTGCTTTCGTAGTTCAAATCAGTTTTACAATGGGAAAATATAGAACTTCCACGGGAAAAAACACTGGCGAAGCTGACGGCGTAAAGCTGGTAAATATACTATAGATAAAATAAAGACACACGGCCAAGTTAACGAAGGGCATTGTGAAATTTATTTGCTTCATCAATTAGTTTTTCAATGTTTGCGCGTCTGTCTATCAGTACCTATGCTAACAAGGGCGGTATCAAACTGTCAATTATCAACTCACGCCTTATAAAGTTGAGGCAGCTGCCGAGTACCGCTTGGTAATGTGAGCACACCTAGCGTTTTCTAGTTTTTATATCGCGTCATGATATGGAAATTATTCTTAGTGTTGAAATATAGGTATTTTTATTTTGAGTTATAAATATTTTCATTGAAAGTAAAGATAATTCAAAATTCAAAAATCTTTATTCAACATAGGCATTTACAGGCACTTATTGACGTCAAAACAAAGCAACACATTCTAATTTAAAGGAAACATATTAACCTTGTATGTGCATAATATAATCTGGATGTCTGCAAATACAAGTAGGAATGAAAAGAAAAAGGTTGATTCTACACCTGTTCGGAAATTGGGAGGCCTTCTCGAGAAGAACAGGCAAGAAACTCGAAAGGTCAAATTTTTTATCGCCTCTTTTAAATCGCCATTCACAATTTTGGTTTTGTTACACAGTCATTGAAAGTTATAAAATACATTCAGTAAGTATGCTTACATACACTTAAAATGTCAGAAAAATATGATAAGCTTAACACTAAGCATTATACAATAAATTATGTTGTTACCAAACATGACATCTGATAACTAGTCTAGCTAATTTCATATCGTGTGGTCACTTAAATAATCACTCACTTTGTAATAACCTTTGTTCATGAGAGTCTTTTTAACGTGAACTTTAAATTTATGAATTGGTAAATCGGTGATACTTTGTGGAAGCTTATTATAAAAGCTACACACCTCAATGATAATGTAGATAACGTACTAAAAGCTAATAAATAACTCAGTAAGTAGAATTGGAGACTCAGCATTGTAGAAACGCAAAAATATCCTGGGGCTCGTGAAATTTCTATCAACAGCCAACCGCCCCTATCGTTATTAAATGCTATTTACATATTATTCACTCAGGTTTATACGCTACAAGGCTGTTAAACTTAAAAGACGAATCTATCTTAATCTAATAGGTAGTTTGTGTTCAAATGGGGATATTTTGTATTGACATTAAAATAATTATAACTATAATATTCGTAGATGACTTATTACAAGTTATTATATAAAGCGATATTCAAACGACAGGATTAAATCTCTTTTTAACCGACTTCGAAAAAGGAAGAGGTTCTATGTTCGGCTGTATCAATTTTTTTAATGTATGTTCCCCGATTACTCCCCCATTTGTGGACCGATTTTCAAAATTCTTTTAGTAATAGAAAGAGTATACTCCCGAGGTGGTCCCATTATCACCATGCCATGATCTGATGATGGGATCCCATGAAAATCGAGGGAAACCTTTGAATTTCACAGGCACGTCCAACGTGTTTCATGTTTTTGCTGAAGATATTCAGGTATTTGCATCTATTAGTCACCATATCATGTTACTAATCTGATGATAGAAGGTTTCTAGTAGGTTAGGAGTTCGGGAATAATTCCTTCAATACAGTTTAGAGCGAAAGACGTTTAATTTTAAGTTATTCTGGTGTTTGCCTTGGCTCAAATTCTAAAAAGCATGTATTATAAACTAAAAAAATTAAAAAAAGAAATTACAAAAACATAAAACTGACTTTAAAAAACACAAAAGAAAGAAAGAAGGAAAGAAACGTTTATTAAACACACACAATAAAAAAAACAATAATTGAAAAAAAACTAACAGGAATAAACAAAACAGTAACAAAATAAATAGATTTATTTTAATGTGTGTTTAAAGGGCCTTGCCTCAGCATATACTTCTGGGTCATTCATAGATGGTCAGAATGAACCAGAAGCGCTGTTAAGTTATCATATACTAATATTATAAAGAGGAAAGATTTGATTGTTTGTTTGTATTGAATAGGCTTCGATACTACTGAACCGATTTTGATGAAAGTTGGTATAGGGATAGTTCGAGACCAGGGGAAGGATTTATTTATTTATTTATTTATTCTTTGGCACGGTAACAAAATACAAATTACAATAACCTTATAAAATCATTGTACATAGAAAATGTTGTTAAATTTGTATTTCAATAACTACCGAGCACAACTTTCGACTTAAATATGTCGAGCTAGTTAATTAAAACAATCTAAGTGTCATTAGTCCTTACAGAGAACCATAACTACGCTTTCCGACAAGCTTATACTTTTCATAAAGGATCTAATATTTTGATGGAATATGTCAAGGTCTTTACAGAGAGGATTGTTCTTTCTACACATACGTAAGAGTGGACTATTTTGTGTTACATTATTACTGGCTAATGGGACATGAAAGAGAAGTTGCCTACAATCTGACTTATTTGTTGTTTGGATATAGGGTAATTTTCCTACGGGAAATAATAAAATTCCCACGGGAAAACAAAAATAACGCGGAATATAGGAATAGGAATTCATACAACATCACAGTTTTATAATAAAGTCGGTGCCAAGCAATGTTCACCTGGAAAGTCTTAAAAATATAATCAAGAACAATTAATATAGTTACATAAAATTTGACACCAAAACTGTGATGTTGTATGTATTCTTATATAATTTATGACTTTTTGGTGTTTTTGAAGTCGGTTTTATTTTTAATTTAATTAATTTTTGGTGTTTTGATTTCTTAACATAAGAAGGGACATACATAATATATTTGATTATTTTATAAATTAATTGATTCAATAAATTAGTAGAGCCCAGTATAATTATTAATAACATTTAATTTCAGTTGAGAGGGAGGAGGTGGTTATTTGGGTGACATGCAGCTTATATGGGATTTGGATTGGATTTTAAAATTACTTATAGGCGATTTTAACATTCCATAACTTTACAGTTGGGTAAGTATATCAAAGTTAAAAAAATAACCTTTAGATATCACTTTAGTTTAATGCTAGCTTTTCTAGAACTGAATCAGGAGTCTAACTATAAAAGTATAAGATCTTAGGACTATATGCTTTTAAAACCTAAGTCAAAATAACGCTAATTTAAACTCTTATCAGCGATTTCAAGATTGTAATAATAGTCCATTAGTTTTAGGAGTTATTAATCTTTCTCAAATACTTAATACGACCAAATAGCAAAGCGTTAACCGTTTTATGACTCTTTTGAAAAACCTAAAGGCAATTTTTACAACCGAGATCCGAATAAAATGTTACTTGGGAATGCATGTCAAGCCATGCGTCATGTAGGGATCGGTCTATTATTATTATTAAGGCTGTTATGGTTCTATTTTTCTATAATGTCACATCATTCGTTATTCTGTATTACTTTATCTAACTAATTTTCAATGGTGTTTGTACAAATTTTACATTTATACATTGTTCGACTATAACTTTTTAATTTGTTGACCATACTGAGCTGTGATAGTTTGCCTTTTAAATGTTATTACTGTGTGGATAAAATCAATGGTCCCTGAGGGGAATCTACTTAAATTCATAAGATAGATTATTTTACTTAAAGAACATTCCTTTATTTTTAAAAAAGCAAATAAAACTACATTCATAGATTTTCTAAATTTCACTAGCCTCACCTGGGAATTGAACCCGCTTATAATTCAAAACTATTTTAATTTACGTATATTTGACGATTACTCGAAGACGCCTGGACCGATTTGGGAAATTCTTTTTTTTTTTGTTTAAAAGAGTATACTTTTCAAATAGTCCCATGAAAAATTTTCACGAATCGGTTTAGTAGTTTTTTAAATCATAAAAATACGTCGTCACAAATGACTTTTGCCAACTTTTCCTAATTTATGCGTCGATATATCTTCGATAATTGTTAAACAGTTAATCATAAGATCATGTCATACATTGAAAAAGTCCATATTGTGACGGGGTATTTTCACGATTCGTAAAAATGTACTAAACTGATTCATGTCAATTTTTCATAGGACAATTAATTGAAAAGCTTACCCTTTCAAACAAAAAGTATTTCCTTAATCGGTCCAGGCGTCTTCGAGTAATCGGCGAACATTTAATTATAAGCGGGTTCGATATCCAGGTGAGGCAAGTGAAATTGAGAAAATCTTTGAATACAGTCTTATTTCTTTCTAAAAATAAAGGAATGTTTCCTTAATTAAAACGAGTGGATACGATCAATCGTTGCAGAATTCACGGAATGAATATTCAAAAATAGCAAATTTGTGAATTTGCCAGTTAGTTCTTACAGTCTTAAGACTTTCTAGATCATCGCTTGGCACCGCTTTTATTTTTTGTAAAATATATTTATTTCAATCATTTACGTGGTATTGATTACAGCTTAACAAAGTAGCTTGTAAAAATACACCTAAGAGTGAATATGTGCCTATTATATTTAAAAAACTAACAGTTAAAGATTTATCATCAGCTTAGTGTTTTGAAAAAATCCTTGAAATGATGACTACCTGAATAGCATCAGAAATAGCATGAAAGGCGTTGGACGTGCTAATGAAATTTAAGGCTTCCCCACGATTTTCCTAAGATTCTATCACCAGATCCTGACTTGGTGACAATGGGACCACCTCGGGAGTATACTCTTTCGAATACGAAAAGGAAATTTGATTTTGAAAATCGGTTAATAAATGACGGAATAACGTACACACAAAAAAAACATACGCGTCGAATTTAAGAACCTCTACCTTTTTGCAAGTGGGTTAAAAACGAAAAGATTTTTGTCAAAAAAACTATGGCCCGTACTATTTAACATTTCTAAAACCTGTCTTAAGTTAATCTTAGTTTTACCTCTTTCCATCTTATAAAATTTGACTTATGTTAAAAAAGGACGAATATATCAACTAGGTAAGTCCGGGTATTCCACTTGGATCCCCTATTTCAATACCCCAGGGGATCGAAAAACACTTGCTATTCCACATCGATCCCCTAATCAACGGTATCAGGCTTAAAAAAGTGTAATAATAACATTGAGGCTACGTATACGTCAATGAATCATAAGGGCCTATAGGTTAAATAATGGGCCCAATGTCACTATGCAGAATCAGCATCGAAGACGGTTCGGACGGTTTCTGATTTCAAAGATCTCACCAATTCATTGTCTTTAAAAGATGAATTGTTTCATTTTTAATTTTCTTTCGCTAAAGTACTACTGTGTTTCAGATTCATTTATTATGGAATTAATAAATGAATCTGAATCTGAATCTGTTTTCCTAGACCCCGAATCGCCGTACCAATGGATTAGGTTTAGGGTGTGTGCCCCACTTTCAACGGGGAGAATCCCACGCGCCTGTTAGCTAGCCGACGGCCGACGCCATCAATATATACGGTGCGCAACAGCATTCCACCTCGTAACAAAAACACCAAAAAGCCATAAATAATATAAGAATACGTATACAAAATCACAGTTTTATATTGAAGTTGGTGCCAGATTTTAAGTAACTATATTAATTGTTCTTATGGTGTATTTTTAAGACTTTCCAGCTTGCATTGCTTGGCACCGACGTCAATATAAAACTGTGATGTTGTATGTACTCTTATATTATTTATGACTCTTATTAGGATTTAGGCTTGGGCAACAGCGAAATAAAACTGAATTTAGTTTAAAAAAATAAAGTTAAATATATTCACTTCAATATTACTGGACAGCTAATGCGACCGACTCCTAGCACAGTAGAAAAGTAATAAGTGGTAATAATGAGCTTGCTAGGCCTAGTCGATTTTAACTTATTGGACAACTTAAAACGGAAGCGTGGTGAGTGAATCTTAATAGAAGAAACGAACGGAACTGTAAGTCATGCGGCTTACTTTTTATGACAATACAATAACTGAAATTATTAATTTTTGCCATTAAAATAAAATATTAAATTCCACAACACTTTGGTGTTTTTTTTTATTTATTTATTATGGAACAACAACAGCCAACTTATGTTATAGACTTACACTAAGTACAGTTTTTATGTCGGTTTTATTTTTTTTTAGAAAAAAATTTTCATTTCATCTTTCGCTCTAAACAGTATTGAAAGAGCTATTCCAAGCTCGTTATCTACAAGAAACCTTCCATCATCAGCTCAGTAACATGATATGATGACTACCAGATGCAAATACTTCAATATCTTCAGAAAAAACATGAAACACGTTCGATATGCTTATGAAATTTAAGAGTTTGCCTCGATTTCCCTGGGATCTCATCATCAGATCATGAATTCGTGATAATGGGACCACTCTCGGCGTATATTCTTTCGATTAGGTACAAAAAGAATTTTGAAAATTGGTCCACAAATGGCGGAGAAATCGGTAAACAAATTGAACATACATAAAAAAGAAAATTTATGTCGAACATCTTTCTCGAAGTCGGTTAAAAATCACCGACCAAATGCTCTAACTGGACTTGCGCACCAAGGATTCCGTCCAAATCTACCAAAGTATACATTTAACTATGTACCGTACCTACATATTATTTACGGTTTTACTTAAGTGCTTATAGGACCCTGCTTCTTGCCAAATTTCATGATTCTAGGTCAACGGAAGTACCCTATAGGTTTTGAGTCCCTTCTGAAATCGCAAAATTTGCGAAATATTTGGCGTGAGACTTTGTACCGGGGTCGCCTGCTTGGGTACCTCCGTCTTACCTATTTCTGCCGCAAAGCAGCAGTGCTTGCATTGCTGTGCTCCAGTTTGAAGAGTATGATATGGCAGTGAAATTACTGGGTACCGTGACTTTACATCTAATGTCACAAGTTGGCAACGTACACTGTGGTTCTTGTGGGGGTCGCAGACTTGCTGCGAATCTCACAAGAGCCACATGTATTACATTACAGGTGACTGTTACCACTTATCATCAGGTGGGCAGTATGCTTGTTTGCTACCTTCTTCTTATATATAAAATTATAGTGCCACAGTGTTTGTAACAAAACTCTTCCGAAACGGCTTGACCGATCTTTATGAAACGTAGTTCGCGATAATGAGAGTTATAATTTGTATTTTCAAGTACGATTTTATGTAATAATACCACTAACTAAAGGCTAGTTTAATGATGAATTGCACAACAGTCTCAAAGCTAATTGCTCCAATTCATCTTATCTCAATTGTCAGTGGTCGTGATCAGAGATAGCATCTGCCAGCGGCACCGCTCCATCATCCGCGCGAGCCGCTCACAAAACGGAGGCTTCGTTGTCCGCCAGCCAGTGTTGCCAACTCTACTCCTTTTTACGTAGATCCACATATTTTTAGGTTTTTGTTGAAAATCTTATACGAAGAACTACGTATTTTAAATCTTAGTTGCCCATTTTTTTTAGAAAATGGTTTCTTAAGTTATGGACAATTTTAATTATTATAAGTATCCTATTTCTGTCGCAAAGCAGCAGTGCTTAGATTGCTGTGTTCCGGTTTGAAAGGTAAGATATGGCAGTGAAATTACTGGGTACCAGTGGGTACCGTGACTTCATCTCTGATGTCACAAATTGGCAACGTAGTATATACACTGTGGTTCTTGTGGGGGTTTCAGTTTTGCTACGAGTCTCACAAAAGCCACATGTATTATAGGTGAGTGTTACCACTTACCAACAGGTGGGCAATTTGCTTGTTTGCCAACTCAGTTGTATGAAAAAGTAACATTGTACACATATTTATGGAAAAGAGTAAAGGCATAGTTTCTTTTTCTCTATTGAAACTAGATTCCGAACGCTTCCTAGATTTTCGAAAGTAACTTGTTTGGCTATCTACAAATGCCTCTTTGATGCCTATATAAATAAATTTGAATCATTTTAACCTACCCACTTCATTTCACTCGAAAAAAAACGTAGAACTACAAACTTTTAATTTGTAAATTTTACTATTTACCTACGTAATTTTCTAATCTGGCCTATGGACTTTTCAAAATCCGAGTTGGCAACCTGATCATGAGCGCATATACTAAGGTTAAATAAGAAACAAAGTCACCGCTTTGCAGCGAACTGTGCCATTAATAACTTAAGCGGTTGTGCATTGACCGAAGCGTTGACCGATCCAGATTACTCGTGCAAAAACAATCGCCGTATCGAGGCAGCATCTATTTGGCTTGTATCGCGCTATGATCTATTAATGACAACTTCGAGTAAAATACCCTACCCATGGACTGGAGTTTTGATTATTAAATCCCTGACCCTACCCTAGCACGGAGACAGCTTCATCTCGCGGCATTGATGTTTAACATCATTAAATTCAGAAAGCCTGATTATCTGTTTTCAAAGATAAAATTCCTCCGTTTCAACACGGATCATTGTTCTGAGCCTAGATTACTGCGTCCCCCCCTATATGTATACCCGCATCGAACAACAGCATTTACTGGCAGTTTTCGTTACCACGCGACAAAATGCTGGAATAATATTCCGCCACCCATAAGAACCTTAAAATCGATGCATACGTTCAAGGAAAAGGTCAAAAATTTACTTATGGATAGTCAAAAAAAGGGAATTTCGAAACGTCTTGCCTAGATTGCGAAAGCCAATTCACATGACACAGTTCACTAAATAAAGAAACCTATCCAATTTATAATTTTATATACCTATTTATTATTTACTACATATATTCTTAATTTTAATAATACCATTAATCCATTTGTACACCAGAATAAAATTCCGTAATATTACATTGAATACAAGATGACATAATAGGCTAGTTGACCCTTTTTTAAAGTAGGGCTTAAAATGTTCATAATTGTTGTATTAGACCATAGCACATGAATATTATTTTTTTCGGTGGCTAAAAAGTGCAAAAAATCTATTTTAAATTAAGATTTTCAATTTTGGACCGAAAACACGGTCAGCCATGATAGTCTGTTCATTATCTGTGGCAATGACGTCAGTCTTATAGTAAACAAAGCACGGGGGCGAAATAACCTCACAAAAACAATGCTTTCTATTAAATATCACAAAATATAGTTAAACTGTATATGGAACGGGACAATAGAACAGGAATATATTACCTCTTCAAAGACTCCAGGAAATCTGTGGATTAGACGTACCCAGTGATATAGACAGGCGAAATATTTGGTTAAGGCGCATAGTGCTCCCAATGACCTTGCGTCGATCGTCCCGCACTGATTACATAGGAGTGAGTGAGTGAGAGTGAGGGGAATATTCAAGCAAACCTTTACGCGTAAGATGAATTATTTCAATAAAAAATAAATAAAGGCGAATAAGAAAAATCTAAAAAGACCATCCCCTAGAATATTGTTCACTTTATTTATTGAAATCAAAAGTATGTGATTTAACCTAATATTTACGAAGCGATCAGGTTTATAGTTTTAAAATCGAGGCATGTTTGGGTCACATTTTAACAAAGTTTTAATTAATTTATCAAAAAATTAAAAAGACCATCCTCTAAAGAATGCGTTGAATAATAACATATCATTTTTAAAGATTTTTTTATTCATTATTTATGAAGAGAACCGGTTTTTCCCCCGGTGATTTTTTATGATTGACCTTACTATGCGCCTTAACACTCGCTTAAAGAAATCCTGTAACTATCTACTGAAACTCAAATGTATTTTTGCGAAAATCACATTAATGTAAGTACTATAACTGAATAACTCAATCTGAGTAGGTACTTCAGTTTCAACTTAAACAAAATAGAAGTTTTTAGGTTGTATGTAAAATCATTAATTAAATTTTTATCTTTCAGTTAGAATGAAAACTGACTGCAGCCGACCAACCAAATTTTAACTAGACCAGAAAACTGAGAGAAAACTTGACCATTTACGCCTTTTTGATTTAATCTAAGTTATACACTGACACTAGATGATGTTTCAAAGAAAAGAATATGTACTTATTTCCAATTGAATAATGATGTAATTGAATATTAATTAAAAAGTATGTAATACAAACAAAAATATCAAAGTTTCATATTGAATATATTTATCTAAACAACTTTTACTTGAATTTACTGAGTACCTAATTAAAATTTGTTGCTTTCAGTGGTTACTTAATGAGAACTATTGTATACTAACCTGTTCTTCTCTTGACAACGAGATTGATAAGGCAGTAAAAGTTGTGCAACATAATAGAAAATCAAACGAACTTACCTGTAAGTGACGTTCGATGATTATTAAACGAAGTGATTCGCCCGAGAGATTACACCATTAATAGTTTTATTTACTTGTAGTAGCACGCGTATGTGCTGCCATCTTACACGATTTTAGAGTAACATTTCACTTTAAAAAAAAAAAAAGTGAAAATGTTAACTCTCAAATGAAGGTACTTTCATACACGTTTCAGTACCATCTAGGCCTATCGTAACTGCTGTTTCGTGATGCTCAGGGATGACCGAGCCTGGAGGTCTCGGTTTGGGAGGGAGGGGGTGTAATCTCTCGGGCGAATCACTTCGTTTAATAATCATCGAACGTCACTTACAGGTAAGTTCGTTTGATTTTCTATTAAACTTCAGTGATTCGCCCTTCGAGATTACACCATTAATAGTTTTATTTACTTGTAGATGTTTAGAGATTATCACGAAACAGCACAAATGGAAATATTACAAAAGTAGTTTATAAATATAAGCAAAGAAACGATATAATTAGTGTACAATCATTATTTATTCTTAATTATGATGTTAAGTATATCTAATAATCTAAATTAAGTTAATCATCAGAGTGATCTAAGCAATCCTGTAACAAAGAGCGAGCGAACTCATCGGATCTATCAGCATCAAGTTCTCTATTATAGAACCGTGCGAAAGACTTAGAGGTGCCAGTCCAGCCTGCTGTCCTCTTTATAATGTCAATATTCACGCCGAGCCTGTTGGCCGCGGAAGTCGAAGCATGCCGTGTACTGTGTGCGTTAATTATGAATTTCTCATTAGCTGTTCTCCTTATATTAGAGAGTCTGATAAGGGAGAGGGTTTGCACGCGGTGTGCAATGACAAGAGCCAGTAAGGTCACTAATTTCTTAGACAAAACATTAAAAGAAAGGGTCTCATTTGGATAGTAATTGCTAAGAAAATCCAACACTATTGTAGGATTCCATGTATAATTATAACGTGGAGTGGGAGGTCTTAATTTATATAGCCCCTTCATAAATCGTCTTATCTGTGGGTTATTCATAATATCGGCTCCAAGTATAAGTGATAATGCTGCTTTTGCGCAATTAATGCTACCATATTTTTGACTTTGTTGATACAATGTAAATAAAAATGAAATTATGTCTGGTACAGAATTACAAAAAATATTCAAATTTTTTCTTCTACAATAAGAGTGCCAATATTTCTGGCTAGTGTTATACTGCTTTAAAGTATTTTTTGTCAAAGAAGCTAGCATTACATCCACAGCATCAAGAGGAGTGCCCTGCTTTAAGAACGCCTCCCTGACAACACTCCGGCAACCAGGGTAATCAACAATTTTTGGAAAAGGGGGTACCAGGGCTGAGTGGGCCATAAAGGGACCACGACTATCCCTGTCGCTTTATCTGTTTGGATTTTTTGCAATACTTTTAAGATAAGACAAAATGGGGGAAATGCGTAGAAATAGTACGCAAGCCAGGATATTGTAAATGCATCCACCTTGTACGCTTCAGGGTCACGATGCCAAGAGACAAATTTAGTACATTTGTTATTCAAGCGGCTCGCAAATAAGTCTATCTGCGGTCGGGTAAATTCTTGACAAATTCGATCGAATGCGTAATCCGCGAGTTCCCACTCGACATCGGCATGTATGCGACGAGATTCCGCATCAGCCCTGAAATTATCGGCTGAGCTTACATACGAAGCAAAGATAAATATGTTTCTTTTTTCGCACCACTGCCATATGTGCCGAGTCAAACTATTCAAGTGGGGAAACTGAACACCACCCATTCTATTTATATATGCAATTGCCGTGGTGTTATCAATTCTTAATAAAATCTCGCAATTCCGTTGATTTTTCGCAAACGTTTTTAAACCGAAGAAAGCGGCTGTCAATTCAAGGTAATTAATATGTTCGGCTTGTTCTTGGCTAGACCACTGCCCATTTGCTGTGTTACCGGAACAATAAACACCCCAGCCCGATCGCGAAGCATCCGAGTATATTTCAAGCTGAAAGTTACCTGACCGTAAAGGGTTACCTGGTACTTCTATATTACGAATCCACCAGTTAAAATCTGAATTTAATGAATCGGGTAATTGTATGTATTGATTGTAATCGTCTTTTTGTTCTAAACAAAGAAATTTAAATCTCTCAAAGTTTTTTGTATATAACCAACTGTAAGGTATTGCTGGGCAAACTGAGATTAACAAGCCAATCAAATGTGCAAAATTTCGAAGCTTACACCGTTTTATGGAAGAAAAATATAGAAGTTCCTCTTTAATTTTTTGTCTTTTATTTTGCGGAATACTGAGTAGAAGATCGGCAGAATTAAAAACAAACCCTAGGTACTCAGCTGATTGACTCGGGGTAGATACCGATTTTTCATAGTTTATCGTGAAACCGAGAGAAATGAGTAAGTCTTGAGTCACATTGAAATTATGTTTACATTGTGAGTATGAGTTTGCGAGTAATAAGATATCATCTAAATAGATTACTGATAATAAGCCTTGACTGCGTAAGGATTGCATGACAGGCCGCATCAACTTAGTAAACACATAAGGAGATAGGTTTAGCCCGAAAGGTAGTACCTGAAATTCATATAGCTTTTCTAACCACAAGAAACGTAAAAGTTTTCTATAATCCTTATGTATACTTATAGAAAAATACGCATCCTTTAGATCTATAGAACACATGTATGTGTTTTTTGTTATGAGTCGCATTGCAGTCCTATAATCCTCAAGCTTGAAATGTGAAGTAGGTATAAACTTATTCAGAGCCTTGAGATTTAAAATAAATCTATTTTTACCATTACTCTTTTTTACAAGAAATATACTTGACAGAAATTGACCTTCGCAAGGCTCACACTCTCTTATAGCACCGAGTTCAAGAAGGGAATGTATCTCTTTAGACATTTCTCGTAGATGTGACTCTGACTCTGGATTATTCATTGGAATATTACGTTGCGTGAGGTCACCCGAAGTAGGGATCCGTAAATCGGACACCCATGATAATATAACGGGGTCGTTGCAGATTTTTAACCAATTATTATAAAAAAAAGGTAATCTACTAGCCTGTGGGGTGACGTCATCAACTTTAAGCGACGGGAGGTCCGCGGAGGATGACGCGGGGCTCGGCGGTCGCTCGGTCGTCGCGCCCGCGGCGGCGGCTGCCTGCGCCCACCAGCCGTCGAGCTCGGCCTCGCGGGGGGGTGGCGTCGAGGCGGAGCTGGCGGGGGTGGCGGTGGGCCCCTCCAGTTTAAAGCTCGTGATGTTGTAGGCTCCGTTTTCCTATTCTTAGGCGGTGGTTTTGCTTTTTCAGAGACTGGTTTAGCAAGTTCGGCTCCTGTTCTCGAAATCGCTTTCATGGATTTTAGATTCTCTTGCAAATTGCTACCAAAAAGTAAATCATCTCTTTTTAGGTCTCTAATATTTTCTTTTACGTCCTTACTGAGGCAGGCTAAAAGGAAATTTCGTCTGACTTGAGTCTCAGAAAAATGAATGTGACATAGGAGCCTTCCTGTATCGCTGAGCGATTTCAGGGCATTGATTTTTATGTCAACCGACTCGGCGTTGGATGATAAAAAAGCTGACATCGTAGATGCAACCCCCGTGATTGCAGTGGCAAGTAAATTTTGTTTATCAACAAGTATGTTATCTCTTTTAAAAACGTTCTCATTAACAGCTGCCTTGATTTCAGGGTTAATGATCGGAGCTTGGACAATCTTAAAATTCTCGGGTATGTTGTTATCTTTGACAATGGCTTTTTTATTCTCCTCCTGTAGCCCATTCACTAAGATATCTGACCATCTGCTGGCAATATCCTTTTGGATAGTTGAACCAAAAATCTCCTTAGCAATAGGTTCATCACCTAGAATACATAGGACACTGGGATCTAACTCAGTAGCAGGCGAAATATCTTCTTGCGTGATGTCATTACTCAGCGCAGGAACCGGTATCACCACGGAAGCCACGGCTGGTCTGGGTGGTGAGACGGGGGACTGCCCAGACTTATCTTGGCCTGACTGTGTAGGTGGTATGTTGCACAGATTAACAAAATCATCATCGTTATCGACAGGGGGCGCTCCTGTAACCAAAAACAAGGGCCATTGTGCAAAAGAAAACAAAATCACGATGCAAGCCTCACGGACTGCACTCTAGATAGGTATCTATAAAATGCACTGACCAACATGTCATGACGTAGCCTCTCGGACTATGTTCTAGACAATAAATTGTGTGCAATACTATTTTAAGATACATACAATGATCAACCTCCCGGATTAACCTAATGTATTATCACATTTATGTGGCCGGTGACTATAATCATTGCATTACGTTATGTACTTGAGATATGTAAACTGACATAGCCTCTCGGACTATGTTCTAGATAATAATTAAAAAAAAAAAATCAAAAATCAAAAATAATTTATTTTCAATTTTAAAAATAATTGTGTGTAATACTATTTTAATATACAACATGTAAGTAAATAGACGTAGCCTCCCGGACTATGTTCTATATTACTTGTGTGCAATACCATTTTAAACAATGATCAATATCCCGTATTGAACTAATGTTCCATTGGTAATTTAATATCATTGGCCGGTATTAGCCTTACAGACTATACTCATTGCACCTATATCATGTACTTAGGTAATTAAAAACCGACCGTACCTTTACTTGTTGAAGTATGTTGGTCGTAATCATCATCATAGTAATAGTCACTTTCACTCTCGTCACTATAAGAATGTTCCGATGGTGATCTTGAACGATGACGACGGCGAGAACGTCGCCGGTCGTATCGATCGTCGTGTCGTTCACGGCGAATCTTAGCGCGTTTTTTCTTTAGTCTCCTTATCTTCTCCTCTATGTCGTCCTCCTCTGCTGCATAGTATTTACGCTTTCCCATTATCAATTATCACACACACAAAGCTAAAATTACTGGAAAATAATACATTTAGAAGCAAAAAACCGATATTTAAACTTCACTAGCGTGTCGATGGCCGCCACACAAAACGTGTATGAAAGTACCTTCATTTGAGAGTTAACATTTTCACTTTTTTTTTTTTTAAAGTGAAATGTTACTCTAAAATCGTGTAAGATGGCAGCACATACGCGTGCTACTACAAGTAAATAAAACTATTAATGGTGTAATCTCGAAGGGCGAATCACTGAAGTTTAATACATAGCAGAGCATGCTCAGCCACAACATCAAAATGTGACCCGTCAACTAGAACAACATTATGTCAACAAAATAACTCAAGTATTCATATACCAAAGCACCATAGAAGTAAATAGGTCCAGTTTGGTAAAACTGAAAGATGTTATATCTTCACTGATTAAACCTGCTGGCCACCATGGCTGGTAAATTTCAGAACAGCTTACGCAAGAATATGCAAGTTATCCATTTTAAAGCCGTATACAAATATATTAAATGTGATTGCTGTGTTGTCAGCCTGTGCTCTTCTTAATTTACTAGACCCTTCTTATTAAATAAATAATATAAAGAATTTTTTTTTCTTTACTTTATACATAACTAGCATCTAAAGATGACATAATAAATTTTTGTACTACATTAGTCATTATGTTCTTAACAAAAAAAATGTTCTATGTTTATTTGAAAATAATGTAAAGGTTTAAGTTGAATCAAAATATTTTAATTTGAAATGCATGTGTTTTATTTTTCTGTTACACCTTAAAAGATTTATAATATTTTATAGGTTTGTTGCTCATTTTTATCATTGTTGCTCAAATATAGTATATGTTCCAAAAGTACAAATAGGTTGAATAGAGTTAGATCAAATTTATTAATTTGTATATATTGCCTTAAGGTCGCAGGTAATAAAATAATAATAATAGTGATTTATTATGAAGTAATACTTTCATATAATTTAGGAAAAATGTAGTATAGTTTCCAAAATGGCACTATTTCATCAATAAGTTTTTTGACATACAGATTGTTAGAACAAATACCTATTAAAGCTAATATTGTCACCTTTTGAGTGTTTTCAAAATTACATACTGCTAGCAACACAAAAGTATATAAGTTTTGCTTTAGCACAAAACATCTGCATCTATACTTGAGTTAAGCATACTGTTCACAGTTTTCCGTCTTTGATAATTAACATTTTCTTCAGTAAAAGAGCATGACAATTTTGTATTAATCTAATTTTATGGATACCGTTTGTTGAATAGACTATTACAGGATATTAATCAGAAATGAGGTCACATTTTGCAAATTTCAACCCAAATCTTCATCTTTCAACTTTTATCCACATTTCATTATACTCGTAGGTGTCTGCAAGATTTCCCAACAAAAGAACCATCATGTGTTATGCACTGGCTGACTTTATAGCACATGGAAGCTGTTATTGTTTATAACGAAGCTCGAACTAAAGAGCACTTCTGTATTGATGATTCGTGGTTTAGTTTTCTATGCACTTTATTCTTTCTTCATTGAAGAGGTCTTTTATTTTTTCAAATATGTCACAATCTGTGTCTGTGAATGTATATATTTTTTTCCTCCCAGTAATTTTCTTCATGCTTGACAAATGAACAACTGCCAATCTTTCTCTTTTTATGTTCATTTACAAATTCTTGCAGTACTACACTGGTATTTGACACATGATCCTGATGTTTTCTTTTCAACATTTCTCTTGAAGTAAATACTTTTAGTGTTTATTTGACTTTTGAGAGATAGAATTCTATCCAATAGCATTCAACTGCTGTACAAAATAGCTCCTCACTGTGATGGTGCAACCACACCAAAAATGCATGTTTGCAACTCTCTTGTGCCGCGTGACAATCTTGACAAGTACACTTGTAACCTGTTCTTCATTATAACAGTATTGAAACTGTACTTATATTGTTTAGAGCGATACACAAAGATTCTCCTGACCATCAATCTGTCTATTTTCGGAAGATTTGTACTATCTGCTCT
Source organism: Schoenobius gigantellus (assembly GCA_963935595.1). NCBI lineage: Eukaryota > Metazoa > Arthropoda > Insecta > Lepidoptera > Crambidae > Schoenobius > Schoenobius gigantellus. The sequence continues at coordinate 304,920 of OZ012549.1, read as the reverse complement.
CACAAATCCAACATCAATGGTTGATTTTGCTATTAATACAAATAATTTACGATATTTAAACATATAATAACGGAGATTTGGACGATTTTTTGCCAGTTTTAGGAAAGAATAGTGCAAATCGACGAGTTGTTGAATCAAATTTGAAATTTCTTTGTTTACTATATGAGTGATGTCACGGCCCTGACCACAGGATATCAAAGCGTTTACGGCGTGAGATAAAAAAAGATTATTTCTAGCATTTTCAAATTAAAATTTTACAGTAATCATTCATTGTTATTTATTAAAATCGGTATATTGTGGAACCTTATGCCAAATACTGTTAGAAATAAACAATATTTCAATAAATTTTGATATGAGTCAACTACCCTATTGTGCTGATCACACAATTAAACGCAAAGCTTTTGGTGAGCAGGGCGCGCAACACTTCGGCTTAGTGTCGTAGACATAGTTCCCCTGGTTGTAGCTGAAAATCAGCGATTTGCTCATGTCTTATGAGCAAAATTGACGCTGAGCTATGGCTTTTTTGTGCCGCTACAGCACACATACATAATAGTGGTGTGGAAACAGGTAGGTATGCGGTACTGATTTCATATTTTTGTATTTTTTTGTTTACTTCCTTGTATACTTATTTGCTTATACTAAATTGTTGTGTGTGTGTGTGTCTGAAGACCAAATAAAGTTTCTATCTATCTACCTCAAACGGTTCCACAAATTACATACGGCTATCTTTCCGTCAATTGAAATTCAAAAATCTTTATTAAACATACCTATATAGTCCCTAACAAGTAGGGGAACCTGTTGTTGAACCTTGATACTATGTGGGCCAATTGGCTCAATTTATCATATTTCCGCGCTATTAAATTCTTTTGTTCGTGGCATTCGCTACATCACTACTGACTTTCCAATGTTGAAGTAGTCGGTGTTTGGTGCTATCGAAGTAGAAACATTTTTTTGCCGAAAAAGTAATTATTTTTTATATACTTTGAAGTCTTAATATTAATATAAAAATAGGTACAAACAACATCACACTTCTATATTGAAGTCGGTGCCAAACGATGATCTCCTAGAAAGTCTTAAAATTTGGCACCGACTTCAATATAGAAGTGTGATGTTGTCTGTACCTATTCTTATATTATTTTTAACTTTTCAGTGTTTTTGAAGTCGGTTTTTATTTTTTGTTAAATATTTTTATTTTTAACTTTTTAGTGAATGCAATCTTTTTAGTGAAAGAAACCCTAATTTTTTATTAGCGAAATTAGCGTTTCCCTCGATTTTCATAGGATCCTATGATCAGATCCTGACTTTAGTGACCTTGGGACTACCATAGGAATATACTCTATCGAATACAAAAAGAATTTTGAAAATCGATCCAAAATTGGCGAAGTAATCGCGTAACATAAACAAAAAAAAACATACGCATCGAATTGAGAACCTCCTCCTTTTTTGAAGTCGGTTAAAAAGTGAATAGTTTGATCTAATATCAGTGATTTACACCCAAATGATCAATGTATCCTAGGTGCACCGTGGTACTGGCCAAGGTACATCAGGGGTGTTGTACCTTGGACTTATTTAGCATTTTTTGAAATATCTTAAACGTGTAAGAATGAAATTTACATTTCTGATATTATGGGTCAACATTTGTTGATACTCAAATAGTTGACCTTCCAAAATATGCAAAAACGGGTTCTGTATAGTACGTCAAATTATGGTGTCAGAATGTGGTATTCGAAAGGAACCACATACTAACATTACAAAAATGCGTTTCGCTATTTATTTATGTATTTATTTCAACTTTTTCGTACAACATATTGCATAATAGGGCTACTACTTGGTCAAGGAATAAATCTCGGAGGACGAAGACAGGATAATTGTCCTTATATTTTTATAACCTTCCAGGTGATCATTGCTTGGCACCGACTTCAATATAAAAATGTGAAGTTGTATGTATTCTTATGTTATTTATGACTTTTTGGTATTTTTGAAGTCGGTTTTATTTTTCGTAAAAATAATTCATATCAATCTTTTTGGTGCCTCAATTTAATACATGCGTATAAGAATTATACCCAGGACAAACACCATAATAACTCAAAATAAAGCATCTCTCGCTCTAAACAGTACTAAAAGAATTATTCCCGAACTCCTAACAACCTAATTGTTAATTAGAACAGTTATACTTTTCTGATAGCGGAAACTGACCTGAATCGCTTGAAACAACAGAACTAGGCGTCAATAAGTTCCTATTATATTAAAAGAACTATTTCCTCGTTTCTAACTTACCAGAAACCTAAGAAAAAACATGAAACACGTTGGATGCCTATGAAATTTAAGGGTTACCGTCGATTTTCATATTATTTCGATTTCAAAAATAATGTTAAATATTATCGGCCCACAAATGGCGGAGTAATCGGTGAACATACAAAAAGAAATAGAAACAGTCGAACATAGAAATTCTTCCTTTTTTGAAGTCGAATAAAAACTAGCAATCGCATCTACGAGTATAGACACATTATACGATTCATATTATGAATATTAACGTAATTCTATGCGCCAAACATTTTCGCGTATATAATATATTACCTATATGCTTACCTATGTTACGGCAAAAAGTACGGCTAGGTACCTACATCTACTTTTAGTAGGATCTAAGTTTTCCTTCAAAGTAAAGTACAAAAAGGTGTTATTAGAGAGGCAGTGAGCTATTGGCGAATTTTGCTTTGTGACCTTTAGTAATAGTATTATTTTTCGTATTATAGTTGTATGTGAAGAGCTGTCACAAATAGCTGTACATACAGTATGCTTATTATTATTTTCATATTTATTAAATACTAGTTAGTAAGTACTTTTAGTGGATTTAAAGTCACTATATTTTGTAAGTCGGTCAAAAATGGTTTTCTTTATCATCCTAAAACAGCTTAAGAACACTGTCACAGCTTAAAGTTTTTTTTATATTATACAAGATTATTTGTAAAACACCTGCAACCTCGCAGGATTATAGATAGCTAACATCATAAACAACGTTTATTCTACGATTTTTGATAATTCGTTAGATTTTACTTTCATACAAAGATAAATATTTATTAATTTAATATACCTCTAGAATGTTTGTAACTCTTCAGTACGCAAGGGTAGCCTCGTCTTCCGTCGTCGCTTATAAATGAAACATAGACTTATCGATGTCACGACAGTGCAATAAAAACTTGAAAATTGAATTTTGTTCAATTTATCGCTTTATGTTTTTTTCTGAAGTCAGTTTCATTTTTAGGGTTCCGTACCTCGAAAAGAAAAAACGGAACCCTTATAGGATCACTTTTTTGTCCGTCCGTCCGTCCGTCTGTCTGTCTGTCAAGACCCTTTTTCTCAAGAACGCGTGGAGGTAACAAGCTGAAATTTATATCAAAAACTCAGGTCTAGGTCAGGTCTGGCCCTTGGAGCTGTGTAAAATTCAAACTTCTAAGCCAACGCAATCAAAAGATACAGCCGTTTATGTTGCAAATTTCCGCAAATTATAAACACTCGCAAAGGAATCAAAAGAATTAAAACCTACAGGGTACTTCCCGTGAACTCAGAATCTTGAAATTTGGTACGTAGTAACGTCCTAAAGCACAGGTGATGAAAAAATTGCGAAAACCATAAATTTTTTGTTACATCATATAATAAAAATATATGGGTTACTTATATACCTACGGTTTGAACGGAAACCTCAGTACGCGATTGGCCGGTTCTTTATAAAGTTTGTTCATTTTTAACCGACTTCAAAAAAGGATGAGATTCTCAATTCGATGCGTACGTTTTTTTTGTGTGTAGGTATGTTACGCGATTACGCCGCCAATTGTGGACCGATTTTCACAATTCTTTTTGTATTCGATAGAATATACTCCAAGGGTGGTCCCATGGTCACCAAAGTTAGGATCTGATGATGAGATCCCATGAAAATCGAGGAAAATCCTTAAATTTTCAGGTGTGTCCAACGTGTTTTGTGTGTATGTTACGCGACTACTCCGCCTATTGTGGACCGATTTTCAAAATTATTTTTGTATTTGATAGAGTATACTCCTGGGGTGGTCTCAAGGTCACCAAAGTCAGGATTTAATGATGGGGTCCCATGAAAATAGAGGGAAACGCTAATTTTTTTAAATTAGGATTGCGTTCACTAAAAAAATTACATTCACTAAAAAAATAAAAATAAAAAATATTTTACAAAAAATTAAAAACCGAATTCAAAAACACTGAAAAGTAAAAATAATATAAGAATATGTACAGACAACATCACACTTCTATATTGAAGTCGACAAATTTTAAGACTTTCTAGGAGATCATCGTTTGGCATCGAATTCAATATAGAAGTGTGATGTTGTCTGTACCTATTCTTATATTATTTTTAACTTTTCAGTGTTTTTGAAGACGGATTTTATTTTTTCAATTTTTATCATTCATAACTATACAAATGCATACAATAATAGTTATATTATTTCAAAAACGTAATATGTTACTACTAATTATAAGTATTTACTACAATAATCTCAATGCAATAATAAATAAAAGAGGTCGAAAGGATTCCATCACGTAGTAAATATTATCTAATCTGTAACCTGATCCTGACTTTGTGATAATGGGACTCTAATGGGACCACCTCAGAGGTACCACCTTTCGAATACAAAACGAATTTTGACAATCAGTTTACAATTGGCGAAGTCGGTAAACATACATAGAAAAAAAGATACAGACAGTGTAACAAAGAACCTCCTCCTTTTTAGATATCGGTTAAAAATGCAATTACGATATTGCGAACGTTGTGACGTAATTGAAAAGAATTCAAGTTATAACGAAATAGTCTACTGAGGTTATTGAAACATTAAATTCTAGCAGCTGACGGAATCTTTAATGTTTCTGTCCCATATTCAAGCAAAAACAAAAATATTGGGCAAGCGGAAAGTAGGCATAGTAGCCAAGGCTTTTAATTGCAAAAATTATACTTAGCAATCGTCTAAGTTTTATTTACCAGAATGAAAGAACTTATATAATAGATTGTTACCGTAATAACGAAAGGAACTTATTTAGCGTCTTAATTATGTCTTTCGCCCTAGGGAAATCTGACAAGTTAAACACAATCTGCACGATGAATTCATTTTATATTTATTATTTTATACCTATATTTATTCATTATACATAAACTAGCTGTGCCCGCGAACTACGTTTCGCCTTAATTTATTTTTTCCCGACATCTTCAACAAATATCGTTAATGTACACAGAAATAAATACAAAAACCCAACAAATTATATACTTCAACCTTCCTCGAGAATCGCTACTTATCGAGTGGTGAAAACCGCTTGAAAATCGGTGCAATAGTTTTTGAGTTTATCGCGAACAGACAGACAGACAAACGCGGCGGGGGACTTTGTTTTATAATATGTAAGGATAATTTAACACTCGCCAAACAAGTAAAGATGGAATTGCAGCTATCCCGCATTTTTTATGTTTTTTTTTCTGTGGAAATCTGCCGGCCCATATTGTCACTATTGTCATAATTGAAGATTATAAATATTTAGCTCAACTAAGTATATAGGTACCTAATCAAATAATAATTTAGTAAAAATTAAAGTACAATATAAAGTCTTATATTTTTACAGTAATTTTCATTGGATGTCAAATATAGATGTGGCAAAGTAAATAAAAATAATTGACATGGCTGAATAGAAATTATTTTTTTCTTCTTTTGGCTTGCACGGCTTGTGCATCAGCCACAGACGATGGTTTAAGGTTGTTAAAATTGAATAGAAATGTTATATGTAGATAAATTCAAGCGTACTTTCGAAGCGTGACAAATAAAAAATATTATCTCAGCCTGCGAAAAACCTATTTTCTGATTGTTTGCAAGTTTTACATACATTCCTGCTTCCTCTTTACAATATTTTGCCACAGATAATATAATACTACAGTACTTTTTGCTATACTTTTAGGTTACAATACATTGTAAAATGCCTTTATTTTGAAACATCTCTATTTTAATGATAGTTAAAGAATTAGTTATTTATGACCCCCATTCATAATATTCTAATACTTCAAGGAACACGCAGCTTCAAAAAGGCAAAATTCAATATTTTTTTATTCATCATCTTATAACATCTTTTACTTTCTCTCATTCTTTCAAGCGTTGATAGGATAAATCACGATACAATTTTGCATAGAATACAAACAACAAAGTTAAAATATATTGTTAAGCCCCGAGATTTAAGTTAAGATTTGCCGCAACACGACGTGTAATTAGCAGCAGACGAACACAATATAACAAATGAGAAGCTTCTGGAACGAACGCGCCGCGAAGTTATAATAATATCGTTGTTGAGCGGAAAACACAAGTTATTGTTCAAACCGCGAGTGACTCTACATCTTTATAAATCGAGAATTGATTATTATAGGCTCTTTTTTGTTATTTTTAACTGTTTACTTATTTAATATACAGGCTATTGAAATGGGTCAAGTATAAGGCGAGCTCAATTAACATGTAAAAGATAGAGAATAAGTACCTACTAAGGAACTATCCAAACCTCTGATATATTTTAATTTAAAATTACCTATTTCTGCCGCAAAGCAGCAGTGCTTGTATTGCTGTGCTCCGGTTTGAAGGGTAAGATATGGCGCTGAAATTACTGGGTACCGTGACTTTACATCTAATATCACAAGTTGGCAACGTACACTGTGGTTCTTGTAGGGATTGCAGTTTTGCTGCGAATATCACAAGAGCCACATGTATTATAGGTGACTGTTACCACTTACCATTAAGTGGGCAGTTTGCTTGTTTGCAATAAAAAAATTTGTTTGTAGGTATAATTTCTCACAATTTTCTTTTAATTTTAGATATAGTTTTGCATAGCAACAATTACACTGGTTCCTGATTGTAGGTACGCATTTAATATTTTCGCTTAATATGCCTAGGTTATATGTGAGTCTATGTTTTTTTAGTCAATTAGTATTTTTCTCTTAATGGTGTAGAAAAGAACTGTAGAACTTATTTATTACCTAAAACACAGAATGTAGAGCTATAAGATTTTTAACAATCCAACAACAAAAAATATGATTATGACGGAAAATAACATTTTCCTTTGTTGAAAAAACATAAATTAAAATACCTAGACTACCTACCCGTTCAAAATACTGCGCTATATATTTTTTATGTTATTCATAAGTATAAGTACTTCATACGATTGTTTGCTAAATTTCTATTTTTAATTATAATATTTGCTTTTTTCCCATGGTTACTTAATTAGATGAATTAAAAAAATAACTTCAGGATGATTACAGTGAAACCATTTGCTCTAATTTTAACTACCTATCTAATAATAGGTATGTAGAGCAAGGATTCCGAAACTATTTTTGGGCAAGAGAAAATTTAATGAGAAATTTTACCAAAATGGACTCATACCTGACCGCGATAGCCAAAATACTTTAAAAATCCTATCCTTAGTTTTTTCCTATTGCTACAAAATACTAACATACCGATTGAAAAACTGCGGTCGATTAAGTAAATAAACTTGACATTATTTTCTCATCGAAATTTTAACAAAATAAATAAACATAAGATTTAGTGGGTAAATATTAAGTGTACCTAATTAATATTTATTGATACAAATTACTTAAAAATACTAGAGTAGGTAGGTAATTATTTTCTCCTTTGCCCATGTTTACAGATTCTCATTTCTACAGATAAACACATTAAAATCGCAGTCATGTTAAAAAATAATAACTTGTGTTTATTAGGCGTTTATAGGCGTCAGTTTTTAGACCTCGTAGACCCCTAAAATTCATTTAGGTATATTGACCCCTGGGAACTTCCCTTGAGACTTCCCAGGGGGGATATAGACCACTTTGGGAATCTCTGATGTAGAATAAAATTATTATATGGTATAAATATACCGGTCACTAATCATTTGATATAATTAACCCGTTAAATAGGTGTTGACCTTGTGGACACCACAGTATTTCTAGGGATCACACTTGATTCTAAGCTGCAATGGGGCCCACATATAGATAAATTGTCAGAGACTTAGTTCTGCAGCTCACGCTGTATGGAAAATACGTCAGTTGACTGATGTTGATACCTACAGCAAGACTTGTATATTTTTCTTACTGTCATAGTTTGATGTCATATGGCATTTTGTTGTGGGGAAATGCTGCCGACATTCAGATCGTTTTTGTGCTGCAGAAAAAGGGCTATTCGAGCTATCTATAACCTTAAAATGAGAGATTCTTTGCGAGAAAAGTTTAAAGAAATTGGTATTATGAGAGTAGCGTCGCAATATATTTATGAGAATCTAATATATGTTCGTAAAAATATTCATTTGTTTTGTAAAAATAGTGATATTCATTCAGTTAATACTAGACAAAGGAATATGTTAGCTTTACCAAATACCAGGCTCCAAAAAATCAATAATTCTTTTAGAGGCCTGTGTATACGTTTCTACAATAAAATACCAAGTTGTATACAAGAACTTAGCTTAAACAAATTTAAAGTTGCAATCAAAGATGTACTTATTAAAAAATCATATTATAAAGTGTCTGATTACATGACGGACAAAAAGCTTGGGTTTGAACTCTCATTTCTAATATTTAACAATGTACTGCGTTTTGTTTCAAAGAAACATTCAGTGAAAGCAATTTATAAGCTAAGTTCACGCACTTCTCTCAGAGATAGCTGCTTATATAATGTGAATTAACACATCTCTTCTTGTAATGGAAGTTGAGCTCAAACTTTTGCTTTGAGGTCAGCTTCCAATTGACGAGTCTGTAACAAAACCAAAATTGTAAATGACGATTTAAAAGAGGAGATAAAAAATGTTGACCTTTCGAGTTTCTTGCCTGTTCTTCTCGAGAAGGCTCTCCCAATTTCCGAACAGGTGTAGAGTCAACTTTTTTTTTTCATTCCTACTTGTATTTGCAGACATCTTGAGTATATTCAGGATGTATGCACATACAAGGCTAATATGATTTCTTTAAATTAGATTGTTTTGCTTTGTTTTGACGTCAATAAGTGCCTGTAAAGGCCTATGTTGAATAAAGATTTTTGAATTTGAATTTAAAAATTTATTTAAGATTTAAAATTAGCTCCCAAATTAAATTAATTAATTATTTAAAGCCAATGTCAAAAATATTACCCATATTTCATTGAATGTCGATCACATCACACTGACGAGGAGTATACATGAGTCACGGTAATAGTATATACCTATACTATTACCGTGATCGAGTGAAACGGAAATATACCAATTACCAAGTTGGCATTTTTCTATATACCGAATAAACGATTAATCGGCTTAATATGTAGGTACTTTAAGCCGCTTGTCGACGGTCACAATAAGGCTTCCAAACTTTCTGACAAAAGAGGACATTCCGCAAAGTCAACTCAATAAATAAATAGATCTTGTTACTTATAGAGTTAAGATATTCTATTGTTATATAAAATTTTTATATTATCACTTGACATTTTGTTTAAAAATGCTTAATAAAATCCTGTATTGAGTTTAATATTGTTTATTGTAAAAAAATATTCAAAAATGTATCTAAAGAGAAATAATTATGTAGGAGTACTTCATGCAAAATATCCTTATGATTAATAAGCAAAAAGAAGAGTAAACTAATTCTATTCCGATTTATTGACAAAATTTCTCTTAGTCACTTAGTTTAGCCTGATAGACCTTTTTTACTTGATTTAATCGATAAATACCGAGAATGGTGGACATCACTGAATTTAGTTACGATTGCCAAATTCGTGTGTACATTTTGATATTTAAGGATACCTACCTATACCTATATCATTCCCTTGATAATTTTTGTTCTTATCTAATTTAATACATACTTATATACATTTACCCTGAATTTCAAATCTATCTTTCCATAACCTAGTCTATAAAATATAAACGTTTTCATACAAAATTTATGACAGAGGTAGTATGTCATCTGCGAGTGATTTGTGTACCTTTTTGGTATCCTGTGCGATCCTTTTGTTCGAGCGCGTACCAACTCAAAACAACCACTAAAATCACAAGTCAACAACACGTTCAGCACAGTGAGCACGTCACAGGGGGGCACAGCACTATCACAGGTGCGCGCGGGCACAGCACAGCACAGCACAGCACTCGCGGTCGCGGCCGAGTCGAGCGGTGCGGCGTCGTGCGGTCGTACAGTCGAGCGGTCGCGCGGTCGAGCGGTCGTGCGGCCGTACAGCCGTGCGGTAGGTACTGCGCGGACCGCGGGACCGCGGGACTGCCGCGCCGCTCGCGCCGCCGCCCCGCCCTTGCGCGCCATTGGCCGCCCCGCCCGGGGGCCCGCCTACTGCGCCATCCACTCCACGGCTTCGGAGAGACGTGCCCACACCCTCCACTGTGGACACGTCACACGACCTCAGTACTTTATCTCGTCTGAGCTTAATAAATCTAACAAAAAATAAATTTACTTAATACGACACAAAAATAGTTCTATTCATTTATCCTTTTCATAAAAAAAAACTATCAACGAAAGCATTATCTATTTCTTGATATACCTATTTGACAATACCTAAAGGTATTGAAAAGCTGATTGTACGACGTCGTCGTAATGCTATGCTATTAATTATACAATTAGATCCCGAGGTGTCTTTATAGTACCTATATCTATCTAATGTCTATTAATTACCATGCCTGATAGACACACACTTTAAATTGATAAATTAATAAGAATATTAAAACCTCATTAGGCCGCGCATACCTTGGACACGGTAATAGTACATACGATTACCGTGCCTTGGACGAGTTGTCGTACGATTTTTACACCTATATACGCACACGCACGGATGATCCCAGCCATTCAAGTAGATAGAGATGATAACAAAAGAGACTTCGTTTGTTTGGTAGGTATGTCAACGTAACATTTGGTAAGTTCGAACTACTAAAGTAGTAATTTTTAACCGACTTCTCAGAAAAGAGGAGGTTATTAATTCAAGTTTATATTCTTTTTTATTATGTTTGTTACACCTCAAAAATCTGTCATTTATTAACCGATTTGGAAAAATCTTTTTTGTTAAAGAAGGTAGGTATACTTCCCGATTGGTTCCATTGGCACCAGAATTATTATCTGGTGATGGGATCCCAGAGAAATCGTGGAAAATCCTTAAATTTTATTGCCCTGTCCAATGTGTTTCATATTTCTTCTGAAGCTCAGTTAAAATTGCATCTAGTACCTACCTAATCATGAGGCGAGTTGGTGGTGAAAGGATCCTCGACCTTTAGAAGTTAGAGGTTAGTTTTTTTTTAATTCAATAGGCACGTATTGACCCTGAGTTGTAAATGATAAATGATTTTTTTATTTATCATCATACCTACCTACAGTAAGTGCCGCATCAAGCTATACTGTTTGACCTTTGAACCACTCTTATGTCGCTCATAATAGGTCCTGCCCCTTCAATTGTGTAACAAAAATCTATCGCGATCGCTTTCAATTTCGACAGTCAAAGTGTACCTACCTATCCATTGCTATTTTTTATCAGACAGCCGACACAGTCTTGTATTGACGCCGCAATGATTTATCATTTCAAGGCGATCGTGATAGATTTTTTCTTAAACAATAACCCCCCGATTTTTGTAATGCAAATGTAAAGCTTTTTTTCTGGAGGAAATGCATAACCGCACCGTACCCTCCGATGGCTACACGGCGAGCGTGTGTGGGGCTCTCCCGGCAGAGTACCAGGCCTACCCACTAAAACCCTCCGGTGTTCTCCCTGCCCTTATAGGCGCGCTAGCGCATGGTAAGGTACACACTGCGACACCTGTACCGGTGGCAATTAAGGCCGCACTAAAAGAATATTGCTTTAAATCTGAGTATAATGCGTATAGGATGTAAAAAAAATATTGTTTACATAGCTTGTACATGTTGCTGTAATAAATGGTGTCAAACAATTAAGAAAAGCATATTTTTTAATAAGAAAATACACTTTTTAAAAACCCTTCTCAGGGGCCTTATTATACTACGGTAGTATATTAAAGCCCATATAAAAATTTGTTTTATTTTTAAAGTAAATGGTCCAAAATTGCCTAGAAATCAGTTAAAATAAAAGTAAATTGTTGTTTTTTACTTATTTAATCATTTTCCTTTATTTATTAAACATGGCCCATGTCAATCATTGCCCTCTTAATATTAATCGTAGACAATTTAGTTTCAAGGAACTAGTGGTATTAATTAAGCTACTTAGTACAATCACAACATGTTCTGTAACTTTGAAAACTTAAATAATCAGTTATTTTCTTATTAAACAAAACAATATAATTACTTTTATATTAATTTTTAAGACTTAAAATCAGACTTTAATTAAAAGTACCTAACTCAGTTCTTTAGTATCATAATCATATTCCTAGAATCAAAAAATAAACTCTCAAAACAAACAAAAAAAATATCTTTATATGATTTCGGAGAGTTCCTCTTGGAATGTTGTAACGTTCAGCTGCAGCTCGTTGCGTCAGCTGCCCTCGTTCTATTGCCGCCAAAGCGGCCCGTAAATTGTCTTCTGTCCACTGAGCTCTCTTTGGAGGCATTTTGATCAAAATCTGTAACAATATTACATATATATTGACAGTAAAATTCACATAGTACATTGACCTAGAACACAAAAAAATCCAAACTGCTACTCAATTATTAAGAGGCCAATAAGGCCCAAGTACCGTTATAATGGGCCTTATTAACCTCATGCCACGTTTTTACAAAATAACCTAATAAACCTAAAAAATCTTTATCTGGCTAGGGAAAACCATATCCATTGTATTGTACAAGACATACTTAAGATAATAAATACAGCGTTATTAGTCAATTATTGAATTAAACATAAAAATACTTACAGTTTCTTGGTATGAAAATTATAAAATTGCACAGTAGCCGGTCACTTCATCAACGCATCGCACGTGACTGGCAAGATCGCGGCGCTAGCGACTGCGGACCAATACGGAAATATTCACATCGACATTGTACACGTGTGCGTAAACAGTGAAGTGTCATAGAAATGTTTTTCCGCGAAATTTGAAACGTGGGCCAACATCTCCACCTTGTGTAGGTAGCTATGTCACGTCCACCTATAGGATTCTATGACAGTGACAAGACGCCGCAGTCTCTGGGGTTATAAAAAAGTCTGTTATTAATAAGGATACCTATAAATTATGCATTGCACTTCAAAAGACATCATGAATGCTATATCACCAGAAAGCTAAATATTTATCAGAGACAAACGTATTTATTATGTTCACAGAACTTGTAAGGACGACTATACGATCGTAAGTTCGAATTCGTACCGAAAGTGCGAACGACCCACCTACTTTACCCAAAGATTAGGTATAACTAAGCGGGTAGACAAGCACCTGATGGTAAGTGCAAGTTGCAAACTAACAAGTCAAGTCAAGCCCCTTCATTTGACACCTTAGAGCAAAGTTTGATACCCATATTCCGAAGGTTCAACAAAATATGTAATCAGCCATTTTATTGCAGCGGCCATTTGGGATTTACCTACAATAACTAATTATGCATTTGCATTATCATCAGAACTAAAAGTGTAAAAAAATGTAAAAAGTGTATAAATCAGAACAAATTTCAGCCCAATCAGACACTAGCAAGTGGGTCAAATTTAACTCGCAAGATTTGACCCGAACTTAAATAACAGTGCAAGTTAAATAAAAGTTTGTAATTTCATTGCCTTTATCTACCCTTCAAAGTGAAACACAGCAATGCAATATCCTTGTATTATCTTATCACTGCTTGGCGACAAAAAGAGATAAGAGAGAGGTCCTGCGCAGACTATACTACTGAATCTACCTCTGTTCCTTCCTTCATTTTCTGCAAAACAGATTTATTTGTCCATGTAAGGGCAAGGATACTTCGCTGATGACTGACTTTCAACTTCCGTCACTTGGTACCCTTACGTAACGATAAATAGCTACGATCGGCCTGCAGAGACGTGTAAGTATGAAACACAGCCTACCTACATGCTACATCATGTTTCTCGCAGCCACGGTCTTGCTTTTGTACTCACTTACGCACACTATATTTCCCATTGTACACGTACAGTCCAATCGTAACGATTTATCGTAAGATGTGATGCAGAATCTGCCTTGCTCTAATATCTGTCTGATTTTGTCTCTCTTTATAGGTTTTGTGGACACCCTACATCCATATAAAATTGATATTGTTTGAACTGTGATAACATGATTTTATCACAGACATAGGATTAAAATCTGTGATTTAATTTAGGATATTAGATACCTACTTCCAGCATGTTTATGTAAGTAGGTATGTTGTACCAACGTTTACCAATATTTTAGTTCTATGTTCGCATGTATCCTCTGACTTAAAATTCTATGTTCTTATTTCTATGTTCGTCTGTACTTACCTATCTTTTACGTTTTTATGTTAAGTAAGGTATGTCACCGATTACTTTGCAATTCGTACCTAGACCTGTAGTATATTATTATCTGTGGTAAAAGCCTTGCTTAAATTTTTAACGCAAAAAGTAATTAAATCGGTCAATTTTTCGCGAAGAAAACAGGGGACTACGAAACGTATATTTTGTGTACTTTTCATAGGTATTTTCGGTCCTAACTGCAGTTGTCAATTTTTCGGGGAGCAATACATTTTTCAAATACCTATTTTTAAATTCTCTCGGCCTTGGTGTTTCCTCTAACTTCGAAGTTTATCCCAGACAAACACTGTGACACGATATTTATACATAGATATGACATAGATTATTAAGAGGTAAAGTTTGTGAGTTTCTATGTTCGGGGCAATCTCCGGTACTACTGATCTGATTTTGAAAATTCTTTCACTAACAAAATGCTTTGTTATCAGTGAGCACCTAATATGGGCTATAGATTTTTTCGTATAGTAGTAATAGGCGTAGGTATAACTTTTCGATGGGGGTGTCCAGATTGAAGACTTTAATTTGCCTAGTGTATGGGTACACTGAAAACTTCATTCTGTGTAGTGTAAGTTGATTTACAATGGGGGGTGTCCGGACCCCAAGCCCCCCCCAGCCAGATTCGTTTTGATTGGGTGGCGTAGGTAGTGCACGCCACCCAATCAAAACGAATCTGGCTTGCGCAAAAAAAAATATTTTCTACCAGTTAACCATGAAGGTAGAGCTAATTTATGAGGCGGCGCAAGAGACTCATGAAAACACATGATAAATTGTATAGTATAAAATCTCTTCTCAGGCGCGTGAGTAGAGATGTTGCATTGTGGACCCTACAACACGCCCCTAAAGAGCAGGGTTTTAGTGGATAGGCAAGGCACTAGGTAAGTCGAGAGAGTCACACACGCTCGCCATCTAGACAACATTCCATCGTGCATCGCCTTAAAATTTTTTCGTCCATCTCTCGCATGTCACATTACATCCGGCACCGAAGTGCGGGTAATACTTACAAGTGAAAGGCGCTCGGCAAAACAGCAATTAAGCAAAAAACAACAAATATATTAACAAATTTTCAGTTAAATGCCTACGATCCGAAAAAAAAGTTTCACTAGCATCGTAGTTTCATAAAACCACTCAATGATTTTGTGTGTATGAGGTGTTACCTACGCGATTACTCTCCACTAATTGTGGACCGATTTTCAAAATTATTTTTGTATTCGATATAGAGTACCTATACTCCTGAAGTGGTCCCATTGTCACCAAAGTCAGAATCTGATGATGGGATCCCAGGAAAATCAAGGAAAATCTTTAAATTTTATAGGCACGTCCAACTGGTTTCATGTTTTTTCCGAAGCTATTCTGCCCCCGTAGCCAAATGCCACACGCTAACTTTTCCGCAGTCGTTCCTCAGAAAAAATGTATGGAGATGACATTAGCTGCGGAAAAAATAGCGTGAGGTTGTCGCGAGCTAATTTCCATACATTTTTTCTGCGAACGATTTCGGAAAAGTTAGCGTGTGGCATTTGTCTAGGGCCTCTGGTGTTTGCGTCTGTGAGCCATGAGCCGAGCTGATGATGGAAAGAACCGGAACTTAGTTTTTAACTTAAATAATACAATTGAGGGTCAATACGCGCCTACAGGCGCTTCTCTTAACCCTCAATTGTATTATTTAAAGTAACCTAGGTGAGCTAGTATTACTTAAATTCACTAGAAAGATAAAAAAATAAAAAACACATAACATCACTTTTCTAAATTGAAGTCGTTGCCAAGCGATGAATCGATGATCTCCTAGAAAATCTTGAAATTTGGCACCGGCTTCAAAATTAAATTACAAAAAATAAAAACCGACATCAAAAATACTGAAAAGTTCAAAATAATAAAAGCATAGGTATAGACAAGACAACATCATCTTTCTATATTGAAGCCGGTGCCAAACAATGATCTCCTCGAAAGTCTTAAAATTTGTCACCGACTTCAATATAGAAGTGTGATGTTGTCTGTACCTATTCTTATATTATTTTTAACTTTTCAGTGTTTTTGAAGTCGGTTTTTATTTTTTGTCAAATATTTTTTAGTTTTAACTTTTTAGTGAATGAAATCTTTTTAGTGAAAGAAACCCTAATATAAGTAATAGCAGCTCACCGAAGCTGGTATTAAATTAGGGTTTCCCTTGATTTTCATGGGATCCCATCATCAAATCCTAACTTTGGTGACCATGGGACCACCCTTGGTGTATAGGTAGGTACTCTATCGAATACAAAAAAAAATTTGAAAATCGGTCCACAATTGGCGGCGTAATCGCGTAACATACACACACAAAAAAACATACGCATCGAATTGAGAACCTCCTCCTTTTTTGAAGTCGGTTAAGGGGCCACAGTACCTACTACTAGCGCCGCCTTTCGTTTTTTATTAATTATGATAAATTAAAGACGTTTCTACAAAAAATAGATCAGTCAAGAACTCAATACAGATATTTCAGATTTTTTGTGCTATTCAGGCATATATTAAATGTATAGGAATAATCATAATCCGACTTATTGCTAAAAGTGGCCTTTTTTATAATGTTTGGTATCAAATAGACCAAATGAGTACTAAATTGCAGTGGGTTTTTAAAAACAGAAAGGGATCCTGCCAGCTTGATGTTTATCGCACAACCGTCTCAAACACGAATCGAATACGGATAAGTGCGCAAACGCTAGGCTAGGACGTAAAGAAGATTGGCAAGCCTGGTACCCATTAAAATATGAAATGTAGGATACTGAATTTTGGATATTATGTAAACGATACTAGTTTACCTATTTTTCTTTTATTTAGGAATTTCTATAACTTTTGTAAAGAAAGAAAAATTGATTTCACTATTTCAGTGAATATTGATAACAAAACGCATCTAACTGACAAGCAATATTAAAACGCAAAGGTAAACAAAACAAAAGCAACTATCGAATTCGTTGCAGAAATATCGATTATTGATTAATCCACTCATTTCCATATAATTGATTGATTAATGACTGTTACAAGACCAAAAATAGTACTAGAACATAATAATATTACTTTTCCTGGTTTTGTTTTGAGGTTTTAGGTAAATAAGATGTCTAAGGAAATCTAATTTTAATCGATAAACCTATCGATATGTCACGTGACCGACTGTTACCACTGACAACTGTGAATGTCAACGTCACATTCACTGTCAGTGTCAGTCGAGTCATAACTTGGTCGAGTCGTGGGGGTGCGTTCCGAATGGCGATGATAACGATGTTAGCGCACTAAAAGTTTTTCGTTAAAAAAATTTTTTCCTCAATCCATAATAACAATTACTGTAACTCGTAATTCAATCTTATGTTTTGACATTTGCAACGTTTTGTTAACTATTAATAACGTTTTGTTATCTCTGTACTCTATGTACCATAATAATTTTCGAATGCGAATATCTTTTTATTTTGCAGTTGTAGAAATATGATGTGATTACCTTTTTTGTTACATTACTAAAGACAAAGAAATACGTGGTATTTTTATCATCATACACTTCGTCCGATTACGGTACCAACATTGTATGGCTTCCTGCCAATCTTCTTTCCCGTTCGGTTTTTTCACGTATCGAACACGAACCGAATACGTATAAGTGCAAAAGCGCCCTACCCTAACTTTAAGGTAGGCTCGCTCGAGCTCCTCTCCTCGGTAGGGAGTAGGGAGGGACATATACAGTGTGGAAAAAGTGTACAAAGCCGCTAAAGCAGTTCTCACTTCAAAAAAAAATGACGGGTTGCACTCCGGGAGTGCCGGCAGAAGTGAAAACTTAAGTATTAACGTTGTGCGTTTTGGATATTTTAATGGTTATGGAATAATTTTGCACGAATTGCTTTAATTATCAGAATAAAAGTACTATCTTTTATGTGGTAGAATACAATATTTATTTATTGCGCTATCGTACACAAACATGACAATTTATATTACATTAACAAGTTTATCCCTCAGAAAAATCAACTTCCTGTTGTAACGTTGTGCGTACATAATTATATAACTAGTAATAATGAATCAAAATATTTACAATTAAATTAAAAATATGATCAAAACAGACATTAACATACTACTTAAAACGTAATTTTATAACAAATAAATAATATTTAATTTATACTAACTTACCTAATTAATATTTACAACAAAATCAAATAAAAGCACAATTTAGATTTTTCCTAACAAAGTAAATAAATTGATTAAAACTGTCTCAAGTGACGTGTGACTTCCAGTACTTTTGCCAGCCGCTATTGTTCTCGGCCGGCTTACGTGGACCCCTCACCGCACCTCGACAGTTCCTGCGGCCATTTCAATTTTAATTGGCTACTCTCCATCCGTCTTACGAATTTTCGATCAGGGTCACGTGTCCTGACGGTCACGTGTCCTGACGCGAGTTTAACATTTTTTACCCATTACAAAAAAAGTGTACAACGCCGCTAAAGAAGTTCTCACTTCAAAAAGACCGTGGTTGGAGGAAAAGTACCCTTAATATTGATGATGGCAAATTTTACTGAAAGAAAACTTTCCTTTATTTTCAGTAATAATTAAAACTGCATTTAAAGATGTTTGAAAAATCACCTGTTTGAGTCGGGATTCGAATCGGTGGAATTAAAAAAAACATAGAAAGAAAAACATAGAAAAACATAGAAATTTATCCTTATGAATGACTCTTTCATTGGTATCATAAAATACCCTGTATTTTATGATACCAACCGAAAGAGTCATTCATAAGGATAAATTTCTTTTAAACAACATAGTATAATAAAGAAAGACCAAAAATTTTTTTATATTAAGATAAGATACTACGAGTCAGTAGACGAATTGAAAACCAAAGTTCAAAATATTATTTTAAATATTCACCATAACTCGATACAAAGGACGACACGTAGCGAATTTCGTCGAAGAATACGTCTGTGCATACGTGAAAATAGGTCTCATTATGAGCAATTCATAAGTAAGGTGAACTTTTTTCTTTAGATAGTGAGTAAGCTTTACAAAAAAAAGCTCTTCTTTCTTTAATTTGACGACACGGTTAGCGCAGAAGTCGAGTGATCGCCTACTGCGCAACGGGTCGCGGGTTCGATTCCCGTACGGGACAAATATTTTGTATGGCCTACTGAAATTTGTTCCGGTCTGGGCGTATGTGCAAAATATGCATGTGATATTCTATGTTTGTAACTGCACCACGACATAGGAGAAAATCCTAGTGTGGGGCGACGTTTTTTTTAAATAATAAAAATAAATAATTTAAGATACTATGTTGTTTAGAAGAAATTGATCCTTATGAATGACTCTCGGTTGGTATCATAAAATACAAGATGTTTGTTTTCACATTTCACCGGTTCGTGTCCCGGCTCAAGCAGATGATTTTTCAAAAATCTTTAAATGCAGTTTTAGTTATTTTTGAAAATAAAGGAATGTTTCCTTTCAGGAAAATGTGCCATCATCATTATTAAGGGTACTTTTCTTCCAACCGCGGTCTTTTTTTTCCACACTGTATATGAGCTGTTGTGATGATGATGACTGATCCCTTTTGTACCTTGTTAAGCCAAAGTACCTAGTCTTTGTTCACTGTTCATAACTACGTATCAACGTCCAATTTAGAAATCTTTTATTAACAGTTAATAAAGTAAAGACTACATTGGCTTAAAAAGGTACAAAAGGGATCAGTACAGTTGAAAATTTCGTCACGATCGGTAAGTGCTCGGTAGCCCAGTGGTTAAGACGTCAACACGGTATGTTGGATGCAGGTTCGAGTCCCGCCCGAAACGAATTTTTTTTCTTGTAGGTACCTACTTGATTTATTTTCATCATTTTTTTTCAAATTATTTAGCATTTTTCAAGAAAATGAAGATCAAGAAAATTTACAAAAATGCGAATAAAAATACACATTCTGTGAATTGAGCACATGCATTTCTATTATTATTTTTTAAACGTCGCCCCACACTAGGATTTTCTCCTGTGTAGTGGGTGCAGTTACAAACATAGAATATCACATGCACATACGCCCAGAGCCAGACCGGAACAAATATCTATAGGCCATACATAATATTTGCCCCGTACGAGAATCGAACCCGCGACCCAATGCGCAGTAGACGTTCACTCGACCTCTGCACTATTATTATTATTGTTGGTGTACGGGCTTTCGCCTTGTAGACCTTTTCACCCCGACCTAAAAGATCTATAGTGAATTATAGCACCGTTACAGTATCTCCTTCAAGCCCAAACCCTCTATGAAACTGAGGATTTTTTGGGTTGGGAGAGTTTGTATAAACATCTGCAGGCCAATTATGGATCTTTCATCGTATGACATGGTAGAGAAAAAGAAGTCATGAAATGCTGCATTTCGTATTACCGATCTCCAATGATGTCATAATTTCAAAGGTGTCATCATTAAATAATGGCATAATTTCAAAGGTGTCATCATTAAATAATGAACAAATTATCAAAAATCTGATCGGAAATCGTATTTTTCGTTTTGCACTATGATATCATATGATATCATTTGCAAAACCATGAAATCGGTAATAGGCCCTGTGGTCTCATGATGTGTCTTCCCAGATGAAGGCTACGCCGATGAATCAGTGGGCTGCAGTCACACAGAAGGTGTTTAGGAGTTTCACGCTCCTGATTGCAGAATCTGCAGATGTCGTTGTCCTTGACCTTGAGGTTGAACATGTGTCTATTCAGGCCGCAATGTCCAGTTAAGGTTTTTACGACTGCACTGATGTTTTTCCTGTTAAGATGCAGGAGCTCGTCAGTTAGTTTACGCGAGTAGCCTTGTATTAGTGCCTTCGCGTGTTCTTGCCCTGGAGTAGATTTCCAGAGTTCGAATGAGTTTCTAAGAAGTTGTTCATTTAGGAAATTGTGTACCTGGTTCTTTGAAATCCCACAAAAAGGTTCCGGCCCTATTTGTGGTTTTACAGTTCCAGTTTTAGCGAGTTCATCGGCCTTCTCGTTGCCAATGACACCAGAATGCCCAGGAACCCGTCTTAAAACAATTTTGTTTTTTTGGCATATAGCATTCAGGCGGGTGAGGCAGTCCTCTAACAGCAGCTCTAAAAGCCATTAGCTCGAGCCAAATAGGCTCGAGCTAATGGCTTTTAGAGCTGCTTGACTATCTGAATAAATATAGATGTGTTGGTTTAAGTAGTTCCTTTGGTTTATGATATCTGCACATTCGATGATGGCATATATCTCCGCCTGGAAAATGGATGCGTACCGGCCCAAGTTGGTACTTTTGGCCACCCTGGGGCCTTAGACCGTACACTCTGCACCCTACATCAATTGATTTTCTGGAGCCATCTGTACACCATATGAGGTTTCCATCTTCACAGGAGTTGAGATTCTCTTCCTATTCATCTCTGTGAGGGATTTTCACTTTGAAGTTTCTAAAGAAATTTACTCGTGGAAGCATGACATCGTTGGTCATAGCTAATATTGGATGTTTCAGCACAGAGTCCTGAAGGGTCTTCAGTGTTTGAGAGAGCCAGCCAGTGCGACAGCCATTGCCAACCCTGTGTAGGCAAGCCTTCGCCTCCTTTTCTATTACTAGATTAAGGGGCGGCAGGTTGGGAAGGGCGTTTAGTGCAGCTGCCGGTGTTGTGGACAAGGCTCCCGTTGCCATTCGACATTGCGGTTCTTTGAAGGCTATTTAGAGTATCAATAGTTGTCCTCTGTTAAGCCTTTTTGTGCCAAACCACTGCGCCATAGGTTACTATGGGCCTTACTATAGCGGTGTATATCCAGAGGGCGATCTTCGGGTTGAGTCCCTATTTCGTCACATTACTAACGTGTGTGTTCCAGGTGAGCTTTTGGTCGAAAGTGACACCCAAATACTTCACCTCAGTGGAAAATATAATAGTAGTTCCATTTAACACAGGCTTGAAAAGTTTATTCAGCTTATGTTTCCTAGTGAATGGCACTATTATAGTTTTGTTCGGGTTTACCGATACTAAGTGTTTTTCAGTACACCATTTTTGTATGGTGTTTAGAGCCCCTTGTATTAGAGATGATATAGTGCTTTGGCACGTTCCGAGGGCTATAGCAACCACGTCGTCCGCGTAGCCCTGTACATCAAATCCTTTACCTGAGCCTAATACAATGAGTTCACCTCTGCACTAACCGTATCGTCAAATCGTATTAGATAAGTAAATCAGTTTATAGTGTTACTAAAGTATAATTTTAGTTTATTTTTAATATTTTTGGTATTTAAGCCATCGCGCAAGTTCGCGGGTAGCAAATTTATGAATCTGGGAATGGTAGTCATCAGAAGAGCTGACGATGGAAGGATTGACTTTTAGTAGTTAACTGTTAGTTTTTAAACACAATATGCACGTATTGACCCTCAATTGTATTTTTTCAAGTTACTTCAGTGAGCTATTATTAAATACACTAAAAAGTTACAAATAACAAACTACATATTTAACAAAAAACAAACAGCGACTTCAAAAATACAAAAAAAGTAAAAAACAATGTATGAAGGCAAACATCTGCTCAGCTGTTTTCCTTGATATCTAGCAAGCCTTTGACCGTGAGTGGCACAAGGGCCTGTTATGTTAGCTTAAGCTCCATCTACCAAATACGGCGTACATGCTACTGAAATCTTATTTGCTAAACCATTATTTATTATATGATTATTTTAGGTCAAGTGCGAGGGTCTCTGTCATCTATCTGCCAAATAGAAGCAGGAGTGCCCCAAGGTTCGGTGCTGAATCCCATCCTACACACAGTTTACACTGAGTGCTGACCTACCCACCTCAGATAATTGTGACTGCAACCCATTCAGATGACACTGCAATCCTGTCCTGTAGTAAAGATTCAAACACAGCATCCGCAAAACTACAAGTGTCTTGACGAAATTGAACTATGGCTGAAAAAATGGAGAATCCGAGCAAGCCCAGCAAAATCGGTTCACATAACGTCCACCCTAGAGGGGACTGTTCACCAGTGACACTAGACAGTGCTGTCTTGCCAACAGACACGACAGTTAAATATTTGGGCATGCACCTGGATAGGAGACTCACTTGGTGGGCTCATATAAAGGCCAAAAGAGAACAGGCAAACAAAGTCTGGAGACATGTACTGGCTGCTAGGCAGAAACTCAAGGCTAAGCTTGCAAAATAAAGTCCTTATTTACAAGTGTATCCCAAAACTGATTTGGACTGACTTGCTGGCTTAAGGCACCGAACAGCAAGCAGTCACATGCTGTCTAAGTCACTTTGAACTACCCTCTATTGAAGAGACTAGAGAAACAAGTAGAATTGTAAAAGAAGGGTGGATTCCAATGATTATGAAGGTGTTAAATAAGGTGGTACGCTTCACCTAAAAAATTTAATATCCATTTTTTACCCTTTGCGGGAATTTTTTTTTACATACTTTTGGGGAAATTCACAATAAAATACAAAAATCAAAAATAATAATTTATTGATACCTACATAAAATGTATACTATACTGTTAGGAATAAAGAAAAGACCTTGGCAGCTAGACTATAAAAGGCCAACGCATGTCGCTCTCAGGCGCATTCTACAGTCGACCACCGTTGCGGTGACATCCCTCCATATTTGCTATTAATTTTCGTTTGCATTGTGCTTAAGTTGTTCTTGTGTTTAAGTGTTGATTGTTGAGGACCATTCTTCATTCTTGTCTTTTTAAAAAAATTAACTTGGCAAGGATTTCCAATAATACATAAAATTAATACCTTTAATTATCTCAATCTTAAAAATAGTAAAGCATTTATTAAAAGATTAAAAATACAACTTGAAAAATATATTCGAACTACATAATATTTTATGAAATCCCAGCTTGATAAACACTTTTTAATATGATAAAAGTTTAAATTTAGCAATGTAAGAAACTTTTACTAGTATGTACCTTATACAATTGGAAATATCTATTTTCAGGAGAAAATCTCAGGCCGGCTCTTAATTTCAGCAATCAGTCCTCGCTCAACTAAGGGTATAGTAAACCTATCGAATTCACTTCCTGAACAAACATAAACTGGACGATTCAGTTGTACTGCAAGTCGACGAGCCATAGTCGTGCCTATTCCTTCTGCACCTAGGAGTGTGCTCGCCAAACCCGTTTTGCTTGATAGACCATCTCCGAATGGAGGCATACCTAATGCCATTTCAACTAACTTGTTTTCACTGCCACCAACCCATAGAAAGAGAGATCCATCCATTTGTAACACTGCTACTGTACATAGTGCATCACCACTTATTATCTTAAACTGATGTACTCGCCAGTTACTTTTCCGGTAAACAATTTTACGATTAGAAGTAATAGTACGTGGATTATTGTTCATTTTATAAAGATTATTCGATCCAGTGCTAGTATTCCCTTGTGTGTTTACTATTTTTCTTTTCTGTCTGTCATTTTCTGCCACAGAACCCAAGTTTTCTGCACAGATAAGAGATAATTATTTAGGCTGTGTCTATTCGGACCGGCCCTAATAGAAGTCGATTGCTATTCGGACCCGGAGAGTTTCATTCAAGCTAAGGTGCCCATAGGCTAAATGCTCTAAGATAGTGATGATGGTGGGTTATTGTCTTAAGAGAAAATCTAATAAGATCGCTTATAATTTGACAGCCATTGCGCCGTGAACATAAGACTCTTGATATAAAGTGAAGTTATTGAATACATTCTATACTATATAAATAATACGATATCCAATAAAGTTCCACAGTGTATTTTTAACAACAAGAATATAATATGCAACAAAAACAATAACAAAACTTAGTTACCTAGCAACTTACTAGACATAGATCATAGACGGGCATTAAACCTTTTTAACAACTCTGTACCGACTTCCTTTTATAAAGGAGTAATGGATGGGCTGCGACTGTCAAATTGTGAGCGATCGCGATAGATCTTTTCTTTAACCCCGTTCGAATAGCAATCGACTTCTATCTTAGACAATAGAAACCAATAGACATGAAATTCCTACGAAAAAAGCGTGCCAGCATTTGGGTTGGTGCTCTAAGATGGCGGAAAAAAACTAGGGACGCCGCATCCGAGATTCCACACTTTTTATGTTTTTCTTTATAGAATTCATTAAAAAAATCAATAAAAAACGTATAACTGTAAAATGCACTCACAAATAATGCTCACCGACTGATATTTTAGCACAACAACAAACACGGTGCTTTGTAATGGCGGACTGAACTGGACGCAAAATTTGAGACATATAATAACATTGCGAATCCATTGGTTTAGTTAATCTGAGACTTCTATTGGGACATACGTAGTATCTCTATTAGTCTGTGTATCTCTATTTGTCTGGGTTACGTTCACTTTGGGATCGCCGTGTATCTTTCGCCCGGCGATCACCGGTCTTATGAAACGGTTTTGAAACTGAACGCATCGTATTTGACAGAAGGAACGCAGCAGGATGATTCATCCAAGACATCGAATTTTGCCTAATTTCCATGGTTTTTTTATCGTTCGTTTCATTTTTAATATATTAAAGAGGGGTATTACACAACATTCTATAACAAAAGTTATTTAATTATGAAACTTTGCTATCCAAGGAAATTATAAAACCGGTCCAAGGAAATTATGAGTTTGTCATGGAAATTAAAAAAGTGTTACACATATACTTAATCATTTCTTATTTACTTACTTATTTATTTATTTATTTATTTATTTATTTATTCTTCATTGCCTGTCATAGTTTACAAAATGTTAACAAAAATATCACAGTACATAATGACACCCTGTTAGGGTATTGCAATTTTGTGTGCATCATGTTATTAACTTAATAATTAAAAATTTCATTAAAATTACGTATTACCTCACAGTTACATTAATATTTTATAATTTCATTTACAATTAATTGTATTTAATGCCACGGCTTGTTAGTAATCAATAAATTATAGAGAATAGAAAATTTATACAATGTCAAACAAAATTAAATAGGCAAAAAAAATTCAAATTAATATCTCCTATACAATAAATTAAAAATATATAAGTAACAATAGGTAATACTTATAAAACTTATAAAACAATAACAAAATATTTTGATCTTAATACAGTAAAATTCAAATCAGTTATTATTCATAACTAAGTAAAACAAAGTAAATAACGTTACGAAAAACGAAATAAAAATATAAAGATTATTTAATATGAAAAATCATATCTGCCAACCTGCAAATTAATAATGTCACTACAAAACTAAAAAAAACTCCAAACTTGCACATTGAACAAACATAAAATAACCTCTTATTCGGTGTTAAATAAAATTCTTTATGTTGATTCGGATAATAAATTCAAATTCAATATATAGTATATTCAAGTTGGATTATTACATTATAACTTTTGCACGTCAAAGAAGCTACGCCAATGGTTGACAAGTCTACGGCGGCCGGGAGACCTTGTACCTACTCGAAAGAACCAGAAAAAAAACCGGCAGGGGCAATTTCTTTTCCCTGTATTGTTACAGTCGTCAACTGAAAGATGATTTAATTATTTTTGTTTTTCTTTTTGTATTGGTACTTCCTAAAAGTTGATTTTGACACTTTTGAAGAAATACTAGGGCAAGAAGCTGGCGCAGTATCGTAATTCCTTAAGGAAAAGATCGAATCCGTCATACTCGAGGGCAAAACGCCTAAAGTATGGCACGGGTGCGGTGGCACTTTTCTTCAAAAAGGGCGACAAGGCTCAGTTGAAGAACTATAGACCCATCACGCTCCTGAGTCTGAGTCTCGCACGCAGGTTTGACGACTTCCAACCTCCCGAACAATCCGGATTCCGAAAAGACCACATCATACGCTGCGGCAGGTTATACAGAAGGCCAAGAAGCATAATCTGCCACTATGCTTGGCGTTTGTGAACTATGAGAAAGGCTTCAAATCTGGCGAGACCTAGGCCGTACTTAGTTCACTCCAGAGGTGCCAAATAGACTATCGGTACATCCAATTGTTGCAGTCATTGTCGAAAACGCCGGCATGTCAATCCGCCTTCAGGACCAAAACTCGAAACCAATACAACTTCAGCGCGGTGTGAGACAGGGTGACGTTATATCGCCGAAACTGTTTACAGCTGCGTTGAAGGATGTACCTATTTAAGCTTTTGGACTGAAGAGGACTCGACATCAACATAAACAGCGAGTACAGAACTCACCTTCGTTTTGCTAATGATATCGTAGTTATGGCTCAGACCGTGAAAGATCTGGGCACAATGCTCGAAGACCTCTGTAGAGTTTCCCAAGTGGGTCTTCAAATGAAAATGGACCAGACTAAAATTATGTCGAATTCCCATGTAGCCCCAATCCTGTGAATGTTGGAGCCTCTAACACTGGAAGCTGTTGACGAATATGTTTACTTGGGGCAAATCGTCCAGCTCGCTAAGTCCAACTTCCAGAAAGAGGTAAATCGACGAATGCAACTTGGCTGGGCAGCATTCGGGAAACTACGCAGCATATTCTCGGCCCATCTACTGTAGTGTTTCAAGACCAAAGTCATCAATTCGTATTCGTGAGTGCTGCCAGTGATGACGTACGGAACCGAGATGTGGCCACTTAAAATGGGTCTTATATGAAGGCTCAAAGTCACTCAAAGGGCAATAGAGAGGGCTATGCTCAGGGTTTCTCTACGTGATCGTATCAGAAATAATGAGATCCGTAGAAGAACTAGAGTAACCGACATAGCCCAAATAATTACAAACCTTAAATGGCAGTGGGCAGGACACATCGCTCGCAGGACTGACGGCTGTTGAGGCAGAAATGTCCTCGAGTGGCAGCCGCGTACAGGGAGACGCAGCGTTGGTAGACCCCCACAAAGTGGACCGACGATCTGGTGAAGGTCGCGGGAAGCCGCTGGATGCGGTAGGCGCAGGAGCAGGACCGATCGGTTTGGAGATCCCTGGGGTAGGTCTATATCCAACAGTGGACGTCTCTTGGCTGAAATGATAATGATAATGAATGATCGATCCCATTCAGGTACGGGTTCTGGTAAAATGACAGTCCACCTTCAGTACCAAAACTCGAAACCAATACGACTTCAACGAGGTGTTAGACAGGGTGACGTTATATCACCGCAACTGTTCACAGCTCTGCTGCGTTGGAGGATATATTTAAGCTTTTTGACTGAGGAGGACTCGGCCTCAACATAAACGGCGAGTACATGACTCACCTTCGTTTTGCCGATGATATCGTAGTCATGGCTGAGACCGTGGAAGTTCTAGGCACAATGCTCGAAGACCTCTGTAGAATTTCCCAACAAGTGGGTCTTAAAATGAACATGGACAAGACCAAAATCATGGTAAATTGCCGTGTAGTACCCAGTCCTGTGAAGGTTCGAGGCTCTACACTGGAAGCTGTTGACGAATATTATTATGTTTACCTGGAGCAAATAGTCCAGCTCGGTAAGTCCAACTTCCAGGAAGAGGTAAATCGACGAATCCAACTCGGCTGAGTAGCGTTCGGAAAGCTACGCAGCATATTCTTAACCAATCTACGGCAGTGTCTTAAGACGAAAGTCTTCAATTCGTGCATGTTGCCAGTGATGACATACGGAACTGAGACGTGCCCGTTTACAATGTGTCTCGTCAGAAGGTTCAATGTCACTCATAGGGCAATGGAGAGGACTATGCTCGGTGTTTCTCTGCGTGACAGCATCAGAAATGACGAGATCCGTAGAAGAACTAGTGTCACCGACATATCCCAAAATATTGCAAACCTTAAGTAGCAGTGGGCAGCACACATAGTTCGCAGGACTGACGACCGTTGGCGCGGAAAGGTCCTCGAGTGGCGGCTGCGTACCGGGAGACGTAGCGTTGGTAGGCCCCCCACAAGGTGGACCGACGATCTGGGGAAGGTCTCGGGAAGCCGCAGGATGCGGGAGGGAAAGGACCGATCGGTTTGGAGATCCCTGGGGAGGCCTATTTCCAACAGTGGGCGTCTTTTGGCTGAAATGATGATGTGTGTAACGTCCATCTATATATTCTTTAAAAAAACTGACGCATTGGCTTGACATTACCTTTAAAAAAACTTTTGTTTAGTATTCTATATAATTTCCATGGCATTACCTAATTTCCGTGGCTAGTTTTGAACAAGGGACTACAAGGAAATTAGGACCAAGGAAATTAGATTTAAGCCTAAAAAACACCAAAGACAGGAAACTATTAACCTTATTTATATGCTATTCAAATTGAGAGTTCAGCCCTTTGATACTCCTTTTGTTTTAATAAATGATTAAATGAATCCATGCCACAACTACGCAAAAGTGGCCAAGAAAATTAACTTTTCAATAAACCAAAACCCAAGAAGGCAACTATTTACGCAACTAGCGCGAAAACGATGTGCAGCACACACCTGGCTGTCTCGACGGCCCCTCGCGGCGGAATGGATGAATTAATCGGTGCAGACCGTTACGTTCAAACGCTTTGCATTTTGTTACTACAACGTTCGAAATATCGACCCAAGGAAATTATGATTTTGAAGAGGACAAAAACAAATCTTCACTTCAGTCTTATCCTTCAACTGTAAAATATGAAAAGTTATACTTTTTTAATAGCTGTATGTTTCTTTAACATAAAATAAGTCATATTTGAGTTAAATATCGTTGCACTTTGATGTTATGTATCTACAACTTTGATGTTATGTTCAACAAAACGCATTTGTCATATCTTCGTTCTTCTCCCAACGGAAATAGTAGGTACATATTATTTTAATATTTACTCAATATCCGCAAGTTTTATAAAGTAATAATGAAATCAGTACGAGATAAAAAATCATATAGATCTTTTCATATGTTTCATATTACAGTAAATGGTGGGTCAGAATCTGGCATTGTCATTTTTTTACAAATAATAGAACCGACTTCTAAAACACTGAAAACTTAAAAATAATATAAGAATAGGTACAGACAACATCACACTTCTATATTGAAGTCGGCGCCAAACGATGATCTCCTAAAAGTGTTAAAATTAGTCACCGACTTCAATATAGAAGTGTGATGTTATCTGTACCTATTCTTATATTATTTTAAAGTTTTCAGTCTTTTAGAAGTCGGTTCTATTTTTTGTAAAAAAAAATATTTTAACTTTTTAGTGAATGAAATCTTTTTAATGAAAGTAACCCTAATTTAATAAATTAGTGTTTTCCTTGATTTTCTATGGGATCCCATCATCAGATCCTGACTTTGGTGACCATGGGACCACCCTTGCAGTATACTCTATCAAATACAAAAAGAATTTTGGAAGTCAGTTTAAAAATGGCGGAGTTATGAGGTAACAAACATTTAAAAAAATGCAACCGAATTGATATCCTCCTCCTTTTTTGAAGTCGGTTAAAAAATATACCGTTCACCTACCCGGACATACAAAATGCATCATTTTTGCGAAATACCCAGCAAGTAAATTAAGTTTATATAAATAAAATAATAATAGAAATAGCTTGGGGAATGGACCCTGCTCATCAATTCGTTTTCGGGGGAGTAATACAAACATTGATTCACAGTATTGTGAATAGTATAGATAATGACGACAGCAGTGACGAAGAAATTTTGGCGAATATAACAAACAAAGTAAGAAGTTCAAAACCAAGAAGGATATTAAATTATGTTGATTCTTTAGTCCCTAACTTTGATGATAAACAATTTCAATCTCATTTCCGGATGACTCCAACGACTTTTGAAAAAATATTACTACCAGAAGTTACATCAAATAGGTACTTTTATTTAACCATTGCTCTATGACAGATTCCAGAAAGCAGTTGTATTAAAGGGATATTTTCCACCTAAGAGTAGTAGCTTCAAATAAAACTTACGTCTGTTGTTCAAGTTTCCGTATATTTCTTAATAGCTGTTCAATCCATAGAGCATTCTCACTAATCTAAATAATACTAAAACCATATTAACAAATTCTTTGCAAAATACTTTTTAAATTATTTTAGCACATAATTTCAGCCACATAATCATCGAACCACCAAAACTTATATTATTTCCGTCCCTTCTTTCAAAATATGAACAAAACGAAATTTGAATTTGACAGAGGTAAAATTCTACATAGACAATGTCCAAAGATTTGAAAATTCCAGCTCCAACAAGTTGCTTGCAGTTTTATGGCTATTGGCTAATTTTCGGTACCTACTACTCGGTAGCTGTCAAACTTGTCAAAGTGCGACTTTCACCCATGAAGCAAATTTCATGCTTTCACCCTGTTCACCCTCCTATTTTACGGTGTGGTTAGTGCGTTCGCCCGACGATAATTACCAGCTTATTGAACGATACAGTGCGTTCGCCGTGTGTGTCCACAGAACACATATACCCAAGGTCACTCGAACTTATTGAACGGCAAGTGTATCGTCGTGCGATCACACGGGCGCTCAGATTAACAACCACGGGCGGCGTTGAAACTGAACGTACCCGTGATTGGGACCCGGGTCCGAATAGCCCTTTGCTTTTATACTAGAAAAAAATGAAGGTAACGTTTTAGCCAATAAAATAGAGACATTTGTTTGAATTTATCATCCTATTTGTCAAAGTAATGTCGTGTAATGATGTCATTGGTGGCTACAGAATTTATTAAATTCAAACAACCAATACGTTTATTTCTGTGAAGTATTATTGTAAAGCGTGGACAAATTTTTCATTCAGTCAGTTTTATGCCGGCGGTATAGGAAAGCGTAAATTACGGAATTTAACGTTGTAATATTTATTTTGTGTTGCTGCATCGATAGCAAGCAATGAAATACTTTCTATTGCTGTGCTTCAGCGCCCTGTTCCTATCAGGTAAAGTATATTTTGTATTGTTTAGTTCATACGTTGCACTAGATTTTCAAACCTCCGTGCTCTCAGCTGTAATTTTTACGAAATTTTAACTACAATTTCTGTTACCTAAAGTAAATGCTTACAGCAAAGCAATCTATCGATTGTCATCGCTGTTGAGCATATTTTTGTGAAGTAAATTCATTCAAAATTGGTTTGTTTTTAGCAGAATATTAATGTGCCCGTTAATGGGTACTAGAACATTCTTCAGCAGTTCTGTGTATTTCGTATTTTATACAGCATACAATTTTATGAAATAAGAGTAATGTAAAGGAACTGTTCAGGATGGGTGCGCGGACAGGAAGACACCATCGGCGTAGGCTCAGTGGAGGAGGTGACGGTGGACGCCGACCTAGGGGCGTCGCGGGAAGGCTCGCGCACTGGTTAGTACCTACTTCAGGTTGAATATACCGGTCTTCTAGGGTTTAATTCTTTTATTTGCTTGGTTTATTGAAATTATATGAAAATTGATTAAAACAATAGCTACGATGCTTCAGAAAACAGCTGTGCTGGTAATGAATGAAGATGAAATAAATCTTTTACTAAACAATGAGTAGCTATTCACTCCCATTATGAATTAAAGACTATTTTTTTGAAATTAGATATGAATACATAAACAAAAAAATAATAATTTCTTTTATTCATGCCACCAGCATGTGCATACGGGGTACACGGCACTTTAAACCTGCAGCCAGATTGTTTGGTTTTGATGATGGAGCCAACTAAATAACTTTCACAAGACCAATTGAACATAAGTTTTTTCTGTGATCTTTTAAATTATAATGTAGTAAATTTATTGCCTCATGTGATTACCATAAAATCTGAGATACATAAACTATTTAATTAGTTGCACAATGAAACTGAGTATGTAATAGAGGAGTATGCTGGAAACCGTAGTGCGCAGTTTCACAATTGCTTTGAAATGGCAGCAGAGGGGCAATCGCACTATTTAAGTTTCAACCAAATCAGGAATGTTTCCATTCCCATACATTTTGACAATACCTTAACAGCTGTAAGATATGTATGTGAGTACGGTAATGATTTGGTTTTAGTTCAAACATTTGTAAATAGTGCTATTGCCCCTCTGTTGTACATTTATCACTAAAAGACTCATCACTAGTGATTGGATCAGGTAGTTCTGTTCATAACAAAATTTTAATGCCCAAAGAGTACAATTTTTATGAAAACTGTTTTCATGAAACTATCTATTTTCATTATCTAATTGTTTACATTATCTAATTGTTTACATTAGTTTCTAGTAAAAGTTTAGTTTTAATAATAGAAAATTATATAAAATTTGCTTGTATTGTTGTGCTTAAACCCGTAATTGCACTGCCTAATCCATTCTCTGGTCATTACAGTCTTTTATTAACTCTGCAATAACTGCTAGTACAGAAATTCCCTATTGATTCATTTAATTAAAAAAAAGAATTGACTTGAAATAATGATATGAAAATGGTATCTTCAGTGACACATCAAACGCAACTACACAACAATAACAAATATTTCCAGTCATCTTATGAGATTACTGGAAATATTTGTTATTGTTGTGTAGAAGTAGAACAATACCTCCAGCACAGTAAAGGCCAGTTAAGAGCCACTCACTTATGAGCCTTAACTGGTCACTTCAAAGTTTAATAAACATCTGCACAGAATGGGCTCGATTAATGCTCCTAGTGTGTAGCTTTAGTGCAGCAAAAAAATCAATTTGTATTCAAAGATGTCAATTTATTTTCATTTTTTATATCAAGTTTCTAATTTATCAAAAATCTAACTTGCCATATAATATGACCTATTTTTATACATATTTATTCTAAAAGTAGGTTGATACAATTAATTTTTATTTTTATTTATCGAGTTAATGTTATTGAACTTAATGTCTTTTTGGAAGAGGTGAGTTTTTGAAAACAGATACACAAATATCACGCATATACATACAGGGTGTCCCAGAAGCCGACGTCAAGCCGAAAGCAGGTGATAGACTAACTCATATATGTTATCAGAAAAATATAAAAAAAAATCTAAGTCACTTATTTAAAAAAAAATCTAGCATTAAAAAAATTGATAAAATTTACACCCTGTGACGGTTTTTTCACTGTTGTTGCTACAATTCTTGACTTTTCTAAACATTTTCTTTTGTTTTGTAATCCTGAATAATGTTTCTGTATACTCTAATCTAAAATTTAAAGCCAGCTGCTCCAAATTAGAAGAATATGCCATTTTTATCTAAATTAAATATTCAAAATTAATTTTTCGCATAGCTTTAACAAGCTGTACTGAAAAAAAATGTACTATGCGAGTTTGGCAAGTAACTGCAAAAGTTGGCGCATTCAATAAGGATTCCAAAATGGTATGATACTTGGTAGATAATTTCGACGACTGTAGACAATATTTTTTTTTCCAAAACAGGCAGTATTGAACAAATTTTTCTTACGTACTTAAAATTTATTCTAATGTACCCATGGTTTGCTTTAAGGCCGTAACTTTAACATTCTAGTTTGAGTGAGACCTGGAGAGTCATTTTACGAAGTGTGAGAGAGACAGATAGTGAAATAAATTAAATACACAAAAATTGTTTAACATAATTTATTTAAATGTCAAGATTTACAACAGGTGTTCAAACTGTCTTCCTTCAGCTCTAATGCAGGCTCGACATCTTCTTAAAAAAGATCGGGCTATCAAGCGGGCGAATCTTCCATTATTAACAAAATCATTTGCTTCTATTATTCTTTGCCGTAGGTCAGTCACAGTTTCGATTGGCTTTGTGTAAACTTTTTCTTTCACCGCTCCCCAGTAAAAGAAATCTAATGGATTTAAATCTGGGGAACGGGCTGACCACGAGATAGTACCAGATCGTCCTATCCATCTGCCTGGGTATTTCTCATCGAGATATTCTCTTACTGAGCTGGCATAGTGAGCTGGGCAACCATCTTGTTGAAACCACATATCTCTTAGAATGTTAAGTGGCACATCTTCCAGTAGATTTGGTAAATCATTCTGTAAAAAATGTAAATAAACTTCACCAGTCAAGGCAGCTCAAAACACCTATTATTTGTCCATTTAAAATTCCGGTCCACATATTCACTTTAAATCGATATTGTGATCTATCTTGCCTCATCAAATGAGGATTTTCGATATGCCACTCGTGTAAGTTGTGTAGGTTCATGTAACCATCTTTTTTAAATGTCGACTCATCTGACCACAAAATTTTTTCGAAGAATCGCCGATCTTCTCTGTGTTTTTATAGCATTGTTTGACAAAAAGCAACACGGGTCGATGGTCCCGGGGTAGTAGAGTTTATACTCGCTGTACGTGGTACGGGTGTAGCTGATTTCTTTGCAAAATCCGATGGGCTGTACTTTTGGGTACTCCTGTGCTTCTCTCTATTCCACGTACAGAAATACTCCGATCTTCTTCGACAATGTCTAGTACCACGTCCTCGTAAGGGGGACGAAATCTTCTTTCACTATGTACTTGGTTCGGCAGTCGGCCCTCTGAGAAGAGTAATCGGTGCACATTTGTAAAGACTCGATGATCCGGAAAACGAGCTGCATTTGGGTACCTCTCACGATAAAGTCTAGCTGCAGCATTGGCATTGCATCTACATTCCCCATAAATTAAATGCATGTTGGCGTATTCTTGTGTCGTGTATGCAGACATGGTGGCACTACACAATTATACAATCAACGATAAGTAGTCCGGAGCAAAGCAAAGGTCGTCGGTAGAGAAACTAAACAGTCCGAATCCAAATCACAAGCAATCAAGTCCAATAAACGAAGCAGAAAGTGGTAAGCACGAAATCAACACGAACGAATACAAAAAGATGCGCAGTAAGCGAAGGAGCGAAACGTACTGATGTGTATTGTTTGTGCGTTAGCGAATAATTGGCGTCACTATCTGTCTCACTTCCACTTCGTAAAATAGTCATTTTACGAAGTGGATGTGAGACTCGCCGTCTCTGTCACGTTAGCGTCACTATCTGTCTCGCTCATACTTCGAATCTCTCCGTCTCTGTCACCTTAGCGTCACTATCTGTCTCGCTCATACTTCGAATCTCTCCGTCTCTGTCACGTTAGCGTCACTATCTGTCTCTCTCACACTTCGTAAAATGACTCTCCCGGTCTCATTCAAACTAGAATGTTAAAGTTACAGCCTCAAAGCAAACCATGGGTACATTAGAATAAATTTTAAGTACGTAAGAAAAATTTGTTCAAAACTGCCTGTTTTTGGAAAAAAAAATATTGTCTGCAATCGTAGAAATTATCTACCAAGTATCATACCATTTTGAAATCCTTATTGAATGCGCCAACTTTTGCAGTTACTTGCCAAACTCGCATAGTACATTTTTTTTCAGTACAGCTTGTTAAAGCTATGCGAAAAATTAATTTTTATATTTAATTTAGATAAAAATGGCATATTCTTCCAATTTGGAGCAGCTGGCTTTAAATTTTAGATTAGAGTATACAGAAACATTATTCAGGATTACAAAACAAAAGAAAATGTTTAGAAAAGTCAAGATTTGCAGCAACAAGAGTGAAAAACCGTCACAGGGTGTAAATTATATCGATTTTTTTAAATGAAAATATTTTTTTTAAATAGGTGACTTAGATTTTTTTAAAAAATTTTCTGATAACATATATGAGTTAGTCTACCGTCTGCTTTCGGCTTGACGTCGGCTTCTGGGACACCCTGTATATGCTTCATGAAATATGAACTTTAAACTTTAGGAAATATGATGGCTTTGTGAGTTTGGTTTTGTATTATCTGATGCATTTTTTCTGCAATACAAATACTTCATGCCAATTTCCGTATATTTTTCGCAATAAAATCAATTACTACTAATTTAAGTCATCATGTTTTCTTAGTGAAACTGACTAGTTATAGATATTTTATTTTCAAATAATACACTTACACAACTTATTTTGTTTAATAGCTGTGATAACTA
Source organism: Schoenobius gigantellus (assembly GCA_963935595.1). Lineage (NCBI taxonomy): Eukaryota > Metazoa > Arthropoda > Insecta > Lepidoptera > Crambidae > Schoenobius > Schoenobius gigantellus. The sequence continues at coordinate 267,777 of OZ012549.1, read as the reverse complement.
GGATGTCTGTGATGTGATGTCAACAAAAAAAATAATTATATCTGTTATTACAACTGAGGAATTCTTGCAATTAAAGTCAATTTCCACTAGTGTCATATATATTCATACAATATTATTTCTTAAATATCATTCTAATCCCTTTATCAGGGTTCTAATATTTTTATCTTAATTCCTGTTTGTGTGTTATCAGATAATCTTGAATCGCAAACTGACTGGTAATAGAGCTATGTATTAAAGGTTTCCAGTTTATGAAGGTGAACTAGATCTGTTTAAGCTTGTTATCAGCTGCTAACACTGAGAGCCTAGTTTTGAGCCACGACGAGTCTCTGATGTGGTGGTGTATACGGCGGTCTGAGAATTTCACTGTTGATATTTTTGAGGCTGCTTCTAACCACCATCCATATCTGAGAAGGAAATATTTATATTTTGTAACATGAAATGCGAAATAATATTGCGAGCTTATTATTATATTTTTTACACATATTATGTTAATAGGGTACTTGAAATTTTTATGTGTCAATAGTTTTGATTTTGCAAAAAAAAAATTAAAACATTATTGTGGGATAATAAAAGAAGATTAAAATTGATGTCTCAATTCTATATCTATAGATAGAATGTCATTTGCTTCAGGAGAACTGAACTGAGTTTTGTATTCAACTAATCTGATTTTATTAATATTAAAATAGTCTTTATAAAATTTATTCTTTGAGTTATCTTTGAATCTGCAGTGCTATCATTGGCGTAGGTACGTAAATCAACTTACAATACACAGAATGAAGTTTTCAGTGTATCTTTACACTAGGCAAATTAAAGTCTTCAATCTGGATACCCCCCATCGAAAAGTTATACCTACGCCTATGCGTGCTATACACTCTTTTTGTTATAATTTCCTTTATATACACGGTGTTTCATAATAACCAATAAATAATCAATGCGTTATTTAAAACTAATCATTAAAATGTGTTTACACGTAATGTCATTCAATCCAAAATTTTCATGTATATCATAGTATCATCATCATGTCTATGATTTACATGAAAATTTAGGACTGAATGACATTATGGGTAAACACAATTTAATAATTAGTTTTAGATAACGCATTGATTATTTATTGGTTATTATGAAACACCGTGTATATGCTCAGCATTTGGTTCAGTCAGTATAATCATACTCGTGTGAGGAGCAAAGTGGTAGCGGCTGCCTATAGCGCTGCCGGGGTCCCTCAGTGAAGGCGGCCGTCACTCGCGCGACTGCTTCCATCTGAACTGGCTCCCTTTCACGGCTGCCCACTTTATCCGCCACCGGAGCCGCTGAGAAACAAATACACCACCTTTAACCTTCACCATTTTGTGAACATAAATAAAACAAAATTAATAACAAATGGAACAAAACATGTATTCAATTAAATCATACAAATGTGAAATATGTGGATAAATACGAATATTTAGGTCAGACAATTTCTGCTACAAAACAAATAGAAAAAGAAATATATGAATGAATTTGTAACTCATGGAAGCGGACTGGTATCCTAGAAGGGAGAAACGCAAGAGAGGATGGCAGATTAGTATAGATGGGTAGACAATATTAAAAAGGTGGCAGGATGTGGTCAAAGAAAGCCAGGAATAGGAGTGTAAGAACTAAGAGGAGGCCTATGTCAGTGGATAAACTAGGAAATAAGAAAACAAATATGTATTTATTTATATAAAATAATATAAATGTAAAAACCTAGAAATAAATTAAAGCTATCTTTATCAAATCATTGCCTCTGAGCAACACCACTGGAACCATCCCAGAGGGGAAGTACACAAATAGTGCACAAGATTTTAAGTCATTAAAGTAGAAGCAGCTTGAAACGCTTAAGAGACAATTGTGCCACCATATTTCTGTACCATTATATACCTTGTGGCTGACCAGATACACATCTCCGCAAACTTTTGTTGTTGGAATATGTCTACAACATAGCTGAATGGCTACTTCACTCACGTAGCCCCCTCGGCTCGACGGCAGAGAAGTCTGATCTTCCGCGCTCGCGCGACGCGGCGAACCGCAGCTTGAACGATCCCGTCACTCCATGGGGCGGAGGCGGAGCCTCCTGCAATATCGGTTCTATTCCTTGCATTGGGTCTGCTATCAGCGAACTTTCGTTTTACGCGTAGTAACGATCTTCGCGACTGTATACACGTGCTAAGCGTGAGAAGCAGTCCCTCGTCGTGTGATCAATAAGGTTGCTTGGACACCGTAAGAACCCGACTCGGAGATTTGGCGCTACAAAGCCGTATTTCAAAACATTTGGTTATGAGCCGATGATCATGTTTGACTTTTTGGAATTTCGAGAGATCTAAGGCTGAAGTAGATATGGAGCGAAAAAAATTTTACCGTGAAATTGGAACTCTTAAATGACATTTGTTAAACATTGAATTATGGTAGTCGGTTCGTGATGCACAAAGCGATAATTTCGTCAACAAGTGTAAATTCACAAGAATTTACAATTCACTTGTGTAAGAAACATACTATAGCAATAAATACTGAACGAGCGTATCTATTAAAATAGACGTGTGCAGGGTATTTGTCAATTATTTGTCTCCAGCAGTTGACCACTCGCGGTAGAATACCCTCGTATAAAAATTGTTCGCCACCGACTTACAGCGGTACAGCTAGAAGCGGCACGGGTTCACGTAAGATAGTTAAACTATTAAGTTTTACTATATTTAGTTTAAGGAATTGTTAAATTTTAGCTTATTCGTATAGGTATAGTATATTAGTAAACATTTTATATAGGTATAAATATCGGTTGTTGCACAGATGCGGAGGCTGTACTGCGTGAAGAGGAGGCCATCTCTCCCGACGGGCTGAGCGTGGCGCAGATGCGGGAGCTACGGGAACGCGCGCAGAACTACACCTTCCAGACCGAGGTCAACCGCATGATGAAGCTCATCATCAACTCCCTCTACAGGAACAAAGAGGTGAGGCCTAGTTTATTTTTCATTTGGAATACGACCACAGCTAGGTATAAAGTGGATTCGGCATAACTCAATATAGCCTACCAACACCGAGCACATAACCAGCTCGGTGCCTACCAATGAATGAATTACACTGAGTAAGATTAATGCATATTAGTTACCACAGACCTCACCTATAAACGATAAACTTAAGTAAACAAATATTCGTCAACATTTTGAGGCTAACATGGTTTTTTATACAACTAAGTTGGCAAACAAGCACACCGCCCCCCTGATGGTAAGTGGTAACAGTCGCCTATAATACATGTGGTTCTTGTGAGATTTGCCGCAAATCTGCAACCCCCAAAAGAACCATCGTGCATGTTGCTAACTTGTGACATGCAAGCAACAATGCAAGCACTGCTGCTTTGCGGTAGAAATGGTACTGACGCAGTCGATAGTAATAGATGAGTTACCTACTGTTAATTCCTTACGACACCGTTATACGTTCGTCAACTCAGTCGTACGGATGGTGAGGTGTGAACGGCGAGTGATGATGAACGAGAGACAAACGAGAAACATTACCCGGGGAAGACTTACCGGTGGACGTCTCTGTGTGCAGATCTTCCTGCGCGAGCTGATCTCGAACGCGTCGGACGCGCTGGACAAGATCCGTCTGCTGTCGCTGACGGACCGCTCGGTGCTGGACGTGCAGCCCGAGCTCAGCATCCGCATCAAGGCGGACCCCGAGCGGCGCCTGCTGCACATCACCGACAGCGGCGTGGGCATGACGCGCGCCGACCTCGTCAACAACCTCGGCACCATCGCCAAGTCCGGCACCGCCGACTTCCTCGCCAAGATGCAGGACGTCGAGAAGGTATCCCCATCTTTTCACCCCTCCGCTCAGTGTAGTGTTGCATTTGTATCACTGTAGCGACTCACCGGTTTCCGCGAGTCGGAGAATAATAAGCGATGCATCTCGAACGTATTCGCCCGCTGTGATATGATCGATTCAGATAAACAGTGGCGACATCGTCCGCAGACGGGCGCGCAGGAGATGAACGACATGATCGGCCAGTTCGGCGTGGGTTTCTACTCGGCGTTCCTGGTGGCGGACAAGGTGACCGTGGTGTCGAAGCATCGCGACGACCAGCAGCACGTGTGGGAGTCCGACGCCGCAGCCTTCAGCGTGGCGGCCGACCCGCGCGGGGACACGCTGCAGCGCGGCACTCACATCACGTCAGTACCGTCACCACCACCACCACCACCACCACCACCCGCCCCCACCGCGGCACACACAGCCACACACCTCACCCGCGCGGCCACACGCTGCAGCGCGGCACTCACATCACGTCAGTACCGTCACCACCACCACCACCACCACCCGCCCCCACCGCGGCACACACAGCCACACACCTCACCCGCGCGGCCACACGCTGCAGCGCGGCACTCACATCACGTCAGTACCGTCACCACCACCACCACCACCACCACCACCACCCGCCCCCACCGCGGCACACACAGCCACACACCTCACCCGCGCGGCCACACGCTGCAGCGCGGCACTCACATCACGTCAGTACCGTCACCACCACCACCACCACCACCACCACCACCACCACCCGCCCCCACCGCGGCACACACAGCCACACACCTCACCCGCGCGGCCACACGCTGCAGCGCGGCACTCACATCACGTCAGTACCGTCACCACCACCACCACCACCACCACCACCACCACCACCACCACCCGCCCCCATCGCGGCACACACAGCCACACACCTCACCCGCGCGGCCACACGCTGCAGCGCGGCACTCACATCACGTCAGTACCGTGACGGGTGGTAGGGTAGATGTAATGTGCGTGTTGCGCGCAGGCTGCACCTGAAGCCGGAGGCGGCGGACTTCCTGCAGGCGGACACGATCAGGGCGCTGGTGCGCAAGTACTCGCAGTTCATCAACTTCCCCATCCACCTGTGGGCCTCCGCCACCGAGACCGTCGCCGAGCCGGACGCCGACGCCGACGCCGACGCCGACGCTGACGGCGACGACGACGCCAAGGTGCGCCGCCACTTAACTTATTTTCGTATTCAGCAGGTCTAGCACGGAACATTTGTGACAAAGTATTGGTATCGTCAATGATGTCATCGTGACATATTTGTATTAGAAATTAGAATTGCATACAGGGCATACTTGAAACTAACATGTTGCTTTCATTTGTTAAACACGTGCACGAATGACTAGTAAATGGGATAAAATGGAGGATGATGGATGAATGCATCATATAATAATTACCACACATGTAAAAGTAAAGAAATTCGTCGTCTATAATTAAGCGTCTAGAAAATTTTGGCCATCGTGGATTATTGGACGATAGTTCGTGCAAAATGACGAAGCCGCTAATGGGACCACAGTATATACGCGATAACTTTTTAGCGTACGAAACGTCCGAAGCTTCGGCGCGAATTGATTCGGGACGATAGGCGCATATGGAACCAAACGGATACAGAAATTTCACGATGACGTAATCGACGATACGAATACTTTGACGCAAATATTCGCGCTAGCCCTACTGGTCTGTCAGTGGCACTGATATTGAAGTGAAACCGTGACCGTTGTCCCCGCGGACAGGTGGAGGAAGCGGGCGAGGACAAGCCGGCCAAGACCACGGAGAAGACGGTGTGGCGCTGGGAGCTGATGAACGACAACAAGCCCATCTGGACGCGCAAGCCCGCGGACGTGGCCGACGACGAGTACACGCAGTTCTACCGCTCGCTCACCAAGGACGACTCGCCGCCGCTAGCCAAGTAACCGCCGACCTCGATATCATTCATACTCGCTTTCATTTGCTTTGCAGTTTTGCACGAGTACTACACATTTAAATGAAACTACACTTTTTGGATTTGCTCGCGTACGTTTGCTTGGTTTTAAACATTTAAATTATTTAGCACGATGTTTCGAATTTGGAACGCTTTCCAGCATTCGTGGTCTCGGGATGATTACAGCTGGTGTCATAGAGTAAGATCGACATTATTTTCATGTAGCATATAAAGGGAAACAAACTTAACATAATTTTACTCACACATTTGTCATAAGTTATGTATATCGTTTTTACTTTCACTCCAAAATGACATGATATATCGCTATTTCTGTTTTTCGTCTATGGCGATACGAACGCACGTGGACGCCACGTTTAGCTTTGTCAAAATAAGAGACAAATGGCGTCATGACCACAGATTAGATAATAGTTACTACGTAACAGATACAACACTCCCATAGAAACGCTCGAATCGCTGTAATAATAATAGCCAAAACCGACAGACAAAAGTCGCTACAAGAAGAAAAGGTCTCGCGCTCTATAAACGCGCGCCGAGAGTCGAGATTCCCGCGTACACCGCGTGATTGCGTCATCGAGCGAAAACTTAAGGGTTGTACAAAGAACATAAACAAAATGGCCAAAGTGAAACTTTAATGTTATTATTTTATTTATATACGTAGGATTTTAATGAAATAAAGTGATTGCGAGGAAAGGCCCCGACTTAAATGTGCTTTAATTTTATAAAATAATAGTACCTACTTTATTTGCAAGAATATTTTAAAATACATGATTGGTGTTAAATTATACACATTATTCCTCATAATCATAGTTTTAAATTGGCAGTGCGCAAATATTTAAAATAGTACATGTCAAAAAATAAGAGAATAGAATATTATTTTCTCGTCATTAATACATTTAAAAATTATAAAAAAATACAAATTATTAAAAAAATCACCAATCTCGCACGAGACGAATTTTTTTTTCATTGATTTTATTCATTTGTCAAATTACAAATGATTTTAAAAAATACGAATTATTATGAAAAATACATGATCGATGTTTTTTTTTCATGTTTGAATTCACGGTTATTCAGATTTACTAAAATAAAATTACAATTTTTGAAAAATAAAATTTTCAGAAAAATATTCGATTTAGGTATAAAAATCCCGTTTGTAGTTCTGAAAAGAAAATTATAAAAAAAAAATAATTGATAAAAAGCAAAACGAAATTAAAAATCAAATTATTATAATAAACAAAAAGCAATAAACACAAAAAAGAAACAAAATAATAAAAAACTATTTTATGAAAAAAACAAGTTACAAGATTTGATGATAATAATAAAAGTCTCGCGTGCGGCGCGGCGGCCCTCTGCCGGTCGGCGCGCCGGCGCGCTACTTAGCGGTAGGTACTGATAACGCTGCATTGCGCGAGTGACGGGGGCCTGTCGTGACATTGTGTTATATATAATGTTTTGTTTTGTGATTATAAATAAAAATAACTGCTAATCGGACAAGAACAATGGTAAAGTGCTGTGCCCCGAAGTGTTCTAACGCATCATATAATAAAACTCCAGAAATTACAATAAAATGAAATTAATATTGCGAGTAACGTTTACATGTGGTAATGTTGCCACGCTTTTTGAACGATACGTTTAGTCTGCTTACCTTTATAAGTCTGTGATTATTTTACTACCGTCTCACGTCGTATATTTACGGTGGTCCGTTCCGCGCGAACCGTATCGCTCGATGCGCTCCGACGCAGTGTACACGAGAATGTCGATCGATTCTCCGCGCGCGTCGTACGGTACGTTTATTCTCGCGGCGAGATTCGACCGGTTCTCTGGGAGCGGGGAGCGACGTATCTGTAACGCGCGTTGTGCAGGGCGCACTTCGTGGCGGAGGGCGAGGTGACGTTCCGCGCGCTGCTGTTCGTGCCGCGCGCGCAGCCGGCCGACTCGTTCAACCGGTACGGCACCAAGACGGACCACATCAAGCTGTACGTGCGGCGCGTCTTCATCACGGACGAGTTCAACGACCTGATGCCCAGCTACCTCGCCTTCATGCAGGTGACGTCCCACCGGCCCATTGCCGATCTCACGGTTTTGCTAATGATATCATAATATCGTATGTTATAGTGCAAAACGAAAAATACGATATACATTTGTTCCTTATTTAATGATGACATCGTTGATATTATGCCGTAGTGTTGATATCGTTGGAGATCGGTAATACGAAATCCAGCATTTCATGACTTCTTTTTCTCAAATTTATACCATGTCGTACGATGAAAGATCCATAATTGGCCTGCTGATCGAAGCAGCGGTCATTATTCCCTCAAAAATGAAAGCGACGGTCTCTTCTACGGCCTCTGTGAGGTGGTTGTATAATCTCAGATCTCTTTGTTATCATAAAAATTCTTTATACAAACAATAAAACCGACTTCAAAAACACAAAAAACTTAAAAATAATATAAGAATAGGTACAGACAACATCACACTTCTATATTGAAGTCGGCGCCAAACGATGATCTCCTAGAAAGTGTTAACATTTGTTACCGACTTCAATATAGAAGTGTGGTGTTGTCTGTACCTATTCTTATATTATTTTTAAGTTTTTTGTGTTTTTGAAGTCGGTTTTATTTTTTGTAAAAAATTTTTAAGTTTTTAGTGAATGAAATCTTTTCAGTTAAATTAGTGTTTTCCTCTATTTTCTATGGGATCCCATCATCATATCCTGACTTTGGTGACCATGGGACCACCCTTGCACTATACTCTATCGAATACAAAAAGAATTTTGGAAATCGGTTTAAAAATGACGGAGTTATGAGGTAACAAACATAAAAAAAATACAACCGAATTGATAACTTCCTCCTTTTTTGAAATCGGTTAAAAAAAGAAAGAAAGCTCAAATTTTTCATCAAATCTATGAGAATTGAGTTTATTACTTTCAGATGTGGAATTCTAATAGTGAAAATGATATTAAGATGACACCGATACAGATGTAGTAATATTTTCATGCTAATATAATTCTATAAACAATTTCAATCAACCAAGTTTTTATTGTTCCTTACAAGTGTAGTATAAAGCACTATGTAGCACTTGGGAGAAATTCCGATTCCTACTTCGCAAGTTTTGTGAAACTACTCCCTTGCTAATAAACCTGTCACTTTCTTCCCGAGGTGAAAAATAGTCTATTGTTTTTCCTATTACATCTTTCGCAAAAGAGAACTGCAAGCATTCCATTTCTTTTGCGTCGCAATTATCGCAACACTTTGTACCTTCTAGTCCGCCCTGTGGGCTTAGAGTCTAAGCCCTAGACAAAAGCCACACGCTTATTTTTGCGCAGAAAGAATGTGAAGATGACATTAGCCACGGAAAAAATAGCGTGTCATTTCCATACATGTTTTTCTGCGGAACGACTGCGAAAAAATAAGCGTGTGTCTTTTGTCTAGTAGGCCTAGGCCTAGGCCCAGTGATACGAAATGAACTCGAAACGGATATCGCAAGAACTCATAATAATACGTCTGCACGGCAGAACTGTTCCATGTTTTATGACGAAGTTCAAATGTATTGAGCTGCGTGAACTAACCATGTGGCTATATGTACTAACTGTATGTGTGTCTGTGTTCAGGGAGTGGTGGACAGCGACGACCTGCCCCTGAACGTGAGCCGTGAAACGCTACAGCAGCACAAGCTGATCAAGGTTATCAAGAAGAAGCTAGTGCGGAAGGCGCTCGACATGCTCAAGAAGATCCCCGACGACCAGTACCAGCAGTTCTGGAAGGAGTACTCCACCAAGTTAGTCTCGTTACCGCTTATACTCTAACAGTAGACATTATACTCCAGTATCTGTTTCAAAGTTTGAATCATAGCATTTAAAGTTGCTGGTCCATATACTGTTTATGTGCTTTTACGCATCGCTAGAGTCTTGGGTTAGAATATATGGATATCTTGACTTACTTGAAGTTGACAGGAATATTAACGAAACTTCAGTTCAGTGCTACATCTTAATCTATGTGGTATTCTCTAGCTAAGTACGCCAACTCTCCCTTCAAGGGCATAACAATCCAAACTTGTGATCTATTCACACTGCAATTGCTTACTAGTACTATCTATTTTAACAAAAGTAATTTATGGAACTTCTGAACCAATTTTGAACATTCCTTCACCAGTAGAAAGCTATGTTATTCCTGGTCAGTTATTAAGGAGTCCAGGTGAAGCTTGCTTCGTGGTGGTGCCCCAAGTAGACTCCACCACGTCGGCGTTTCACCGACTTGTATTGCTGAATTTTATTCTCCGAATACCAGCTCTTGGAAAATTGGTATTACTTACCTTGGTTCCAATTGTCTCCGTCCGTCTCCTCCGTAGCCGGTGGACTTCCTGAGCTAGCTCGAAGGAAGTCGCGGCTCCTGAAGTTCTGCAGTGGATCCACCGGTGGAGACCGGAGCACTACAAAGGCCTATTAGGCCACCACGACTCACACACGCGATTAGAACACAAAGCGGGCACTCTTTTGCACAACACAAAGCGGGCTTTCGCACCCCGATATTAGGTGCGCCGCGCAAAACACTATTTGCTTGAATATTGTGTATTATATTTTATGGATGCCCGGACATCATCCTAACCACAAATTATGACATTTCGACTCGACTCAACTGACATATCACATGCGGCCGGCCGCCAAAAAAGCTGTCACTGCACAGACTAGAATGCAGTGCCGCCACTCGCTCTTCCTCGAGCGTGAACATCCCCCCGCTCCGGACAGTCCCGGACTGTCCGCCAAATCAGTCTAAGGGGAGGCGAGAAAGAGTAGCGACCGCGCGCTTCAAAACAGAATCCCCAACTAGGACCTCGGCAAACCTGGGCACACCATCAGACCCTAGAGTAAGTTGGACAATGCGTCCGCGACGCCAACGTAAGGGTGGCAGGTTTGGGTCCTTCACTAACACGAGGTCTCCAACCCTCGGTGGGTTTGTCTTATCTGACCACTTAACGCGCTGTTGCAAAATGTGTAAATATTCAAGGTGCCAGCGGCGCCAGAAGCTCTGGGTAAGCTGCTGGAGCAACTCAAACCGCGAAAGGCGTCCTGGATTGACATCTCTATAAGGATACTCGGGCAGGGCGTTAAGTGGTCTGCCTATCAAGAAATGGCCCGGCGTGAGGGCCTGCAAATCGTTCGCGTCGGTAGACAACGGACATAACGGACGCGAGTTGAGAACCGCCTCAATCTTATGAAACACCGTCGCGAGTTCCTCAAACGTGAGAATAGTCTCCCCAATAACGCGGCGAAGGTGAGTCTTGGCGGCCTTTACAACAGATTCAAAAATCCCTCCCCAGTGAGGGCAAGACGGCGGGGAGTATCGCCATGTTACCCCCCTACGGGAGAGTGTGGATCCGATCTCAATATTATTTTTATCTAAAAATTCACAAACTTCTCTTATATGTCTATCAGTGCCCTTGAAGTTCGTCCCACAATCGGACCGAATTAGAGAAGGCAGTCCCCGGCGGGAGACAAATCTGCCTAACGCTGCTAAGAAAGCGTCCATGGTGAGCGCACTCACCACCTCCAAATGAACGGCTTTAGTGGCCAAACAAACAAACACACACAAGTAAGCCTTTTCAGTCTTAGCATTACGGAGTCGCGACGTTTTTATAGTGAATGGTCCCGCAAAATCAGTTCCAACTCCTAAGAAGGTCATCGATTCATTCACACGATCAGCAGGCAAATCACCCATTTGGGGCTGCATCGTCTCGGGGCGTAAACGATAGCAGGGCAGACATCGAAATATAACAGATCGGATTATTCTTCGCGCTGACAAAATCCAAAACTCCCGTTGGAGGAGCGCGGTCAATGCATTACATCCGGCATGAGCATTCTTCACATGGCGATCAATGATCAACAATCGCACCAATGGTCCGTCCTTGGGGAGCAACAGGGGATGACGTGATCTATAAGGCAAGTTAGCGTGCCTCAATCGGCCTCCTACACGCAACAATCCTTTATCATCCAGAAAGGGAGTCAAACGCACCAAGGGTCCCTTCAATTTGGACGTCCCGGTACGGAAAATCTTAAGTTCCGGTTCAAACGCTCTAGACTGGGTCATACGCACCCAATGCAGAAGAGCATCTTGGCGCTCCTGCGGTGAGAGGACCGGACACAAATCTTTGTCCTGAGGCCGGCGACAATTTCGTATAAATCTTCTTATCCAAGCGGTCACGCCGAGCAACTTGTCCAGAGAACTGTAGCGGTCTAATAAAAATTCCCGCTCTGGAGCCGCCATAGTCTCGACAGCGTGAACACGCAAGCCCGGATTTGGTACCTTCACCACAGCTGGTGTGGAAGGCCAAGACGGTTGTAACAACCAGTCGGGACCCCACCACAGAGTGTGGTCAATAAGCTGAGGGGCTTCGCTGCCACGTGATGCACAGTCAGCAGGGTTTATTTCACCTGGCGCGTGGCGCCAAATCAACGTGGCCTTCGAGGCCTGTATTTGGGATACCCGATTGGCCACAAATACTTCCAGGGAGTGGACGGAGTTCTTAATCCAACACAGGACAACCTGACTGTCGGACCAAGCAAAGAGCGACTCAAAGTCCACACTACGTCCCAGGGTGTCAACAACGTGGTTCATCAACCGAACCAGAAGAGTAGCTCCAGACAATTCTAACTTCGGAATCGTTAATCGAGTCCGAAGTGGAGCAACCTTACTCTTAGCAATTAGCAAGTGGAGCTTAACAGCTCCTCTATCATCAACCGTCCGGATATATACGACGGCTGCGTATCCACTCTCAGACGCGTCACAAAAGCCATGAAGGCTGGCCGTAAACCGTCCCTTAGGCAGTATATGTCTAGGGATACTAACACGGTTAATGTCGGGGAGAGACAACATGAAGGACTCCCAATCTCGCAGCAAACGGCCCGAGAGGGGCTCATCCCACGACACTTCGGCTGACCAAAGTACCTGTAGGAAGCACTTCATCCAAAACACTACGGGACTAATCCAGCCATTTGGGTCAAAGGTACGAGCTACTGTAGACAAAACCAACCGTTTCGTCCAGACCTTGGGGCTTGGCAGCTCCAATCGATAGGTGAACGTGTCCTGGACAGGTCTGTATTGCACTCCCAAAACAGACAGTAAATCTGGAGTGTTGGCATTCTCAAAAATATGAGGCTCCTGCTGGTGGTCGTCTGGCAAGTCACACAAAAGCTGAGGTGAGTTGGACATCCACTTCCTCAGTTCATAACCACCAGCCCCGAGAAGAGCAATTAGTTCATCTCGCAAAATCAAGGCTTCCTCGACACTAGAGGAGCCCGTACAAATATCATCAACAAATGCATCCTCCTTGAGAACCAAGGATGCGCGAGGGTATCGTAATCGTTCACGTTCAGCGAGTTCCACAAGTGAGCGAATTGCCACAAAGTGGCTCGAACGCAAACCGTATGTATTGGTGTTCAGCTCGTAGACCAGCATGGGATCCCTGGGATCCTCCCTCCATAATATGAGCTGATATCGTCTATCGTCCGGGTGAATCACAGTCTGCCGAAACATCATCCGGATATCGGTCACAAAGACGACGGCATGGCGACGGAAGTTGGTCAATACATCACCCACCTCGTGGTGCAACTTCGGTCCAGCATGCAGACATTGATTCAGCGAAACTCCGGTAGACGTAGGAGCTGACCCATCAAAAACAACGCGTATCTTCCCGGTGGAAGGTTTCAAAACCGCGTGGTGAGGAAGAAAATTATGTTCCTCTTTTCGCCAGTCCAGTCGCGAGACCGACATGTGCCCCAGTTGCTCATATTCTCGCATGAAGTCGACATACTTCTGTTTGAGGTCGGAGTTCCTACTCATACGACGCTCCATGGACAGCAGCCGCTTCTCGGCCAACGGCCGGGAGCTGCCAAGTGAGGGGCGAACTGACAAAAAGGGCAAACGAGTGATCAGCCGTCCCGAGTGAAGGCGACCTGTATTGTTCTGGTAGAACAACTCACACTCCTCGTCCAAGGGGTTCACTCGCTTCACGGTAGGTGGCTCTTCCACCTCCCAAAACCGTTGAAGGACATCCGATAAGGTGGAGCTAACAGTTATGTAACTGTCCACCGATGGAGATGGTGGGTTATGCCTAACTGGTCCCATCACTACAAACCCAAGCGATGTAGATAAGGCTACCAGCCCACCCTTCTGTAACTCTCTCCTCTTCCCACAATACACGCGGCCTAGAACATCGGCACCGAGCAATAAGTGAATCGGACCGGTTCGGTGGAAGGAAGGGTCAGCCAAGGTCAATCCTGATGTCGCATCAACGACAGCGCGCGAAACGTGCTGTTGCGGAAGCTGACCAACAACCTTCTCATAAACAATCGCGGTAGCGCCAATTTTGGGCGCTGAAGAGAAGTGGGGGGAGAAGGAGAACAAAACCTGACCGATCGGATCCGGGATCCGCAGGTCTCCGATTCCTCGTACCGATTCAAGGTATGGAGATGTGTTCAAACTCAACTGCCGGACCAGCCAGCTGGAGGCAATGCAACCCTGAGCTCCCGTATCCAAAAGGGCGCGAACTAAAACAAAGGTGCCCCTCGGGCCCCACACCTGTACGGAGGCTGTTGGTAACAGCACCTGCTCCTGTGGGGGGGTTGCAGCCGACAGTTGGTTTAGTGAAAATCCTCCCGCATTCCCCGCAACGGGGGGGAAGGGGGGTCCGAAGAAAAATGCGTGCGCGGCGGAGGAATAGGGCGCTCAAGGCGCTCGAGCGGGTCCCAATCCGGCACGTACTGGCCCCGATCAAAGCGGCATCGGGGGGCCGGGCGGTGCCCATGATGGGCGAAAGTTGGGGGAGCCCGTGACAAACGGGGTCTCCATCAGAGGGGGAGAGAAGCGTATCGGCTCCCGGCGTGGCTCCGTAATAACCGCAGCCCAATCCCGCGGTGGCGCCTCATAAGCGGCGCGTCGATCCCCCCCGCCCGTAGGGGGGGTGGGGCGCCCAATCCTCTCACTGGAGGGGGGGCGCCTGTCCAATCTCCGCGGAGGGGTGGCACGCCCCTCCGATCTCCTCGGAGATGTGGGTGACCTACGAGGGCCCCCGCCCGTGTGCGAGTCCCTCTCTCTCACCACCCCACGAGTGTCTCTATTGTTGAAGCACAAAAGGGGGTGATGGGCCCCTCCACAACAGTGGCAATCTCGTGGGTGGGGGCAAGCCGATGCCATATGGGGCCCCAGGCAGCGGTAGCACCAATTCCGCTGTTTGGCCATATTTCTACGCCCCTCGGTGCGTAGGCCAACAAATTTGGGACAGGCCGCCAAACGATGGCCATCCCGCTTGCAACACTTGCAAGGCATCGGCCTCTCCCTGTGTGGAGAGTTCTGCCGCACTGCAGTATACTGCTTGTACGGGCGGCGCTCTCTCCGTGGCGCTGCCCGGGTCGCCTCATAGCGACCTGTACTCGGTCCCGGCATAGGAGCCAGATCCAAGTGGTCGGTCATCCGACACTCATCCTCCAAAAATCTGAGGAGATCCGAGAAGGGGGGTAGGTACGAGGCACTATTGCCCCCATACCTTTGTTCAAAACGCCCCTTCATCTCCATGGGAAGCTTATTGAGGATGAGGTGGAGCAATATGAAGGACCACTGGTCCACCGGTAGGTCAAGTCGTTTCAGCGCATTAATAGCGCTTAGCAGCGGGTTCAAAATCTCCTTCCTCAATGAGGAGACCCGCGATACTCGTGGCAACCCTAAAATGGCAGCCACATGTGTGTCCGCTAGCAAGCGAACATTCTGATACCGGGCAGTCAACAACGCCCTTGCTATCTCATAACTGTCATCGTTGACAGGTAGATGCTGGACAAGCACGCCAGCCTCTCCACGTAAGGCAGAGAGCAAATAGGCCAATTTCTGGCTAGGGAACAGGTCGTCCCTCGAGTGAACCAGGCTATCAAAGAGGTTAATGAACCCCATCCAAGAAGCCAGGTTCCCATCAAAGGTTGGGATGTCTAAAGTGGGCAGTCTGCCCAGCAAGCCGGCCGGGGTAGGCTTGACCTCCCCGGGCATGCACGACTCACCCCTCCGGACGGATAGGATTGCCTGAGCCTTGTTTATAATCACATCCGCCTGTTCAAAACACTGATCATAATCGGCATTAAATTGGTCGACTGCCCGCAACTCAGCGGCACCCTCGGCTGGGTGGTCGAGCAAATATTGTTGATGAAGAACGAAAAGCTGCTCCAATTCCTTCAAGCGAGCAGGTACTCCCTCATGCCGAATTAACAAAGCCTGTTCTCGGTCTGGTCGGTCTACCAAAGCGACGGCACTAGCAAACCATCTCAAAATCTTTTGTGCACCCGCGCGGGCACCACTAAGCGGGCTGACTAAGCGGGCGGGACCATTTTGCACCAAAATTAATAAACACTATAATAATACACGGACAAACAGACCGACAACCGCAGACAATAAAACAGATCGGGAGGAACTTCAAAGGCAGAACAAAATATATAAACAAACCAAAATCAAGTATAAATGCTAGAACTTAACTAGAACAAGGCATTTAACAACAGAATTTTTCAAACAAATTAAATTCAAGTATTAAGTCAATAACTTAACAAACATAATATTCAAGGGCAAACAAAACAAAATCAAATGTAAATGCTAAAACTTAACACAGCAAAATAGTGTATTACAACAACAGCAAAGTCATTTAGCAGCAAAGTTTTTTAAACAAATCAAATTCAAGTATAAGTTTACAACTTAACAAACAAAATAGTCAAGGGCAGAACAAAGATATGAAAAAACAAACCAAAATCAAATATAGGTAAATGCTAGAACTTAACTAGAACAACAAAAGACATTTAACCTCAATTTTTCATATACAATGACAATTAGTTAAGGAAATCGGTCCACAAATGAGCTGGTAGTCGGTTTAAAATCAGCAATCAAAACCAATTAATATGTATTGCCCGTTTGGACAACCAACAAGATTACAATATTAATTGTACAATACTAATCAAATACTCAAATCTAAGAACCACGCTCTGCTACCAAGAGATGGTGGTGCCCCAAGTAGACTCCACCACGTCGGCGTTTCACCGACTTGTATTGCTGAATTTTATTCTCCGAATACCAGCTCTTGGAAAATTGGTATTACTTACCTTGGTTCCAATTGTCTCCGTCCGTCTCCTCCGTAGCCGGTGGACTTCCTGAGCTAGCTCGAAGGAAGTCGCGGCTCCTGAAGTTCTGCAGTGGATCCACCGGTGGAGACCGGAGCACTACAAAGGCCTATTAGGCCACCACGACTCACACACGCGATTAGAACACAAAGCGGGCACTCTTTTGCACAACACAAAGCGGGCTTTCGCACCCCGATATTAGGTGCGCCGCGCAAAACACTATTTGCTTGAATATTGTGTATTATATTTTATGGATGCCCGGACATCATCCTAACCACAAATTATGACATTTCGACTCGACTCAACTGACATATCACATGCGGCCGGCCGCCAAAAAAGCTGTCACTGCACAGACTAGAATGCAGTGCCGCCACTCGCTCTTCCTCGAGCGTGAACACTTTGATATTCGGTCTTGTTACGTACCGAGTCAGTATTGAGATAAAGTATCTATAATAAAAAAATGTGATTAATAACATTTTTTAAAGAGACCGACCGGCATTAATTTTATATTTAAAAAAGTTAATGCAATATATCAATTATTCTTCGTTTCCACATCGCCTCCTTGCGATCGCTTCTCGTTTTCACGTTGTTTCTGTTCCCTCTCTGCGGGATATTGCACTTTCCGTCAAAGTAGATACCGTTCGCCCGACAATTTGTCCGCCGATGGCTAGTAAAGTGAAGTCTGCACCTATAATTTCGTATGAGGAGCGTTAGGATTCACGCGTATCCTCTTCCTCATCCTCGCGAGTGTTACGATATATCTGTAGATTTTGGACCATAAACCGCATAGACAGAGAGCTCACAGACACAGAATACTGACGTCTGAGAGATCCCACGTGGTGAGGTGTGGTGTGTGGTGGTTCGCAGCATCAAGCTGGGCGTGATGGAGGACCCGAGCAACCGGTCGCGGCTGGCCAAGCTGCTGCGGTTCCACTCCAGCAGCTCCCGGGAGATGACGTTCCTGGCGGACTACGTGCAGCGCATGAAGCCCAAGCAGACGCACATCTACTACATCGCCGGCGCCAGCCGCGCCGAGGTCTGTACCGCACCGTACCTCCCTGTACCGCCCCATACCGCCGCGTACCGCCCCGTACCGCATGGTACCCACTCGCCCAGAGACCGTTCGCTAATGGCCGGTACACACTTTGTTTAGTGTTTAGTGCGAGTGGCTTGTTTAGTGTTTAGTGCTTAATAAAAAACACGTTCGGACAGCTTCTGTTTAGTGTTTAGCGAATAGAACGCGTTCTATTTTTTCTGCGAGTCGCCCCTCCCGCGCTCCCGCCTTCACCCTTCATCATCACAGCTCATATACGTCCCCACCGAGGGGCACGAGCCTACCCTAACCAGTTGTGGTAGGTCGATTAGGCCTCAGCCAAACCACGCTGGCCCAGTGCGGATTTGTTGACTTCACATACACCTTTGAATTACTTTGCAGGTGTATGCAGGTTTCCTTACGATGTTTTCCTTCACCGTAGGAGCGTCAGATAAATGTACTTAAGAAATTCGTGAAACGAAAAACACATTGGTACATGGCAGGATCGATCGCGGGCCTCCCGATTTTACTCGGAGCACAATCCAGTGCCGAGGCCACAGCACCACCGACGCTCTTCACCCTTCACTTGCAGCTAAACACTCACTAAACACGTCTGGACAGATCTGTTTAGTGTTTAGTCCATATAATGAACAAATAAACTAAACACCGTTTACTAAACAGTGTAGGGACAGCACCTACTAATCACTTAACACTAAACAGTTTACTCAACACTAAGCACTTGACTAAACAAAGTGTATACCGGCCATAAACAACATTACATCAAAATAAATAATGGGCATCGAAAACATTGGAAACAATCTTTCTAACCTATCGAAGACAATCAGTTGACAAAAAGTAGTTTGGCACTAAAAATCATTTGCAATCACAAGAGTAAATAGATGCGTCTGTCCTCTTCGGAAACACGAAGTAAGCCGATGCCCATTATTTATCATGAGGTACTGTACCTATTGCTGTTTTTGATCCATGTTCTATAGTGGGTTAGACAAAATGGGTGTATCGAGCGGTAAGGGTCTTAACGTATGGGTATTGACTAGTATTATGCACACGTTTACATTATGGGAAACGATGGTTTTTATTTCCATACAAACAAAATATTAATATGAAATTAAAAAATGGGCAATCCTGAAAACGGGCGGAACTTAGGGCGGCAATTACGTATCATAAAGAATTTGGAGTGACAGGTACTATTGAGGTCTCTCGTGCCTTACCACTTTGTAGAAATATTCGTTTGAAAGCGGATCGCATCGAATACGCCCACACGACCCATACCTATCCCTGATTGGCTACGTATTTTTACTACAATTTACTATGGCCAATCATAGACAGATATGACACGCCCACACAACCCATACCTATCCCTGATTCGCTACGTATTTTTACTACAATTTACTACGGCCAATTATAGACAGACATCTGGTTTCATTGAAATCGCTCTTGGTGTCAGTCTGCTTTACGCTTTATTATTGGTGAACGAATGGAGCGGGACGTGGTCTGACGCGATTGTCATCGTGCAGTGTGCAAGCGACTTTCGTCGTAGGACTGGTAAGGTGCCCTCGATAGTATATATCTTTTTAAACTTCAATACAAATATGTTATCTTTAAAACATGTTTGGTTGTGGTAAAAAAAGTCAGATTTTTTTTCCAAAAATAATAAATCAAGTTGCTTGCTTGCAAGAAGCTTGAACCCAAATCACTATTAATTTTGATTAAAATTATACACTATCCTGTATCGTTTTGTATGTTAATAGAAATATTGTAAAATAAGCGAACGCCTTGAAGGTGCTGCCTACCACGCGAAGCCTTGTCGAATAACGACAGGATGTTGTACACTCGCATTGTAGTCGATGAGGGTGATACAGCGTGATGCGATACGATGTGTGGTGTTACGCAGGTGGAGAAGTCACCGTTCGCGGAGCGTCTGGTGAAGCGAGGGTACGAGGTGCTGTACCTGACCGAGCCCGTGGACGAGTACTGCCTGTCCTCGCTGCCCGAGTACGACGGACACAAGTTCCAGAACATCGCCAAGGAGATCTTCGACCTCGAAGAGAGTACGTACCGCTTATACATACACGGTTATTTTTTTATCACCCTGGAAAATTTTAGGGACGCTTCAGGACACATCCATTGTTATATAAAAAATAAATAAAATGAAAAAAAATCTCTAAAAATGCTGCTCTCAAGTAGTGCAGTATTTTTTGGATATTTTAGAAAAATAATATAAAATTAAGTAAGTGACTTATTTTTGATTCATATTTAAATCATTCTAATACCATGTCGCGAAGCGTCCCTTTAATTTTCTAGGGTGATAAAAAACATAACCGTGTATGTGCCAATAACGAATCTTACTCGTATTAAAATCACGCTCGGTCCTTTTGTTGCGGTAGAAGTGGTTTTTTTTATTATACGACAGGAAAGTTCTTGGCCTTCATCTCACCTGGTGGTAAGTGTATTTATTGTATTCTACCTGCTGCTGCTTATATTCTACGTGCTTTTATTTGTATTCTACCTGCTTTTATAATCAACAAATTTTTTCTGCGTTTGTTTATATATTCGACTTTGTATTGCCTTTATTTATGTTGCATTGGTTCAGAATGTTTTGTCATAGTATATTTAGTTTTATACTATGGTTTTGTCCGTTAAAAATCACAGCAATATTTAGTAGCCATTTAAGTCGATTTCCGAATTTTTTGCTTATGTTTGTTCTCGATGAATGCGTACTTTGCTTTCTTGCACTTTTGTTAGGTTACATTAAATTGAAAATAAGTGAATGTGAAGCGAAACTTTACATTGTGAATATTTATTTACGTTTATGGAACACTTTGAGCAATGGCTAATCTCTCAATTTATTATCAAAAGGTGAGGGGGCTCAGGACTAAGACAGAAACTTTTTTTAGAAATGTACAACTAAATAATTATGACATAATTGCATTAACTGAGACGTGGTTACTAGATGGTATCTCAAGTAGTGAACTTTTTGACGACAGATACTTGGTTTGGCGGCGTGACCGCGATTATAAGCTCACTGGTCAAACAATGGGCGGAGGGGTGGCCATAGCCGTACGTCGCGAAATCATCGCAACTATGAATACCGACTGGTGTTCAAGTGCGGAGGATTTATGGATCTCTGTGAACATTCGTGACTCTCGTAGTAAAATAAATTGTAAACTATATATATGCATATTATACCTGTGTGAGCAAAATCAAGGCAACTCATTCTATGTACAACTTGATAACTTTTTGTTAAAGCTACAAGATATTCTGTTACATGGCTCCTCAGATAAATTCCTTATATTGGGCGATTTCAATATGAGTAATATTCAATGGCTATCGTCTGATAGTGGCCTATGTCCTACCAATGTGCTAGGTGAACATCAATCTAATTTTATTAATGTACTATACGACTGTCATTTACAACAGTTTAATAATATAGGGAATTCGTTTGGAGGCATTTTAGATCTTGTGTTTTGTAATGATTGTGTAAATGTCTCTCAGTGCCATGATCCTTTGGTCAAAGAGGATCCCTATCATAGAACATTAATAATTCAGACATCATTTGCGGAATTCAATGCTCTTGCAGTACCCCGGCGTATCTCCTACATGTATAGGCGAGGCAATTACGAGCGTATCAAATCTTGCCTGTCTGTCATTGATTGGACAAGTATTCTCACTATCGGTAGTGTTGAGGACGCAGTTGCCCAATTTTATTCCATAATTTACGAACTAAGGAATGAGTACATACCCTCCTGTCCGGTGCAAAGCTTTAAATATCCACCGTGGTTCAAGTCCTCCCTGGTGAAATTAATAAAAGAAAAATACAAATATTTTAAAAAATTTAAAACGTATGGTAATAAATCGGACGAACACACTTATCATTTATTGCGTGAGAGGGTAAGAATTGTCGAAAAACAATGCTACAAAGACTACATAAATAATATTGAAGAGTCTATTCAAAAAAATCCTAAACAATTTTGGTCTTTTGTAAAAGCCAAACGTCAGTGTGGTACTTACCCTGCTAGCATGACCTTTAAAAATGAACGCAGTAACACTGGCGCAGGTATCAGTGAACTATTTTCATCATATTTTCGCTCGACTTTCTTAGACTCCACTGAGCCTATTGTAAACCCTGAACCCTCAAATGTAAACTCACCATATGACATTTCTTCTATTAAAATTGCCGCAGATGAGGTGTATAAAGGACTTGAATCGCTCGATCTAAGTAAGTCAGCCGGTCCTGATACTCTACCCGCTTCTTTTCTGGTAAAGTGTGCTAAAGAGTTGTCTGTACCAATTTGCATTCTATTTGAAAGATCCATTACCGAAGGCACAATGCCCCACATTTGGAAAAAAGCTTTTATCACACCTATTCACAAGAATGGATCTAAGATCAATGTGGAAAATTATAGACCTATTTCTAAACTATGCTTAATTGCCAAGGTCTTTGAGCGTATAGTTTATAAACAACTCTATAGTTGTATAAAATCAGGTTTCCTTACTCAACAGCATGGATTTCTCAAAGGGAGGTCCACTGTCACAAATCTTGCCATTTTTAACAACTACCTGACCCATCATATGGATGCTGGAGATCAAGTAGATGCAATTTACACCGATTACAGCAAAGCTTTTGATCGAATTGACCATACAATACTGCTTGCTAAGCTACAATCGTTAGGTATTCGAGGCAATTTATTCCGATGGTTCACGTCTTACGTAAGAAATAGATCTCAGGTGGTTGTTCTAAATGGTTTCTCTTCTTCTGCAGTTGATGTACCATCCGGTGTACCTCAGGGATCTTTATTAGGGCCTCTTTTGTTTGTAATATTTATCAACGACATTCATACTTGTTTTCTCAACTCAGAATATCTTCTTTTCGCTGATGATATGAAAGTATATAGAGTTGTAAACAATTTCTCTGATGCCATTCTTTTACAAGACGACCTTAGTCGCCTAGAAAATTACTGCCTGAATAACAAATTAGATCTAAATATTTCAAAATGTCTGGTTATGAACTTCACTCGTAAACGTAATAAATTTATACATGATTATAAGATTAGGCATCAGACCCTAGTTAATAATGTTAGCACCAAAGATCTCGGAGTCATCCTAGATTCCAAATTATTATTTGACAAACATATAGAGAGTGTTGTTGATAAATCTTACAAGGCACTGGGATTCTTATTCAGAGTATCAAAATCATTCAAAAATATGAAAACTATCAAAATTATTTATTGTGCTTATGTGAGAATCCATCTTGAGTATGCATCTCAAATTTGGAACCCTTTTTACGATACATATGTAGATCGAATCGAACAAATTCAAAGAAAATTCACCCGATTTCTTTGTACTAAGTTTAAACTTTCCACTCAAGACTATAATCAACGATGTTTGCGATTACATCTTCTTCCACTTTCATTACGTAGGAAAATCGCGGACATGTGCTTTCTCATGAACATAGCACAAGGTAAGATTGATAGTCCTGAGCTCCTAAGCAAAATTGAGTTAAAAGCTCCAGCCTCAAATCTCCGCCAGAGATTTGTCCTGCTTCACATTCCGCATTCTCGTACTAATTATGGAAAGAACAGTTTCCTTCTAAGGTCTTTCAAATTATTCAACGATTTAAATGGTATGTTTATCACAGATAATCGATTTGATTTGTTTAATGGCACAACTAAATATATGAAACGCTTGTTAACCGAAACGCAGATAAAAAAAAATGATTTCTTTTTTAACAATGAAATCCCTCTATATGCGGAAGCTTGTAATTAGCGTCTAGATGTTAATTGTTTTATCCATTATTGTAAATGTAGCTGTAAGCTTTCCCAACAAATAAAATAAATAAAATAAAAAGTGTGGATCAGGCCGAAGGCTCCATCTTCCGCCTTATCCTCACATAACTTAGCGAGCTTCACCTGCAGGCGTAGCACAGGCTGCCAAGACGGGATTTAAGTCACGCATTATCTCACAATTTTAATGACATAATCTCTATGTCTTAAAGAGTACACGGCGGCGCGTATTTAGGCTGCGGTCCGATAACAGTACTCACAATCAGGGACCGGAACAGCTTACCTTTACAAGGGTTTTTAAGTAAGTTTTTTAAATGTTTGTGTTGAGAAACCATTCTGAGAAGTCGTTCTGGTTAAGCTCATCAACGGCTTATTACTTAAACAGGTAAACCAAACGTTTGAATTAATTCATGGTAACTCAAAACCCAATAAAAACCGTGTTTAAGGTTTTAGTAGTAAGCGGTTACGAACTGAGAGAAAAATAAATTGATCCTTATTACCAAATTCAATATCTTTCATTCAAATTGGATTGTTACAATCTCTTTTGAACGTCAAAGCAGCTACGCCATTGGTTCACAAGTCTACGGCGGGAGACCTTGTACTGGAAAGAACCAGCAAGAAAACCAGCAAGGGCTATTTTTTTCTCCCTGTTTTGTTACAGAGTCGTCAATTGGAAGCTGACCTCACAGCAGTAGTTTGAGCTCAACTTCCATTACAGGATTAGATGTGTCGGTTCTCTACTTACTACTTATGTCATTACTAAAAATAATATTTGTTTAAACAAATACGAGTAGTTACATAACAACACGATTCATTATCTGAAAAATTAACACCAGGCATTGGCATCATTCAAATAATCGTTGACTTCATAATATCCTTTACTCATAAGCGTCTTTTTTACATGCGCTTTAAACTTATGAAATGGCAAGTCAGTAACACTTTGTGGAAGCTTATTATAAAAGGTTATACATTTCCCCATAAACGAGCCTCTAGTTTTTTGAAGCCTGTATGTTGGAACGGCAAGTTTATTTTTGTATCTTGTGTTTAGATGGTGAATTTGGAAATTGGTTTCAAATGTATTATAATTTTTATAGACATAAATCAAATTTTCATAAATGTATTGTTCTGCTAAAGTCAATATATTAATTTCTCTAAATAAGTCCCTTAGAGAATCTCTTGCTCGTAAATTATATATAGCGCGAACCGCTCTTTTTTGAAGTACAAAAATACTTTCTATACTAGCAGCCGATCCCCACAGTAGTATTCCATATGACATGACACTGTGAAAATAACTAAAGTAAATCAGTCTTGCCGTTTCAACATCAGTAAGTTATCTTATTTTTTTAACTGCATATGCTGCAGAACTAAGTCTGTTTGCCAAGGACTCAATTATGTGGATCCCACTGCAATCTAGAATCTAGTGTAATACCCAAAAATTTGGTAAAGTCGATGAATTCAACAATTTCATTATTCATTTTCACAATACATTTGGCAATGAGAATTTAAGGCGAGGAATTTCCACGTGCAAGCCTATATGTTCCGCACTTCACACCGTTCATTTGTACATGACGTTAGCGCGGACGCGGCCACTGAACAGGCGCCAACATCATGTGCCGCACAGTAAAAATGTTACAGTACAACAAGGACGTTTTATATCGTATGCAATATACTTTTTGCTAGGTTACAAATAAGTATTGATTTATAAACTGAGGTAAGTACCTACAGTAATACAACCAATAAAGATATAACTTTATGACTTCATTGCTATTTTTTATTGTATCTTTACTTGTGTGTAAATATGGACACTTTTTAATTGTTACATTACATAGTATTTTTATTTGACAATCAACCACGTGATTTTTTTAATAACTTAAAAATAACAATGTTTAAAAAGCTTTTATTTGCTAGTGACGTCATTGTACTCGTCCACCATTATAATACCGATACAAACATATATTTTATAAGAAAGAGACGTAAAGCAATTATCAATAATTAGACTTTTTCAAGATTCATCATAATTAGACGGTTTCTTCACAATTTCAAAGGTTTTAAATGTTTCTATGATGTGTTATTAATAAAATGTAAATTCAAATTTTATGCATATTTCTTTTGTGCAGTATAGAATGCATCACTAGAATACAAGAAATGCTCGATTAGCTAGAAGTAGTATTTAAAACAAAAGCTAAGAATATGACTGACGCGGCGGCATATGTTATAAAGCTCTGTTAAATTTTTTTGTTTGACTTCGACGGCTATATTTTTTGATTTAGAAATAGTAGATTGTTACACCGAGCGCTAAGTGACTTATTAATGCCCGCGGATGTTTGGTGCACGAGCACTTGCTCGAGGGCACTAATAACCCGAGGGCATTAATAGCTCACTTACGAGGTGTGTAATCTGCTTTTCCTTCAACTTATTAAAAAATAATAAAAAACTGAAGTTGACTGTAGAAAAACTTATTTATTTATGACAAAAAAAATGCAAATTGTTCTTATTAAGAAACCAAACCTTATCTTGACGGTGGTGACGGAAGTGGAAAATCCACAAAAAAAAAACTCACTGTCATGTACACCACAAAACCCTTATTTCTTGCCGTCAACATGAATGTGCACCAAAAAACACCACTTTCACTGCACAATATTCACTCGAATACAATTTTTAATTTATTAAAATAAAAGCTAATCTTCGCCATTAAAGCCAATTGCCTCTCTTTTTTAAATAAAATTGGCTTTGTAGGGTCCTATCTAACTTGTTTTGCGCATGTGTATTTTTTGTGACATGTTATACAACCACTCAAATCTCTTTGGAAAAATGCCTACATTTTGTATGAATTGTATTGTTACGCCGGTGGTATAAGAAACTTCCGCCGTGGTTTTCTTGGCCTTAGAAGCGTTTTCAGCGGCCTGAAAACGCAATTCAGCGCGTTTCAGGAGGTGCTCTATCACATACTAGAATATCGAAATTTTACCCAAGTTGCCGTTGTTTTCAGGCGCCTGAAACATGTTTTCAGTCCGTTTCAGGCTACCCTCTATCGAACCACATCATAACCTGAAAACCCGTTTTCAGGCGTTTTCAGGACCCCTTATGGGCCTTTGAACCACACTTCGATATATAACTAAATTTTCAATAGGAGTGAGTGAGATAGCACGATAAGAAAGAGACAACAATAGTGGGCACCTTCCAGAGATAAAAGATAGATCGAGATGCATCTAGAAACTTCTAAACGTGCTGACAGACAGAGATAGAACATGCTCATAAAGACAAACATAATCGGGAATGCGATGGAACTTTCTAGACAGACAAACAATCGATCGGGTATGGAATGTTCTAGAATAGAACATTCTCGAATGTCTCGGAAGTTCACCGGTTCTATTGTAGAAGCGCGAAGGCATACACGGAACTTTCTAGAAGACTAACGATCGATCGAGTATGGAATGTTCTAGAATAGAACATTCTCGAATGTCTCGGAAGTTCACCGGTTCTACTGTAGAAGCGCGAAGGATACCACGGAACTTTCGAGAAGAGAAGATAAATAATCGGTTGGGTACGGAATATTCGAGAATGGAACATTCTCGAATGCCCCGAATGTTCGTCGGCCCTATTATATAAGCGCGTAGGCGAATGCAGCCGGATAGTTCTTTTCAAGAGAGCGAACCGAGCGGATCAAGCGATACATAGTGAAGAATTCTGTGTGTTCAGTGCTTAGTAAAGTCTTACAGTGAAGTGATTTGTGTCCATAGTGTTACTGTAAAGTTTTCAGTGATTGTAAAGTAGTTTTCAGTGTTAAGTAAAGTTGCTTAATTGGTGCTTAATTAAATCTTATCTCTAATTGTCGGTGTTTCGCGATTTTCTATTGAACACCCACCCCACAAACGTAACATTTGGTGTCAGAAGTGGGATAGAAAATGCCGATTACGCCGCGAGATAAGGAGCCGGAGAGGGTCCAGACGCGAAGCCAGGCTGCTGCCGAAGCCCATGCGGATGCTGCAAGTACCTCTACAGCGATTCCGCCGACGCCGCAAGTAGATTTAAATACAATCCTGCTCCTGATAAAAGGACAAAGCAAATGGCAGGAAGAGCAGGCCAGGAGGCAGGAAGAACAAGCCAAACGGCAGGAAGAACAATTGTGCGCCCTCCGGGAGGAGCAGGCTAAGAGGCAGGAAGAACAAGCCAAACAACAGGCAGAGCAACTGTCCGCCCTCCGGGACGAGCAGGCCAGACAATTGTGCACCCTCCGGGACGAGCAGGCCAAGAGGCAGGAAGAACAGGCCAAGCGGCAGGAAGAGCAGGTAAAGAAACAGGATGAACAATTGAGTGTTCTCCGTGAAGTTCAAGATGCCGCAAAACAATGGAAGAGGGAATTGTCGGAGGTCCGTGAGGATCTTAGCAATTTGGAGATCAAGTTCGAGACTCGCCTCCATGATTCCAACGAAAAGTATGAGAACCGCTTTCAGGCTATAAGTAACGACGTGAAGAAGCTTGAAATAAAAGTTGCGAATGGGGTGGCCAGTGGACTAGACGCGACAGTACCAGTAGGCGGAAGATTTAAAGTGCCTCCATTTGATGGTACCTCGTCGTGGACCGCATACAAGCTTCAGTTCGAGTCCGTTTCTAAGGCGAATGGATGGAACAAGGAACAGGCCAAAACGGCACTAACGTTGGCGCTGCGCGAAGGAGCTCTCACGGTCCTGGAGGCTCTTGGAAACGACAGGACTTATGACCGCCTTTTAGAAGTTTTGGAAGCCCGTTACGGTGACAGCCATTTAGAGCACGTCTTCAGAGCCCAGCTGAAGGACAAAACCCAGGGTCGTAATGAATCATTACAACAGTGGGCCCTGGAGATAGAAAAGTTGGTCAGGAAGGCATATCAATCTGCATCGGCCTCATTCGTGGACAGCA
Source organism: Schoenobius gigantellus (assembly GCA_963935595.1). Classification (NCBI taxonomy): domain Eukaryota; kingdom Metazoa; phylum Arthropoda; class Insecta; order Lepidoptera; family Crambidae; genus Schoenobius; species Schoenobius gigantellus. The sequence continues at coordinate 239,128 of OZ012549.1, read as the reverse complement.
TGCTGGTGCAGGCCTTTATTGACGGGATTCGGGACTTGGAAGTGAGAGCTGCTGTCAGGTTGGGTCACCATGGGAGTCTGAAGGACGCAGTTGCCCATGCCCTGGAGGTAGAAGCTGTACGTCAGGACTCTAGGACATATAGGTTACGGGAAGTTTCCACCAAGGAACCGGCTGCACTCCACCGCGAATTGGGACCGAGATGTTACCACTGTGGTGAACGCGGACATTTACAGTCTAGTTGCCCGAAAAGGAACAAGAGGCAAGACATAGGCCCGACGGCGTGGCGAACAGGCTCCGTTGAGCCGGAGCCGCAGCGAGTAAAGGTCAGGGCTTCGGGACGAATTGGTCAAAATGTTCCAGTTTTGATCTCGCGGGCGAGCGACGACCTCGACCAGCCGTCGATACATCTCCGAAGGTACATTCGGCCTTGGAGGAACCTCGCAGCAGTAGCCCGTGATGTCGGACCCACAATAAAATCTGATAGGAACGAGTTCCAAATAAATTTGGACGTTTCCCATTTTGTTCGGGAGGAGATATTTGTGAAGACTGCTGACCGGTACGTGGTGATTGAAGGTGAACACAAAGAGAGAAAGGATGGTCACGTGTTAGTTTCCCGCCAATTCAAGCAGCGGTATGTACTGCCTGATGGTTGTGACCCAGAGACCGTGGAGTCGAAGTTGTCTTCAGATGGCGTTCTCACTGTCATCGCCCCGAGAACACCCACACCTGGGGTGACGGAAGAACGTCCTGTGCCTAAAGCTCAGACGGGACCAGCGAGGAGGATCCACGAAGGGAAATCACATGGAAACGCTGATGCCCTTTCCCGAAGACCTAGCCAGGATGACTGTAAACATTGTCAGAGACAAGAGGCCAGAGACTACGTTAGGATGTTGAGAACCAATACTGTTAGTGAAGAGTTGAGTGATGAAGTCATGCAGCGAGCTCAACAAGAGGACCGTGACATCAAACCCATTTTTGATTGGATCCAGGCGGGAGTACCCAAGCCAAGGTGGCGTGAAGTAGCTCTGATGAGTACAGTTACGAAAGGCTACTGGGCTCAATGGGAAAGCTTAGTCATGCATAATGGGGTACTTTGCAGAAGATGGAAGTCAGCAAATTGTAAGAGTGCGCACTTACAAATAATAGTCCCAAGGAAGAAGGTCAGTCAAGTTCTGCGACTTTATCACGACGGAACGTCCGGTGTACACCTTGGAGTGAAAAAGACCTTGATGAAAATTCGGCAAAAATTCTATTGGATTCACTGCCGTGAAGGTGTCGAGGACTGGTGTAAGAAGTGTACGAGCTGCTCGACAGCCAAGATACGACCTCTGGATACCCCGGATAAATGCATCACTGAGTACGTAAGCGATTTAAGAGACCGAATGGAAGATGATCACCATCACATTCGTGAACATGGATTTCAGGCTAGTGCAAAAATGAAGTCGCGATATGACCGGAATTCTAATCAAGCGAGATTTGAAGAAGGTTCGTTGGTGTGGTTGCACAACCGGATGCGACGTAAAGGGATATCCCCGAAATTGTCTCCAGATTGGGAAGGTCCGTATAAGGTTGTAACCAGAACCAACGACGTCACTTACCGCATACAACGGAATCAGCGCAGTCCAAGCGAGATTGTCCATGTTGATCGACTGGCCAGGTATCACGGTTCTAACGATGCTCGGGACGAGCATGTTTTAGAGGGGGGTAGTGTTACGCCGGTGGTATAAGAAACTTCCGCCGTGGTTTTCTTGGCCTTAGAAGCGTTTTCAGCGGCCTGAAAACGCAATTCAGCGCGTTTCAGGAGGTGCTCTATCACATACTAGAATATCGAAATTTTACCCAAGTTGCCGTTGTTTTCAGGCGCCTGAAACATGTTTTCAGTCCGTTTCAGGCTACCCTCTATCGAACCACATCATAACCTGAAAACCCGTTTTCAGGCGTTTTCAGGACCCCTTATGGGCCTTTGAACCACACTTCGATATATAACTAAATTTTCAATAGGAGTGAGTGAGATAGCACGATAAGAAAGAGACAACAATAGTGGGCACCTTCCAGAGATAAAAGATAGATCGAGATGCATCTAGAAACTTCTAAACGTGCTGACAGACAGAGATAGAACATGCTCATAAAGACAAACATAATCGGGAATGCGATGGAACTTTCTAGACAGACAAACAATCGATCGGGTATGGAATGTTCTAGAATAGAACATTCTCGAATGTCTCGGAAGTTCACCGGTTCTATTGTAGAAGCGCGAAGGCATACACGGAACTTTCTAGAAGACTAACGATCGATCGAGTATGGAATGTTCTAGAATAGAACATTCTCGAATGTCTCGGAAGTTCACCGGTTCTACTGTAGAAGCGCGAAGGATACCACGGAACTTTCGAGAAGAGAAGATAAATAATCGGTTGGGTACGGAATATTCGAGAATGGAACATTCTCGAATGCCCCGAATGTTCGTCGGCCCTATTATATAAGCGCGTAGGCGAATGCAGCCGGATAGTTCTTTTCAAGAGAGCGAACCGAGCGGATCAAGCGATACATAGTGAAGAATTCTGTGTGTTCAGTGCTTAGTAAAGTCTTACAGTGAAGTGATTTGTGTCCATAGTGTTACTGTAAAGTTTTCAGTGATTGTAAAGTAGTTTTCAGTGTTAAGTAAAGTTGCTTAATTGGTGCTTAATTAAATCTTATCTCTAATTGTCGGTGTTTCGCGATTTTCTATTGAACACCCACCCCACAAACGTAACAGTATGAATATGAATTGTAATTTCTTTTTAAATTAGAAAAACAAACAACAGGGCAATTATGTTGAACGGGTCATTAATGAAATTTCATACAATACTACTGCCGTTTTCCAGGGTAGTAATGTATTACTTAGTGTTGCCTTTTCCGATGATTAGAGTAAAATTAATGAGTAGTTTGAAGAAAAATATTTTAATAGATATATGTAGGTATTTTAATACAGTACTGAATAAATAAGTACTATAACTTATTTCGATTTGATTTGTTAACCGACTTTACTGACTTCACGAAGTTATGAGGTAACACATACCTCATAGCTTCGTCATTTTATTAACTGATTTTCAAAATTCTTTTTGTATTCAGAAAAGTATACCCCCGAAGTGGTTCCATGCCATCAAGTCAGGATCTAGTATTAGAATCCCAAGAAAATCGAGAGAATAGGCACGTCCAACGTCTTTCCTGTTTTTTTTCTGAAGCTATTCAGGTATTTGCGTCTGAAAGACATCATCTCAAGGATTCTTCCACTATGCTGAGCTTACGATGGATCCTTAACTTTAAGGAGTTAGGGAGTTAGACTTTAGATATAAAAGGTACGTATTGACTCTCAGTTAGGTATATTCTTTCAAGTTGACTTAGAGAGCTATTATTAATTTCAGAAAAAAATAAAAATATTTTTTTTTACAAAAATACCGACACCACTTCGAAACAAAACTACTTCAAAATAAAAATGTAATGTTGTGTGTTTTATTTTATTGCTACTAAGTTGGCAAACAAGCAAATTGCCCACCTGATGGTAAGTGGTAACAGTCACCTATAATACATGTGGTTCCTGTGCGATTCGCAGTAAAACTGCAACCCCCACAAGCACCACAGTGTACGTTGCCAACTTGTGACATCAGATGTAAAGTCACGGTACCCAGTAATTTCAGTGCCATATCTTACCCTTCACACCGGAACACAGCAATGCAAGCACTGCTGATTTGCGGCAGAAATAGGTAAGACGGAGGTATTTTTATCCTTGCCTTAGCAAGCATCAAAAACGATAGTATTTTTGTTTTTAATTATATCCCAATTTTTGTGACAGGTATCTCTGGCAGGTATGTCATCCATCATATTATTATTAGATGAATTCGAAACAAGCTCAAACCTGTTTTTGATGTGCTACCATCATCAACGCTGGCCAAGTGCGGGTTGGTCGACTTCACAACCTAAGAATTTCTTTACACGTGTGTACAGCGGTCGGCGCGCCGGCGCGCTACTTAGTGGTAGGTATTTATAACGCTGCATTGCGTGAGTGACAGGGGCGTGCATGTACTAAACAAGATTATCAAGAAGAAAGCCACAAATCGCTATGAATATCAAGCAACCGTATTAGTTTCTAAGCAAACTGGTTTTAAAATATTAATTAATATTCTACCACCTTAGGCCTGTAAGAAAACTCGGGAAGTACTACACAGCTAGCGTTCTTTACCATGATGACTTTACATTTGACGACACGGTTAGCGCACAGAGTTCGAGTGATCGCCTACTACGCAACTGGTCGCGGGTTCGATTCCCAAATATTTTTAACCGACTTCAAAAAAGGAGGAGGTTATCAATTCGGTTGTATTTTTTATGTTTGTTACCTCATAACTCCGTCATTTTTAAACCGATGTCCAAAATTATTTTTGTATTCGATAGAGTATAGAGCAAGGGTGGTCTCATGGTCACCAAAGTCAGGATTTGATGATGGGACCCCATAGAAAATCGAGGAAAGCACTAAAAACACACTTCTTTCACTAAAAAGATTTAATTCACTAAAAAGTTAAAAATAAAAAATATTTAACAAAAAATAAAAAACGACTTCAAAAACACTGAAAGCTTAAAAATAATATAAGAATAGGTACAGACAACATCACACTTCTATATTGAAGTCGATGACAAATTTTAACACTTTCTAGGAGATTATCGTTTGGCGCCGACTTCAATACAGAAGTGTGATGTTGTCTGTACCTATTCTTATATTATTTTTAAGTTTTCAGTGTTTTTGAAGTCGGTTTTTATTTTTTGTAAAATATTTTTTTGTAGTTACGGGACAAATATTATGTATGGAATACAGAAATATGTTCCGGTCTGGGCGTATGTGCATGTGATATGTAATATATTCTATGTTTGTAACTTTGATGACACGGTTAGCGCAGAGGTCGAATGATCGCCTATTGCGCAACGGGTCGCGGGTTCGATTCCCGTACGGGACAAATATTTTGTATGGCCTACAGAATTTTTTTCCGGTCTGGGCGTATGTACATGTGATATTCTATGTTCGTAACTGCACCTACAACACAGGAGAAAATCTTAGTGTGGGGCGACGTTATCAAAAAGAAAAAAACTGCACCTACGACACAGTTGAAAATCCTAGTGTGGGCCGACGTATTTATATAAAAACACTTTCATTACTGAGTGACTGACAGATTACGCACAGCCGTAATTAAAAGGCACAAAAAGCGGAAATTTGACATGTATGTTGGAAATTCGCCATCTAAGGGGGTAAAACTAAAAAATAATAGTTTGTATGGAACCTCTATGACATTTATGCGGGCGAAGCAGCGGGCAAAAGCAAATATTTTATAAAGTTTCACAAAATTCCGCTGATCAGATATTTTCTTTTAATACAATGAAGTGATCTTTACATAAATCGAACGGAAATTTATGTTAATTATTTTTTACTTTTTTATAATCAACTCACGCTTGACCATAAATGTTACGAAATTTAAAAGATTCCTAAAATACTGTTTTACTGTTCATAATCATATATAATACATAGGCTCGAATAAAACTCTATTATTTAGCTACATGTATAATGTGCTGTTGATTCTACCTTCTAAAGCTTTGATGCAAGGCGTTGTGAATAAAGGGGGTAACATTAAGTATTTAAAGGAATCCAGCAATAAAGTTTTATAGGAAACATTATTTTGAACCTATAAATCGTTGCATATTTACTTGAAGAAATTATCATACTGGTTTATTAACACTGCACTGTGCTATATGGCCGCGGCAATAAAATATAAACATTTGGGAAATAAATATTTACCACTTTTCTTTCAGCATTTTTTGTATGCATTTGATTTAACATTTCGTCTTTGACTTCTTTTATTAGCGATTTTTACACATAAAATGACTTATAGAAAAAAAGAACAAAAAACATATTTTTTTACACATAAAATAATTTAGGAAGAAGGATTAAAATAGTTTTCTCCTTTATAATACCTAATCCATTATTTACACTATTCACCATATTACTACACTAATCTATAATAATAATGAAAGTTAACAAAATAAACGCAAACTGCAAAATTAAAATTCGATCGTAAAGAAACACGTAGTATATTTTTTTGCGCCCGCGACACGAAGCGACATGACCATACCCTGAGACGACTTGGCGAGTACTGTCTTATATGGAGCGCGATTGCAACCAAGCGAAATTATAGAATTTTCGTCATTTTCCTAAATATTTTATATGACATCAAAAAATCTGTCTTCACAGTTCACTAGATAATAACGAACTACATGTTTTGGTATAAATTTTATACTGTTTTATGTATATTTCGATTTCAAATCGTGGTTTTAGTTTTTGATTTAGACCTATGTTTGGATTTTTTTTCTATCGAGTGAAATGGAGTAAATCGTGTTTCTGCTTTCACAGTTCACTAGATTATATCTTCAAGTTTAAGGTGTGTGAATTTCAGAATTGTGGGTTCTAATATTATCCAGATCTAGACGTTCTAAGATCGGCAAATTTGGGAAATCCTCGCCTTAAAACATTTAGTTTTACGTGAATTTAAAGATAAATTATTTATAGTGAACCAATGCAATACTTTAGAGAGAGTACTATTTACAACGTCAGTATTTCCATTTCCTCTGTCGACCTTAAATATTAAAGAAGTATCATCTGCAAATAGTACTGTATCGCACAGATTCTTAGTGAAGTGTGGGAGGTCATTAATATAAATTAAGAAAAGCAACGGTCCCAATATCCATCCTTGTGGCACGCCCATAACTATAGGTGCACCAGCAGACTCGGTTTTGTTAATAACAACTTTCTGAACCCTATTGGACAAATAAGACTCAATAATCATCTCATTGCTTCTTCAGAGACACCATAATGCTTGAGTTTATTGAAAAGAGTTTAGTGACCAACGCAATCAAAAGCCTTTGATAGGTCACAAAATATACCAATTACATCTTGTTTACACTCCCAAGCAGAAATGTGTTTCATAAGTGCAACACCGGCATCAGTAGTGCAACGACCTTTGGTAAAACCAAATTGGTTCATATGTAAAATGTTGTTACTTGAGAAACATTCAGTTAACTGATTAGATATAATTTTTTCAAATATTTTACTAAGAGCTAGTAGAATCGAAATTGGTCGAAAATTTGAAGGGTAATTTTTATTCCCGGCCTTAAATAGAGGTATTAGCTTGCTATTTTTCATGAGGTTGGGGAAGACACCTTCATCGACACATTTATTGAATATCAACGCAAGTTGCGGGGCAAGTTCTTTAATTACAGATTTAATTATATGGGTCGAAATACCCCAAAGATCTTCAGTTGTTTTGGTACTGATTATACGAAATGTTTTCAAAACAGTGTTAGCATCAATGTGACAAAAGTTGAACACTTCTTCACGTCCCTGCTCACAGTGCTAAAGATTGTCCAAATTTAAAAGAACACTCAAGTGCTAACAGCGCTATCAGGATGCTTACGATTTCGGTCTGGGGTTTTAGCGTATCAAACTCAAACTCAAAAATCTTTATTCAATATAGACCTTTACAGGCACTTATTTACGTCAAAAAAAACAAAAATCTTCAACCAAGAATCTAATTAACAAAATTATTTAATCCTTGTATGTACACACACCCCAACCATTATTAAGATGTGTGCAAATACAAGTCAAATGAAAAAAAATTGACTCTACACTTGTTCGGAAATTGGGAGAGCCTTCTCGAGAAGAACAGGCAAGAAACTCGGAAGGTCTTGTATTTTTTTTGTCTCCTCTTTTAAATTGCCAACATTACTATATTATATTTCACAAACATTTTTTTTAATAATATAGAAATGCCTGTCGGTGTGAGTGGAACAGTTACTCGAATGAAATTTATCCCATTATCGCAAAGTGTTAACACCCTTTGAACGTCAATTATCACATTTTTTGTCAATCCCAAGCAGTTTTATCTGTCATATAATCAGACACTTTATAATATGCTTTTTTCATAAGTGCGCCCTTGATAGTGACTTTAAATTTATTCAAGTTAAGTGCTTTAATATTATTTGGGATTTTATTGTAGAAACGTACACAAAGGCCTTTGAAAGAATGATTAATTTTTTTAAGCCTAGTATTTGGTAACGCTAACATATTCTTTTGCCTAGTATTTACTGAATGAATATCACTGTTTTTACAAAACGAATGTATATTTTTTTTTAAATTAATTTGTCAAACCAAATGTAGAGTTAAAATTTGGTTTGGGTAGGTCATTTTGCTTTTGATTGATGAATATCACTGTTTTTACAAAACGAATGTTTATTTTTTTTTAAATTAATTTGTCAAACCAAATGTAGAGGTAAAATTTGGTTTGGGTAGGTCATTTTGCTTTTGATTGCTTCTGAGTATTTTTGTTTTGTAGATTTTAATTACAACATTGTTTCCTCAGACCAACCAACAGAAGAGGTACATTCATTTAAAACCGAAAACACAATTATCAAACGTCAGACAGACAGTTCGCATAAAGTGATTTTACTCCAGAGCGCTACTCACGACGAACTTACGACGCTAATCGTCGTAAGTTCTATATGACGTTAACGATGACGTCGTGTGGTTCTTCATGCCGGCTAACATTCGCGCTCCCAACATTTCGGGACGCGTTTGAGCGCGCTAATAGTGACTCTTATTGATTTTCGGAACGCAGCCTTAGCGTGACTGACGTGATAAAAATTTCTTGCCGCTCCTCAAGGGATACGTGTCATTGAGTTTCATCACAAATTTCTTGGCAGCCCGCGCTCCGCCGGCTGGCGTTCTCGACAACTGAGAATGTGGGAAACATGGTCCTACAGATATCTCGATTTTGACTGGTCATTACTAGTTCGCCTAAGCGATGACGAGTAAAGCGAGTATTCGTAAAACTTAAATTCGTCATTTTAAGGAAATTGTCGTTTCGCGGTACGTGTGAGACCGTGAGAGGTGATCGAGCGCGTCCGTTCGCAGGCGAGCAGCAGAAGGAGCGGTTCGAGGCGCAGAAGACGGAGTTCGAGCCGCTGACCCGGTGGCTCGGGGACAAGCTGACCGCGTGGGTCACGCGCTGCGGCCTGTCGCGCCGCCTGCAGCGCTCGCCCGCCGCGCTCGCCGCCACCGCCTTCGGCTGGACCGGCAACATGGAGCGCCTCGCCGCCTCCAACGCGCACCAGAAGGTACCGCGCACACCTCACCTCACACCTCACCTCACCTCACCCGCCTCGCCCGCCGCGCTCGCCGCCACCGCCTTCGGCTGGACCGGCAACATGGAGCGCCTCGCCGCCTCCAACGCGCACCAGAAGGTACCGCGCACACCTCACCTCACACCTCACCTCACCTCACCCGCCTCGCCCGCCGCGCTCGCCGCCACCGCCTTCGGCTGGACCGGCAACATGGAGCGCCTCGCCGCCTCCAACGCGCACCAGAAGGTACCGCGCACACCTCACCTCACACCTCACCTCACCTCACCCGCCTCGCCCGCCGCGCTCGCCGCCACCGCCTTCGGCTGGACCGGCAACATGGAGCGCCTCGCCGCCTCCAACGCGCACCAGAAGGTACCGCGCACACCTCACCTCACACCTCACCTCACCTCACCCGCCTCGCCCGCCGCGCTCGCCGCCACCGCCTTCGGCTGGACCGGCAACATGGAGCGCCTCGCCGCCTCCAACGCGCACCAGAAGGTACCGCGCACACCTCACCTCACACCTCACCTCACCTCACCCGCCTCGCCGCCTCCAACGCGCACCAGAAGGTACCGCGCACACCTCACCTCACACCTCACCTCACCTCACCCGCCTCGCCCGCCGCGCTCGCCGCCACCGCCTTCGGCTGGACCGGCAACATGGAGCGCCTCGCCGCCTTCAACGCGCACCAGAAGGTACCGCGCACACCTCACCTCACACCTCACCTCACCTCACCCGCCTCGCCCGCCGCGCTCGCCGCCACCGCCTTCGGCTGGACCGGCAACATGGAGCGCCTCGCCGCCTCCAACGCGCACCAGAAGGTACCGCGCACACCTCACCTCACACCTCACCTCACCTCACCCGCCTCGCCCGCCGCGCTCGCCGCCACCGCCTTCGGCTGGACCGGCAACATGGAGCGCCTCGCCGCCTCCAACGCGCACCAGAAGGTACCGCGCACACCTCACCTCACACCTCACCTCACCTCACCCGCCTCGCCCGCCGCGCTCGCCGCCACCGCCTTCGGCTGGACCGGCAACATGGAGCGCCTCGCCGCCTCCAACGCGCACCAGAAGGTACCGCGCACACCTCACCTCACACCTCACCTCACCTCACCCGCCTCGCCCGCCGCGCTCGCCGCCACCGCCTTCGGCTGGACCGGCATTTCCTTTCTTTATCTCATTATCATAAACCGATGTGCGAACCGTACACTCATATTTGAAGTGTGCTATTTATTATTTTCCTATCCCTGACGTAAACGGTGCGCGCATCGTGTGTGCAGGCTGACGACCCGCAGCGGAAGCACCACCTCACGCAGAAGAAGATGCTGGAGATCAACCCGCGGCACCCGCTCGTGAGGGAGATGCTGCGGCGAGTATTGGACGACCCGCAGGACCCCGCGCTGCTGGAGGCCGCCAACACCCTGTACAAGACCGCCGCGCTCAGGTAACACCTCATCCCGCAGGAGGGAGGCGAGTTATGTCCATGGATCACTCCGCTTGGTGGACTGTCCAGTTCTGCTCGAATAAAATCTATCAATTGATGGTTGAATGCATTAGTCGACTTCAAACAATACCTTCCATATACTAATCGATAGATCATCAATTTGTAAGTGTAACTTATTGTTTTTTTTTATTGCTACTAAGTCGGCAAACGAGCAAACTGCCCATCTGATGGTAAGTGGTAACATTCACCTTATAATACATGTGGCTCCTGTGAGATTCGCAGTATAACTGCAACCCCCACAAGCACCACAGTGTACGTCGCCAACTTGTGACATCAGATGTAAAGTTACGGTACCCAGTAATTTCACTGCCATAATCTCACCCTTCAAACCGGAACACAGCAATGCGAGCACTGCTGCTTTGCGGCAGATATAGATGTCGAATGATGAACCGAGTGACGGTGTCCGGTAGGTCCGGGTACATGCTGCAGGAGGGGCAGGCGGTGGCGCTGGCCGACTCCGTGGAGGGCATGCTGCAGGCCTCGCTGGGCGTGCCCGCCGCCGCCGCCGCCGCCGACGACGACGACGACGACGACGCTGACGACGTCGCCGATCCCGCCGACGACGCCGCCGCCGATCCCGCCGACGACCACGACGAGCTGTAGCCGCCGCACGCTCGTATCGAGTGACGCGTGAACGCACCGGGCGCGTTCCAGATGAGCACGGATCGCTGCGTTGCCGACGTTTTTTAGCATCGACGCGTTTCGTTAGCTCTCGCACCGGCGTCGAACACCCGGCCTATTGAGTGGGTCCTCCTCCGATGCCGTTTTGAAAGCTTTGAAATTTGACATTTCAAAACATTATTTTTTTTCATAAATAAATAAAAAATAGATTTAAAGAAATGTATAGTTTCGATTTACTATTTGAAATTTTAAGTTTATGACCGATAGTTCGTAAAAATTCAGCACGAGGAATCGGTTCCTCCCCTTACATTCAAAGGAATAAACGCGACTAAAACGTTAAAATTTCTTAAAAGAAACTCAAACGAAGTTCACATCGGACGTTAACAGCGGCAAAGTGACGATGCTTATCTGGAACGCGCCCACTCACTATTTGTCTGCTACAGATATTCTGTTGTCTAGCAAATAAACTTAATGTATGTGTAATTAAATTTAATAAATTTAAATGCGACTGGTGATAGGATAGTGAAGTTAGCTGCGATCTTGTGTCGTTTCGGAAGTAGAGTAAAGGGTCTCCGCATACGACGCAGGCGATAACGCGGACGGATCGCGACGGAACGCGCTATAACGCAACGTGGAGTTTAGGAAACATAATAAATAAAGTTGTTGGGAAATCTAAGGGGACGCGCTAGATTCCGATAGTCCGTATATCTAATCGTTAATTGTACTGGATTGAAATAATGTCGGCACTTTCCAGTAAAGCAAAAGTTCGTACTGAGTTGCGATGGCTAGTAACAGCCGCGGCCTTGTCGGACAGACAGGAAGCCTTGCTTAATAGATACACCGATCTTCCGATTCGTATGGCGGTTGTTGACGAGCAATATGCGTTATTTTTGGAAAAGGGCGCCTATATTGATGAGGTTAACCGAAAGGAGGTCGAAAATGATGTTAACCAATGCTACGATCTCTCGGACCGTATTGCCGAAGTTGCTGATCCGGAAGCGACGAAATCCTTTTCGAAATCGATGTCCGCTTTATGGTCACGTCTACCACCCCTTGATCTCGGGCACTTTTCAGGTAGACTTGAAGAATTGGAAGGGTTCTCAAATTTTTTTCATAGCCTTGTTAATGCGCGGAGTGATTTGACTCCGGGACAAAAACTAGCCTGCCGTTTGGGAAGCTAGTGAACAGGTTCAGCACCTGGCCCCTACGGATGAGAATTATAAAGTGACTATGGATATTATTTCCCGACGGTATCAAAACGTGAGGAGACAAGCCGACACTCACGTGGCCAGTATATTAGAACTTCCGCGCGTTACGTTTTGCGGGTTGACGTATTGAACCATAGATTTACTACCAAACGTAGATAGAGCACTTCTTACAAAAACGCGCTTGAAATCTGTCACCTAATCGACTATACATTTGTACTCGCTGATATATTGTTGAATATGCACACCCGAATTAAAATTACCATAAAGAAAGGACTGTATTTATCGAATTCAACCTTATTCTACGGCAACTTTTTTAAGTACAACCGTGTGAAGTTACATCATTTCATACCTAACCACAGATCAATTGACGTTTTAGTAACTATGGAAAAGAACTGCACGAGTCGCGATTGGGCAGTTCTTCACCGGCCCACTTCTCGAACGTTCATGCGTTATCTACGTTTGGTAGTAAATCAATGTATTGAACCCACTCCTGGTGGCCGTGAATGTTTTACGCAGTTTGAACCTGCCTGTCGAGGAATGGTCATTTCTTTTATTACATATTGTGCTGGCCAAGTTACCCGATAATTTGAAGGTGCGATTTGAGCAGAGATTTGGTGGGGATAGCTCCACTTACCACCCTCTAAAGACCTCTTGAAATGTATGGAAGATGAATGTAGGCTAGCGGACAAAATATCCGTACCGTTACGTTCGGAGAAAACGCCGATACGTATGTAGGGACCCTTGCACGAAAAAAATTATAATTTTAGAAACTATTCAAATCTTTGAAACACTGATCTATCAGCAACTAAGGCCGGTATACAGAGAACTATCGCAGGCGATTTCAGGTCTTCCTTTTCTCAATAATTCACTTAGCAATGACTATTTTTGTCAACTGATTTATCATGATGATGTATTAATATAATTAATGGCAACATTTTACAATCAGAATTTGTAAATTAGGTTGTGTTGCGTGAATAATGATTGAATTAGTGTACTTCAGGATGTTAAATACGATGTATTCGTGGCAGTGTACAGTGCGGCCGACGGTTCTTGACCAGCATAATATTGGCGATGATCTCTGCGTACCCATACATGAGCATGTCAAAAATAATGACAATAATATCTAACAATCCAATCAACACCATCCAATGTATTCATTACTACCCATTTAGTACCATTAAATGGTACTAAAAGTGAGGCATAACTCAAATTCATTACTTTAAAAATAAATTAAATTATCTATTTATAATAGCTTAAAATTAAATTAACGTCAACAATTAAAAAAAAGTTTAAGTTTATGAAGCACAAAACCCATAATAAAGATAGATATAACATGGATAGATATGTGTAAGTATTTCGTAGTTAGGTTATAGTGTATCTCTTTTTGTTTCAGAGCTCCTTAATAATCATCAGAATCATTAGTCATCATTGGTGAACAATTCTTTTAAAATTTTTCGTAATTTTTGTTTCGTATCTATCTTTCACTTGACGCTGGCATAATTAACAAATTACCATAAAAGGGGATCAAAAAAATAGATATGGATATGTTTGAAGTATTCTAATTGTTAGAAGCATTTTTAACTTTACTGACCTTTTTATTTGAATTGATAACCGTAAGGTTAGGTTAGGTAATATAATGTATTATAAACACAGAAATACACTAACAACTATATATATTCATGCGTAAAAGCATTATTTTACGAAATCAATATCATGCCCATGTATGACGCAGCCCCACTGCGTCGGCCGCACTGTGACACTGCATTCGATAACCGCTAAGAGCGTCAAAACCGCTTCATTCCATTTGTATAACCCCAGTAAGGCGGGCGTAGTTCGGCTGTCTTCAGAGACGCGACATAATGTTCACAAAGTATGATAGGTTATGATATGATAAGTCGTCGGTTTGGTGAGAGCGTGATGTGTGCGAGTGAACGAGTTCCTGCATTTATTTGGCGCGAGTGGATTTTTTACATTACCTTCGAGAACATGACGTATAGGTAACGATGTAAATAAATTGTCATATTTATTTAAACGATGGTTTTATTTTTTGTTTTATCCCACTTTCACGGACACTCGGGCTCGTATCAATGACTGCATCTCTTTAACAGTTGACAGGCTGCGTTCATTATAAGTATCTAACAGTATCATACATTAAACGTCAAAATTGCATCTTAACATCGATCTCAACCTGAGATGCATTTATTAATACGAACTTGGTTCACATTCCCAGTAATTTTGCCACTGGACCAGTAATTTTGCCAGGAACCAGCGTCCGAACAGCGCAAGGCATCCAGACAAAGTTTTCTTCATAAATGCTTAGAAGATGGAACCAAATCCAGCACAAATTTTGGGTTCGAAAATCCCCACATGGAAGCAGAAGTTTTCTGCTGGGTTGATTAGTGGGTTTTTTTATTGGGATAGGGGGCAAGCGAGCAGACGTATCACCTGATGGTAAGTAATTACCGTCGCCCATGGACACCCGCAACCCCAGAGGAGTTACAAGTGCGTTGCCGGCCTTTGAGGTGGTGTTTTACGTGATTAGGTTGATTTTAACTTAGTGGTTTTATTAAGGTAAACAAACGTCTGTCTTCAATGGAGTTTATTTCGCTACTAACACAACGAAAGTAATCGCTGTCTTATGCAATGAATAACACAAACATAAACCGCCCACCAAAGGACTATTAGTCCTTTCTTATTACTTTATATAATACTTATACAATGGTAGGTCTTGCTTAATTCAATAGTAGTTGTAATTATAATTCATAAAAAATTTAATCATCAATTTCAATAGGCAAATTACATAATTTAGTTACAGCTCGTTTGATTATAGTATCTCCACTCTTAACGCTATAAACTCTTGTACATCCATCTGGTCCTGGGTGTTTGTCCACAATACGACCCAAAGCCCACTTGCCCGGGGGCAAGTTTTCTTGCCTGATAAGTACAATGTCTCCTTTGTTAAATTCAATTTCTCTTTTTTGCCATTTGGGTCTTTGTTGTAGTCTTGTCAAATATTCACTCTGCCATCTGCTCCAAAAATCATTTAACATTTTTTGACAATATTGCCATCGAGTCAAAAGTCCGATTTTAGCATCCTTTAAATTTGGACTCGGTATTGCAATAGGGGGTTCTCCAATCAAAAAATGCCCTGGAGTCAACGATTGAGTTTTTTCAATAGATGGGTCAATAGGGCACAGACAGAGGTCGTGAATTTAAACAGGCTTCAATACCATGTAAAACTGTTGACATCTCTTCATATGTGAGGTTGGCGGTAAGAATTCTTTTCAAATGATATTTTATGGATTTGACGCCAGCCTCCCAAAGTCCTCCAAAGTTTGGTGCATTAGCTGGAATAAAATGCCACTGAGTGCCATCATTTGCTAACAAATTTGAAATCTCTCCACCAAAGTTGAGACATGCCTCCTTCCAAGCACCCGTAAGCTCCTTATTGGCACCTACAAAATTTCTTCCTTGATCGCTCCATAAATGAGTACATTTGCCTCTTCTAGCGCAAAATCTTTTATAAGCACCAATAAATGCCTCTGACGTCATGTCTCCGACTAATTCCAAGTGGACGGCTTTTGTACATAAACATACAAAAATAGCAATGTACGACTTATTTGTTTTAGCTCCTCTCCCCTTATTCATCAGTGTCAGAATTGGGCCTGCAAAATCCACTCCCGCATTTAAAAATGCTCGTGCTGGTGTCACCCGTGCCTTTGGTAGGTCTCCCATAACTTGTGTCCTTACCCTTGCGTTTTGTTTTCTTGAATGAAGTCTTGAATGGGCATCAGCCACTATAAGTGGGGTTAATTCATTGTTTTTACCTAAAATTATAGGGTGCTTGCTTTCAAGGCTTATTGTAGCGTTTCTTAGTCTACCGCCCACCCTGAGGATTCCTTGTTCATCTAAATAAGGGTCCAATGTTTTTAAACTACTTGTCCTTTTAACGTTTTTCTTTTCCCTTAATCTATTGATATCTTCTTGAAATTCCTTCATCTGTACCTTCCTGACACAAATATTTAAGGCTTCTTGTAATTCTTCTGTTTTAATGTTTTCATTTATTATGTTCGTATTATTAATTTTCTTGTAACGTAAAAATCTTAGACAGTGTACAATCACTCTTAACAATTCTGTGAGGGTGTCAAAATCTTCAAATTTTTTAATTAAATAATTTTCATTATATGTTAAGGCTAATGAATGGATTGATACCTTCTTCATTTCTTTGTAGGTGTAATGTTGGGTCTTATTAATTGCATTTCGCCTTCTGCTAACCATTCTAGTCCCTTCCACCATAATTCGCAGTTCTTAAGATCCTTCGCAAGTATGCCCCTTGATGCTATGTCTGCTGGATTATCATGCGATTGAACATGATGCCACTGATTGTTACTTATGTTAGATGTTATTTCTACCACACGATTGGCAACGAAGGTCTTCCATCTTGTTGGATCTCCAAATAACCAAGATATAACTATAGACGAATCAGTCTATGCAAAAATTTGAGAAGACGGTATCTTTAATGCTTGTGCTACTTGTTTCAAAAGTCTTGAAATGCAGTCTTGAAGGCAATGCGCCGCACAACTCTAACCGTGGCAGGGAAACAGTTTTTAATGGAGCTACTCTTGTCCTTGCGGCAATAAGAGTTATCTTGCATGAACCATCTTCATTCTTTACCCGACAATATACCACAGCGGCATATGCTTGTGTGGAAGCGTCGCTGAAACCATGAATTTCAATGTTGGCCTTGTTGACTTGAGATGTGCCCATCCATCTGTCGATCTTGATTTTGATTAAGTTTTCAAGATCACAGCGTATCTTTAACCATTCCTCCCTTAATGGCGGGCTTACTTCTTCATCCCATTTAGTTTTCTCAAGCCAAAGCCGTTGAATTAAAATTTTTGCTAACACGATACATGGCGCAACCCATCCAAGGGGATCAAAAAGCTTTTGTATGTCAGAGAGAATAGAGCGTTTTGTGATGAGTTCAGGAATAGAAGGTAAATTCACACTATACTCAAGTTGATCTGTACCTAAGTTCCATTGTAGGCCTAGAGCTTTAATGACTCCGTCGACATTCAAGTCTAAATGTGTAGATCTGTCACTTGGATCTATGCTTTGTAAGAAAACAGCGTTATTAGATGCCCACTTTTTTAGCTCGAAGCCACCGCGGCGCAGAAGTTTCTTTAAATCTTGGCTCACCTTGATAGCTTCAGTGACAGTGTCAGTACCGGACATGCAATCATCCACAAAGAAATCTTCATTTAGTATTTTGGCAGCCTCTGGAAATGCACCACCTTCATCAACGGCCAGTTGTTTGAGTGTTCTGACAGCGAGATATGGTGCTGATACTGTTCCAAAAGTCACAGTTAATAAGCGATAATCTTTTGGCTCCTCAGTTGGATCATCTCTCGATCAATCATCAATCGATATCATCACGGTGTACTAGTATCATTCTGTACATCTTTTCAATATCTGTTACGAAACAAACAGCATGATTGCGCCATCTTATGATAAGGTTTCTAAGATCATCTTGTAATACTGGCCCAGACAGAAGTTCGTCATTCAGTGACACACCATCAGCTGATTTGCATGAAGCATCGAAAACAACTCTTGTTTTTGTGGTTTCCTTATCTTGGCGGACTACTGCATGATGTGGAAGGTATATTGAACTTTTATTTATTTCATTTACAGGTACTTCTTCCATATGACCCAGTTCCTTATATTCTTGTATCACCTTCGTGTATTCCTTTCTTAGCTCTGAACTTTTTTCAAATCTTCTTTCTAAGTGTTTAAGTCTTCTCAACGCTGTCTCTCTAGTTTTTTCTTCTGAAGCCATAATATTTGTTTGTTTAAATGGTAACCTTACCACATAACGCCCTTGAGCGTTACGAGTGGTTGTTGTGTTGTATAGTTTTTCACACTGTTCTTCTTTTGTTAAGTTTCTTTTTGTGTCATTTTCTACTTCCCACATTGTTTTTAGTAAATCTTCTATGCTTTCTTCTGTAGTTGCCACCAAAGATTTCAATTGTGCATCCCTTTTGAGTCGAATATTCAGTCCACCCATGACTATCCATCCCAGGTTGGTTTGCTGAGCACAAGGGGTCCCTGGAGGTCCCTTGATCAGCCCCTGTTTGATTATTTTGGAATATTCTTCTACACCCAATAGCAAATCCATGGTTCCAGTTTCATAAAAATTTGGATCTGCCAAATTGATACCATCCAAATGTGGCAAATGCATCACCGACTTTACGTTTGAAGACAAGTTTGTTTTTAAAGGCTTACGCATTACATATGCTTGAATAGGCAATACGAAGTTTGATTCCCATTGTGACAAAAGGTGAAACTTGACCTTTTGTTTGACTTGTACCTTCATGGATTCCATTCCAGTGACGACAAGATTTACTTGCTTGCGATTTGATTTCAGTGCTTGAGCAGCTCGTTCACTAATAAAGCAGGCTTGAGACCCCGAGTCGATGAGCGCCTTAAGTACAGTAGTGTGTCCTTGTTCACTCTTTACAGTAACTACTGCTGTTGCTAATAAACATAACTGGCGTTCTTCGTCTTGCTTTTTTGATGTCATTGTAGTGTGAACTGATTTCTCTTCTACGTCAACTTGAGTTGATGACGTCGCCTGTATAGGTTCTAGCGGTTTTGTCGTCACATCTGCCTTGTAGGGTTGATGTAGAAGGGAATGATGACGCCTTTTGCATATACGACAAGACATCGCTACACGACATTTGAATGATGCATGTCCTGGGGTTAAGCAGTTGAAGCAGAGTTTGTTTGTTTGTGCATATTGACTTCGCTCGGAAGGTTGCATTTTTGTAAAAACCTTGCAATGACAAAGAGTGTGATTTTCTTTACACATGATACAGGATTTCTCTGATGTGGATACATGGAATACTCGATCTCTTACAAATCTCTCTTTAGGCACGGCAGGCGGCGTGACAAGTTCCAATGTCTGAAACTTTGATTCTAAAAATGTTGTCAAAGTCGACCAAGTTGATAGCTCATCTTTGTTTTCAGTAAAAGCATATTGTTCCCACTCCTTATGAGACTCTTAGTCCAGCTTCTGAACCACCAGAAAAATTATTATTGGATCCCAAGAATCTGTCGGCACATTGAGGTTATGCAAACTATTCATAATTTCGTTAGTTGTGTCCAGCAAACATTTCAACTGTACAGCCGTTTGAGCAGAACATTTCTTTTGTGCAAATAATCGCTTTAACAAGGAATTTACAATTAATCGTCTATTTCCGTATCGTTTGTTTAATGTATCCCAAGCTTGACAATAATTTGTGTCCGTGGATTGTATGTATTTTAATAATGCCAATGCCTCTCCTGAAGTGCTTGTTTTTAGATAGTGAAGCCTTTAAACATTCGTGAGAGATTTGTTTGAATGAACTAAGGACATAAATAGATCTTTTCATTACTCATACTCTGAAAGTAGGTCTGAAGTTGCCTGAGGAGCGGGTTGAAAGTAATACTTTTCAGCCCTAGGGAGAATCACTTTCAACTGACAGCTGCTGTCACATTTTAAGAACTAGTTCTTTTTTCACATTTTTATTGAACCATGTTCCGACTTTCTATACAGCCACTCAATTACAGCGCGGTGTAAAATTGAAATAACATAATGTTAAGTATTTAAAGAATATATTTTTTAAATGACTTTATTATAATTTATTTTCAATTATTTCTTTAAAATAACATAGATTTGGGCAAAATATTTACCATTTTTTAAATTATGAAAATGAAAAATAATGGCTGGAACGGCCACAGAAAAAAAAACAAAATAAGGGGGAAAGCGGCAATGCGATCTTCATTTGTTTTTTTTCCATTTGTAGAGTTTTGTTAATACTTCCATATAGCAGAGATTTGTATTAACTGTTAATTATATTTGTGTAACTTGTGTTCAGAATTAACACAATGAGTTCATCTAATTCAGGTATGGAGTTTTTTTATAAGAGAAAAAAAAGCGGGCTAAAGCAGAAGTTGTTAATTTAGGTAATAGTAGATTGCTTTATAAGGGTGGAAAGGAATCAATCCCTACGAGGTTGTTAGACGCCCGAGCGCAGCGAGGGCGGCTATAGTCCGAGTAGGGTTTGATTCTTTTTACCCGTGTGTAGCACTCTACTTTTCATTTCGAATGCAAGGAAAATAAAAAATAGCTTTTCTAATAAAATTTATTAATAAAAATACTCCTAACATGACATATCGACATCGTGTTTTACACTTAGTGTACTTTTAAGCATTGAATATCTGCTCCATAGCGTAGACGCCTGCACTTTATGAGATAGTTCATTAAAGTATATAAGAAATACATTTTCAGAAAATGATTTTATATTCCTTGCATCTCGCCACTTCATAAAGTCGGAATATGTATTTAAATATCTTTCCCTTGAAATTTTTGGCAAAAAAATTTCGAGTATTGTATTTGCTTCGTTCGTGACTGAATCTGGAGCCGAAATTTCAGAATCGCTTGAATTCATTGTTTTTCTTAAATACCTAAATCACACAATCAAGATTTCGGTACAGCGTAACAGATTCCCCTCCCGCCAAAATTATCTTTTTCACAGGTATTTTTAAATTTGGAACACATCGCGTTACCTGTTACTGGCCATTCAGCCAAATACTTTTATTATCATTGTACCAAAGATTGTATGTACGTAACCTAATTCAGTTCTATTTTTAAAATTTTACTTTCCGCCCTAAGGAGGGAAGTAAATAGTATGAGAATTTCCCGCCCGCTGGTGGGAACTAGCGTTTTCCTCCCAATACTCAGATCAAGGAAACGCTCCTTTCCGAGCATGAGGAATGAAAAAAAATTTACACGTTTTTTCTTTAGCTAATTCATTGTTTTATTTTTACTTTCCTTGTATTCGTAATGAAAAGCACAGTGTTTACCTCGGGTTAAAGACTTATTTAGTCCCTCGAACTATTGGTGCCCTCGCTACGCTCGGGCGCCAAACACCGTCTCGGGACTAAATAAGTTACTTTCACCCCTAGGGTAACAATGTACTATTGTATGTAGGCCATTCTTCATAGTTACCACAAAACACAGGCAATTCGATACGTGGCAACTTAACTTGTGTGTATAACTGTTCTTCTGTTGTTTGACTTGAGGATTTGTTTTGACCTGAAGATCTATCGCACACATCCAAAAGGTCTTTGAGATCGCCAATCATCGATAAATACATATCTTCGTGTGCGTAGTACTCCTCATTTAAAAAGTACGGAAGAACTCCACGTTGTTCTCGCGGCGTAATCTTTACAAGGTCTTGATGCGCCTTTTTATAAGTTGCCCAATATTCATCGATACATTGAATTCGTGTTTGTATGTATCCTTTAGTTAGCCTTTGTTTTGGACACTTTTTTAAGTTTATTTGTGTTTTTTTTAATAATTCCACTGTATCTTCTAAAACATTGCATATTTGTGCTGTGTTTGCCATAGTTCGTCACTTAAAACAATTTATTTTGCAGTCAATATGTAACTTCAATACTTATATACTCAAACACCACAAAAAACACTTCTTCGATAACTTTAAATATTTTTAACCAAATGCACGTAATGATTAAGTTCTATTGTAAACAAGTAGCGCTCGAACGTTGTTATTGTTCAATAGCATGCGGGTCCTATTGTTCTCGGCGGCCGGTCGGGCGCTCGGTGTTTTTTGCGTAGCTTAAGCCGGGTCCGCAGCGCCAATTTTTTAACAAAACATGTTAACAAAACATGTTAGCAAAACATGTTAAGAAAAACAGCCAGTCCGCTGCGCCAATTTTCTAACAAAACATGTTAACAAAACATGGCGCCTGTTTTTAAAATGTTTTTGTCATTATTTATCAAGAACTAAAAATTTATGATAGGTTCGGTATAATCTATTAATGTAACATCCCACAGCACCGGTCTCTCTCTTATTAGTTGTATTAGAAACAAAATATAGTCTTTATTTCACTCAAAAATAAACCAAAGAGAATTGTTATAAACTTCAAGCGATACGTGTTCCTCTAGTGAGCGCTAACAAAAAATGCTTAGCTTCCCCTCCCTGCAGGCGAACGCGGGGGATGTTATCCATTCGTCGCGGGAAACATGTTATCGTATTTAGCCGGGTCCGCAGCGCCAATTTTTTAACAAAACATGTTAACAAAACATGTGAGCAAAACATGTTAAGAAAAACAGCCAGTCCGCTGCGCCAATTTTCTAACAAAACATGTTAACAAAACATGTAAGCCCAACATGGCGCCTGTTTTTGAAATGTTTTTGTCATTATTTATCAAGAACTAAAAATTTATGATAGGTTCGGTATAATCTATTAATGTAAAATCCCACAGCACAGGTCTCTCTCTCTTATTAGTTGTATTAAAAACAAAATATTGTCTTTAATTCATTCAAAAATAAACTAAAGAGAATTGTTATAAACTTCAAGCGATACGTGTTCCTCTAGTGAGCGCTAACAAAAAATGCTTAGCTTCCCCTCCCCGCAGGCGAACGCGGGGGATGTTATCCATTCGTCTCGGAAAACATGTTATCGTATTTTTCTAACAAAACTGTTAAACCACGCCCCTAATCGGTTAACTAAACAATGTTTTCGTGTTTACAAACACGAAAACATGGCGCAGCGGACCCGGCTTTTTTCTAACAAAATTGTTAAACCACGCCCCTAATCGGTTAACTAAACAATGTTTTCGTGTTTACAAACACGAAAACATGGCGCAGCGGACCCGGCTCATTCAATCCGGCTCGTAATAAACCAGGAGACCTATTTTTGAATTACGTATGCGATTTAGAAATCACCGCTGACTAAATAGTCAGCGATGACTTTGAAGTCACGAATTCCCAAACATCCTATTTTTGAAAGTCGAACGCGGAGCTGCCAACATAGATAAAGTACACACATACGTAAGGGTTCGGTTCCACGCAGAATGTAGCCGTTTTCGGTATATACCGGTTATTATACACGGCTAAAAATTCATTGCAACTAGGCCAAAATATAAGAAAATACTGGTCTAAGTTTGTTTGTGACACAAATTTAAAAGATTTTAAACTTATACACGGTTATTTTTTTATCACCCTGGAAAATGTTAGGGACGCTTCAGGACACATCCAATATTATATAAAAAAAAATAATGAAATAAAAAATAAAAATAATATATAAGTAAAAAAATCTCTAAAATTGCTGCTCTCAACTAGTGCAGCATTTTTAGTATGTTGAAAAAATTAAAAAAAAATTAAGTGTTATTTTTTTTATTTATATTTAAATCATTCTAATACCATGTCGTGAAGCGTCCCTTAATTTTTCCAGGGTGATAAAAAATAACCGTGTATATTTACTTATTTGACAAATTTTAAAAATTTTAAATCCAACTCAAAATCAACACACATCAACTCTCAGAACAATCACTACAGCAATCAACTTCAAACTTGTCAATATGTTCTCTAAACAAAACACAGATAACGTTTTCACAGTTATGTATGACTTGTTTACGAGTGGGTGAGGGCACTCGTAATGAAATCACATCCGTGACTAAGGTAGTCACATAAGTGATATTCAAAAATAAGAATTATTGAAAATCGGTGATTATTAGTCACTTCGGTGATTTCGAAGTCGCATACGTAATTCAAAAATAGCTTTTTTTGAAAGTTTGAAGGTCGTATCGGTCAGGCGACAATTCGTTCCAAAGTTTGACTGTGCGAGGCAGGAAACTTCGAGAGAAACGCACAGTTGTGGACTGCCAACTATCTAAGTGATGGGCATGGATTTTTTGCCGCGTGGAACGTGTGCATTACCGCAGCAAAATGTTGTGCTTTAGAGAAGTGAGAGTATATTAAATAATTAGTTCATCATGAGGAGAAATTAGTTCATGAATAGCAAAATTTGTTCGCATTGTAGTTTTAAAGTTATTCGAGAAAAACAGATTTTGCTGGAGTAATGTTCAAAACGTTACCCAGGCAAAATCTTTTTTTATAAAATCGTTTCCATTCAGAACCAAATACATGAATAGATAGCTTTTGTTGCGTATTAAATGTTTGTGAATAGCAAAATTTGTGCGTGTTGTAATTCTTAAGTTATTTAACATTTTGCTGCGGTAACGTTTTAGGATATCCCAGATCTCGAAATCGGTTGAACATAGAAGTTTGAAAAAAATACCAATAATAGACCTTAATTTGTTCAAGCATTAGTTTTTGATTTGCTTGTTGAATACCAATGTAATTTAATGTTTTCAAAAATCAGAAAAAACGAATTTATCAGTAAACCAGTACACATACAATAAAATAAAAGGCTAACATGTACCCTTGTTACACCTTTATAACGACAGTAAACTTAGATTATGTAACTTTACGCAATATGAACATATAGAGAATTTTAAAAAGGTTTTTTTAAGTCATCGAATACGCAGCTTCCATTAAACAAGGAAACATGGCATACTATGAACAAATTAAAATGTTCCATCAATAAACAATCCTGTTAATTCCAGCTTTGAATTACGGCTATTATGAAAGTTATATCAAAAATAAGATATATCAGTAATTTGTCAATAAGCCGACCGAATTATAAAGGTTACGTAAAAGCGACCGCACCATACATACGGGTATACTTCGCAAATTAGCAGCGTAGTATGTGACGTAGTGTACAGTCGGGTAGAATAGTAATTCGGACAACCGATTTTTAAATATTTCTACCAGTTTTCTTTTTTGTAAATTGCAATCATGATAATCAACAGTATTATTATACAATTTAATGACTTAAGTATACAGTGTGGAAACTTTCAGCGGGGCAGTAAGGAGAAGTACCTTATCCGTTGCAGCTACACGAAAATGGTTTTAGGAGACTATCCATAATTTTTTATGGAATTTTGATCCCCATTCACAGATTTTCAAGAAAAAAATGTACAGTTAGCAAGAAAATAGCAATTTTACATAAAAACATTTTTTGATGCCAATCGATCCTGTTTCTAATACTGATCAAAAACTTCTATGGGATCAACCATCGTTGGAGTACTCAAAAAGTCACAAATTGCAAAAAACTTTTCCCGTACATTTTGTATGAAAATTTTACGCAAAAGTTTTTTTTGTGACTTTGTTTTGTGATCTTTTTGTTGACTGAATAAAAAGATAAGTTTAAAAACAATTCAAATTTCTAACTCGTTATTATTAAATAAAAAACAATCTTGACAATTTGGTGATCAATGGATAGGAACACATGGTCCTATTTCTTGGCAAGCGCATAGTCCAAATCGAACGCCTCTAGATTTATTTTTGTGGGGCTACCTGAAAACTGCGAGGTTTACAAAAAGCAATATGATAGTGTTCGAGAACTTAAAGACTCACTAACCACAATTTTGTATGGAATTCATCCAAATAAATTGTCAGCAGCCACTAGGTCGGTACAGAAACGAATCAATTTATGTATTCGTCAAAATGGCGGTCACTTCGAGCACTTGATATCGTAGGGCAAGAAACAGCAAGATTTTAAATAAGAATAACATCATCAAGTTATGTTAGTTAATAAAAAAAGAAAATTAATACGCCTTCTTTTTGATATGTGTAAAATCTACGTGGTTATTTTATTTTTTTGTATTTCAGTTACACAAATTCTTTACAAAATGTAGGGGAAAAGTTTTTTGCAATTTGTGACTTTTTGTGTACTCCAACGATGGTTGGTCCCATAGAAGTTTTTGATCAGTATTAGAAACAAGATCGATTGGCATCAAAAAATGTTTTTATGTAAAATGGCTATTTTCTTGCTAACTGTAATTTTTTTTGAAAATCTGTGAATGGGGATCAAAATTCCATAAAAAATTATGGCTAGTCTCCTAAGACCATTTTCGTGTAGCTGGAACAGATTAGGTACTTCTCCTTACTGCCCTGCTGAAAGTTTCCACCCTTTATATTTAAAACCAAATTAACATTAAAAATGGAAATGTTGCCCCATTGCCCCAATCATCGCGATAAACAAGACGATAAGTCACCACGCTAACAGGAATTGCCGTAAATGGCTATGTTCTTGCCGAATGAAATGATTGTTGGATTTCAAGCTAGCTAGTGGGGTTTCCTTTTTTAAATTTCATCTAATATTGTGTTACATGGTAATTAGTCTAAGATTTTTTTTTTCAAAATTCAAAAATCTTTATTCAACTTAGGCCTTTACAGGCACTTATTGACGTCAAAACAAAGCAAAACATTCTAATTTAAAGGAAACATAAATTTAACCTTGTATGTGCATACATCCTAAATATACCTACTCAAGATGTCTGCAAATACAAGTAGTAAAGAAAAAAAAAAAAAAAGTTGAATCTACACCTGTTCGGACATTGGGAGAGCCTTCTCGAGAAGAACAGGCAAGAAACTCGAAAGGTCAAATTTTTTATCTCCTCTTTTAAATCGCCATTTACAATTTTGGTTTTGTTACATAGTCATTGAAAGTTAAAAAAAATACAATCGGTATGCTTACATACACTTAAAATGTCAAAAAATAAGTTATAGACGTATACATTAATCATAATACAATAAATTATGTTGTTACCAAACATTTGATAACTTAGTCTAATTCAAAATCAGTGTCAGTTCTTTTCTGCCAACAACATTTGTTAACATCAATAGCTATACACAACAACACGATTATTGACATTAAAACGAATAATAACTTCATATTAACACCAGGCATTGGCATCGTTTAAATAATCGTTGACTTTATAATATCCTTTACTCATTAGTCTTTTTTACATGCGCTTTAAACTTATGAAAAGGCAAGTCAGTTACACTATGTGGAACTTTGTTGTAAAACGTTATAAATTTCCCCATAAATGAGCCTCTAGTTTTTTAGAGTCTGTACGTTGGAACGGCAAGTTTATTTTTATTTCTTGTGTTTAACTGGTGAACGTGGAAATTGGTTTCAAATGTATTATAATTCTTGTAGACATAAATCAAATTTTCATAAATGTATTGTCCTGCTAAGGTCAATATATTAATTTCTCTAAATAAATCTCTTAGAGAATAAATAAATCTCTTAGATTCTTCGCCAAGTATCAATTTGCGTTGAATGATTTTTTATACACGGTGTTTCATAATAACCAATAAATAATTAATGCGTTATCTAAAACTAATTATTAAATTGTGTTTACCCGTAATGTCATTCAACCCAAAATTTTCATGTAAATCATAGACATGATGATGATACTATGATATACATGAAAATATTGGGTTAAATGGCATTACGTGTAAACACATTTTTAATAATTATTTTTAGATAACGCATTAATTATTTATTGGTTATTATGAAACACCGTGTATAGTTTGTTTCTCAGATCGCACAAACATGGCTCTGTATGAAGGATATTTTCATTGTCTTATTGTTCCCGGGAGTATTACGCGGCTCAACAGATTAATGTCACTCTACCAATCCGATGATTTTATATTCACGTATAATGTGCATGTGTGCCTTATAAAAATTATCTGTGATTTTTAATAAGTAAAAAATATCATTTGTATAAGACTGATTTTTAAATAAAAAAATGTCGTTCTCGTTTCATTATTTTATTATACCCTTTTTTTCGCAACTGTACTAACGAAACATCAATATTATACCGTTCATTTAAAATGGTTAGCCTTATGTATGATGCGGTCGCTTTTACGCAACCTTTATAATTCGGTCGGCTTATTGACAAATTACTGATATATCTTATTTTTGATATAACTTTCATAATAGCCGTAATTCAAAGCTGGAATTAACAGGATTGTTTATTGATGGAACATTTTAATTTGTTCATAGTATGCCATGTTTCCTTGTTTAATGGAAGCTGCGTATTCGATGACTTAAAAAACCTTTTTAAAATTCTCTATATGTTCATATTGCATAAAGTTACATAATCTAAGTTTACTGTCGTTATAAAGGTGTACCAAGGGTACATGTTACAGCCTTTTAGTTTTATTGTATGTGTACTGGTTTACTGAGAAATTCGTTTTTTCTGATTTTTGAAACCATTTAATTACATTGGTAAGTATTCATCAAGCAAATCAAAAACTAATGCTTGAACAAATTTGAACAAATTAAGGTCCATTATTGGTATTTTTTTCAAACTTCTATGTTCAACCGATTTCGAGATCTGGGATATCCTAAAACGTTACCGCAGCAAAATGTTAAATAACTTAAGAATTACAACACGCACAAATTTTGCTATTCACAAACATTTAATACGCAACAAAAGCTATCTATTCATGTATTTGGTTCTAAATGGAAACGATTTTATAAAAAAAGATTTTGCCAGGGTAACGTTTCGAACATTACTCCAGCAAAATCTGTTTTTCTCGAATAACTTTAAAACTACAATGCGAACAAATTTTGCTATTCATGAACTAATTTCTCCTCATGATGAACTAATTATTTGATATACTCTCACTTCTCTAAAGCACAACATTTTGCTGCGGTAATGCACACGCGTGGAACGATGGCGGATAGAGGCGGCAGGTATAAGTCCGAACAATTCCTCGGAGCATTCCCCGTAATAAATACGATAGAAGATGCATAGCGAAGCGACATCTCTACGCAGCGCCAAGGTATCAAGCAGATTTGAAATTTCCTGGCAGTCGACGAATCGATTCGCTCTCCCTTGAATGCGGTCCAGTGGGAGAAGTTGGTATTGGGGTGCCCCAGCCCAAAGATGAGAACAGTATTCCATATGAGGTCGAACCTGCGCCTTGTAAAGCTGAAGGCGGTGCGCCGGAGTGAAATACATACCTAGTGGTGAATAGATGGAGCTTCTGAGAGCCCGCCTCGCTAGCTACTCGCCGTAACAAAAATGTTGAGGTAAGATAGCCAGTTCCTCAGCTGTTGTGGGAGTCCAGGTGAAGCTCGCTTCCACCCTCGGCCAATCGTCACTTACCATTACGTGACATGAAGGCCAAGAACTACTCATTAACAACTTTATACCTTGTGTTGCATTGCTTAGGTATGTAAATAGGCAGTTTACCTCATTTTGCCTAAGTAAATGTAGGGGGGAGGGGGACTTAGAGCGTGCCTATTCATTTGGTGCAGATTCACTCTTATAGTCTGATGGAGACACGGCGACAAAGTCCATTTTCTTCATAATAGTACCAAGTGCAGAGCGATTTCAGCGGAACGACGCGCGTAAGAAATAAATTACAGTTTAGTGGAGTGCGGACGAGGCAAAAGGCGCTGTGTGCTTACTTGAGCCGGCGACTTCGTCAAGCAAAATTTTCTCCTGTATTTTAAAATTATACGAGTGCAAGTACGTCTTCATCTTCTGATGGAATATTAAATTAATTTGAAGGAATCATAGCCGCCCGCGCGTGGACTTTACCACATCTTGACCGCCCTGCGACTGCAGCGATTTTCCAGTGAGCGACGCTCATAAAATGGAAGTAAAACGCTTCGTGCGGAGAGGGGTGGTACTTCTACAACGTAGGTGCGGCTCTTTGCCGTGCTCCGGGTGCTTGGGTTATAAGATGATGAAATCAAAACTTGGCAACACTTCAAAATACATTCTTTAGAGTCTAAAAGACGGAAAAACGGGCCACTTTCCGATGATGTTCAAGATTCTGAAATCTTCAGATTGTTCATGTAATAAGGGTTTCACTCGTATGCTGCATTAACAATATATTGTTAAACTGGTAATACGTAGAGACAGAGAACAAGCGGCTTAGCGGCTGGTAACAACGCCAATAGACGGAATAAATGGAGTTGATGCTAGCGTAAGTAAACTGCTCAGCAAATTTAAATAATAACAATTCTTTAGTACATAAAAACTCACATTAACTCCGTTGTTTATTCCGTGTAAAAGCCGCAGATTTTTTTATTGCAGTTTTTGTCATGAACAGCTTTCACTGGCCAATTGTCGACTAGAATTTAAAGTTCCTGTTTTACACATATAATTTAAGGAATTCACAATCGATCGATTGGAAGTACAGTTGAATGCACTCTTTCTGTGAGGGCTCTATTAGACATGAGTGAACAGCTCTGACTGCGTGGCAATGGTTGTAACCAGTGGCGTAACTATATAAGGTGGCAGGGGTGGCGAAATGCCACGGGCCCCGACCCCAGGGGGCCCCGGCCGCGAGGTCCAAAATAACGTAACATTTCAACAAAATTTTGTAGCTGAGTAGTTAAAAAGACCACATATTATACAAATTCAAAATTATCATTGCTAAGAATCGTCGGAGAGACTGCCACATCTCTTCTTCATTCTTTGCTTACTTCAAAATAGGCTGTTTTATGACCAATTTTTATTGCAACTAAGTTGGCAAACAAGCAAACTGTCCACCTAAAGGTGGTGTGAAAATGGCGAATAAAAAGTATATCATGAACAGTAAAAATAAATGCAAGGCAACCTGGAATATTATTAAACAAAAAACTGATAATGATATATCAAAAAAATATATAAATAAAATAAAACATAATGACAAATTTATAACAGAACCAAAAGATATTGCAGACATATTTAATTAACGATTATTTTATAAGAACGACAAATAATTGAAATCATAATATTAAGTTAACTAGATCTAGTCATTGTGTTATTGATTCTATATTTCTATCACCAGTAACTGAATATGATGTTATTAAAATTATTAATTCATTGAACAATACCTTTGCCGAAGGCTATGATAATATTTGCACAAAAGTAATTAAAGAATGTAAAATGGAAGTCAGCAAAGTACCTACTTATATCATAAACCTATCGCTTGAACAAGGAATATTTCCTGATAAACTCAAAGCATAATTAATCAAACCGCTATATAAAAAGGGTGATATGGTAGATATGGGTAACTATAGGCCGATAACACTGGTCCCTGTAGTATCAAAAATATTCGAAAAGGTTATGCTGACTAAATTGACTAGTTTCTTTAATTATCATGATGTTATCACAGAGGAGCAATTTGGTTTTATTAAAGCAAAGTCCACCACGCTCGCAATGTTCCACATGGTAAAAAATGTTTTGTTAAGTCTACAAGCAAAAAACCTTACGACCTGTCTATTCTTTGACATGTCGAAAGTGTTCGACTTTGTTCACCATGATTTGCTGCTTCAAAAGATGGAGCATTACGGGATTAGGGGTATAGCACTTAAGTGGATTGAATCCAATTTATCAGATAGATGCCAATCCGTTGAACTTGAAAGTCTAAGCGATCAAGTAATTGAAACACACAGGTCTCAATTTAAAGCTAATAAATTTGGGGTGCCCCAGGGCAGTATTCTTGGGCCCCTTTTATTTCTCGTATACATCAACGACCTACCATCAGTTTCTAGTAATAAATGCACACTATTTGCTGATAATATTTCTGTGGTTATTACTACTAGTGATAAGACTGACACAAAATATGAAATACATGAACATGACATAAATGAAGCTGTGACATCAATAATTAAATGGTTAGACAATAATAATTTAAAACCTAATCTAGACAAAACACAATTTATTAATTTCAATCAATCAATAATTATAAAACTGATAGGACATTTAATGTAACATATAACGGACAAATCTTAAAAGAGGCTAATATGGTGACATTTCTTGGAATTCATTTAGATAAAAGACTTAAAATGGACATCTCAAATAATCCACATATGCAAAAGAATTAATAGATTCGTTTTCCCCCTGTATGTGTATTAGAATTTATAATAAAGTACTGTCTGTCTGAGATAAAAGAGCTTCCGATTGCCAGATTCAAATATTTTAAAAAGTGGTTACTTTCAAAACTGTATTATAAGGTTGACGATATGTTTTACTAGTCCACTTATTTCTGTTTGCATGTTGCAGTGTTGCGACTATAAATGATGAGACTTATATATAAACATAAGACCTGTAAACTACCATTTTTAATGCAATAAATGATTTTGATTTTTGATTTTTTTTGAAGGTAAGTGGTAACAGTCACCTCATCTATTATGTGGTTTTTGTTAAATTCGCAGCAAAGTTGCAACTTCCACAAGAACCACAATGTACGTTGCCAACTTGTGATACCCAGTAATTTCACTGCCATATCTTATTATTCAAACCGGAACACAGCAATGCAAGTACTGCTACTTTGCGACAGAAATAGGTAAGACGGAGGTACCCAAGCAGACGACCGCGATCCTGGTACAGTCTCCCTCCAGTAAAGAAATTAAAATTTGTTAATCAAATTTGAAATGGGTGTATTCATCCCTACTTTTATTTCAAATATGAGGAAAGTAGACTAAGGCTAATATTAGAAAAATGTGTGTTGGAACTTAAAGTTGAAGGTAAAGTTGAAGCCCAGAGGTAGAGCACCCCTAGATAGACCCGAATAACCTCTACGATTTTTTGTAGTTTTCGATTTTTAAAGGTTTTTTATTTAATACTTTCCGATTTTCAGCAATTAATAAAACAACATCATTACAAAAAAATGTATAATATATTTACAAAAATAAATTATATCGGCTCGGCCGCACAGCATAAAATTCATTTTCATACTACCTATCTAAATAACTAATATTCGTTCTGTCGTCATCGGGGGGTACAATTCACGGCGTAATACTTTCGGCTCCGAGTTCAAAACGTATCACATCGAGAATACTTCGAAGCGTCCACGAGCACGAGGAGGGGACGATCGCGCGGCACGGCCCGGCTCGCTCCGAGCGGGCGCCGCGGTCAGAGCGGCAGCACGGGCGCGGCGGCGGCTCGCGGCGGCCGCGCCAGCTTCGCGCGCTGGTAGGCGAGCGCGCCGGCCGCCGCGAGCGCCATGCCCGCCACGTTGGCCGGCGGCGCCGGGTTGCGCAGCACCGCCAGCGACGCCGCCACCACCGCGCACCGCTTGGCCGCGCCGCACACCGCGTACGTGAGCGGCGTCACGCGCGCCAGCAGCGCCAGCGCGAGCGCCGCCTGCAGCCAGGCCAGCGCGCCGTCGGCGGCCAGCAGCGCGGCCGCGCGGCGCGAGCGCGGCAGCGGCGGCGGCGCGCCGTCCAGCGCCAGCGCGGCGGCCGCGGCCAGCGCCAGCGCGCGCAGCGTCAGCGCGTGCAGCAGCCGCAGCGGGTGCTGCCGGTGGTGGCGCAGCGCGCGGCCGGCGCCCAGGTGCTGCGCGGCGAGCAGCGCGGCCGCCGCCAGCGCGGCCGCCAGCCCGCCGCCGTCGAACCGCAGCTCGGTGGCGGACGCGAGCGCCACGCCGCCCGCGAGCAGCGCCAGCGCCGGCACCACGCCGCGCGCCGGGCGCTCGCCGAGCGCCACGCGCGCCAGCAGGCACGTCCACAGCGGCGTCGTCGCCTTCACTGAACGAGTCACCACCGAAATCGGTACGAATCGAGAGGGGACGAACCCTCGATTCAAAAATAAAGTACGGGCTTGAAATAGAGGAACGATTTGTATGTATGTAAGGAATGAACTCGAAGACTACTGGACAGATTTCAAAAATAAATATTAGTTCTAATAAATATTAAAGTACCGAGGAGGACTCCCCGTCACCCCGTGCCGAAGCCCTTCACTAGATCAGTATACCGTACTAAATAGGTGGCACCGTTGAATCGTCTTATGGAATCATGTAATGAATTTATAGATATTTACTTCCATTCTCATAAAACGATGAAAAAAATATTATGTGTCAATATTATGGTGCAAATCTAATTTATTTTACCGTTTTTTCCTTAGAACTTTTTTTTGTTTTGCCAACTTTGTAATTCTCTAGTTTGTAATGTAATTGTTTAAGTGTAAATAAGATGGTTTATACCATTTCAATTATTGAGTGCTGTATACAACTGTAAAGGCAACTGTAACATCTTTTTGTTGTATGAATATTTTGATATTGTTGATGATGTCTCGAATAAATAAAATAATAAATAAAATTCTTTCACTATTATAATGCTACATTACCCCTGATTAACATAGGCTATGAAAATATTTTTCCACCAAGAAAATATAAAATTCCCACGGGAAAACAAAAACGATGCAGTTTATTATAAAACGGCGATAGGATAAAGTAAAGAAATTCAAAATTGAATTCAGAAAATTTATTATGAACATAGCAAAACAGTAATATTGCATATTCTTATTATTGAAGGAGTTTTTTGGATTTCCAGCCAAACTTTTAAAAGTGGGTGGACTTCCAGTCCAGAAGGTGCAGCGATGGCTATTTGACTCCATCGTACTTAAGAGCAAATACGCCTTGGTATTCATTACAGATTAGATTACAGAGAGACCAGAACCAGAAGAGGTGATTTGACTACTCATTGTGACGTTGAGGAGATACTGCTGGATCATGTCGTCTCCTTTGCAGGATTTGTGGGTGATTTTTTGATACTTAAGTATGAAAATGCCAGGCCACATGTTGCAGCAATTGTTTGTAATCGTTTATCTAAATTGGAAATTCACACATTGAACACATATGAGCTGAAGCACACAGTAAAAGTCAGAGCTAGGACTCCCAAGTCCTTAAGCTTGGATGAGTAAATCAGCTATAGTAAAAGAGTGGTAGAGCATTTAATATTATGTCATAAAAAATTAATAAGATCTATGGAAAACCATCCCCAAATACTTATATGTGCAATAGGAGGTAATACCAAATATTGATTTTTTTTATACAACTAAGTTGGCAAACAAGCAAACTGCCCACCTGATGGTAAGTGGTAAAAGCCAGCTATAAAACATGTGGCTCCTGTGAATTTCGTAGCAAAACTGCAACCCCACCAAAGGGCCATAGTGTATGTTGCCAACTTGTGACATCAGATGTAAAGGCATGATATATGACATCAGATCTAAGGTCATGGTACATGATATCAGATGTAAGGTCACAGTACGATTTATAGAATTTTAAAAAATATATTTATTATTTTCATATTCACTGATTTTTTTCTAAAACTCCTGTAATTATCCTGTTTTCGTCTGACTTTTGGTTGGACAATACATACACAGCCAATAAGTTTTTACCATTGTTGCAAAACTATGGGGGTAATTTTTAAGGATACTACATTTCAACATAAAGCCATACTTGAATTAATTGGACTTGTAAGCTTTGAGAGGAATTTTTTTCCCTCCAGTGTATAAAAAGTATTTTTCAAGATGGTTAAATATAAATTTTCAGATTACAAATTTTTGTACAATCTCTCTAATATGGTATCAAATGAAAGAGCTTGACTTGAAGAATACATTAAATCTGAAATATCAATTGAACATATTCATAGTACAAATTGACAAATGTTTGAGTTAGTGATTTTTTTTTTATTTGGTTCACAATTTAAATTAATCACATTTAAGTGTAGTACCTTATATCAGTGAATACAAAATGCCCCATACACTTTATCCCGTGCTGAGGTTAGAGAACCAGAGAATATCGACATTCATTCTGATTCCATTGTACTGAGACATTGATCTATACATAGGTGAATGCTGAATTACTGACCGATATTTGTTCTGCAGTATGGTAGTCGGAAAGTTTTCTGGTTTGACAAACAGCTACCGGGACGTGGGACTTCCAAATTGATGCATGACAAAACTTTAGGGCAATCAATAAGGCCATTTCGCGCTTTATATAGATATAGATAGATAGATATACATAATAAAATAATATAAGAAGCCTTGCATTGGATACTTAGAGACCTCATTTTATAAAATACTAGTCTATTTTTGTATGATTGCAGGACTTTGTACTTGTTATTGTCCATCCGTATATGATATAATATTTAATCCCGAGTTGCACTTTCTAATTATGACCACTGATAACGAGATACTTTTGTTGCATTGCAAACAATTCAATATTTTTTTCTATGAAACTGTGCTATGGTTGATTTTCTTAAAGTTACATTTGGACAAACCCAAATTACACTCATTTATTGAGACGATAACTTAGCATTCCATGGATTCACCGTGCGGGTGCCGGGTCTATTGCATTGTAGAGAAAAGAACCGAGAACAGTGCCTGGGGCTTACTACCCAGGTGCAGGTTTAAGTAGCTACTTTAC
Organism: Schoenobius gigantellus; assembly: GCA_963935595.1. Taxonomy (NCBI): domain Eukaryota; kingdom Metazoa; phylum Arthropoda; class Insecta; order Lepidoptera; family Crambidae; genus Schoenobius; species Schoenobius gigantellus. Next base: position 202,684 of record OZ012549.1, on the reverse strand, counting down.
AATGCATCAACATTCACCTTCACCACTCCGGCTCCTCTCTCTGCCTAACCATAATAATTGTATTTACTATATCATAGGAAACCACTATCGTTGAAGGGCTACCTCCGAGCGAAATGAATCCAAATTTACTCCCCAATTCGCTTCCGGCCTAAACGTCACGACGTCCAGGTCGAGGGGAGGAGCGGCGTACCTGTGTGCGCGTAGGAGACGGGCACGCGCCACAGCGAGATCTGCGAGCAGACGGACGACAGCGCCTTGGCCAGCGCCAGCGGCAGCAGCAGCCGCGTGTGCGCCGCGCGCGGCAGCGGCGGCGACTGCGGCACGCCGCCCGCCCACAGCGCCGCGCCGCCCAGCGCCGCCACGCCCGCCAGCTGCACCACCGCCACCGTCAGCGGGAACGGGAACTCCGCCAGCACCAGCTTGCCCGCCACGTTGCTGGCCGCGCTCGCCGCGCACCACGCCACCACCAGCGCCGCGGTCCGCGCGCTCTCCCCCAGCCCCAGCCCCAGCCCCTCCCACATCGCCCGCATCACGCACCGCCCGCCATCCGCGCCTCGTCCGGACCCGCTGCTATTTCATCACCCTCCGGGCCTTCGGAGGAACTTTATTTTTGGAACACTCGTACGAGTTCGATTCCACTTTCTGGTCCTTGTCCACGACTTGACAATTTGCCAACTGTCATTGCCTGATTTTTTTTAATAATATTTTGTGGCTTGGCTTCTAGGCTGTCATTGCCTGATTGTGATTTGTGATCTCAGACTAAGTACACCAATGGACTCGCAATGTTTTAATATATTGTCTCGAATTTTGCGTCCAGGAGGCCTAGACAAGATGCTCACGATTCGAAGCGATTCGGTTTCTATTATCGCTAACGCTTTAGCGATAGCGATCACCGTTTGGTAGCCAAAGTGACACAAGTGTAGCGATCGCTTAAGCGATGCGTCGCATCGATGAAGCCACGATGAAGCCAAATAATTGTCTTTGGTTAGCGAGTGAAGAAATGTCAAAATTGTTGTTGGTCGTCTGTGGTTGAATGGCGGTTGTTTTTGTAATAGTTTTCGGCTAAAATTTGTCATCTCGTTAGTTGTAGTATTTTTAATAGTTTGTGTTTTCATTTGCTTTTGGTAGTTAGTCTTTTTAATGCCATTTTTGTAAAACATTAGTACGTACATAAAATTTTATAGTTTTTTTACCATGGAAGCCCGATTGCGTTCCAGCTCTGAACAATATTCAACAATAGTTGAATTTATGGAAAAGAACGCATATAGTGGATTACTTCCGAACTTGTTTTTTTTTTTTTACCAAAGATAGTTAATTCCTGAAGTTAATTTTTAGATACGGAGATATTTCAAGACCTCAGCCGGGTGCACAAGGTCGTTTAAGAGCAGAAGAATCATGGAGAGAACTAGCCAATATTTTAAATTCTATTGGTGGTGGTGTACAGAGGAAACCCGATAAATGGAAAAAAGTAAGAAATTCTTAGTGAGCATTCTGTAACATTATTAAAGTTGTTAGGTTAATCCCAAGGAGAGACGATAACTTAGCATTCCACGCGGGTACTCGGTCTATCGCGTTGCAGAGAAGAGAGCCAAGAGCGGTGCCTGGGGCTTATGACCCAGGTGCAGGTTTAAGTAGCTACTTTATAATGCATTAACATTCACCTTCATCACCCCGGCTCCTCTCTCTGCCTAACCATAATTAATAATTATTTAATACAATTCCGTAAGTGAAGAAACTTAAACGTAAACAAATGGTCACAGCACTAACAGCAGTTCACTGGTTTTCAAAACTGAATGACCTAACCGTCAAACGTTCGAATCACGAAATCACAGATTAGAGAGAATATATCTCAAGCAGCAGACTAAGTTTCTGACTGCCAGCGCCACCCGCGGCGCCGGTGAGAACTAAAAGTTGCCATTTTTGCAAGTTCCCTAACAGACAGGCCTTCCTGATTTCGGAATGACCCCATTCCGACCCGTCTCGGCCATTCGAACGTTAGACGTGTCCACACGATATCTTTTTATCACATACATAATTGTAACTGTCGTTCTAATCTAATTAAAATGTGACAATAAAGTAAAAGGTGAAAAATCTCAGAGGCTATTTAATTTTCTCCTACAAAATAATTCCCCAATCTAGACTTAAAGAAAAATTTAATATTAATAATCTAACTAAGCATGATTAACTCTCCTATCCTAATCTACACTATTATTATAAAGAGGAAAGATTTGCATGTATGCATGCAGTGAACAAACTCAAAAACCACTGGACCGATTTCAAATCTCTCCCACCATTAGAATACTACACTGATTGACCCCGATTAACATAGGCCACAAAACCATGCCTCCCACGGGAAAATACAAAACTGTCACGGGAAAACAAAAACAACGCGGGCGGAGCCGCGTAAAGTAAAGCTAGTTTTATATAATTTTAAATGATTACGACAAAATATTTATAATATAATTTTGTCCTTTCTTGGACTTTATTATGCGGTAGATAATACTAGTCATTACTGAGCATGGGTACATAATTATAAGACTGCCAATAATGAATTATTACAGAATTGTTATTGGTAGGTACTCCATGATTAAAATTATTTGATATCCTAAAATATTATTTTATATCGTCAAATCAGCGGAATATAATTATCAAAATAGCATGACAAATCCCTCTGTCCAATGAACCAGAGTCGATTGTTTCTCTGCCAATATTTATCCGAAAACCACCCATTCTGGACATACCCTAGCTGACAAGAAGAATGGGCGCAAGAAACCTATCAGCTCTAGCAGGAATGTACAGGCATATACAAAACACCATGTGGATACCATACACAGCAACATTTGTATACATAAATAGTTACATACATTATAACGAATAATATCTACATATTAACACTAGGCATTAGCATCATTCAAATAATCGTTGAGTTCATAATAAGTAACCATTATAATAGTTTTTTTTTTAATTATTGGAACGGTAAGTTTACCTTTATCCCTTATACTTAAATAGGATTTTTTTGGAAATTGATATTAAATGTATTATAATATTTTAAAACATAAATCAAATTTTTATAAATTCACTGTCCCTGCTCGTTCATTATAAATAGCGCTCTTGAAGTATAAAAATACTTTCTATACTAGCAGACGATCCCCATAGTGGTATTCCATGACATGACACTGTGAAAATAACTAAAGTAAATCAATCTTGCCGTTTCATCATCTAAGTCTGTTTGCCAAGGACTCAATATGTGGATCCCACTGCAATCTAGGTTCTAGTACAAAATATAGTAAAATCGATGAATTCACCAATTTTGATTATTCATTTCCACAATAGTATCCACTATTCTTGAATAAATAAGACTCAATAAGTCTAATCGCTTCTTCAGAGACACCATAATGCTTGAGTTTATATAAAAGAGTTTGGTTGGACTAACGTAGTCAAAAGCCTTTGATAAGTCACAAAATACTCGTATACCAATTAATACATCTTGTTTACACTACCAAGCAGCAAAAATGTTTTCAAGAGGTGCAACTCCAGTATCTGTAGTGCAACGACCTTTGGTAATGCCAAATTGGTTCATATGTAAAATGTGTGTTACTTGAGAAATGATCAGTTCACTGATTACATTTTTTTTTTCCTAAGGGCTGGTAGAATCGACATTGATCGATAATTTGAAGAATCATTTTCATCCCCAAATTTAAATAGAGGTATTTAACTTGCTATTCTTCATGAGATCGGGGAAGGCATCTTCATCGACACCTTTTTTTTAATATAAAAGCAAGTTCTTTTGATGCAGATTTAATTATATTGGTTGAAATACCCCTAAGGTCTTCAGTTTTCTTTTTTTTTTATCATACGAAATATTTTCATAGCAGTGTAAGCATCAGCGTGATAAAAAATGAAAATCTTGGTTCATCCCTTCTACACTTTGTCCCAAAAGAGCTACAGCCTCATTGGGACACAAGTTCAGACTACTTGTAGTTTCTATGGGTACTTACATAAGAGACGCGTTGGTAACTGCATTGTCTGATTTAATCGTTTTGTTATTGATTTCTAATGAGAAAGAATTCACGGTGCTTTTGGGTCTACCCGTCTCCCGGTTATAATGATGTTCCAGGTGGTTTTTATTTTAGTTTTAGATAAACTGATTTTACTTACTTATGTACATATATTTAGTTACATGTAAATAGTTTTTGTGGACATGCACACTTTCTTGAGTGTTTTAGAATAATTTCTGATAAAATTTATGAAGACGGGCTCATTGGTTACTTTTAATAATTATTATTAAAAAAACTTTTTTTTTAGTACATGCTTTTAGTACTCATCAATACGAATCAAACGAGCCCAAACTCGATGCGGTTGTGTCGTTAAATTGCGGAATTCCTATGTCATCATAATATTGCACTGTCACACGTTATACAAATATACGTGCAAAATTTCAGCACAATCGGAAACTGGGAAACGGGTCAAATCCAACTTGTAAGATTTTAATACAGACACCGGGACAGGTGAAATTAAATAAAAATAAAAGTCTGCAATGAGTATAACTCAAATAGTTTTCTACGAGTTTTATATACTATACCTGGCGGAGCCCAATCACACATTTTTTTTCATTTTTGACTTTGATTACTTTTTTTTTTGATAAATCATTGCATTCATCTTTAACTACATGAAATAACTTATTGTACAGATTATTGGCGTTCATCTCTCTGAATGCCAAATTTGTAGTTTAACTTATAACATTTCTTGTGAATTCCTCTATGCCGCGTTTATTTTTTATTTTTTTTAGGTCTACAAATAATCTCACATATAGAACAAATATGATGGTGCTCATTCGAGGCTATTCGTCCGCTATGATCAGAGTTAATACAATTTCTACTTAACTTATACATACAATTACAGAAGATGTTGTCTAAGCAAGTATTAGATGCTTCTGTAATTCGGGTTGGTTTTTGAATTACATAATTCATGTTAAATGATTTGAATAAGTAAATAAATCTACTAGTTAGTGCTTCATAGAACTATTAATTGAAGAAAGAAATCAATAAGTAAAAGCAGAAGGTAAATATCAAGTAAAATTCTAACAATTAAATTTTAAAAAGGGGAACTAGATATTTTTAATTCCTTTAAAATATTTGCATTAAAATCCCCACAAACAAGATTTTTTCAATTTTTTTTTTGATCTTATTCTTAAGGTATCTTCCATAGCGGACTCCAACTCTGAATAATTTCCAGAGGGGGGTCTGTACACGCAAATTATATTGGAATGATCAAGTACATACGAGGTAACTCAATAGTTCGTTCAACAGAGATTACAACTATGTCTTTTCCTTATTCTCCCCTGTCAAGATTAAAAGAAAAAGAGAACACCGTGACGTGACGATAATAAAATTAAATTAGATCAATATAACTTAAAAATTGGTGCGACAATCCCCACGCAATGACCATTAAGATTTATAACCACATACCATTACTGAGAAATACAAGAAACAAAACAATTTAATGCATTTTTAAAGAAGTACCTTTGTGATAAATGTTATTACAACGTAGACGATTTTTTTTAGGATAAATTTATTTAGAATTTTATAATTTATGTTAAACAAGAATTTATATTTAATGTGATGTATTGTTCTATATTTTAATGGAATGACACTATAATAGAATGAAATTTCCAATTACTGTATATTTTCACGAAATTATATTGTTTTTTTTTTTCATAATTATAAAATAAATTAAAATTAGTAATTTCATTAAAAAGTACAATAATTAAATAATGTATGCCATCCTCAACAAATTGCTATGCCCTTGCAAGGGCGTCACATATCCATGTACCTAAGTAACCATTTGTACTCAAATACCTAAATGCATTATGTGCTTTGCAATTAAATAAATTATTATTTAATTGGATGTCATTTTGCAAAATTTATATGGGATCCATCTCCAATTGCAGATTTTTTTAGTGAACGAACTCACAATCTTATCTAAACTATCATTAACAAAACTAACTATTATCCTATTATCTAAACTAATCAACAATTCATGTTTTTTAATGCTCTGTAATACAAAGTAAATCTTTTTAAAGTAAGTCTTTACCAGAAAATCTTTGAATATTTTGATGGACAATCCCTAAATATTGACGCTTATTTTTGATCAATACCCGACCAGAGATTACCTCTTTTGTCTGATTATCAAATTTAGATTACTTGGAACTTGTTTCAAGACATCATGTTGCTCAATAAAAGCATTGTCAACGTGAGATTTAATAGCCAAGTTCTTGACTAAACTATATTTTATAGCCATGGTTTTTTTTAAAGTACATTGATAAAATATAATCAATCTATCTTCTGTCAAATAAGCTTTGTCTCGGACACATGTCAGTTTATTAAAATCAATAGCATGGAATTTTTCCGAATAATTTGTCATTAAATCTAATATCAAATTAAGTTTATACCTAATAATATTTTTATTTTGTGTTAAATGATTTATGATACGGAAGGGAAAACACTCTACATGCAATATCATGGAAATTTGAGCCAGGCATAAAATAATTTACTTAATCCCAATTAATTTTTCAATAGCTGGCTCCTACCTTTTCCAATGTCATCACAAAAAATATTGCATTTTTTTTTGCTTCGACAGTGACCTCTCTGAACATTAAAACTTTATTGGTCATTGACTGGTGGTTGACACACATTGTTTTTAATATGGGCGGAGGATATATGATGGGTGCATTGTTACTGTTTTCTGACACTACATTCTGCTTTTGAATCATTCCCACTTGAGGCCAAAAATTGTTTGTCAAGCAAGATTGATAGTGGTCCTCGTTATGCTAACAGAGTGTGCCTATAGCAATAAACTGGATGTGCATTTTAATATCACTTTGTGCAGTGTTATAGTTTTCATAAGTATCTGAGAATGAATGATGTAAATTCTTTATGCTATTATTGATGTGTTCAATGTTCCTATCATACATACTCCTGCTCTGCCTCAATTTGCTTTTACAAGCGTCATCCAACTCGCAGAGTTCACACATCGATCGAATTCGTAGATAAATGAATATAACTTTGAGTGAGTACTTGTAGAGACTTATCTGCACACAAAAGACAATATTATTAAAATACAAAGTTTAAATATATGTTATTACTATTTAACATAATTCTATATTATATAGTTTATATTATTTATTTGGATATTATAAGACAGTTTAGTACCGCTTGAGCTCCGGCCTACCTTTCACATAAAATGTGAGCACCGTTTCCTCTTCGGCATCCTTCACATATACATGATGACATTACCTGCATTTACATTGACCACACAGTTAGTTCACATGTATTGTGAGCACCGCTTGAGCACCATTTGCTCTTCGGCATCCTTCACATATACATGATTACATTACCTGCATTTACATTGACCACACAATTAGTTCACATGTATTGTGAGTACCGCTTGAGCACCCACCGTTTGCTCTTCGGCATCCTTCACATATATATGATTATATCACCTGTATTTGCATTAATCACACAAAACAATATCTTCCATATCTGGGTATATTAAGGTGAGAACCGCTTGTGCTTCGACATCCCTTTCACAATTATGTGAGTACCGCTTGCACTTCGGTTCGGTATACCTTTTCACATATACATAATTAAGTATATCACCTGCATTTACATTGATCACACAAACAATATTTTCCATATCTAGATATATTGAGGTGAGAAGCGCTTGTGCTTCGGCATCCCTTTCAAGACTATGTGAGCACCGCTTGCACTTCGCAATACCTTTTGTCTGTATTCATTTTTCTTTAATATCGCATGTACAAGGTACTTATGCTGATCCTTTCCTTAATAATAATTAGGGAGAGGAGTAGTTCTTATTTCAAGTTATTTATGTTTTATCAATCTCCTATTATATATTTCCATTTCTATATAACTTATCCTGTAATACAAGTAATGGTAAGGAATTTGGTGGAGGATTCTTCGGAATGTCATTGTCTATAAATATAAATCAAAATTGGTTGGGTCAATACACAAATCAGCTAAGTAATTAATCAATTGTTATTTTGAGCAGTTGTCATTAGTCTTAATCTAAATCTCATCACTGCTACTTTCCGTGGCTTCACCACTTTCACTATCAACATTAATTTCATTAAATGTCATCCACTGTTTGAGCTGATCACTCAGCTGGATATATGTTTTTATGAGTACGTTTTCTGAAACCTGGTATACGAGTAATCTCGTATCTGTAATTATTCAAGATTGTTGTAAATTGAAATGGACCTTGATACTTCTGATCTAGTTTTCATACTTTTCTCGTCAGTGGGTAAACAGTGATTTGGTGTCATGACTAGGTTACCTTTAGTGAAAAACTTTGTTGGGGATCCACATATAGTAAGTTCACGGCTTGCATGAATTTCACATAACAGTAGATGAAAACATCTACGAGTATATCAAAGCATTATTTAAATTTTACAGATCTAATCATGCATAAATTTTATAAGTAAACCGTAAAAGAAAATAATTGCTGAAAGTAACCGAGGAAACACCCTGAATCCAAGGCCCCATACAACCCTTTGGAGATTATGGGTGTGAGTGCATATGTATATTGTAATCATAAGAGAGCCAAAAATAAACCATACATGGAACTTATACAAAACATGCGTTATTTTTGTATGAACATTTGTAGTAGTATGTATTAACTTCTTCTTTTAGTTTGCATGTATTTATTAACTAGGTAAGTTTAGGAAATAAATTATATTTTATTAATATAGACTTGCATTTAAAAAAATTATCCAATCATTATGTAAGTATGTTTATGGTTATCTGTATGTTTCTGTCACTCACTACCATCACAATTTTTTTTTTTCACTCAATGGTTGTCTATAAGATATTGCTTAGTACGAAAATGACCACTTTTCCTTGCATTCAACAGGGAACCTCTTGGCCTTCATCTCACCCGATGTCACGTGATGAAAATGCCGAAGGAGGAAGCGAGCTTCACCTGGACTCCTCAGCAATTGAGGGACTGGCTATCTTACCTCTAACTATCGAAACAGCAATACTATTAATATCGCTATTATTGCGACAAACTTGGTGAGACGGTGATAGCTAGCCAGGCGGGCTCAGAAGCCCTACCACCAACCAAACTGAGCACAAAAAATCCTGCCCCCATGAGGAATCGAACCCCAAACCTCCCGATGAACACCCGGTGGTCTCAACCACTAGACCATGGAGGCGGCGAATCTTTCCGTTGAAGATATCAATTTAAATTACTATCACTATAACTATGCTTAGTTTACCTACATAAAGTTTTGATATTCCTGATTCTTATATTTAAATAGGGTGGATATAATAAATAATTTTGAACTGTAATTATAAAAATCATTAAGATCATATGAGTATTTCTCAGAAAGCCAACATTTTAATTTTCTTATTTTTTTAAATATCAAACAATATCAATAATATATTTTATAGCCATAATGCTAATAATGCATAGCAATGGGCTGCCCAATGCTCATATATAAGTACATAATAAATATATGTATGCGTTCCTACAAAACAAACTGTAACCTAAACCTATGTATTAAAAGAGTGGAATAGAAATTCATACATGGGTATAGCTGTCATTTCCACTGGTTCGATCATGATCAAACAACAAAATGTTCTTATCATAAAAGTTGGTAATATCATAGACGAAGAATATATCTTCTTTATATCATCCTTGGTAATATGAAGGTAGTAATGTGAAGGTAATAATAAATAAATAGGTAGATAGGTAATGAATAGGCAGGTAATAATAAATACCTAGTAGTTAAGTTAAATAAAAGCTAGTAGTATAGTCAGTCCCAAAAGTAATGTATGTACTATGTACACAGGCAGGTAATCAATATGTGATTCAAATGGCGTATAGGAATTGTTTTGCTATGTCATTATGATTAAATACACATATACTAGTGTTTTACTTTATCATTATTATTTGCAATTGCTGACTTACCGATGGGCGTTGGTTAACTCACTTGTCACTTCTGATTTGTTAGGTTAATCCCAAGGAGAGACGATAACTTAGCATTCCACGCGGGTGCTCGGTCTATCGCGTTGCAGAGAAGAGAGCCAAGAGCGGTGCCTGGGGCTTATGACCCAGGTGCAGGTTTAAGTAGCTACTTTATAATGCATTAACATTCACCTTCATCACCCCGGCTCCTCTCTCTGCCTAACCATAATTAATAATTATTTAATACAATTCCGTAAGTGAAGAAACTTAAACGTAAACAAATGGTCACAGCACTAACAGCAGTTCACTGGTTTTCAAAACTGAATGACCTAACCGTCAAACGTTCGAATCACGAAATCACAGATTAGAGAGAATATATCTCAAGCAGCAGACTAAGTTTCTGACTGCCAGCGCCACCCGCGGCGCCGGTGAGAACTAAAAGTTGCCATTTTTGCAAGTTCCTTATCAAAGTGGTCATTAGTAGGTACTTTTTTCGGTTTAAAGTGAATGCCATCTTAAATGGCTGTTAAGCTGTGATCTTCAATTCAACAGCTTATTTAAGTCCTACTAATGGCACAGGCCTTCATGGGAAAACACATTAACACATGAGGGTATAATTTATCTCTGTAGACTAATAAAAAAACTGTTACAGTGTACACTATATTCTTCATTTTTGACTGCCTTATTCCTTTTCGGTCTTATTACAAAACCTGGTTTAAACCTGGTCTAAAGTTAGTCTTGGTTTAAACGTAGTGCGCTTTCACTTGTTTCAATATACATAGATAGAGACAGCGTCAACTTAGTCCTGGTTTAAACCAGGACTAACTTTAGTCCATGTTTTGTAATAAGACGGTTTGAGTTTAAGCACATAGGTAATTTGGTAGTTCTTTAAGCACTTTTCTGACTCCTTCAGTTTCTTTCTTGTGGTGTGTTTTGTGTAATTAAATATTTATGAATTATGATTTTAGGTATGGGTAGACTGGAAGTCGAAAACAAAAAGAAAAGGCAATGGTCATGAGGCGCCATGCTAGTGGCACAGGCGGAGGTCCACGCCACTCAGTTTCATTGTCCAGGCTAGAAGAGCGGGTTTTAGCCATATTGGGGCCTTTAGCTGTTGGAGGTCAAGATAGCATTCAGGAGATAGGTCTCCCTGATGCTAATAGCAATGTTAGTATATTATTATAGTTATAATATAGAATGTTTTATTTTTATCATTTAAAGTATGATTTTTATGTAATTAATTAATTAATAATATTCTTGATTGTGCAGCAAATTGAGGTGTCTCAGCAAGATGAGCAATTGTCCGAGTCTGTTGGTTCATCAACACAAAGCTCAGTTGAGATACTTGTTGTGGGAAGCAGTGAAGGACAAGGTATAGTATTTCCCTTTTTTGAATATAAAGTTGTTTTATCTACAGACACATGTAATATAATTTAGTCTTAACTACTTTAGAACATATGACTGTACCCCCACTGGGATCACCATTGAGACCTCCATCAGCCTCAAACGTCTCTTCAGCCAACCCCCTGGAAGTTGCCCCAACTCAAGATTTACCTGCTTCTACATCTGCCCCACGGGGGTCGTCTAGAACAGTGGAACGAGAAAGGCCGAGCTCACCTAGACGAAGAACTAGGAGGAATTTGACGCCATTTGAAAGAGCGAGTCAAAGCTTTGTCCATATCGAAGAACAGCGCCTTAGATTTGAGGAACGTAGAGAGGAAAATCTACACATAAGAGAGACTCAAAGATTGCAGTTGGCGTCTGAACGCATTTCTATACAGAGGCAGACAAATGAGACTTTGGCACGACTAACTGAAATTGCTGGAGAAGTGTTAGCCTTTTTAAGAACCAGGAATGCTTAAAAACGCGTTACTTAAAGGCGTGAACCTTGAAGTAAAGAGTTTTTAAGCCTTCCTGGTTCTTAAAAATATTGTATTGTAGTACTGTAGTGTACTGTACTGTATTGTAGTATTAAAAAAGATTGTTAATAGTTTTAAGTATTGTCGTAGAACTGAACAATTATTAGGTCTGATTTTTCATTTTAACATACTGTGTGATTCTATTTCAATGTTAGATTGTAATAAGCAAAAAAAGGTTTAAAGTTAGTAGTAGAACTAATCAAGTTATTAAGTCTGATTTTCATTTCAACATGCTATGTGATTCTTTATCAGTTTTAGCTTTATCGCTATAAAGTATAAAAAAGGTTAGGTAATAGGATTATATTAAGTATTGTTTTAGAACTGACCAAGCTATTAAGTCTGATTTTCATTTCAAAATGCTATGTGATTCTACATCAGTGTTAAAACTATAAGATATTATCTTTATTAGGTATAAAAAGTTTTTAGTATTGTCGTAGAACTGACTACGTTATTGGTGTCGCGGAGTACCGCGAATACTCTGTCTACTTCCGGTAAGAAACGAAATGAATAAATTGATACAATGATTATGTTTCTAATATTGTTATGGGTAATAAATAAATTATGAATCTAATTATGTGAATTATTAATGTTACCGATACTACCAGCAGCATTCCCAATTCCTTTGTCAGTATAAATAGCGTTGTGTCGACTCAGTGGTAATAATGGTATTGTACTGTGTCGGTATTTTAAGAATGCTATTCTGCTTTGCCTATAAGGCAGACATGTGGCTTTCTCTTGTGACTTGTTCACTTCGGTTCTGAACATCATAGTGATCAGGTGAGAAAGGCGAGACCTGGGAGCGAAGAAAGGTGCAGCAGGTGAGAGTGTGAACTGGCCAAGTGGCGGGGTTATGAATAATATAAGGATATATTATGGTAAGTGCCTGATGGCTTAGTTAAGAATTGTGCAAGTTCATGAAGTATGGTCCATCTGATATGTTCAACCACAGAACACTGGAAGAGGTTTCTATGTTCTGTGTGTCCAACAGTGGCCGGAGAGCTCGGCCTCTCCTGATCTCGTTTCCTGGGGGCGTACACTGATGCGTCAAGGGAGCCTGGGGGCGTACACTGATGCGTCAAGGGCAGCCTGGGGGCGTACGAGATGCGTCAAGGGAGCCTGGGGGCGTACACTGTTGCGTCAAGGGCATCCTGGGGGCGTACGAGATGCGTCAAGGGCACGTGGTCTGGACCACATGAGGCATCTGGTGATGCAGGCGATGAAACCGCCTAGTTGTGTGAGAGATCAGGAGTGTCAATGATGTTGCGAGGCATGGGCAGACTATAGGGGAGGTTGGAGGTCTGTGAGGGGGTGAGCCCCTGTGGTTGTGTTGATGAAGGGTTGTGTTGTTGAAGGCAGCTCTAGCGGTCCCCTAACGGAAGGGACAGGTGTAATGCCTCCTAGATGCGTCTAGGTTTCCTGTCGTTACTGAGAATTTCTCGGCCTCCGTGCAGAGAGTAAAGCGGGCCGTATGACCCGCTCCATCGAGTATGGCTCTCAATACGTATAGATAAGACGATACTTCGTGAACAACCTATGTTACTCCTTAAGGTTATTAATCCGTTTTGTTCTTATGTCGTGTAACCTGTTGTATGCATTACGATACGTATAAATCGCCACGACATAAAATGGTGGAGGTGCTGGGATCATTCGAGTATAAAAAGGCTTGAATTACGAGAATCCCGACAGGTTATGTTGGATTATTATTTTCCCGGTGATTGGAGTAACATTCGCCCACGTGTTATTTGTGAGGTTGGAGTAATATTACAAGAATTATTTCGTTAAGTTAACGTTTACTTACGAGGTTCTTTATAGCTTACCTACCTATTATCTGAATATGCAAATTTTGTAATGAGTCCAGTATAATCATTGATTACTATGGTTCGGATATTAAACGGGCTACCCGAAGCAATCAAATAAAATTAATTATCAGTCTGCCTTACTCCTATGTGTATCCTTTATTTGTGTTAAATGTTAAATGTGTCTTTGTTTATTATAGTTACGGAATTACGTTCTTGTCTTTTATTCAAAGGTGTTCTTTGAATTCCTACGTTTAAAAAATAAAATATGCTGTGTGTTCTAAAACGCGTTTCAATATTTTGTGGATAAAGTTGGTGCCGATGTGTTTTAATATTTCGGTAAATTTTATTAATGTTTATAACCTTTACACAAGTTTTATTACCACCTTTTCAACGGGAACTTGTGTAGTAATAATTGTTTTTTATTTCGTTTGTATACATCCGCAATACACAAAGGTCTTTGCTTAATAATGATCAAATCGCTTGTGCGTACCAGTCAGTGGTATCGACAAATTTTTATAATAGTAAATTTTTGGGATAATATATAGTGCGGTGTGTTGGTTGTAACTCACGGGGCGTAATAGCGCCCAGTGTGGGTAACCAGTGTGCGCGCGTGTGTTGTGCGACGCTTTTCAGCACGCTTGTGAGGAAAAATAAATAAAGATTGAGTTTCTTTATTAAATAACGCAAATCATTGTTGATTTGTGGACGAGCTAAATAATGGTCTGAAAATGGTCGTTTGGAAAATTATGTGGTTCGTTGATACCTTTTATATTATCTCTGGCCTTTAAAAAAAAAAAAAAAAACTTTTAAATTCGTGGGTTTTACTTACCTAGTGTATTATTATGCATTTTGTGTTCTTTACTAAAATGCGAAGCGACTGTTAATTGACCTATCCATAGTGAATTTAATCCAATGGTGATTAATTTATAGTGCTTAGAAGTTAGTGGAACTAGGTATTGGCTGACCAATAATAACATTCTATTGATTTGAAAGAAAGAAAGAAAGAAAAGTTTATTATTTGGTTAATATAATTGGAATGAAAGAAATGTTTACTTCAGTTTCATAAAGTGTTAGTTTGTAGGAATTGTGGGTAAGTGATAACCTGCTTTATTTTACGAAATACTTGTGAAAATTATTACATACCTACAGTTGTGGATGAGAAAATTCAAATTTGTAACTAGTGAATTCACTCATACATAGGTAAGTAACTGTTGTATTACCTACATGTTACAATTTATTCCAAAGAATTTCTTCTTCCTTGTGTTATTTCGATTTTAAGTGCCACTTACGGATTAAGTCTTGAAAATATTTCGACCTTGTGTGGTCATGTTACATTATTTTACTTACATTTTGAAATATCACCAAGTGGCTAAGTAAATGGACACTGTTTAGTGGTGGTATAAATTTGCTTAACATTTGCAAGTTAATATCAGTTTTTGTGAAGATAAACTTTGAGCCTTTTATTTTAAACTACCATAATTAGTTGAGTTTCACAGGTAGGTAACACCATGGAAATAATGCTAGCACCAAAACATGCCAACCATTGTAACCTGTAATAACGAATTAATAAACTGATTTGATTTTGATTTAATTTGACCTTTCTTGCCTTTTCTTAGTGCTTAAAGACATAGCTTGCCTCTAAATATCTGATGGTTTCTATAGTATATTTTTAGATAAATGATGAGGTGCACATATAAAATGTATACAAAATTATAACAATATAATTAGGTACACTTCTGATATGTTAGATACCCATGGGCACCAACTGGTAAGAATACTCCATAAGTGAAATACTTTCGAATGGAGTAAAAAAGCTCTGTTTGTAAAATTGTAACTCGCTTGTCATGGAATTAAGTACCAGACCACTTTGGTGCAAAAGTTTTTTACAACGTGCATAGGAAGTATGCTTGATTCTAAACTAATAAAGCCAAAATTAAAGATACTTCCTCTGATCTGATGAAATAAAATGAACAAGATCTTTAACAAACAGCTAGATGGAATGGCGGCTATTAAATAAACGGTTACATTGCTGAAGACAATCTCTATACCTATAGTTTATATGGGTCAATTGCATTGAAAATTGATTTGCATTGTAAAAGCAGAATTATAGCAATAGAGCAATTTCATCTGTAGGTGCCTGTAGACAGATACTGAAGAAAGGAAGAGTGCTAATTTACAATAAATTAGAATTAACAGGTATATAAAAGATCAAACTTTGCAAATTTTTAATGGTAAGTAATTAATCGTAGCATTGGCAATAGAGTCAAACGCTAGTCTTTTTTCTTAAAATGTGAATTGTGTAGTCTGTAACAATTAATTGGCAAAGAAATGAATTGTGAATTCAAAGGCTTTATAAATCATTTGTTACATATGCAGTCAAATATTATTTCTTTATACCAATGGTTCCCAGCCCAGCCAGTGGAGAAAAGTGGTGCGCAAATGCAAACTTACCTACTCCTCGTAGCAGATCTTTGTGGGTCTCTCTGGAATCTCAGAACAAGGTTCGGATCGACTGAGAACATAATGATAATTTGCTGGTTGCTTCGAGCAATAATATTAGTCCTACAAATATGTGTAAAGATGAATGGCACGACACTATTAAGTTATTTACAATAATATTGTTTAAAATTTATTGAGGTTTTTTGTAGGTACATAAAGGTCCCTGGAAATGAAAAGGATGGGAACCACTGCTATACACAAAAAATCAAATCCACATGCCTTGTAAGTATGAATAAGCAATTGGCTTCACCATTCATCATTTCTTCATACATTCTTATTGTAAATTCAAATTTAGAATAACCATCGGAACACAGCATCTTTCACAGTGCTACAAGTAGGCATGTTTGATGGATTAGAAATAGTGTTATAGTTTGAATTTAAAATGATTGAATGTTTGTTTCTAGTATTTTGTTGTTAATTTTCGTATGTGTAGTTGCTGCCTATGATTAAGGTTACACTCACAATGTTACCATATAATGTACGAGTATGTTAATTGGTAACCTTTTTTGCTTCATGTAAACCTAATGGTCTAAATATGAAGAAATGAACTGAGAAGTAGACTTTTAAGCTGATGATGATCCAGCAGAAATGTTAATTGATAAGTTGATTAGTAGTAATGATAACTTTATATTGCATAATCATATAATAAAAGATAAAAGCAAAATTTCATATTTTATTGATAATAATTATAATGCAGAAGATACTTGACATTGTTTTAAATATATTAGCAATGTCATAACTATATAATTAGTTCCCATTGTCATGGAACTTAATCCCCTTAATCAAAAACACGTAGTTCAGGAGCTGCGTCTCTGTTTTAGTTTGTTTTAGCGTAGCTATGAGCGATCACGGTAAGGCCTAGGTGCCTACCATTCCGCGCACACTGAGAGTGCAAAGGCGGCGGTGCTGCCGCGCTCTTGGTATTGGCACAGAATAAATAATAGTACGGTGCATACTTATAGTGATTGGTGGCGTTTCGCGCGCTTAATTGTTAACCATCAGCAACAAGCCTATCGCTCGAAGCTGGAGAGCGACGTGAGGCTGTAAGAGTACGAATAACTGGGGTGTGATTCGGCTTGATGCTCAAAGATAGTTATTTAAAGTGTCGACTTTTCGGAGATTAAAGAAGTGAAACTTCTGTATGTACTGTTATCTATTCTGGCATATACATGGTATACCGCCCGACGCAGGTCGGATTAATTCTTCTGTACCCAAAGATTTGGTAACACTAAGGCATAATAAATTGGCATCATAATAGATGTGGGTATGAAGGAGGAGGGGTCACAGATGTTACTATATTTGTGACCATAGTAGGTATCCCACTAAAATGTGACACAGTTTAACAATATACATTGTTAAACTGTTAATGTGCTGAGGATGACTTGTTGATTTTATGAACTGCCATTTCAATAATTTTAAGCGTTTTCTTACTGATACAATATGTGTTTTGTCTTATGACAATAATAGGTAACAAATGCCACGTTCGTAATTTATAGTGGAATTGATGTGTTGGGCATTGGTGGCGCTGTGGACTCGGCGCTGGCCTTCTGGTCGGGGGATCCGGGGTTCGATCCTGCCATGTGACAGTGTTTTATTTTCCTCGCCTTTTTGATTTTCGTATGTGCATCCGATGCTCCTGCGGTAGGGAGCCTGCGTGCTTCTGCGAGGAGCTTCGGGGTTGTATGTGAGGTCGACCGACCCGCGCTGGCCCGGCGTGGTTGAGTGAGACCTGGACGCCCTGTATTGGGATGGACTCGAACCCCTCGGTGGGGGCTTGTGTGGACTGTGCGAATTTGTAGCATACAATTCGTGGTTAGCAATGAATAAAGTCTGTTTGGGCTTGACAAAGTTAAGTGTCTGGGTTTACAAAGTTAAAATGGCAAAAGTCGAGATTTCGCCCGGACTGGTGGGTCTTCGGTGACCACATTGATCAGGGCTTTGACACGGTATGCTGAGGACGCGAGTTCCGAACCGTTTGGGTCAGGATTTCTTCTTGTTTTGATTTCCTCGTTTCTCGACGTATTTAGAATTTTAAGGAAAGTGCAAACTCACAAAAAAAAGTCTTATAGTTCTTTGGAATGAATATCTTTCTTAGGTTACATAAAATAATATGTGTTAAAATGATTTCTACACATGGTCCCTATAAGGAACTCCTAGAAAGATAGGTAACTCAAAATGATTTCTATTTTTGAACATCCAGAAATGCTTAACAGTGGTTAGATGTACCTATCCATGGTTATTATAAACAAATTGTACCTATACCTCAGCCTCAGATTATTGTTCTGAGACCTCAGCAACCTATACAGTGCACATTATGTCAAATAAATATTTATAGATTATAGATAGATAGTTGGTACTGTTAAATTAGCAGTGGTGGCTGTTACCCTATTACCATTAAGACAAGTGAAAGATATTAAATTACATAACTAAAAGTTATGTTAATTATAGTTTTTTTAATAAAAATATTTTTTTCCAAATTAAATTTGAAACGAACCTCTTATATTGGGACAGAGATTTTGACCACATCAACTTTCTTTTATTTGGGGAGGTCCTACTGGAGGAGATCTGGTTATCTAGTGAAGAATATAAAGTTGGTGAATTGCCCACAATGCATAGAGTACAAGAATGAGTTGGTAAGATAAGTATATAGTAGGAGTTAAAGATGTTTCCAATTTAATTTTTCCTGGTGCAGGCCATGGAAAAGAAACTTGAAATGAATGTATAGGACTGATGTATAGGGATGTAACTTGTCTTCATCTGACCAACTGGTGATATGTTGAAGGAAATACTTCCCATTCCGAGCTTGATTTCGTTAAAAAAAATGAATGGGTATAAACGGGATACTGAGTTGGTGTCGCCTACACGTTAAGCATTAAAACAATTTTTGATCTCTTTAGTTATGTATCAAGCATGGCGGAGGCTGTTTGAAGAGACCGGCAGAAGTTTGTCTACTACTATAACACGTGTGGATGACTCATCAGATATAGCAGAAGTTAATGATTAGGAAGACCCATATTGTGAGGGCCAGAAGGAAGGCAGCCTCGAGCATAAAAAAAAATGCTCAATGGGCTCGTCATTTACTGTACTACAAACTTCTTCTTTTTTGCCGTCGGGAGTGTCGCGGAGTACCGCGAATACTCTGTCTACTTCCGGTAAGAAACGAAATGAATAAATTGATACAATGATTATGTTTCTAATATTGTTATGGGTAATAAATAAATTATGAATCTAATTATGTGAATTATTAATGTTACCGATACTACCAGCAGCATTCCCAATTCCTTTGTCAGTATAAATAGCGTTGTGTCGACTCAGTGGTAATAATGGTATTGTACTGTGTCGGTATTTTAAGAATGCTATTCTGCTTTGCCTATAAGGCAGACATGTGGCTTTCTCTTGTGACTTGTTCACTTCGGTTCTGAACATCATAGTGATCAGGTGAGAAAGGCGAGACCTGGGAGCGAAGAAAGGTGCAGCAGGTGAGAGTGTGAACTGGCCAAGTGGCGGGGTTATGAATAATATAAGGATATATTATGGTAAGTGCCTGATGGCTTAGTTAAGAATTGTGCAAGTTCATGAAGTATGGTCCATCTGATATGTTCAACCACAGAACACTGGAAGAGGTTTCTATGTTCTGTGTGTCCAACAGTGGCCGGAGAGCTCGGCCTCTCCTGATCTCGTTTCCTGGGGGCGTACACTGATGCGTCAAGGGAGCCTGGGGGCGTACACTGATGCGTCAAGGGCAGCCTGGGGGCGTACGAGATGCGTCAAGGGAGCCTGGGGGCGTACACTGTTGCGTCAAGGGCATCCTGGGGGCGTACGAGATGCGTCAAGGGCACGTGGTCTGGACCACATGAGGCATCTGGTGATGCAGGCGATGAAACCGCCTAGTTGTGTGAGAGATCAGGAGTGTCAATGATGTTGCGAGGCATGGGCAGACTATAGGGGAGGTTGGAGGTCTGTGAGGGGGTGAGCCCCTGTGGTTGTGTTGATGAAGGGTTGTGTTGTTGAAGGCAGCTCTAGCGGTCCCCTAACGGAAGGGACAGGTGTAATGCCTCCTAGATGCGTCTAGGTTTCCTGTCGTTACTGAGAATTTCTCGGCCTCCGTGCAGAGAGTAAAGCGGGCCGTATGACCCGCTCCATCGAGTATGGCTCTCAATACGTATAGATAAGACGATACTTCGTGAACAACCTATGTTACTCCTTAAGGTTATTAATCCGTTTTGTTCTTATGTCGTGTAACCTGTTGTATGCATTACGATACGTATAAATCGCCACGACAATTGGGTCTGATCTTAATTTCAACATGCTGTGATTCTATATTGATATTGGAATCTATATCGGTATTAGCTTTAAAAGTTTGTATTTATGTCATTAATTATTATTAAAAAAGGTTAGGTGATAAGATTAAGTATTGTTTTAAAACTGACCAAGCTATTAAGTCTGATTTTTATTTCAACATGCTATGTGATTCTGTATCGGTGTTAAAAATAAAAGATAACACATATTTATTAAGTATTAAAAAAGATTGTTAATAGTTTTAAGTATTGTCGTAGAACTGAACAAATTATTAGGTGAGTTGACGGTGCAACGCCGACCGCTGCGAACGTGTACCGCGTGTGCGTTTCTTTAATTTCTTTTCGCAAGTTTAAAAATCCAAACGTGCGTGAACAGTGTTACACCTTTTGATTTGCGGTAACTTTTGTTACCACCCACCACTTCAAAATGATATCTAAAGTTACCCTAACATCACAAAACACCAACGAAAACTTAATAAAACCGAAACCTACTTATGCAAACGCAACATCAAACGGTTTATTACCTACAAAGGATCAAGCTATTATTATCGATTCTATATAAGGCCCGACGCTTAAAGACTACCTACGCGAACTAGGAAAAATTACGCCACCGTCCACTATAAGGTACATATCCAGAGTGTCTAATAATCGTGTATGTATATATCTCGATACCAAAGAAACTGCTGACCGCCTAACTTCAACTTCTGCATCCATTCAGTTAGAAAATAGAGAGCTAGTAATAAGGCCTTTGTTAACCAAAAATACCAGAATAGTGCTGGCCAATGTGTGCCCTATAATACCTAACCCCTAAATCAAGCATAACATGTTTACGAGCAGGAGTACCGGACCCTAGCTTCGCACATGTTCTCAGCTTTAGACGACAGATGTTCATATCACCCGAGGAGGTTAACCTCTTACCTGAATCATTCCAGGTTACCTTGGACGATACTAATTATTGGATATATGTGACTTCTGACTTGCTCAAATGTTTCACCTGTAGCCAAGAAGGACATCTTGCTAAAAATTGTCCTAACGTAAACATCTCGCCAAACACACAAGACATGACAGTGGAAGATTCACAACAAAGCCATACTACAACATACGTCATTAATACCCAAACAGATATTGAAGATACACTGGAAAATATGATTGAAAACTCTATCACAGAGCATTCTTTAAACAAAGACAAGGGAATTAAAAGATTGCATTCACCTACAAACTCTAGCTCTGCGAGTATGAGTACCTTTTTACCAGTACCTAAATATAGACAGAAGACAAACATAGAACCAAAGAAGACAAGCTTGGACTTAAGTGTAGATGAATCAGATGAAAGTAACATGAGAACTAGCGAGGACGAATCTACTTTAGCAAGAAAACAGAAGAAAAAGATTAAACTTGTAGACTCCCGGAAGGAAGAAGAAATTTGGCAAAGTGTTAAAGATAGTATACCTAAACTAGACGCGGAAAACAAATTTCCACTTAGTATCAACCAACTAGTCTCTCTTTTAGATGTCACCAAAGGAAAACATAACATACGTGAAATTGTTTTAGAGTACACGGACAAAACAGAAAACCTTATTGAAATGTGTAATGTGATATATCCTATGCTCAACAAAAATGTTAAAAATAAGTTAGCTAGATTCTTGAGAAAGGTAAGGGAAACCTTCCCAGTTGACAATACCAAACAACCAGATTTGTAAGTGTTTCTTATTCCTTTTTTTATTTTAGTTTTACATATATACTCATATTATATAGCTTATCTTCTCCTTTTGGAAATGAGTATACTGCAGTGGAATGTAAATGGTTATTACAAGAGAATAGAACAAATAAAGTATCTGATTCGGCACTTAGAGCCAATCTGCTTTTGCCTGCAAGAAACTAATTTTACAAATAAATCAAAAGCTATAGTTAAAGGCTATGATATATTTTCGAAAAATAGAAATTTATGTGACAGAGCTAGTGGAGGTGTAAGCATCCTTGCCAAATCAGACACTTTACCTGAACCCATAAATATTGTTTCTAACCTAGAAGTAGTAGCTATTCGTATTAAATTCCCATTAGCTTTTACACTATGTAATATCTACCTACCAAATAGCTACTCCTTTACTGCAAATGATATCACGGAAGTTGTTAATCAACTACCTGAACCTATTGTATTATTGGGAGACTTTAATAGCCATCACTATTACTGGGGATCTAAAAAATGTGATCAAAGCGGGCGGACCATTGTAAATTGGTTAGAAGAATGGGAAAAGTTAGTACTACTGAACAAAAACCAACCTACTCACTTTAATAGTAATAATGGTAGTACCAGCTCCATTGATCTTACCATGGCTTCACAAAATATTGCCTCTTATTTTGATTGGAACGTCATGGATGACCTTAAAGATAGTGATCATTTCTCCATCTTGATCAAGCTGCTTTTAAACGACCCCCAGATTCCACTGGAACCTGAAACACCTAAATTTAAATTTTCACATGCAAATTGGAAGAAATTCAAAGAACACTTAGACACTTTTACTGCTTCTCTGCCTAATATTCAAGACCCAAACACACCCATCTCGACTATAATTACTTAATTCAATGATTTAATTATTGAATCAGCAAACGAATCAATACCTAAAACAATAGGACGAAGCCGAAAAAAGCAACTGCCTTGGTGGAACGAGGAGTGTGAATCAGCAAAGACTATAAAAAAGCTTTTAGAGTATTTAAAAAGAACGTATCTACTGATCTAGATTCTCAACTGAAAATACAATACAAAAAGAAAAGAGCTTATGCACGCAGAGTATTAAAAGAAGCTAGGAAAAACTGCTGGATACAATATTTATCTAAAATCAATAAGAACACACCTGTAGGAGAAATATGGAAACAAATAAATAAGCTAAGAGTAGGAAAATATGTCAAAAATAAAATAATTTTAGAGGATTCTACAGGTAACTTATCCGCTGATCCAGCCAAAAATTCTAACATATTAGCTCAAGCTTTTGCAGCTAATTCACATTCCGACAATTACGACAGTGACTTCATAAACTATAAAAACTACGCTGAAGCAAATTTGACTATAGACGTTGGACCTAACGATGACGCCATAAACAAAGACTTTGATATCTCTGAACTAAATCACATAATATCTACTGTTAAAACCACTAGTCCAGGTCCCGATAATATCCCAAATATCTTAATAAAGCACTTGCCTTCTAAAGCATTACAGTATCTCTTAGATATTTATAATCGAATATGGAAGAACCAAGAGTTCCCTAAACAATGGAGAGAAGCTCTGGTCATCCCTGTAGCAAAACCCGGGAAGCTCCCTACTCTTAGCAAAAATTATAGACCTATAGCCTTAACTTGCAACATGTGTAAAATTTTAGAAAAGATGATAAGTAAACGGCTCAAGTGGTACTTGGAGCGCAACGATTACCTTTCTCCTAACCAATTTGGATTCAGACAGGGTCGATCCACAATGGATCATCTTATGAATTTGGAAAATGAAATCACTCACGCCTTTACAAGAAAACAGAAAACTGTAGCTGTAGCGTTGGATATAGAAAAAGCTTATGAAATGACACGGAACCACAGAATTATTACTATTTTAAAATCAATAAACATAAAAGGAAATGCACTAGCTTTTATCAGTAATTTTGTTAAAGATAGATCTATCAGAGTTAGAATTAAAAATACCTTGTCTGAATCAGTTTCAATTGAGAACGGCGTACCTACCGGATCCGTACTCAGTGTATTACTTTTCTTAGTGGCAATCAATGATATTCTTTCTGTGTTACAAAAACCAGTCAAGGGGTTTTTATTTGCGGACGACTTGACTATTGTATGCAGCGGCAAAAACATAAAACTACTAACTAATCTTATACAAGATTCCCTTAACAGATTAGGTGAATGGGCAAAAACGTCCGGCTTCAAATTTTCTAAAACTAAAACTGAATGTATGCTATTTAGTAGAACAAAAGTGGCTGAATCGTTGGAACTTTATCTCTGTGATGCTAGAATAAAACAAGTTCAAACAATAAAAATTTTAGGTTTACATTTTGACACTCAATTAAATTGGAAATCACATATAAAATATCTCAAAACCTTTTGCTATAAAAATATTAACTTAATTAAAGCCTTGTCGTCTATAAAATGGGGAGCGGATGAGACCTGTTTACTGAATACATATCGAACAATTATACGCCAAAAAATAGATTACGGGTGTATATTTTATGATGCTGCCCATAACCACACACTAGATTCTCTAGAAAGCATTCAAAACACAGCCTTAAGACTATGCATTGGTGCGTTCAAAACAAGCCCTATTTATAGCATCTTAGCTGAGACCAACGAAGTCCCACTAAAATACAGAAGAATGCAATTATGTTTAACCTACTTAACTAAAATAGTCGCTAATCCAGACTCATCGATTCATTCTTGTTACAAGACTAAACCACTTGAAGACATTGAATATAATATAAACAAACATCTCCCTTTACCGTTAAGAATTAGAATCAATAAATACATCGAGGGAACCAAAGCTGTGATTACACCGATACATTCTAATATTATTCCATCTCAACCACCATGGACTTTCACAAAGTTACCTATAAATCTGAAACTCTGTGAAAATCTTAAGGACGATACTCCGAATTACATTTACAAACAATTATTTAATGAACTGCTAGAAAATTTCCTGTGCCATGTTAAATATTATACGGATGGTTCTGTATCGGACGGTAAAGCTGGGGGAGCATATGTAGTAAATAACGTAAAGCATCGTTTCCGTCTTCCAGATGATAGTTCTATTTTCACTTGCGAAGCAACTGCTATACAATTAACACTTATCGATATTAAAACCAACAAAGAAAACAAAAAATTTGTCATATTTTCGGACTCAAAATCATGCCTTACAGCCATTAATAATCCTAACAATAGCGATGCAATAATCTTACACATACAGGAGCTGATCAAAGACCTTCTGTCAAATAATTATGAGCTGCAGCTAGTGTGGATACCTAGCCATCAGGGTATTCCTGGAAATGAAAATGCAGACAGAGGCAAGACTTTCATTAGAACAACAAATAGATACATCCTTACGAACGTCCCAAAACGATTTAATAAAGCACATAAAATTTTCTATTAAAAAAACCTGGAATGATTTCTGGCTAACACAAAACGAACAATCTAAGATTTTCGCTGTCAGGAAATCTATCTTCGAACCGAAGCCTTCAGTTTTTAATAATCGGAAAGATCAAGTCAATATTACTCGTCTTCGAATTGGTCATACCAACTTCTCCCATTCACATCTAATAGCAAAGACTGATAGAAACAAATGTCCCAAATGCAATGAACCTATTACAGTCTACCATCTCCTAATTGAATGCAACGGATTTAAAGAAGAAAGAAAAATTGTTCAACTACCGAATCAGATTAACTTATGCTTGAACATAGATGGATATAACAACACTTTAGAATATATTAGTTATATTAATAATTTTGTAAAAATATAGAAGCCAATGTTAGTCGTTAATGACCACGATGTATATACGACTTTAAATAAATTAAAAAAAAAAAAAAAATTATTAGGTCTGATTTTCATTTCAACATGCTGTGTGATTCTATATCAGTTTTAGCTTTAAAAGATTATATTTATATCAGTATTTAGTATTAAAAAAGGTTAGGTAATAGGATTAAGTATTGTTTTAAAAGTGACCAAGCAATTAAGTCTGATTTTAATTTCAACAAGCTAAGTGATTCTATATTGGTGTTAAAATTAAAAAATATTATCTTTGTTGTGTTAAAAAGATTGTTAATAGTCTTAAGTATTGTTTAGTATGAAAATTTTATTTAGTATTAAAAAAGGTTAGGTTATAGGATTAAGTATTGTTTTAAAAGTGACCAAGCTATTAACTCTGATTTTAATATCAACATGCTAAGTGATTCTATATCGGTGTTAAAATTAAAAGATATTATCTTTATTACGTAGGTTTTAAAAAGATTGTTAATAATCTTAAATATTGTCGTAGAACTGACTACGTTATTAGGTCTGATTTTCATTTTAACATGCTGTGATTCTATATTGATATTGGATTTAAAAGATAATATTTATATTCTTTTTAAGTAGGTATTAAAAAAGGTTGTTATTAGGATTAAGTATTGTCGTAGAAGTGACCAAATATTAACATTCTATTTGATTCTATGTATATCGGTGTTACATATAAAAGATATTATTTATATCTTAACAATTAAAAAGGTTGTTAATAGCTGTAGACAGAATCAACATTTGATGTTGTGATTTAGCAAAGATAATTAATATTATTCTATTAGACAAATTATATTAGGTCAAAAACCTATTATTTCTAAATGTAGGTGCACTGCATGTGCATTAGTTTTTTTTTTCAACTTTTAGAAATTTCTGACCCAATGCTATGAGTTTTTATTATATTTCCTATAAATCTCCCCATCTTTTACTAAAAGCTGAAAAAAGAACACTCAATGCAGATGCAAATGGTGCACTCCAGCTTGAAAAGTGGCACTAGTAGGTAGGTGTTTATTTTTAATTTACATTTGCGTTAAAGATAATCTATATAACATTTTGTTTACCAAGTAATAATCTGAGATTAGGATGGTGTTAAATATAAAAATACTTATTACTTGCAATTGTAACCCATGATTACCTATTTGTTGTGATTGAAAGTTGTTCTAGGAATGGCATGCCTAAGGGGTATCATTAGTGTAGGTATATAAAGCACATCAAAACAATAGTTATGTTTTTAAATTATAATTATTTTGATCTCAACATTTTGTACATTAAATTGTTCAAAGAGAATTTTTAATACAAATAAATAATTGAAAACATTTAAGCCTCTTAATTACACAACACTGTTCTCACTTTTCAATCTTCACTTAATATACTTCCATCAGAGATACTCCGAGCGTAGTCCTAAGCCCATAGCTTGGTGAGCAACTTTGAACTGGTGGTTTAGTTGAGCCGTGTCTACACCTCGGCACTAATTAACACTAGTTAAGTCCACTAACCAATCTGTTTTGCAGTGCCCTACCTTGCAGTAGGTCCCCTGTATTTGAAATGCTATCTGACATACTTGGGGAATAGAACTCTGCATTACCACTTTCTTCAGTAATGTTGACCAATTCTGGTGGTGGTAAATTTGAATTTATTGCAATATTGTGTAAGACACAGCATGCAATTGTTATTTTGCTGGCAACAATTGGGTGATAATGCAGAGTTCTATCCTTCAATAAACATCTCCATCTTGATTTAAGCACCCCAAAACAACGTTCAACACAGTTCCTGGCTTTTATGTGTCGTCTTGTATATAAATCTTCAGGAGAACCAGGAGCAGCATGGAGAATAGGTGTCATTAACCAGGGCCTCAGGGGGTATCCGGAGTCACCTGAAAGATTAAGATTATTAGATAAATAAGGTTTTTAATATTTATCAAATTATGTTATGTTAAGTGGTTCTTTCTGTGATTTTACAAACAGTTTTATGAGTACAACAGAAATATTAGATTGCATTTTGTACCTAGTAACCAGACGTGTTCACTGTTTCTATGAAGTCCACGCAAATATGGCTCAATTTGACTTGAAGACCATATATAGGCATCATGCGTAGCTCCACCAAACTTTGCATTTACATTAGTAATGCGGAGATTACTATCACATATCTGAAAACAAGAATATATTCAAAATATGTGTATGAAGCAGTTTGAGGTACATACTTAATCAATTTTATTATTATCAAACACACCATTTGTACATTTAAAGAGTGATACCCCTTTCTATTAAAAAATAGTTGTTCTTCATGGCTTGGTTGAACAAGAGCAATGTGGGTGCAATCTATGCATCCTATTACTCCTGGTAGACCAAATTTTCTCAGGAACCTGCAAAGTTATCCATATTGTTAATGTATCTTTATATAATTAGGTACATATAACACTAAATAGGACAATAATAAAGTAAATGCTAGTGATGCAATATAAGGAATACCTAATTGTAGTAATCATAGTCATTGATATTGTGTTTTAAATTAATATATTTACTTCAAAACTTTTGTCCTTAAACCCACCACTCAAGTTCTTGTTAAGCAGTTACTTAATGATAACAATTATACTACGACGTTGCATCCTCGAGATTTATATATTAACCAGGTAGTCCACTTTCCAATGTACCGGGCACCAAGCACATTTTTAGAGCGAAGACATAAAAATAAAAAGATAGGTAGGTAGTTTTAGTATTATTCACCCGCTTGCGCGATGTTACGCCGTTTGACTCATTCGCTTTCTTTGTGCGGACATCACAGCATCGAAATATTAAAGATCAAAGTTTCATTATTTTATAACGTTATTTTTAGTGTGTTATGTAGTTGTTATAGATATCAATATGGGTAAATGAAAACGTAAGTATTCTAAGCAATATTTAAGGAAAAGATTCGTAAACTAGAGAAACGTTTACGTCACCGCCGCCGCCGCTGCAAGCATTTTGATGGTGCTGGAAGTATGTAAGTTTAAATTATAAGTGTTTATAGTGTATTTATCGACACGTTCTCATCTTTGCATTTCGTTCGTTTAAAGTATATTTAGCTCACTAATTAATTTCATTTTGAAACTGTTTTCATTTGAAACTTTTGTTACTGTTTAATTAGAGAATATTCTGTATACAGTGTTAAATAAAATGGTATCCGCAGAATACCAGCGTCAAAGCACTGTGGCTCTGCATGCGGGGCCTATTTGGCCTAAAATCTATCTGAATATACACGGTTATTTTTTTATCACCCTGGTTATTTTAAGGGTGGCTTCAGGACACGGTAGAAGAATTATTTAACCATTAATAATAAAATTTACTCACCTGTTTAATTAGATATTTATTATCTAAAATATCCAAAAAATACTGCACTGGTATGGACACTGAGTGAAGTTGTAGGCAAAACATTGAATGAACGCGAACTGGCAACAACGTCGCCGATTCAGTCATCACTGAGTTGATCACAATTTCACCTTCCTACTTTACGGGCTTACTTAGGACAGGCAAAACAAAGTTTTTAAAGAAAACAAACAGTACTAGGTAGGTATTACGGTTATGGTAGGTTGTTTTGGCGTAGTTAAAAAATTGGAATCAACTTTAAATACTTACCTACCTAGGAAACAATTTAAATCAACTTTAGTTCTAATAACAAAAGAGTTCTAAATTTAAAGGAAGTCCTCTAACTCATACATAGTTGTGCACGTTTAAAACTATACATGACCACAACAACATATCACTTTGGTTAGTGTTTAACGTCTCGAAATGCAGTTTTCGCTTCCAAGTCTTACGTTTGTGGGTTCACTTTCTTACACCAAACACTTAATTTCACTTCACAAGTAAAAGTCTACGGTCTACCGGAGTAAGGTCTGTGTATTCGCGAGATGTGTTAACTTGAAACTAAAATTCCGAATGCGCCCGATTGCCGCGCGTCAGGCGCGAGCGCGACATCGCGATACGTTCACACGCGCCGGAGTCAAAGGCGAACTAAAGCCGGCCGGCTCGTGTCGACAAGCGACAGCAAACAACAAAACGCCGCCGCCGGCGCTCGGCGCCGGCGCCGACTGTCTCTGTCTTTCACTATTGTAGTGTCTAGTGCAATAATAACTCTTATTTCAAACGAGTTATAGATTGATCTTGCTTGAATTAATAATGCGACGTTGCCGCATTTTCCTAAGCCCGTAGTAGTAAATGCTTTATTCATTCATAATCTTACCTTATCTTGTAGTAAACAAGAACAATGTCTATAATTTAATATTATTGGCGGATAAAATTTAAAAAATATAACCACATTTTTTTTTTATTGATATGAGTTGTCTAGCGTCTACCAGCTCGGTGCCTCTAAAATTTTCCAGTATGATAAAAAAATAACCGTGTATATTTATATTTTTTTGTTAGGTACATTGTGTGTTGTATTTTTTGTACCAAATAAACGTCTATTCAAGAAATAATTCATACTCGTAATTACTAAAGAACCGTGAATCGGCACTTTGAAACACGCCTTGTACACGTGTTTAAGTGTTATTATTTCTTTATATTTATAGAACAGTGTGCCTTGGAACTATGATGCGATTATAGTCACGCACAGAACTACGATGCGATTGTAGTCATGTTTTTTGGTCAGATTTATTGGTACCGTCACGCGATCACGGTCGCGATCCCAGCACTTCGTGTCATGATGCGATAATGACCTAGCTTATTTTTTCAACAGAATGTTATTATTTCTCTATATTTTATAGAACAGTGTGCCTTGGAACTATGATGCGATTATAGTCACACACAGTACTACAATGCGATTTTAGTCATGTTTTTTGGACATATTTATTAGTACCGTGACGCGATTACGGTCTCGATCACAGCACTTCCTGTCATGATGCGATCATGACCTAGCTTATTTTATGAACAGAATGTCATTATTTCTTTATATTTTATAGAACAGTGTGCCTTGGAACTATGATGCGATTATAGTCACGCACAGTACTACGATGCGATTGTAGTCATGTTTTTTGGTCATATTTATTAGTACCGTGACGCGATTACGGTCTCGATCACAGCACTTCTTGTCATGATGTGATCATGACCTGGCTTATTTTTTTTCAACAGAATGTTATTATTTGTTTATTTTTTATAGAACCGTGTGCCTTTGTACTACGATGCGAACATAGTCGCGCACAGTACTACGATGCGATTGTAGTCATGTTTTTTGGTCATATATATTAGTACACAGGCTGTGGATAGCCTCGCGGAATATGACTCGCCTCGCATAATATTACTAATGTTACTCGCCGAGAAACTACTTCGTAGTTTGGTGTTTATGTTTATAATGGTACATTTTGTTAATATAATAAAATTAAAAAAAATCTATGGAGAGGATGAATTGCCTTCAGTGTGTTCACATACATCCCATATGTTCAGTCAGTGGTTCATGTGACTGAAACTTGTAATGAGGGACAACCTAGTAATGTACAGGTGATGACATCAGAAGCACCAGCCGAGTGTCCCATACCATTCACTAGCTCTCAGGTACTTGTAAATGATGTTAACCCTCCAGCAACCAATTTACATGAGAATATTTTAGAGGTCTTAGGGACCTCAAAAAGGAAACACGAGCTTTTCGGAACAAAAATCCAGGATGAAATCTCTAAACTTTGGGGTCATATATTGTGCGGAGGCTTAAATAAGGATTAAAAGAAAGAGTTAGAGGGCAAGATCTTTATACCTAAAAACTTTCAATTGGTTAAAACACCAAAATCGAATACAGAAATCATTGCTGTGTTACTCAAAGAAATCAGCTTATATTGGACCTTCATTATGAAAACACACTTAAACGAAGGAAGTTAATAAATGTATTCATTAGATTAAAAGTTTAAAAAGATATTGCACGTGTACGAAGTGATACATTTCTCTTTGGCGAGAATCTCACTAATAAAATTAAAGCATCGAAGTCGGCAAAATATCGGGACTCCAAATCAAGAAAGTTCCAGCTGCGCGAGTACTTCTTCTAATAGGCCTTCATTCAGCCAGCAGGGAAACTGGAAAGCCCCACCGCGTCAAATGCCACGCACGCAGGGACGTGGTTGGGCGAGGAGTCACTCGTACCATTAGTCTGCGAGGAAAGCACCTGTAGTAGATCGAAGAGACAACGAAGTCTCGACCAAAGGCGCAGATCAAAACATAATAGAGGAAAAATTTAATAATTATTCTGGTAAATGAAAATATTTTATTCACACCTGAAAAAAATAAATAAATCGATCCAGTTCTCTTATGAATTGTAACGGGTAAAACGGATTACAAATTTCTTTTTAAGAAACCGAATCTCAAAGATGTTTACCTATAAGTTCACGTTTTTCACAGTCAAATATTGTGACATTATGTTATGAAATTAAGAAGTTATTACCAAATGAGAGCAGTAAGATGATGCAATGACGAATTAGATCAATTTATATCTAACATAATATTTCCTACCTGTAATGCTCTTTTCTTGCTAATTGTCATAATTTGGTTGTAAATTTAAATTTGGGAAAGAATTTTATTGAAATAATAATTATTATTTTATTGAAATAATAAGCTTTATACAGTTCTCTTATGCATAAGCATAAGAGAACAATACAATCAAGCCAGCCATCATAATAATAGTCAGATACAATCATATTCTTAGATTTGTAAGTTAAATTAAAGAGAATCAGGTACCTATATTATAATAGATACAGAAATCTATACAAAGGGCAGAATGATTCGGATTTTTTTATCAATCTCGGTATCAAACTAATACAGCTAAAAATTGGGTACACAGCTGGGTAATGGAATACACCAAATGAAAATGTTTTGTTTCTTTTTTTTTAAGATTAGCCTGCCCCGTAACGATGGTTAGTGGATCGTACCTTCGACTTTAAATTCTTGCGATCACGGGTCAATGATACTGTACTCCAATTTCTTAGATTTTTTGTTTTAGATATGTAATTCCACAGAATTCTTCCTTGTTATACTAGTTGTTTCTTAGTTCCTCCACTGAAAAACCAGACAGCCAAGCCTTATGGGAACTGCCCTGGAGATTCATAGTACAGTGTTGGGTTAATAAGTACATAGTAACATGCCTATGATTATAAATGGTCAGGGGCTCTCACACTGGGTTTTAAAAACATAATTTTTATTAAATTGAAAAATTTTGTTATTTGTTGGATTATAAAAATAACATATGGAGGAGAGAGCACCTATTTTGTGTACAACTACTACCATTAATTCAAAGAAAATAGCCTTTGTGAGTTATTTGCCAAAGAGTGATCTGAAACTTTCTATGGTGAAAATCTACAATATTTATAACCTGAAATGTGTAAATATTGTTCATTAATCCACCAAGATGCCGCTTACTATCAGGTTTATTTTTATGAAATAGGGGATATAACGGATTTTGGGAATATAATGTGTTTGACAAAACCCTACCCAACAAAAAAGTTAATAAATTTATCTGTTCTAAATCAAAAAGAAAATTCAAGTGATTTAGAAATACCTAAGGTACCTTGGTAATTAGCGTAAGTACTTAAATTATTATAACAAATTAATGAATCATTCGGAGAATCCTTATTATTTATAGCTAAGTATGTATTACGTGTCCTGAGCCTTGATCTCGAACTGGAAACAAAACCTCGAAGGTCGCGTGCACTTGATATATTCCAACGAAACTATTTCGTATTTTAAAGCAGAAAATATGATATACTTCGATTATAACTAGGGATTGATTTTTCTAAGGTCAAGGTATTGGTAAAGGAATCACACCCATAATACCCCAACCAGTTGCACAACCTATGAAATTCTCATTGTGATTCAAGAAGTGTTAAGGACGGACTTATCGCTTATCACCGTCACCAGTAAACATATGAAATTTTTGAAGTTCTATAATATATAATCAGTGTTCTAAGTGAAAGTAATAAATGTTTGGTTAAAAAGGCAGAAGGTCATAATTAATTACATAATTAATTAACAATAAACAAAAATATAAAAGCTTTTAAAAGCTCCACTCGACGAAACTCTTGTTATAAACTATCAATTTATATATCTCGTGTTAAATGTCTTCATTTAATTTGATCTATTAATTTAAAATATGTTTTGTTAAATGTCTCTAAAAGTTATCAAAACAAACGGATTTAATGTCAAATTTAATCATTTTGAAATTGAAAAAAAAAATCTATCTTTGTAGACTATGCCAAGATAAACCCGAAATTTATTTTCTTTAATATTGTCTATGCACAAATTGCACAATGATCAAAAGTACTTGCAATTGTCACGTGCAAAAATGACGTTAAAATGGATATTGAGAAACTAATTGACAAAGAATTATTGTAGTAAAAAAAAAAGTTGTGATTTTTTATGTAAAAACAACAGTAAAGGAAAAAGCTTTTTTTGCAAAATTTGTGTTTAATTAAATTTTAAGAACAAACGGTGTTACAATTCGTAAAACTGATGGTTAGAATAGATTTATTCTCAATGTCAAACCTTTTAATGAATTTGTTCAGAGTTGCCTTTTAAAATGGAAGACATTCGAACGGCTATTAAGCTGATGTCTAAATTCTGTTATATGGCGTTCATCGATTTATAAGATGTCTATTTTTTAAGTAACTATACGCATCAATCGTCGAAACATTATCTTAGATTTAAATAAAAACTTATGATTATGCAAATAACTTATGATTTTTAATGTCTTCCCTTTGCAATTGCTTCAGCTTCATACATTTTCACTAAGCTTTATTATCCCATAAACCCATATTATCTCATCTTAGAAGTCTTAGTTTACTATTATAAATTATTTTGATGATTTTCTGTGCCTTGAAAATTCTTATCAAGATTCTATCAAGAGTCTATCATGCGTAATAAAACTCTTTAGTTTTCTGATTTAGATTTTGTTATAAATTATATAAAAAAAAAGTCAACTTAAACCGAATTAACGACAAACTTTCTTTTTTTTTCTTCTAATTGAAAATTTCTCAAAATACTCTAAACATCCTACCTGGTTAATATATAAATCTCGAGGATGCAACGTCGTAGTATAATTAATGGTTAAACAAACTTACCTTTGTGATGTTTGACCATAATTATACGAGACGTTGCATCCGAAGAGATTTATACTCCCTCCCTACCCATTATTTGCTGTGTTGCAAATAAATACCTAATGTTTTTGAGAAATTTTGCTCTAAAGGAATGAGTCAAACGGCGTAACATCGCGCAAGCGGGTGAATAATACTAAAACTACCTACCTATCTTTTTATTTTTATGTCTTCGCTCTAAAAATGTGCTTGGTGCCCGGTACATTGGAAAGTGGACTACCTGGTTAATATATAAATCTCTTCGGATGCAACGTCTCGTATAATTATGGTCAAACATCACAAAGGTAAGTTTGTTTAACCATTAATTAACTTACTCTTGTTTAATGAGAGATCTGGCTTCTCTTGATTGTGGAAATGATATCCAGTTATTAACAATATTGGGTGAATTAAGGACATCCACAACCTCTCTAATACACCTACTGGCAGATCTTTGAGGAAGGTGCTGTGATACTCCGACAATTCTTTGATAAGATCCAGTAGCCAAAAAACTTAATGCACAAAGCACCTGAAAACAGAGAAGAAATGTAAGTATAGCTACACATTTTTAATTATAAGTTAAATCCAAAGAAAATTAAAATGTATTCCTAATAAAGAAGAAGGTAAGATGTGATGTTTGATGATTTGTAAACAAAATTAATAATAACAATAGGGAATGGGTAATGATAATGACATCAACATCTAGTACATTAATACTTTTATTTTAGCAGTGTTTTATCCAAAACATGAGTTTGGCAGAAATGGTTTTTTGCGACCGATTGCCATTTTTGGAAAAAGAAAGGTGAAAAGTAATTTTATTTTATAGTTTTCATCATTATGGGTACCTACCTTTAGTTCCAGAGGTATTTCTTTTGTACCTTTTAAGCCAGATGTTCTTAAATTGTTGCAAAGAGTCCGAAACGTAGGTTTATCTACATGGTCTTTGCGATCGCTGGACTAGCGATCAACCGAAACGCCATACTATCGATTTCAAATGTTATAACTGCATCTTGGCTATGGCTTAAATGAGATATTAGCGAGCGAAGCCATATAATTACTTGCGATTCGTTTAAAAGAATCGAAAGAAGACAAATGGCTAGCAATTTTCGATTCCATTATATTGATCACGTGACATTTCGAGCGGTTACGTCAATTCCATACATTTTTTATGCAAGCGATTGCGATTGCGATAATCGAAAGACATCTTGTCTAGGCCCCCTGTCCAGTCCGCCATTACAAAGCACCGTGTTTGTTGTTTTGCTAAAATATCAGTCAGTGAGCATTATTTGTGAGTGCATTTTACAGTTCTATGTTTTTCATTGATTTTTTTTTAATAAATTGTATAAAGAAAAACATAATAAGTGTGGAATCTTGGATGCGGCGTCCCAAGTTTTTTCCGCCATCTTAAAGCACCAACACAAATTCTGGCACGCTTTTTTCGTAGGTATTTCATGTCCTTTGGTATCCATAGTCTAAGTTTGTGATTTATTTATTTAATCTTTATCATACATAAAACAAAAAGAGGACTTCGGCGGGAACTTTGAACGTGAAAGGCGCCCAAATTTTATACTTTCTGAAAAACATTTTCATTTCGTATTTCATTTTATTATAATAGTTGTAACTGTATATATATCATCTTAATTGTAAATATAAATAGTATAGTGTACAGTTTTAGTTAAATATGGGAGTTACTAAAAAGCGAAAAAAAGAACCCCCACCAGACAAGTGCTCGTCTCCTGGAGAATCTTCTTCAGACTCGGAGGCTGCTGAAAACAATAACAGCAGAAAATATGACATTTATAAAGTCCCAGGATATACTAGGAAATACCCCGAGAATACTGCAAAGTCAGAATTTATTGTTTTCGCATCACACAAAGATGAGCGCCAATTTAATGACAAAGATAGGCTAGCTCTGTCACATGCCATACGCAAGCATTGCGTTACTGGTATACTCCACCTAAAATCTATCAATAAGTTTAAGATAGGTATTACATTTGACTTATCCAACAATGCAAATGTTTTCTTACAAAATAAGAAATTGCTGGAAGAGCTTTCCTTGAAAGCAACGATTCCAGCTAGTGACACCGAGGTCACTGGTGTTATAACGTCAGTACCAATTGACTTATCGAACAAGAATATATCGACTCTTATTGGAAGTTCTAGAAATATAATTCAGGTGAGGCGCTTCATGCGTCGTGTACATAATGAGGATGGTGCAGTCTCGTTCCAGCCAACTCCGACAGTTGCAGTCACGTTCGCATCGACAGAATTGCCACAGTATGTATACCTGGACTCTTGGAGGCACGAGGTAAGCGTATACGTTCCTCCAGTCAAACAGTGTTTACGGTGTATGAAGTTTGGTCACATTGCCAAATTTTGTCGAAATTCAGAAATATGTTCGATTTGCACTGAAAACCACAATTTCAAATCTTGCAAAATAGCGCCTGATAATGCTAAATGCGCCAACTGTGGTGGCGATCACATAGCAATTTCGAATCAATGCCCAATTAAAAAACAAAAAACTGAAGAAAATAGAATTAAATCACGTACAGCAAAATATTCGGACTTGTTAAACGAAAAAGCTTTCCCACAATTAAACGCAAAACATTTTGAAACCCAGATGAAAAATTTGACGAACTCTGACCCCTTCATTAATTTACTGGCAAATGCTATAACACAAATTATTATAAATAACAAAGATCAAAAAACGCCTATAAACTCAAATACTATTCGTGTCTCATTAAATAATACTTTAGAAAAGATATTTAGTCCTTCTTCATAATGGATATTACACTTAATATTATTCATTGGAACGCCCAAAGTATACTCTGCAATAGATTAATGTTAGAACACTTCTTATTTGAACACAAAATACATGTAGCTCTTTTGTCTGAAACTTGGTTGAAGCCTACTCAAACTCTTAATATAAAACAATACAAAATAGAAAGGAACGACTGTGGTAACAACCACAATGGTGTTGCAATTTTGATTCACTCTATTGATTACAAAAAAATTACAACTTATTTTGATGACTCAATACAAAACATTTGTGTACGTATAACTTACAATAATAAAGATATTAGCATTATTAGTTGTTATTGCCCAACATACTCCGGTTCTGGGTTTGATAAAAGTAAATTTGATAACTTAGTTAACTCCATCCCCCCTCCAATGGTGATTGGGGGTGATTTCAACGCCCATCATACTTCATGGGGTTGTAATTCTGATTCTCCTCGTGGTAGAGATATTTTAGAAGTCGTGGATAATAACGAATTAGTTTTGTTAAACGATGGACAAGTAACCACTGTTGGATCCATGTCATGGCGTGCTAATGCTCTTGACTTATCAATTGTTTCTTCATCATTAGCCCTTTCATGTGATTGGTCAATACACGATGATCCTCTTGGTAGCTATCATCTACCTGTTATCATAAAGGTTCTAGTGAGTAATGATATACATGAACATAGATTTCAATCGAATAGCAAGCCCTTGCCACATTCTCCTAAATATAAGTTAATAGATTGGAATAAATATGTAAATACTGTACAGTCCTTATTATCTAATTTTAAATATGATGATTACTCACCACTAGAAGCATACAGTGCATTTTGTAAATATATTATATCTGCCACTGAAAGCTGTATTCCTTCACCCTATAATAAACGAAATAATGCATCTCAAATATCCTCTCCTCGTCGCACTCTGAATCATAGGAGATCACCATTACCATGGTGGAATCAAAAGTGTTCTGATGCAGTTTATCAGAGTAAAATGGCTTACATCAATTTTAAGCACAACCCATCTGACAGCAACTTTATAGAGTTCAAGAGATTGCAGGCTGTTAAAAAACTAACTTTAAAAACAGAAAGAGCTAATAGTTGGGCCACTTTATGCAACTCCTTTAACCGCACCACACCTATATCTTTAATTTGGAAATATATGCGTAAATTCAACAAGTCATATATTTCATGCAACATTACTAGTGATAACAATTGGGTTTTGGATTTTCTTCAAAAATATTCTCCAGATTTTGTTAATAATTATGATAATGTATGCAGCAGTAATCAGACAAATTCAAGTTCGAATTACTTTTTGCAACCATTCTCACTAGAAGAGTTAAAATCTGCAGTTATGTCACGTAAAGATACAGCTACTGGTCTTGATGGAATCTCTTACGCCTTGATTAAAAAGTTGAACTCTCACTGCTTTAATATATTTCTCAATATTTTAAATTATCTTTGGGCCCACAACATAATACCTGACAGCTGGAAAACTGATTGTTTGGTTCCAATTTTGAAACCTAATAAACCAAAAGGTATCCCTGACTCTTACCGTCCTATTGCATTAACATCTTGCATAGGAAAAATATTTGAGCAACTTTTAAAACAAAGGTTAGAGTTTTATATTGAACAGAACAAATTGTTGCCATCAAATCAGTTTGGTTTTAGAAAAGGAATATCAGCTCGGGAGAGCATTAGTCAACTTCATTTAGATATTCATAATTCTATAAAGAATAAAAAATTCCTTTTGGCTGTATTTTTTGATGTAGCAGGTGCATTTAACAATGTTAATATTAATGTGCTCTGTAAAGAACTACTATTGATTGGTATCCCCCATAAAATAATAAATTGGCTTAACAATTTTTTGTTAGGAAGGAAAATTTATGTTAAGCATGATAATAGTTTGATTGGTCCTAGATTGTCATATACTGGAGTTTGCCAAGGTGGAATTTTATCACCTTTGTTATTTACACTGTATATAAGGCGTTTAAATTTGATTTTGGGAAGTGATGTCAAAAATCTACAGTTTGCTGATGACCTGGTTGTGTATATATCTGGCGATAATTTAGCTATAGCATCAAATGCAATTAACAACTCTTTAAAAAAGTTAAAATCCTATTTCAATTATTTAAATCTTCAAATCAATCCCTCTAAATCAAAATTAGTTGTATTTGGTAAGAGAACATTCAACATGACACCTATCTATTATAATGGTATTGCTATACCCACGTCACTGGAAGCAAAATTTTTAGGCATCATATTTACTAGCAATCTTTCTTGGAAAAAGTACATTCAAGAAGTTTCAACTAAAGCTAATAAAGCATACAACATTTTAAAATCCCTTACGTCAACGAATTGGGGAGCAGATCCAAAAATATTGTTGCTTCTTTTTAAATCAATTGTTCGTAGTCACTTTGAGTATGGCTTTTTATGCTTTGCTGCTGATCTTAAACTTACTGATATTTTAGAGAAAATTCAGAATAAATCTATGAGATTGATCACTGGAGCTTTTAAAAGTACACCTATCATATCTATGCAAGTAGAATGTAATTTACCTCCAATAAAAATTAGATTTATGTACTTAAAAGAAAGATTTATATCTAAAATGTACAGTTTAAAAAATCATCATCTTTTGTCCAACTTGATGTCTTGTTCTTCATCTCTTTCTTCTTCCCAGACTGGATCTTTTTATCTTCTTCAGAATTTCACTTCATTTATTACTTATTTAGATTCCTTGAATGTACATAGATCATCTATTCTTCCTTGTTATAAAGGTTCATATTCCAGCAAATTTCCTGCAATAAAAATAATAATAAAAGACAATATTAAGACAAAAGAGGATGCATATTGCATGTTTGCAGAGTATTCACATTATAAGTTCTTGTATACAGATGGCTCAAAGACTGACACGAATGTGTCCTTTGCTCTATTCGATGCAGGTGCAAAAACTGGGTTAAGCAAAAAAATCAACTGTCATGCCTCCATTTTTACAGCTGAAGCTGTTGCTATATTGGGAGCTTTGAGACACATAAATAATCACAAACAAGAATGTGTGCACTGGGTTATTGTAAGTGATAGTATGAGCGTTTTAAAAAATTTACAAAATAGTAAACTAAAAGCTTCAACAAATTACATAATTCATACTATTAAAGAACTTTATTTTGAAATTGTTAATAAATACAAAATCAACATAGTTTTTGTGTGGGTTCCATCTCATGTGGGAATCTATGGAAATGAAAAGGCTGACTTTTTGGCTAAACGTATTTGTACTCTTCCTGATTCAATGGCTCAAGTAGAGACAAGTGTGTCATTACCTTTTACAGATTGTACTCCTCTTTTAACGCAAAGATTAGTAGAAAAATATAATAATCACAGAATTAATGTAAATGAAGTCGATAATAAAGGATTATGGTACGCTTCACTTAACGTACCAATTAACTATAACCCGTGGTTTTGTCGTAGCTCCATGTACATATGTAGAAAGTTTTATTCCTGTATAAATCGCCTTCGCTTTGGTTCAGCATAGCATTCAGCGCCTTGTGCTATTGGATGAGCTCAGTCGTTTGTATGGTTCAAGTGAGTCAGTTCCGCGGAGTGTGCAATCCCTTCTCCTGAATACTGAAACTTATCTTCCCTTGTATAAATTCATTATGAACACTGTTCGAGAAATTTAGGCGTTGTTTATAGATTTGGTTTTCGCGACTTTTAGCGTCCATTTTTTCTTCATCTTGTGTAAATTTATTTTTGATAAAATCTTATTAAGTTTTGTAAAAGTTAACTGAAAGTTTATAAAATTTTCTTTTGGCAAGTTCGTTGAAGGCTATGTTATTTCCATGTTTTTTGGATTGGTTCATTGGTTTGATTTGATTGATACGTCAAAAACAATTGACGGATGTTTTAGCGACAATTTTTATTTATGGGTGTTATAGCATAGGAATAACTAATAATACTCGTATTGTTAGTTATTCTTATGGTTATAGTTTCAAATTCAAAGCAAATAAAATGAAAGTAACTTTTTTTGAGTTGTTTTCAGTTTGTTTACTACTAGTAATTTTAAGTTCCTCATCAAAAGGGGTAAAAAAAAAAACAAATATAATATTAAAAAAAATTAATAAAAATAATGTATGAATATTAAAAAAAAAAAAAGGAAAAGTAACAAATGTAATTGTGAAATGTTGTCTATGTATCCGATTATGAATTAGTGTCAAAATGAGAGATGTCTAATTTGATAGATCTAATAAAATTAATTCTTCAAAAGAAATGTACGTGACTTTTTATATCCTTCTAAATCGTACTGATATTAGCCGTAATCAGCTGGAATTCATAGCCGACACACTCCGGAGATCCAACATTTGGCGACCCTGCATTTATTTTAAATCGGAGTGAGTATATAATATGGATTCTACTATCAGAACGAGATCCGTGGCGAGACGTCATTTCTCAAAAATTTCAAATAATTTAGAAAATCTCATATCCGCTGCAAAAGGTGATGAGACGAAATTCATAAAGATGGAAGCGTCTTTCAAAGTATTAAAAAATGCTTACGATGAGTTAATTGCCTTGGATAATGCGATAAAACAATTCATCACAGGTGCTAAAGAGTGGGACGAAAATACGCTCGAAAAAGAGTATGATGAAACCGGGAAGTATCAGGCGAGATGGGCGCTATTGGAAACCATGTACAGGTCAGTCAATATAAAACCAATTTCGGTAAAGCCTAACGAAAATAAAATAAAATTACCACTACTAGAAATAAAGAAGTTCGATGGTAATATAAAAAATTGGCTCTCCTTCTGGGCACAATTTAAAAAAATTGACAGCGATGAGAGCATCGATGAAATCGATAAAATGCAGTACTTGGTTCAATCAATAGAGCCTAACTGTGAGGTAAAAACTTTTGTCGATAGTTTCCCATTCGCGAAAAAAAGCTACAGTACATGTGTGTCAGAATTAAAATCGAGATATGCCCGTGATGACATTTTGATTCAGATTTACGTGAGAGAACTCCTTGGTTTAATATTAAACAAAAAACAAAAGGATCTTACAACGCTTTATGACAATATTAACAGTCACCTGCGTGCACTGGAGACTCTAAATGTCACAAAAGACAAGTATTCTGCGTTCTTATTACCCATGGTGGAGTCTGCCTTACCTACTGAAGTTCTGAAAGCATGGGAAAGAGCACGACCTTCAGATGTAAAAGACGAGCTGAATGAATTGTTAACATTTTTAAAGAAAGAAGTTGAAGGAAACCAGAGAGTGTTTTTAGCGAGCGAATTTAGCATAGAAAGAAAACCAGTAGAACCAACAGCTAGTTGTCTGGCAGTACATAACAACAACAATATTAAAGAAAAGTTATGCATATGGTGTGAAAAACCACATTTTAGTACAGAATGTTTTAAACTAGCAAAGTTGACACTCGATGAAAGAAGAGAACATTTAAGGAAAAAAAGAGCTTGTGCCTTATGTTTGAAGATTGGACATCATGCTAAGGTCTGTAAGAGTTACGT
The DNA here is from genome assembly GCA_963935595.1 of Schoenobius gigantellus. Classification (NCBI taxonomy): domain Eukaryota; kingdom Metazoa; phylum Arthropoda; class Insecta; order Lepidoptera; family Crambidae; genus Schoenobius; species Schoenobius gigantellus. Next base: position 159,286 of record OZ012549.1, on the reverse strand, counting down.
CAAGTGCTTTATTTGTGGTCAACGTCATTCCCCAGTACTGTGTCCTGGAAATACGAGCGAGGTAAAACAAACAACAGCAAAGATCCCTGCACCAGCTGTACAGAATTATTCAGCACCTGAGAAGATGACAACACTTCTGCAAACAGTAGCGGTAAGAGTTTGTAATGGACAACGAGCGGCGACATTAAGAGCTCTTTTCGATAGCGGGTCACAGCGTTCCTATGTCAAAGAAGCAGTTATGAGGAAATTATACATAACACCCGCTGATACTGAGGGTTTAAGCCATTCGCTTTTTGGTGGTACAGTTGTATCCTTTAAAAAATACAATGTATATAATATAACTGTTCAGAGCTTAGATAATAATTTTGAGTTTGTGATGTCTGCTTTGGGTCAAGATACTCTTTGCAAAAATGTACCAATAGCAAACACCAATAATAATAATTTATTTAAGATGTTTCAAAAAAATAAAATTACTTTGACAGACAGAGAGTGTGAAGGTACTGATATAGATCTTTTAATAGGGGCTGATTATTCAGGATTGCTAATGACTAATATGTTTGTTCAGTTAGAGTATGGCTTAACTGCAATTAAAACAAATTTAGGCTGGACATTACAGGGAAAGACTAACGATGCTATGATAAATAGTAATACTGTTACTTCTTTATTATGTTTACAGAATATACCTGATTTTTGGAATCTAGAAATTTTAGGTATACAAGATCCTGTCCAGGTACAAACAAAACAGCAGCGTGAGGAGGAGATTATGGTGAACTTTAGAGAAAACATCCATATCAACGATGAAGGTAGATATGAAGTTCAGATTCCGTGGAAAACTGGCCATGATGACTTGTTGAGCAATCGCGACATCGCCATTCGTCGGCTAAAATCTGCAACAAATAAATTAATATCATGCGGTAAGTTTCACGATTATAATAATATTTTTTTAGAATGGGAACAAGACGGAATAATTGAACGTGTGTCTGAAATGGATTTGGATAAAAACCAAACCCATTACTTACCTCACCGAGCTGTATACAAAGAGGCGAGCCTTACTACAAAGTTGCGGCCTGTCTTTGACGCGTCTGCGAAAGATAAAAATGGCAAGTCTTTAAATGCATGTCTGGACAAAGGAATTAATTTCTTAGATAAAATACCTAATTTATTAATAGGTTTCCGTAGAGGTAGTATAGGTATTTCAGCCGACATCAAAAAAGCATTTCTACAAATTTCAATCAACCCCGATGATAGAGATTATTTAAGATTCCTATGGTGGAGCGGCGAGGCGCGACAAGATGTACAGGAATATAGGCATCGCCGAGTAGTTTTTGGCTTAACTTCGAGTCCTTTTCTATTGTCTGCGACCATACAACACCACTTAGAAAACATAACTGGAAAGCATAAAAATACTTCACAGATATTGTCTAACTCCTTTTATGTAGATAATTTAATTACAAGCTTAGATACAAAAGAGGCTACACTAGATTTCATACAAGAATCGAGGGAAATAATGCTAGAGGCAAAGTTCGATTTAAGGCAGTGGGTAACATCTCCTCTAGAAATTAATGAAACTGGGAAAACAGTAATTTCAGTATTAGGGTTGTTATGGGATACTGTATCTGATGAACTTTTGTGTAATTTAAGCGCCTTACCTGACTCGTCTGATATCGAAAAGTTAAATAAAAGAAACCTCTTGTCTATAACTCAAAGAATATTTGATCCTCTAGGAATATTATGTCCTGTAACACTAATTCCAAGATTAATTCTACAAGATATATGGATTAGAAAAATTAATTGGGATGATGAATTGCCTAGTGATATAAAACAGCAATTCTATGACTGGTATGATAATATACAACTGTTAAATAATTGCAGAATTTTTCGGCAGTTATCCAGCGAACCATTGAAAGACTGCACCTTGAGCCTTCACATGTTTTGCGATGCAAGTAAAAATGGATATGCGGCATGTGTATTTCTCAGGACTGAAAATAATAAAGGTAATGTTACTATTCGCTTATTATCTGCCAAGTCAAGAATATCACCACCTGAAAAAATTACAATTCCAAGACTAGAATTATTAGCAGCATTGATGGGTTCCAGACTGATACAGAGTGCCAGGAAACAGTTAGAAGCGAGTTCTGAATTTCAAGAATTTTACTGGTGTGATTCAGGTGTAGCACTATGCTGGATAAAAAGAAAATTGGACTGGAACACTTATGTTGGTAATCGAGTACGAGAAATAAGACAAAATACTAATATGCATAACTGGTATCATATTACAGGAAACAGTAATTGGGCTGACTTGCCATCCAGAGGATGTAACCCACGCCAGCTGTTTGAGTCTAGATGGTGGGAGGGCCCACCGTGGTTGCTCCTTCATGTCCAGCAGTGGCCGCAATCTGACCTCGTAGTGGACGAAAGGGAGATGAACGAAGAGCTGAAAAAATCCGCGTGTGTAAATTCCAACCTGGAAAGAGGTATTATTCATAGACTTGTCTATTTCTCGAAGTATACAAAAATAATTAGGATGATAGCTTGGATATTACGATTTAAATTTAATTCTTTAACCAAAGATAAAATAAAAAAGGAACTAACATATGAAGAATATGAAGAAGCAGAAATAAAATTATTTAAAATTATACAAGAAGAAGAAAAAGAATACATCGAAAAACAGACTGGAAAGTTAATTAAATTTTATGATAATAATAATATTTTAAGGATGAAAACGAAATTATTACTTACCGATTTTCCAGATGAAATTAAAACACCTGTAATCCTTCCTGCAAAAAATATTATCATTAGAAGAATGGTAGAACAGCGACATGTTCAGTTGTTACATGCGGGTACTAATATGATGATAACAGATATAAGAAAACGTGTATGGATAATAGGAATTAGGCGTCTGGTAAAATCTGTTATAGATAAATGTGTAGTCTGCAGAAGACACCGAGCAAAAGCGACTCGAGTACCTACTGCTCCACTGCCGACAGAACGCGTTCAAGCTAACGCGCCCTTCGAGGTAACGGGCGTTGACTTGGCCGGCCCGATATTGCTACGAGATAGAGAGAAGGGCTGGATTGTCGTATTCACCTGTGCTGTCTACCGAGCTATACACCTGGAACTTACAACATCTTTGTCTACAGAAGCTTTTATGAGAACTTTGCGTCGGTTTATAGCTCGTAGAGGTCGTGTTAATATTATTATATCTGACAATGGTACAAATTTTACAGGAACCAAGAATTTACTGTCCAGTCTTGATTGGGACGAAGTACAACGTCAGTCCACTATAATGCGGATTAAGTGGAAATTTAATGCACCCTCTGCAGCATGGTGGGGTGGATTTACGAACGCATGATTAGGATAATCAAAAATTTATTAAGACGTGTTTTAGGGATGTCTTCGGTGTCATATGAAGAAATGGAGACGCTGTTATGCGACTGCGAGGCGGTAGTTAATGAACGTCCCCTTACTTACGTTGAGGGCGACAACATCAATACTTTAGAGCCACTAAAACCATCGTGCTTCATACAACCCTTACCACAGTCACAGGTAACAGACTTAGATCTTGTCGACTCTACCAGTCTTAACAAGAGGTTGAGATATTTACAACGGTTGAGAGAAGACTTCCGCCTGCGATTCAAGAACGAGTACCTCACAGAATTAGTACAGAAGGGGAAAGAGATATCCGAAGAGATTCAAGCAGGAGAGATTGTTTTAATAGAGACTGAAGATAAGAGAGTGAAGTGGCCATTGGGTTTGGTAGTTGAAGTATACAAAGGTAAAGATAATATAAATAGAACCGCTAAAATTAAAACGTCATCTGGTTTTAAGATCCGACCGTTTCAACGTTTGTATAAGCTTGAATTTTCTTTTCCAAAGGCCGAAGGAAGTGATGGGTCAAACATTGAAAGTAATGAAAATCGCAGCTTAATAACTCCTAGTGCTGCATTAATTGATAAGGATATTGTTACAGAATCTACTACAATGACGGATAAGGAGGCCGTGTTAAGATCGACCAGATTGGGGAGAGAAATTAGAATGCCGAGCAGGTATAAGCTGTAATCTGTATGTATGTATGTCGTATTTCGGTTCTCTTTTCACTCTCTGATCTGTCAAGAGTAATAACATTTTTATCGTTTTTGTACGATTTGCTTGTGTAAAGCTCAATTTGTAATAGGGTCAGATGCATACCTAAAAAAAAATAGTAAAAAAGTACTTTAAATAAGATTATAGACTTACTGTTTCGAAGTTCCTTTGTATTACTTTAAGCACTGATTGATTATTTACTCTACGTAGGTAAAATATATTGATAAGTTGATTCTGATATTTCGTTTACATAATTAATCTTTTTCTTATTTTTATTGTTGAAATATTAAGTATGTGCATTAACTAATTATTGTTAAAAATAGGTAGGTAGGTAGTAATTTATAATTAAACCTACCTAAGATAAAAAATAAGTTAGAGTCCAAGACTTGAACTTTTTTGTTTATTGTAATTGTAAATGTTGTGTGTGGAAAAAATTAAGGCTTTGGAATTCATAACTTTTGTTTACATGATTTTAAGATAGTTATTTAATTCGGATACATAATAAAGTATAAGTTGGAAGTCTTGTTTGTCGGTGTGGAGGATGTGAAATGTTGTCTATGTATCCGATTATGAATTAGTGTCAAAATGAGAGATGTCTAATTTGATAGATCTAATAAAATTAATTCTTCAAAAGAAATGTACGTGACTTTTTATATCCCTCTAAATCGTACTGATATTAGCCGTAATCAGCTGGAATTCATAGCCGACACACTCCGGAGATCCAACAGTAATAATAATTAATTTCAAAACGAGATATTATTAATATAATCCAAATACTAAAGACTAGGCTGTATGGACTAAGTTTCCTTTGCCTTCCCCTAACAGGGAGAAAAAAAAAAAGTTTAGCTGTCAGTCAGTGTCAAATTGCGGAGAGCGCGGGAACTTCAACCCTGAAGGGCGGTAATTTTTCACTTTGTTAATTTTAATAATTCTTTTTGTAAATATTTTGCTTTTGGTGGCCTTTTTTGTATATTTGTGTAGCTCTTCTGGCTTATTATATTGTTAGTTAGGTTTCTCCTTGTATATGTCACCGTAAAATTGTAAATACCGTTAGATTATAATCTATCTCGCGAGATTGTAAACTATCGATAGATTGTGAACCGTAACACACTGCTTACAATTTAACGCATTATTTCTCGGTAGATTATAATCTATCGAAGTGAAACTGTTAAATCACAATCTGTGGCGCGTTAAATTGTCAACTCTCCGAAGGCTGTCCCTGATTGGTCCGTCTTACAGTAGAACGTTCTGTGTCCATAGAGTTAGGAATCAAACACAGTGTCATTCAAATAAAATAAATGCACTTCAAGAATAGTGACATCAAGTATGTATTTTTTTATTTAGTAGTTAATCAATAATTCTGACATCATAATATGGTAAGAAAAATTAACGAAACAAAATCTTGACTTATTGTAAGAGTAATAAAAAATAATATGAAAGAAAAATGCACCAATAAAAATGTTCCCGTATTGGGAACTTGTAGGCTAAGGAAACATTTTTGATGTATTTTTTTTTTCATATTATTTTTATTACTCTTACAATAAGTCAAGATTTTGTATCGTTTTTTTCTAATAGACAATTTTGTTACGTTTCGATTTTCATTTTTATTTTAATTAGTTTGTGTTTAATTTGCTTCGGCGAAAGTTTTTTATTATTTTTTTAATCTTAATTTGTGTTTGAAAAGAAAATGTTGTTACCTTTCTGATTTTTTTCATTTGGTTACAATTTTTCTTACTATATTATGACGTCAGAAATATTATTTAACTACTAAATAATAAATACATACTTGCTGTCACTATTATTGAAGTGCATTTATTTTATTTGAATGACACTTGTGTTTGATTCCTAATTCTATGGACACAGAACGTCAGGGACAGCCTTCGGACAGTTGACAATTTAACGTGCGACAGATTGTGATCTAACAGTTTCACTTCGATAGATTATAATCTACCGAAAAATAATGCGTTAAATTGTAAGCAGTGTGTTACGGTTCACAATCTTTCGATAGTTTACAATCTCGCGAGATAGATTACAATCTAACGGTATTTGCAATTATACGGTGACATATATATTACTGTAAATTTAATAAGCTTTCGGGTTTTGCTACTTAGTCGACAAAATGTCGAAACGTAAGAAAAGGGAGAAGGGTAAACCTCCCGATGAGGAGGATAGGTCATTGTTTTCCTCTAGCGAGGAAGATACTGAATCTCGAGTCACAGTCATAGAGCAGGATTCTGACAAATATAAGCAGTAGTGTATTATTGTTCCTTCTATATCTCGTTCAATCGCAGACACGATTTCACTCCATCTAGAAGGAACAATAAAACACGTGGTAGCAGCGTCTAGTAAGTAAATTATCAGATAAGATTCAATTCAGGTCTGTAATTGGTTGTAAAATATTCCGCTATTTATAACGTTTTAACGCGACAATGCAGTCATCATTTTGTTGAAGTACACGCATCACATCGGTCACATTTAAGTGCAGATATGAAATTTATCAAACAAAAACAATCACTTAAATTAGAATGTATTTGTCCTACGTCAATGAATGAACCAAAGCGTCATGGCAACTTACTACCAAATACCATTCGCTGTGTTGTTTGTGGCCCATCGAATTGTGGAAAGACCAACTTAGTAATAAGTTTATTATTACATGAAGATGGTCCACGATTTCAAAATCTGTATGTTTATTCAAAGTCTTTGTATCAGCCTAAATATACATTCTTAGAAAAAGTTATGAGTATGGTTACGAACACGACTTATAATAAATATAATCATAATAGTGAAATTTTAAGCCCTCACGAAGCTTTGCCGAACTCGATCATTATATTTGACGATGTTGCTTGTGAGAATCAAAATAGCATCCGAGACTATTTTGCTATGGGACGTCATAAAAACATTGATTGTTTTTATATTAATCAAACTTATACTAAAATACCGAAACAATTAGTACGAGATAATTCTAACTTGATTATTTTATTTAAACTAGACGACATTAACTTAAGACATGTCTATGAGGAACATGTAGGGTCTGACATGTCTTGGGCTCAATTTCGAGAAATGTGCTCAACTGTTTGGAATCAACCATTCAGCTACATTGTTATCAATAAAGACTGCGAACGGAATAAGGGATGCTATAGAAAGGCATTTGACACATTTATTATGGTGGACTAGCATTCATAAAAAGGTGTTACATAAATATGGAATCAGTTTCATTTGTGATTTCATACCGAGAGGAAATATAAACAAAATGGAACAAAATTTGAAAGAACAAATTATAAAATCTGCCGCAGCTGTGAAAAGGAAGGTTAATATGATAAAAGATGCAAAAGACGCTAGCAATATGGCATTAGAAACAATATTTAAGCCTATTGTAGAACCACTTAATGTGTTAACAAGCAAAAATAACGAAAGTCTTCATAAAAATTTGGATATTGACCAAAACCACCCAGTAAAAAAAAATAAGTACAGCGAAAGTGAGTCATCAAATTCTGTAAGTGAAGATTTCGAGGAAGCTATGAACGAAGAAGATGAAAACTCTTATGGTGATGAGGCTTATAAATTATCTAACAAAACTCTTACGATATTACCCTCTGAAGATCACGATGAGCATGAAAACTCGTTTAAATCCATTCAATCATCTCCGAGTATTGCAAAAGAATCTTTCTCGTGGCCTACGTCGTGTGATCTAATAAAAGATATACCTTATGGAGTCAGAAACGAGCGAGGTAAACTTTTGCTTGGCAAAACTCGCGTTTACGATGAAGGTTGTAGACTGAGGATTGGAAATCATGATCTGGAAAAAACACCCGGTTTAAAGGAATTATTGTTTAAAAAGATACCAAATTTAGACCTTGTCACTGACGACGACTTACAAAATTATAAACAGATACTAATAGATACTAATGCTCATAAACGTAATTACGATCCTTTAAAACCAGTGAACAGTAATAAAGGATTTAAATATATACGTATTATTAAACCACTGTTTAAATACACAAGAAATATTACAAGTAGTGTGGAAAGTATTCCTCGAGGAGAAGGTATAAACCTTTTAAAAAGGGTTAAAACAGATACTGATTTGGTTTACTGGGACGATCCAAATGAGTTAGTGGAACGATTAAAATTACTACTAGCATCAAAAGAAGCTGGTAATACCGGAGTGATAAATGAAATATATGCAATAATTGAAGAACTATATGAAGCTGACATCATAAATGTAATATATAAAAAGCATCCATCAGGAAAATTATTCAGTCTCGTTTCAATGAAGACTGCATCAAGACGACAATGAATGTAGACAAATTTGGACATCATGTACACAAGCGTTTAAGATTATCAGAATTCATTAACACTCTCAATGATACTTTAGTAAAATCTGAAACAGGTGACTTTGATTTAAAATCAACAAAGTTGAAGGGTTTGCAATTTCCTGAAAATAACGACGAAGCAGTAAATAAAGAATACGTGGATAAATGTATTGAAGAACTAAGACAAGAAATAAAAAATAATAATAGTGATGTTAAAAGATATTTAAGTAGTTTAGAAAAGGCGACAATTGTTAGTTTGAGTGCCTTATTTTACACAAAAAAAGAAATAGATTTTATGATTCAAGCAAATTCAACTAAGGATGAGTAAGCAAGACGTAGTTAACGAACTTCACAAAGCAGCACGAAGAAATTTTTCTCGTCGATGTACATTCATAAAAGGAATTGATGATCTATGGCAAGCAGACCTTATGGATTTACAAAAATATTCACAATTCAATAAAGGCCATAAATACGTTCTAGTAGTGATTGATTGCTTATCAAAATACGTTTGGGCTAAACCTTTAAAATCAAAAACAGCAAACTGTGTTATGAATGCTATGCAAAGTATATTAACCACTTCTTCGCGTAATCCAAAAAATTTACAAACCGATTTAGGAACTGAGTTTTATAATACGAGTTTTAAAAAATTGATGGAAACGTATAAAATAAATCATTATTCTACATATTCTGCAAAAAAAGCATCCATTGTTGAACGTGTCATCAGAACAATCAAGTCTCATCTTTACAAATTATTTAGTCTTCATGGACGATATCAATGGCTTGAACATAATTTGGATGACGTGATACAAAACTATAACAACACTAAACATCGAATTACTAAATTTAAGCCTGTTGATGTTACTAAGTCAAACGAAATTTTTGTTAAGTCAAACATTGTTAAAACGCAACAACCTAAAACAAAAAAGAGATTTGCGTTTCGAATAGGTGATTATGTTCGTATAAGTAAATACAAAGGAGATTTTCGTAAGGGTTATACTCCAAATTGGTCTACAGAAATTTTCCGCATAGTAAAAGTTAATGAAACCAATCCTCAAACATATCAAATAGAAGATAAACACAAACAAATTATTTTGGGATCTTTTTACGGGTATGAATTACAAAAAACTAAAGTTCCTGATCTTTACCTTATTGAGAAAGTTTTAAAAAGAAAAGGAAACACACTATATGTAAAATGGTTAGGTCTAAATAATAAAGAGAACAGTTGGATTGACAAGAGTGAATTGGTTCAATAGTATAAATATTGCTACGCAATTCTGTATCTTCTATTCACTTTAGAATTATCAATGAAGGAAGGTGGTGGTATACTTAACACAATAATAAACAATTTACCGATTGAGTTACATTTACCTGGATATCAATTTTGTGGCCCTGGAACAAAACTTCATAAACGGTTGCTTAAAGGTGAACGAGGCATAAACAAATTAGATAATGCTTGTATGTACCACGATATAGCTTATACAAATAGAAATTTAGACGTTCGACATAAAGCTGATTTAGGACTTTTAAATATGGCGAAAAGAAGGTTAAAATCCAAGGATGCTGGAAGAGGAGAAAAGTTTGCCTCTTGGATAGTTAAAAATGCAATGAAAGCTAAACTCAAAGCAGGGAGTGGGTTCAAATCATTTATGACCGGTGTAAAAAAAATACGCTTACAATTAAAAAAACTTAAATCTAAAGACAGTCACTCTGCAATTAAATATGCCCACGCTGCTGCAAAAAAAATATTTACAAATAAAAAGGGAATACGTTTGCCGCGTCGCATTCCTATTCCAAAATGTGGAGGACTTTTACCACTTATTCCGATTTTTGCGGGATTGTCGGCTTTAGGTTCATTAGCCGGAGGAGCAGCAGGTATAGCAAAGGCTGTTAATGATTCTAAAGCTGCACAAAAAAGTCTTCAGGAATCTGAACGACACAACAGGATGATGGAAGCTGTGGCTCTTGGAAAAGGGCTGTATATAAAACCTCACAAAAAAGGAGCTGGACTGTATTTTAATCCATCAAAAAACTAAATAAGGGGCTACCCAGACGTGCACTTACCAATATTGATATATTAGAACACGCAAGTGACATTCCATTTTTTCGCGGTGTTTTCATGAGAGATACGTTACCTACGAAACCTAAAAAGATAGAATGTGCGATATTGAATTTGGATAGCTCCAAAAATCCTGGAACACATTGGGTAGCCTTCGTCAAGCAAAACAATTACGCTGAATATTTTGATAGTTTTGGTAATTTGAAACCTCCATTAGAATTAATTCAATATTTACACAACTTACCAATAAACTATAATTACGTACAACACCAAAAATTTGGTACTACTAACTGTGGTCATCTATGTTTAAAATTTTTAAGATGTTATTGGAAAAATCATTTATATAACGTGTAAAATAAATAAAATTGTCAGTATAAAAATGTCTTTCACTGTGTCTATAACTGGGAGAGGAGCCTCCTTGACAACCAACTATTCGCCAACATTGGAGTTACATGGCGACTATGAATGTGGTCTTTTATATTTTTCTACTTTTAATTCTATTCCTAATATTGATAAACGAAACAATAAATTTTATTATGGCGAAAATGAAGTCATCGAAATTCCTGAAGGGTCTTATGAACTTCAAGATATTTGTGATTACATAAAAAGTAATATTAAAAACACCGTATTAAAATTGACTTGTAACAACAATACTCTAAAGACAAATATATTTTGTTCCAAAAATGTTCACTTTAACAAAAGTGATTCACTAGGTCAAATTTTAGGGTTTCGAACTGCAACAATACATGCAAATATAAGTACTGAATCTCAGAATCCGGTCAGCATTTTATCAACAACCATCGTGAGGATTGAATGCGACGTAGTCAGCGGTTCATTTGTGAACGGAAAAGCTAGTCATATAATTTATGAATTTGTGCCTAATGTACCACCAGGATATCGGATCATTGAAATACCTAAAAATTTAATATATTTTCCAGTAAACCAAAGTTCTATAAGTGCGATTAGCATACGGTTACTAGACGCTGAAAACAAACAGGTAAATTTACGAGGTGAAGAAGTACAACTATATTTGCATTTCCGAAAAAAAAATGATTGATTTCAATAAAAAGCAAGAGGCATCGTGTACTCGAGTCAGTTTGAAAAGATCACCTCAAAAAGACGCACCGCTTCGGCTTAGAAAGAAGTTGACTAAAAGCAATAAGGATTTTTTGAAGTTAGTGGGCTTGTTAAAATGAATATATTAAATATAACTCAACCGACGTCAATAGATAACAGCATTGAAAGTTTTGAATATCACTCGTACAAACCATATGTAACAAGTTTCAACAAGAATGATGAAATACGAATACCTATCAATCAGCAAGATTTGTATGTGCTGCCCTCACTCAGCACTTTGTATATTGAGGGCACAATTAATGTTTATAACAGCAAAAAAGAAAAGGTGTCAAGTGTGCATTTCGTAAATAATCCGGTGTTATTTCTATTTCAAGACATTCGATATGAACTAAACGGAGTGGAAATAGACAAAATAAAAAATGCAGGAATTAGCACAACTATAAAATCTTATTTATCATTAAATGAAAATGAATCCAAAAGCGCAAGAGCTTGGGGCTGGTCGACTACAGGTACAACTAGTGTTGGTGATGGCGGATTCTCTGCTTCTATACCAATGAACAAAATATTGGGTTTTGCAGAAGACTATGAAAAAGTTATAATAAACTGCAAACATGAGTTAGTATTGTTGAGAAGCAACACAAATCTGAATGCTTTGATATTAAATAAAGGTGAAATAGTGGATGATATAATAATTACTAAAATTGCTTGGCGAGTTCCGCACATTAAAGTATCAGACCGTGAAAGAATTAACTTACTAAAACATTTAGAGAGAGATCGAGCAATCACTTTAGCTTTTCGTAATTGGGACTTATATGAATATCCGTTATTACCGAAAACTCGTAAACATACTTGGTCTATCAAAACATCTTCACAAATAGAGAAACCTCGATTTGTTATAATTGCCTTACAAACTAATCGGAAACATAACGCTGAATTATCAATGGCAGAGTTCGATCATTGTCATGTACGTGACATACGAGTCTTTTTAAATTCGTCATATTATCCCTATGAAGGACTGAATGTAAATTTTTCAGATGATAAATTTACTTTATTATACGAACAGTACATTAGATTTCAACAGTCTTATCACGGACGTCGACCAGAGCCGTTGATGAGTCTAAAAGAATTCAGAGACGTCGCTCCTTTATTCATCATTGATTGTTCACGTCAGCATGAAACGTTAAAAGGATCTATTGACGTTAGAGTTGAAATTGAAACAGATCAAGAAATACCTGACCAAACAGCTGCATATTGTTTGATTCTGAACGATTGCATATTTGAATATAAACCTTTAAGCAATATTGTAAGGAAAATATCATGAACAACGATACGATAATTGTAGATTTGCAAGGATTTAAAAATAATAAAAATGAGTTTTTAGTAAAAGAATTTGTTATAGCAACTCTCGAGTTTACCCATATATTTTTAATTAAACCTCCTTATCCGTTTTCTACACTAACTGATGAAGAAAAAAAACAAGTTTGTTGGATAGAAAGAAACAGAGGTTACCAATGGAGTGAAGGATATATAGACTACAGAGAATTTAACAGAATTATTAAACCTTTCTTGAAAGATAGGAAAATAATTGTAAAAGGTGAAGAAAAAGTTAAATGGGTAGAGGATTTATGTGGTCATAATAATATCATAGACATAAGTTATACAGGTATACCAAATTTAAATTCGTTAAATGATTTGTATAGTAATAATATGTTCCATTGTTTAACTCATAAAAAAAGATGTGCGTTAAGAAATTCATTGTGTATTAAAAAATGGTGTTTTCTCAATGGATACACATTATATGATTTTTGAATCTAAATTTAGAGAAACAATCTTGTTTAAAAATTAATATACAACTATATTAAGAATTTTTCAAATAAAATGTCATGTGTAATAAAAGTTGTTCTTATTATGTTTGATACCCAAAAAGAAAAAAACTTAGTACTTGAAAATATTTTTTTTATTAGGAAAACGTTTTAACAAAATTAAAAAGTTATCTATAAGTTATCACCACAAAGTTTTTTGGATATTTTTCTTATAACGGTTTCCGTAAGGTCCATGATTTCATCCACCGGTTCCTGCACCACATATTGAGCACTCAGCACTACGTTTTCTTCCACATCAGCAATGTCAAAGCAGCTATTTGATGCACTTGAAGAATCGTTCACTAAGTCCAAGACCAGTATTTTAATTAATTTCACGCCTTTCTGCTCCTTAGTGATCACAAATGATTTTGTAGATTTTCGAGCTCTTTTTCTTGTCATGTCCTTTCTTTGTCTTATTTTTCTCTGTCCCTGTCTTGATTCATTAGTTTGTTCTTCTCGACGTATCATGTTTTGATATTCTTGCGTGAAGCCTTCCAATGGATCTTGTGCATATTGGGAAAACAAGATATCCGACGAGTTTGACATTATCTGTAACAAGTGAATAATAATAATGAATAAGTTGATATCCATAATTACCTCAATAATCAATAATGATTAAAAAATGATATGAAAAGAGAATGATACTTACAATAATATTACAATATGGACTGCTTGTCACGAACAACGAGTTATGAATGAATATAATATCAAATAAAGTTGAGGCTTAGACTAAATTTGCTTATCTAGCATTGCATCACACTTGACCTCAATACAACACGTGGAAATATATGACATGTGTAAGTGCAGTAATTTATAGTGTAGGTATGCAATAAAAAAACACAGAATACTATTTTAATGCTTATTTGGCATTGCATCATATTTGGCCTTAATATAACACGCGAAAATATGTAGCATGTGTAAGTGCAGTAATTTATAGCATACTAGCTTTCCGCTCGCGACTTCGCCCGAGTTATTTTTGTTTTCCTGTGAGAATTTTTTTTCCCGTAGGAAAATTACCCTATGTCCTTCCCCTGGTCTCGAACTATCCCTATACCAACTTTCATCTAAATTGGTTCAGTAGTTTCGAATCCTATTCAATACAAACAATCAAATCTTTCCTCTTTATAATATTAATATAGATGCAATAATAAATAAAACACATAATACTAATTTAATTGCATTTATTAACTATAAAAAATATTAACAGGTCAAAAACAATTATATTAACTAATTAAACACTATCTTAGATTAGATTTTCATGTCCCCAAGCCCAGGTTCTAATTTTATCGGATAAAATAAAACGTTTATCATCTTGATTAGATAAAGCTACTTTGTTAACACTCTGAGTAAAAATCTCATGCTTAATGCATCTAAACAAAATATTTTTTTTCCGTATTATTTTGTCGTGAAGCAGAACTGATTTATAATCATCTAATGTTAAGTCTCTTACTACATTTTTTTTCACACCTTTTGCTTTTTTAATAAATGCTGATTTCGTTTTTATACAGTACAACTTAGACCGGAGACCTACGAATTCTGTCATAATTTCACCTCCTAATTCATCTTTAAATAAGCCCGGTATCCTTTTGTTTTTTAAAGGCAGACCAAATATATTGTCACAACTATAGTTACTGGTGTCAAAGAAGCTTAAAAAGTTATCTTTCAAATCATGATAAAAATCTTTCGTTTCAATCTTATAAACAAAGCTATCAGTATCGGTGTAGCAAAGTTGTATTTTATTTCCATAGTAAGGTTTTATGACAGAATAATGGAATTGATACATATGACTTTTAGATAGTTCTAAAACAGTAAAACCAATATAAATTGGCTTATCCAAGATAACCCTTTCAGGTTTCATTTGAACCGCAACTAAATTATTGGAAAAAATAGTAGCGCTGTGAAAATTAGGTCTCGCTATTAATTTGTCCGCTGAAATGAACTTTTTTGTCTTGTTAGATTTATCACACCACTTATTAACCAAGCGAACATCGACTCTTTTTTCACTGTCTTCCAATGTTTTTCCAAACACTGAATTATTCATCAACTTAAAAAGGTCTTGCTGAAAAATAGTTACAGCTTGTTTTCTCAGTTCTGTGTTTAAATTGATATATTTAGCCAAAAAAGGGCTTTGTTTAAAAATTAAGGCGCGATGAATTTTATTTAAAACAAGACCATTATTAATGCATGTTTTCAAATAAACATAATGGATTACATACTGATATTTAGAATACAGATTAGGACAGAGTTTAGAAGTTTTACCTCCGAGTGGTACAAATTTTTCGGGACAAAAAGGATAATCGTTATGGTCATTATGTAGCTCCTCGGGATATGTTAAGTCCACTTCAAGAATATATCCGAACTCAGCATCATCTGCTACGTTCATGATATTTAACAAATCTACTTCGCATTCGCTTAAAAGTCTAAAATCTGAAACAGGTAAGTACTGACACATACTATAACCATACAAGTTATTGCAATCGATGTAAACTAGAAAAGAATCTGGTTCTGTAAAATCATATTGTGGCATATATTTATTGTTTGCACGAGCATATCGCGTTGAGCACATACAGATACCTCCCCGTATCCCTTTCTGTATAAAACGTATAATTTCTAAGTCAGTTAATAATTCTAACTGAATGCCGGTCTTAAGTAACATAGCATCGAATGAAAGACTTGGAGCTGTTAAGTAAAAAGCAGGATCTAATTGATAGTTCAATTTACAAATTTCACGGAAATTTTCAAATACATCAGTCAATAGCAATACATCGGTTTTTAGGTAAAGGTCTGTGTACCCACCCATATCATGTATTCTAAATGTAGACCAAACTTCCTGAGCATGAGTGTAATCTTTATCACTTATATCTTCATCAGTTAAAGAATTATAGAAACCTTTTTTGTGTGGAAGTTGTTTCTCGGAAAATGATTTCCAATGTGTCATATGATCATACGGATATACTCCTTTGCGTGTTAATAATTTAAATTCAGTTGCGTTTGGAAAATATTTTTTTAAATGCTTAAAATCTGTTTTATCTAACCCACTCGCTAATTTTTCCAAACTGGTTCCTAAGAATTGAAACGAATCGACAAATCGTATTTGAGCATATTTGTCATTCTTTAACTGTAAAAATTTTGTAAATGATACGTATTTTTCCTTATTTTTAGGTATGACTTTAACAGGTCCTAAACTATCGGCTAATTCTTTGATGAACAGATGACAGTCATAGCCGGATAGGTTATGGAAAAAAACGGGAACTAATTTAGGAACGCTAAACCGTAAGTTACAGTATTGATGCGCAGCACCTCGATAACTTCCAGTGAGGTGACAATGATCTCTCACTTTGTCAAAAAATAATAATTGCTTACAAATATGACAAACATCGGTACGCGCATAGGCCTCTGCGTCATATTCATCGAATTCCATCGCAATTTCTTTATCTAAGATGTCATAAATCTTTTTAACGTCAAAATACAGTTTATCAAGAAATTTTTGGACACAGTCTTTTCCTCGATACTGTACAAAAGAATTCAGACTGGTATCGTACGAGCACACTATGTGATAAGCAAAAGCTGATGGAATGTGCTGTTGACGCTGAGAAGTAAAACTTAATGAAGGGTCAGGCTCACAGCCATCGAACGGTATAAGAAGAGTTTCAAAGTCAGCATAGACCACAAAAGGAACGTCTTGCTTCCGTTCGAAATTTTTGAATTGTAGATAAGTTCCTTTCTCAGGCAGTACTGTACAAACGCCGCTGCATGTATGATTATCAAGATTAACTTCAGAAGTAAAAAATAGCAAGCAATCATCACAAAAATATAGTTTCTTATGATTTTTCGTAATTTGACTTCTTACAAGTCGAGAAAGGTTTTTTATCAAAACAAAGTGACATAGAACATTATTTTCAAGTAGAAGCAAGTTAATTTTAGTTCTGGTTTTGGATTTATATCCAGACTTATAAATGGGACCTACAACTATCTGATTATTCTTTAATGAATATACGTTTACATTTAAATGTGGATTGTTTTGTTCGAATTTCGCGATATCCGTAAACGTTACTGGGAAAGATATATCGTCGGTGTTTAGGACCTGTTCAAAGTGCGGATACGACGACGTACGGTCACCGTTCTTTTTAGCCGGGTACAAAGCGGCAACGACGCTCCACAAAAAACAATATTCATCTTTATTCTTGATGTTAATACACGCCTTTTTCTTTTTTATCGCTAGTGGTAAATCTACATAAGTTGAACCAGACCCTCTTAGAGGATCATATCTATTAATGTTAACTTCTAAGGAAACATTACTTAAAAAAGTCCATCCACTGTCACGATCCTCAAATTCTTCAACTTTGTTCTTAATAGTATTTACGAGTGTTTCAAACAACTCGTTAAAATCAAAATTGCGATGAATCGTTAAATTTTTAGTAACAAACGACTTAATGTTATTTACCTCGTTCTTAAATAAAAGAAAATCGGCAAAATATTCAAAATTTACTTTTAAACATATATGCTTATTTAGAGACATTTGCAAAAGATTATAAATTTTAGAAAATATACTATGCAAGAATGAATCGGGTAAAGAGCATCGGTACTCATCTGTAGGAGTAATTCTGTATGTAACGATGCGACCTCTAAACGCACTCGCGAGTTCGACAACACCGGCGTCGTCGTGCGCCCGCGACACTGCGCACCTGCGCTTGTGCGCGCTGCTGCGCAGGTGTCCTACCCATTGTCTGCTGCCTACTTGCATCGAACACTCTGAGCAAAAAGGCATCGTAGCAATTCAGAAAAATAAAGTATACAACTTGTTACCTAACGCTAATCTATAGTCTTTTTAGTTAATTACTTATCCACTTAACTAAATGAATGATTACCGTACCTCATTAATACCTAAGTTACGACTGTAACTTTACCTGGACGTGGGCTCAAAAAAACCGGATTAAATATAAAAACCTATTGTAAAAAATATTTTACTTGCTTAGTTAATTTATTTATTTAATATTTGTTTTATTACTATAAAATACAGGCTTATCTTTAAACAATGACTTTGACCGCTTTAAAAACTGCTGCAAGTAGTCCCACTCGGGCTGGTCTGGCTCTAGCTGCACCTTGAGTGTGACAAGCGCCTTGGTGTACCGCTGGTCGGGCGCTACGGCCAACGCCTCGTCCGTGCTGTATACGCGCGTCTCCACGTAGTAACGACCGTCGAGCGGAGTACGCCGCAGGAGCGTGCCGTGCGCGGTCTTGTTGGCGAGGCTGCTGTCGAGTCGTTTGCCCTGCCTGACGCGTGACGCACGCTCGGCTGTAACTTCTTCGTCGTCCGACACCAACCCGAACAAATTCAACGACTCCTTTGAGCTCGACTTAGCCTTTTTCGATGAACCAGACCTGTAAAAGACAAAAGAGATTGTATTATATCCTATGTTAGGACAATCAGCAAGAACGTGAAACAACTCAACAATAATTGATATTACTATGTTGTTGTAGAACGCAGTGTTCCTATCCTACGATTGACACCTGCAATCTTCGAATTTATCTAACCCACTATGATCGATAAAGAAAACAACACTTCAATACAAAAAAAAAACCACTCTATCAGTGATGAACCTAAAACGAAATTACCACCTCACTTGCATAAATAACTCATATCTTACCTGATAGTATCGCGAGAGATTGGTTTTCTCTTAGGCTTAGGCTTCTGCGCTGGCTCGAACAGTTCTTGCTCGGAGTCAGACCTGAAAAGATAAATTTAATAATATTGTTAGTCTCCTAGCTAATACTGATCAGCAACAGCACACTAACACCGTTCACTCATTCATAATCATTTTAGTGTTCAATTGTTATCTACTTCAATCTAATTCATTAATATGTGTACTGTTGGCATACCCTAATAAATAAATATTGTGGTATTATCACATAAAATCTTCACTAACGATTCGAAGATTTAATAAATACTATGACGACAACATAAATTAAACCTTACCTGATGTTATCTCGAGATGTTGGTTTTGTCTTAGGTTTGGTCTTCTGCACTGGTTGGAAGACTTCAAACTCGGAGTCAGACTTGAAAAAGTAACGCAAAATTGAGTATCGGAAAAAGACAATGCATACTTACACTGATCCTTCATTGTAAGTGTGACGATCTTTAAAACTATCTCATTGTTATTCTCTCCGTACGAAACTTGGAGGAAATAGTAATTACAACCAACTATCAGTAAACCTTTCAAAGTACTTACATAATGAACACTCACAAATAAAGTACTGTGGCTGAAGATCTGGGTGCTGGGGAGACTCCTCGACGACGACTGACGACACTGTTGCAGCTAGTTCCTTGGCTCGAAGCACTTTGAAGAACAGAATGAACCACTACTCGAAAATTTCGCATTATATAGGAACTTATTGAAAATTCATCAATTTTTACTAGGGTTGTCACAAATGTATCTGTTTTTGAAACCTGAATAAGAAAAACTACAACGAAAAATAGTATTAAAATATATACTTATTTATATCCAAATTATACGAATCAATGTATCTAAAAATCGAAAGGTCGGTCAACTGGTTTTAACTTTAAGTCTAACACAAAGAGATCAATACGAAGTGATAGTCGATGCACTGTGCTGATGCAAAAGTTGATGAAGGTTGATGAGCTGTTGACTGTACGTGAAAAAATTATCCTGAATGTTGTTTCAGTAAATCTACGTTAGTGAAAAACGTAATCAACTTTCATTAGAAAAAACAATTTGTATTTTTTTAAGTAAAGTAGTTTATAAGTATTTTGTTTCCAGTTATTCCTTTTTTCTTTGTATACTAGTTTTAGTAAGACATTTCTGTGACGTCATTATTATGTCATCAATAATTAAAAATATTTGTTATTAAATAGAAAGAAACAATACAATGTATAATATTTATACATTGTTATTACAGATTTTGACTATTGTAACATTAAGCAAACAATCAATACCTATATGTTTAACAGGTCAGTACACTAGGATTGTCCTAAAACTAATTGAATACTATTACTACTAAAGTAAAATCTTACAGAAAAATTTTGTTGTCGACGTCCCGCTACGACTGACTCTCTGTCGTCACTCGTGACAACCCTATCGAGAGTTGCGCGCTAGACAGTAGACATTTTTCGCCGTGGTGCCGTGTGCAATAACCTATTTAAATGACTTTACGTATTGACCTTTAATTTGCTCGTTAAAAACTTTCCATTCATTATTGAAATAATTCAATTTTAAAGATTTATTATTTAAACACAAATTAAACAAAACATCAATTAAATTTTATACATAAAATATATTTATTAGGGTAGTTTATTGACATAATTGTGTTTTAAACGAAAGAAATTCATTATTAGATTTTAAAATTAATGTAAATAAGATACATATATACCCACGTTTTTAACTAAGACGACATTTGTTACTAAAAAGTTTTAAAAAATGCAGTAATAACCTTGTAAATGCATTTTTATAACTTTCAATGTATTTGAATTTTTTATATATTACTAGCTGTGCCGCGCGAACTACGTTTTGGCCATAATAAAAAATAGTTTACGACCTATTCTCAGACCTACTGAAAATATTCAAAAAATTTCATAAAGATCGGTCAAGCCGTTTCGGAGGTATTTGATAACAAACACTGTGACACGAGAATTTTATATATTAGATTTATGTTTCAGTGTTATTAAAACAAACCAAAAAATAAGAATGAAACATTATTAAACACGAAAACTTATTGCAATTTTAATTAAAGTACAATCAACAGCACATCAACCTACGATAAATATTTAATTGGGTCTTTGTAATTTGTTGTTAATGCGTGACCACACCGTACTCGCCGTTGGCTAGACGACGAGCGTGTATGGGGCTCCCAGCAGAGTGCCGCTCTAACCACTAAACCACCCCGGTATTCTCCCTGCCCTTATAGGCGCGCGTGATAGGGTCCACACTGCAACTACCACCTAGTTAAAATGTGCATACGCTCATTATGCTGCTATTTATTTATATGCTTTATTATGTTAAACCTTATACATATTTAATTAAGACAGTAAGTAGGCATGCCTCCTACCCAGTGGATAAGTGACCTGGTTAGGGTTGAAGGAGATTCATAGGGAGGCCTATGTCTTTTGAGCAGAAGACCTAATGGCTGATGATGATGTTGATATTTGATTCTAATCGCTAGTCCATATCCACTTATTTAACTTACATATATTAATATCTAGTGAATGCTAATAAATAAAACCAAATTCAGTAAGTCGTACATATATATTAACCTTGAGCGTTAATAATTGTAATAAATAAATAATTGGGTTTAACCATTATTTCTATATAGGTTTTCAAACGAATAATTTACATTTTGATATATACTTACATATAAAATTAAGTATTTTTGCTATCATTTGGGTCCGTTTCTTTACACTTATATCAAACAAAACTGACAAGGATTATAAACATAAAATAAAAATCCTACGTCATATGGAGTACATCTTTTTGTCTATTTTTAGTGCAAGCATAATATATATTTCATCATAACGCTTTCTGATTGTACGCTAATACTAGAAAAACCGCTAGTGTAACATTTTTCACATTTAGGAATGTCGCAAAATCATTTAAACAAAGTGTCCTCTGTCCAAAGGTTCTCCGGAAGATATCACTCTTAGCGATAAGACTGTCGAAATTGTACATTTTAGCTTTGTAAAACTTCTGTAACTGTACTACTTTCGTGGTGGGTAATAAAGAGTATCTTTCTATCATCACTTCGTAGCCCAGGGTCTGATTTGCTTGGAATGACAATCACTCCAAAACATAGTTTTGACTGAGGTTTTTACAGCCGATCTGTCTGACGCCAACTTTCTTTGGATATAATAATAATAATGTCCTCCTAACCGATATTCGGTCACGGCGGACAATCTCCACAGAGACTAGTCATCTGCGCAGGAGATATTATAGGGCACAAGTGACTGCGCAAACGCAAGTGCACTCTCTGTTCCTTCACTCGCCTAGTCCGATGGGACGGTTAACCGACACGATCGGGGTGAGATCAGGCGCAGAACCCACTGTTTAACGTGCCTTCCGAAGCACGGAGGAGCTTGAGATGTTTCTTATTTTGGTCACCCATCCTAGGACTGACCACAGCGAACGTTGCTGTGGTCAGTCAAACAAAACCGTATTTCTAGCTGCAATATTCAATTCAATTTAAAATAATTATTTTTGAAGACAAAACAAGTGTAATTAGGTCGCGGACGCCGCGGTCACACGGGACGCGGCGAGCCATACGACACTAAGAATTTGCTGACAGTAAATACTTAACTACTTAATGGCGCAACGAGCCATATGACGCTAAACATTTGCTGACAGAAAATACTTAACTACTGAAATGGTTAGATTTGAAGTAAATTATTTTGAATGATAATTTATCAAAACATAACCAGCAATCGCTGGTTCGAATCATAAGGTGATTTTGTACTTAAACACGGAATAAAACGAGCGTAAACTTCTAAACTGAAAATTTACTTTTGTAACTGTAAAAATCTGCTACCACGTGTTTTATTGTTCCTTATAGATGGAGTGAAATCGTGTCTGCGATTGAACGAGATATAGAAGGAACAATAATACACTACTATAAGCCCTATATGGTCACTGATTACAACCGCCGATATCCCGAGGACTGTGCGGCTGGTCATGAATATATTGTATTTATTAATAGTAATGACGAAAAAAAGCTATAGGTTCTCGTGATATGATCAGTCTCAGTGGTTGTTTTCAGAGATTTGTTAAGGGAATTAAATACCTAAAAAAGGTAAACAAATTTAAAGTAGGTGTGGTTTTCGACAAACCAAATTTGGCCAATGCATTTCTCGACAACACTTCCTTTTTAAAGGATCAGGACATCATTGCATCTATTCCAGCTTCATCAACCGAGCTGACGGGAGTCATCACGTCAGTTCCGATTGATATGTCTAATAAAAGCATTTTTAAAGCTTTGTCGCTAAATACAAAAAAAGTCATTAATGTTCGACGCATAATGAGGCGTGTAAAAATTGATAATTCGGTTTCTTTGCAGCCTACGCAGACTGTCGCCATAACTTTCGCCAGTTCTACGTCACTTCCGGACTTTGTGTTTTTGAAGATGTGGAGGTTGCCGGTGCTACCGTATGTACCTCCCGTCAAACAGTGTTACCGTTGCTTGAGGTATGGTCACCTAGCTAAATTCTGCAAAAATGCTGAGAGGTGTTCAATCTGCGGTGAGGGTCACTCTTTTAAAACATGCTCTGTCAGTGTAGATAAAGCAGTATGCATCCATTGTAAGGGTGATCATATAGCCATTTCAGGCAAGTGTCCAATAAAACAACAAAAAATTAAAGAAAACAAAAATAAATTTATATCAAGGCCTTACAATGCTTTATTTAATGAGAATAATTTCCCTTCTTTAAGTCAAACTCCACAAGATATTAATAAAATAATGACAGACAAAAAGTTCTTGAATTTAATTACAGAATGTTTACTTAAAGTAATATCTTTAAACAAAACAGAAAATATGGCTATTAATTCTAGAAATATTATGGATATTTTTCAATCAACATTACAAAACAATAAATCATGACATTAAGTTTTCAATCAAATGAGTTCGCTAACAAATTTTTAACAGGTGGTCTATCTCTTTTCCTTTAAATTCACTCCAAATAGTATAAAAATTATGCAATGGAATTCTCAAAGTATAGTGCGAAACAAAAATGTCTTTAAAAAATTTCTTAGCGATCATCAAATACATATTGCATTAATATCAGAAACTTGGTTAAAACCCTGTATTAAGTTTGACATAAAAGGCTATACCGTCGTGAGAAATGATTGCGGTAACGATCGCAATGGTGTAGCTATTATAATTCACAATAGTATCCATTTCCATAAAGTGGATACAATTTTTGATTCTTCTTTACAAAATGTAGTTATAAAAATTCAAATACATAACAAGTTTTTGCATATTGTTAGCTTTTATAGTCCTCCACATTCTTCGCCAGCCTTTACTAAATCTAACTTTTCTAATTTGTTAAAAGGTATTCCTCAACCTATATGATATTTGCTGGTGATTTCAATGCACATCACACGGTGTGGGGTTGTGCTAGAATAGATTCCCGGGGCAGGGATAGTCTTGAAGTCATTGACGAAGTTGATTTAGTACTCTTGAATGATGGTAGTCCCACTACCGTTGGTTCAAATAGCTGGCGTCCAAATGGTCTTGATTTGACAATGGTATCTTCAAGCATAGCTCTGTCTTGTGAATGGCAAGTCTATGACTCTCCGCTAGGCGGTTATCATCTCCCATCTGTAATAGAATACACATTTTCTTTTGTAAATAATATGCCGGAATCATCGTTACATGCTTTCAAACAGATTAATTCCAAATTAGTAAACTGGTTAGATTATGGAAAAAATGTAAATAATTTGGTTAAGCAGTTTGTAGTAAATAGTCAAGATCCTATAGATTCATGATGTTACAAAACCTTTTTGTATCCGATATTGGTGTATTAAACTTAACATAATAGAAGTTGTCATCTTTTGATTTATCATGGTTGCTAAGTTACTTTTGAAAAAACACTAAGAAAATAAGAGATATTGGTGAATTTAATTATATAGTTTATTATACAGTTTCTTCGGTATTTTATTGCAAATCCTCTGAGGTTTACATACTCCATCAATCAGTGACATCGTGGCGACCGTGAGTTTCAAGGTATATATAATTTACCTTAATCGAATCTGAGCGAGAATAAAAGATGGAAGTACAATTATACAGTTTCTTCGGTATTTTATTGCAAATCCTCTGAGGTTTACATACTCCATCAATCAGTGACACATATAACAGATTTTGTACATTATTATTTTCAGTACCTAGCTGAGAACACTATAAAACGTAGACTAGGTACTGTTTCCAATTCTCAAAATAATGCAAGGAACCCACAGAACAGAGCTAAGAAAATATTCTCTCTATAGTTTTTACTCAATTGAAAGATGTTGAATCGATGGTTTGCTATTTTTACGCGATTATAGACGATATTATAAATAAATATGTTCCAAAGTATAATTTTAATGCTAAACATAAATATCCTCCTTGGTATACTGTGCCGCTCATTAAGCTAAGCAAGGAAAAGAATAAGCTCCATAAAAAATGGAAACTGTATGGTAATCAGTGTGATTACCAAAGTTTCTCAACTCTACGTAAACGCTTTAAAAAAATGTCCGAATACTGTCATAATAAATTCATTCAATTGTCCGAAGAGAATATAAAATCAAATCCAAAGTTATTTTGGTCATTTGTAAAGGCAAAAACTTGCAGTGGTGATATCCCTGCAAAAATGATGTATGAAGGAAAACTTTTGTCTAACGGTAATGAGATTTGTAACGCATTCAACCAGTATTTTCACTCTGTTTTTGTATCTTCTCAAAAAAACGCATATCTGCCAAACCACGATGAATCGCTTTCAATATTAAATTTAAACTATGTTGATATCACTTTAACCCGTGTCCTAAAAGAACTAAAAACAGTAAATGTCAACAAGGGTTCAGGTTCGGATAATGTTCACCCACTGTTTATTCGTGAATGTGCTGACGAGCTTTCCATTCCTGTTACAATGATTTTTCAAAAATCAATTACAGTGGGTGTTTTCCCTAGTAAATGGAAGCAATCATTGATTACACCCATTCCAAAGAACAGAAAAAGGAGTCTCATTACAGAGTACAGACCGATCTCTAAGCTTTGTGTTCTCGGTAAGATCTTCGAAAGAATAGTAACCGCTGATATCTCACTAGCCGCCAAAAACGTAATCTCCCCTTACCAACACGGGTTCTTTAAGCAGCGCAGCGTAGACACAAATATGCTTGTATTCACTGAATTTTTAGCACAATCTATGGACGATGATTCTCAGGTTGATGTCGTGTATACCGACTTCTCAAAGGCTTTTGATAAAATTAATCATGACATGCTGATTCTGAAGCTCTCAAAAATCGGTATACACGGCAGCCTTCTTAGATGGATCGAGTCCTACGTTGGGAATAGAAGTCAGTCCGTTTGCATAAAGGGGTTCTCTTCCCAATTTCTACCAGTGCCGTCAGGCATTCCCCAAGGATCCCACTTAGGACCTTTATTGTTTTCCTTTTATATCAACGATATGGGATGTATCTTCAAACATAGCCATCATTTGCTTTATGCCGACGACACTAAAATATATAAAGTGATTAAATCCATTGACGACTGTAATAAACTGCAAAACGACGTATCTGCGCTTCGAGATTATTGTTCTTCTAATCAGCTTTTTCTTAATATTGATAAATGTAACATTATAACTTATACTCGTAAACAAACACCAATTGAATTTGATTACAGTATCGACTGTAACAAATTAAAGAGGGTATCTAGTGTCAGGGACTTGGGAGTAATCATGGATTCTAAATTATCTTTCAATCTCCATATAGATAACATAATTGCGGCAGCTTTTCGTAGACTAGGATTTATACTTAGAATCACTAAGCCTTTTAAACAACCCATTACACTCAAAATTTTATACTTCTCATTTGTACGTTCTATTTTAGATTTTTGTTGCCCTGTATGGAATCCCTATTATAAATTACATATTAATAGAATTGAAAGAATTCAAAAAAAGTTTATCAAGTCACTAAATTACCGGATGAATATAAAAGACGAAACTTATCACGATGCCCTATGTAGATACAAATTGTTGACTCTTTCTAGTAGGCGAAAAATGTTTGATATAATTTATTTATATAAAATCATAAATTCTTTGATGGATTCTTCTGAACTTTTAGCTAAAATACATTTCGTAGGCCGAGTTCGTCTACCGGTGCGCTCCTCACGTACTTTACCTCTATTTGTTCCTCCACGACGAAAAAAAGTATATACACGTAACTCATTTCTGTACCGTTCCACCAACATTTATAATAAGGAATTTACCGAAATCGATTTCTTCCACATTTCTCTTAATGGGATAAAACAATCGTTGAAGAGAATTTTATGTAGAAAAATATAGTCACTTCACTTATGGATGTTATACTTGCTGTAACCATAGTATCAGTTTAATCTTATGTATTGATAATAATGTATAATTTGGTGACGTCCGTTTCATGTTAGCTCTAATAAAACATATATTTTATGTATTACGTTTAGGCACTATTAAGGTCTGTATAATATAAAACTGTTTTTATTACATTCTGTTATTGTAAATGACTGTTTGATGCCAAAATAAATGAAAAAAAAAAAAAATAGTTGTACCTTTAACCCAGCGTTGCCAAGTGTACGGTAATTACCGTATTTGTACGGTAATTTCATGCCCCGTACGGTAGCATATTACCGTGTGACAAATGTACGGTAATTTTAAGACCAGAAATTAAAATGTACAAAAAGTACGGTAATTTGCGATAACTGAACGCGTCGCGTTTTTCCGTCCGTTCGACGCAGATGGTCGGGGCGGGGCAAACGTGACTCTGTGATAGTACGTACTCGTACCTACGAAACCACAGTACGAAACTAAGTATAAGAAGTCTGTGGTGAAAGAATGAAACATGGACCTAGTATGAGAATAGACTAGACACGAGATAATAATACCAAGTAAAAGCAGGATATGTTTATATAGAAACCATTGATTTACTACCAAACGTAGATAACGCATGAACGTTCGAAAAGTGGGCCGGTGAAGAACTGCCCAATCGGGCCTCGTGCAGTTCTTTCCCATGCGTTGGATAAGCAATTTTGAGCATCATGTTTTTTTTTTTTTTGAGAGTATAAAGTTGATATTTTCTTGTAACAATTACTAAAACGTCAAATTTAATGTGGCTAGGTATGAAATGATGTAACTGCACACGGTTGTACTTCAAATAGTTGCCGTAATAATAAAGAATAAGGTTGAATTCGATAAATACGGTACTTTCATTTAATTTTAATTCGGGTGTGCATATTCAACTACCTATTTAACAGCGTACAAAATATGTATAGTCGATTAGGTGACAGATTTCAAGCGCGTTTTTGTATACCACCTTGTTTTTCGACGAGATTTAGACGAGACTGAAATTTAGACCGACACATTTGATGACGAAATATTACTATAGACCACCTCGTGTTTAGACGTAACTAAATTGTTGTCCTTTCGCAAAAATTACGAAATAGTGCTTTAGACCATCTCATATTTAGACGACATTGAACTTTAGATTTTTTTTTTTTATATATTTATATCACCACAGACTCGTGGTCCGTGCCCTTTTAAGGCTGTATTTTCGTTTTGATCTTTTTCTTTTTTTTTTTTAAACTTAATAAATCCGACTACTCTACTCTATATCTAGGGTGAGTTGCGCATCACCTAAAGTGTAACTATCCTACATGTTTATATATAATACACACACGCTTATACATCATATATATATTTATGCTCATACATACCTATTATATTCCTATTACATTGTATACTTTACATATTACAGATTTTTGTTATTATTTATATTATGTTTTAACATACATTAATTATATATTACATTATATTTTAACATTAAAATATATTATATATGTTGTATTTTTATTATTATTAATTTTGTTTGTTTGTACAGCCGGCTCAAAAAGTAGACAAACATTTTAGTTCCATGTCACACCAACCATTAACAATGAAATATAGGTGTAACCATACTAAATAAATGAATAGTTGGTGTGACATGGCACCAAATTTGCTAAAAGATTGCTATCCACTCTCGGAGCCGGCTGTACATATTCGATATTTTTATACGTGTTCTTAACTATTAACTTAACTATGTCCATATGTTTTTTTTTATTTTTAACTTATTTCTTAGCCCAGGTTAATGCTAGAGGGACTACCGCAAGAGGGATTCGGGGTGAGGTGGTTCGTTTCCGCATCTAAGTCGCTGCGCATATCTGAGCTCTGACAGCCATTTTTTCATTGTAATCGACGACCTCATGATCCGTTGCCGTGCTAGAAAAGGCAACGAGGCGTCTAATGGCGTCATCCTCCTTCAGCTCCCGGTAGTAATAGGTGCAGGTCACCGTGTGCCTTGTTATGGCGACCACCGCATGAGGAACGCTGTCGTGAACTGGATTCTTTGGTTCCGCTCCTCTGAGCACAACCACGTGATCGTACGTTAGCCCCTGAGCTTCATGGATCGTGAGCAGCCTAGACTTAACTCCAGTGCCAAATCCATCCCTCTTGTGCACTTCTTTCATTTATTTATTTCATTTATTTCATTATCAATTGCTTCCATGTTGTACATTTTAAGGTGTTAACATATTTCAAAGTTTTTACATGGAACCCTGCAAGGGCACTGCAATTATATGTAGATTCTCATACAATAAATCTCCTAATACTTAAAAATGATTATTGTTACATTTTTTTTCCAAGAATCTTTTTAAATTTCTCATCTTGAGTGAAGGTTAGGAAGAGAGTATTGGGGTCGCACTTTCTTAGTCTCGCTCCCGAAGCCATTCCGCATGTTAAGGACCTCAGTAGTTGCCGAGATGTGTAAATACCCTCATAAATATCTTGGAGGGCGTACACCACATCCATCGGGCTTCGGTGTGTACAGAGGAGCTTTTCGGTAATGGACGTAATGGCGGCAGGACTTTCGTAACGCATTTCGAATAGGTCGTTTCTGTCGATGAAGGGGATTTGGTTACTATCAGCCATGAGAACCAGTTCCTTTGCCCCGGTCAGCCTTGATGCCATAACTATGGCTCCAAAATGGACCAGGAGAGCCTCATCTACCAAAAGGCGTTTTGAAGCTCTCGCCCCATTGATCAGGACCGAGGCAATTGTTCTTATTTTCCCCTTTGCGACCGCCCCTAGACGACTCGTCACTTCGTCCGACAGTTCCTTTGCCGTTTCGAGTGTGCTGGTGATGATCAAGTCTTCCTTAATTTGGAAGTTCTTAAGGAGCCATGTGGTCTTCCCACACCCCGGCACCCCGTCCACCCACCTGATTGCCAACTTACCCCATGGCTCTGAGATCCAGGTTCCAGTTACGTTTTTCGCCGTTTCCAGAATCCGGTTCTCCAGCATGAAGCGAGTGCACTTAGCAATCACCACTATTGGGTCATCGACTGGTGCATAGAATGTGAGGGCTCCTCTTTGTTCTGTCGCTTCTTGATCCACCAGCACCATTCCCGACGTGCCACTGTACGCCGCCATCTGTCCCTCAGTTATGGGGTGATTCCCCGCCAGCACCGTCCCGGAGTTGTTGTCGTAGACCACAGCCCTCGCCCCATCTAGAAGCTCTCGCAGCAACACTCGGGCGTTTGCTTGAAATGTTTCAATTATCCTGCTGCAGGTGGTGTGTTTTACCTGTAACATCGCCCGTAGTGTCTCCACATACTCCAGGTAGGCGTTGACTAGGTCGTCTCCGTCTCGGTCTGATGTTAGTCTTGGCGGCGGTCTCACCCTACCCATGTCAGCTAGTGTGGACTTTGTGGTTTTATGTAGGGAGGGTGCCTTATTTTTGGGGTCCGTGTTCTTTGCTGTCACGCACCCTAGCCTCCGAGGATGGACGTGGCCCAGGGCGGCACATATTCCCCTGACGAGGTCGTCTGTCGGGGATGGCCTTTGAGATTGGAGGCGTCCCCTTTCATGTTCCTCCTGCACCGCCTCCTCATGCCGCCTTTGAGCCCTTGCTGAGCCGCATTCCATCTGGTCGTCGCGTGGAGTCTGCTCTCGATGTTTGAGTAAAAAATCGAGGTTTTCGCCTCTTCCTTCGTACACTATTATTTCGTGTTTTCGGGCGGACTCCAGCAAAGGAGTGTAATCCGACACGTTCCCTTTCTCGAAGCCCACCTTCATGACGTCCACGCTGATGACTCTCGGGTCTCCTTCAAAGCATGACAGCAATTCCCCAGCTTTTATGAAGGGCGTCTTATCGTCCATGTCCCAGTTTAAGAGTAGGATGGACTTATTTCTGGCATGCACGATCCTGCATTTTTGTCCGGCAAGCATTATCTCCGGCATTGCATCAAAAACTTTTTTCTTGATGGTCGCCCTGGTGGTGCTGCCTTTGAGCAGTACTGCTAAGCCTGGTGATATGGCTACGTGCTTCCTCGTTCCTGACATGCAAAAACTGATGCCAATCCTCTCTCTTGGGCTATCCATGAAGACCGCCACACCCCTTTTGATAAGGCCTATTTTCCCCCTTTCTCCGCCACTCAACCAGCGATCCCGCGTTATTGTTGGCGCCACACGGGGAACTCTGTTTGGCTCTGCATTTACTCTAGTTTCCTCAGTTCCATGTGCTGGTGGTGTACAATTCTTGTTCCATCTTATGGCCACTTCTGCCACTGCTTCCAGGAACTTTAGGGTGATGTCTTTGGTTTTATTGTTCAGCAGCAGAGCATGGATGGTGTCCTTTTTTAACACTAACCCATCCAGTTTATTTTCTATTTCAAAGCGAGCTCTAGCAAACCTGGGACAGTCCAGGATCAGATGCCACACCGATTCAATCTCCGCAGGATCGCATTCACAATGCGGGTGATCCTTGAGTCTGAATCGGTGCAGATATTCTCCGAAGCCCCCGTGCCCCGTGAAGACTTGTACTAGGAGGGGCGAAGGTCTCTCCTTCCGGACCCAGGCGTATGCCTTGACCTGATCCGGAAAGAAACACCTGGTTACCTCTCCTGTGGTCGAGGTTGAGTAACGGTCTTGCCATATTCGGACCGACTCCTCTCTTATTTTCCTCTTCACGTATGACACGGGAACCTCGCCGTAGTCTGGTGTCCCGTTTACTGCCCGAGCCGCTGTTTTGGCCAGTTCATCCGCCCTTTCATTTCCCGCTGTGCCTACGTGTGCCCTCAGCCAGAACAGTCTCACCTCCCCTCCATTCCTTCTGATGCTTCTTATGTCTTCGTGTATCCTCTGCACGAGCTGGTTGTCAGCTTTAGGATTAGCGATTATATCCAGAGAGGATCTGGAATCGCTCAATACTGTTGCTGAGCTTATTCTCCTTCTCTGGACCATCTCTATTGCTCTGTGCAGAGCATACAGTTCCGACTGGAAGACCGTACAGGCCGAATCAAGTCCGAATGTATAGCTGGCAGATTCCTTACCTCCTTCCCACCACGAGATGGCAGCTCCTACTCCCTCATCGATTTTGCTGCCGTCAGTGTAAATTTGTGGGTCTCGGATGTTGTGCTTTTGGAGGTTTTCTGTGGATGTATCCTCTATACATTCGTACTCGACTAGTACTCGCTTTGATGGGTGGGGTCTTTTCAGAAAGGGAACCTCTTTCTCGAGCGTTCGGCCGGGTGGTATGTGGTCTCGACAGTAACGTTTTTTAGTTCTGTGGAGGGTAGCCGTTTCTTGCACACGTAGGTCGAGCGGAAGTAATCCCGATAATGTCAGGGCGGACGTTAGCGACACAATCCTGTACGCTTTGCAGATCTTTTTGGCAAAGTTCCTTTGAACCGACTCCAGCTGTTTTTTAACCAGTTCTAGGGCCGTGGCCTGGCTCCATGCTCCACTGGCGTAGAGGATAATGGGTTCGATGACCGCCACGTATATCGTCCTGATGATCTCACCGTTTAGGCCCCATGTTACCTTCGCCGCGCAAGCAAGTTGTTTATATATGTTTGCTGCTTTCCTGCACTGTTCTGAGACGTGCTGGGCGAAGTTCAGGTTTTTATCTATGGTGAGTCCTAGCACTTTAATCGCGCTAACCAGTTCGACGTTTATCCCGGACATCGTCACTATGAGGGGTTCGTACTTCAACTTTTTCGTTATCAGCATCGCCTTGGTCTTATGCGGTGCGAACTTTAGTTTGTTACGGCTTCCCCATTCGACGACATCTTCCAGGACCTCATTTGCGATCTCCTCTACTTGTTGAGATGTTTCGCCAGAGAAAACCAGGACCACGACGTCTGCAAAGGCCTGGCAGTGCACGTTTCTCCCCTCCAACTGTTTGAGCAGGGAGTCGAGGATTATGTTCCAGAAGGTGGGACCTCCTATTGATCCCTGGACACATCCTTTGGTAGTATCTTTCCCTGCTTTTTCTCCCATGTAGTTTACCTCTACTTTTCGATCTCGTAGATATGATTCGATCATGAAGTAGAGGTTTCGGGGGCAGTTTTTAGTGATTAGTTGTTTTTTGAGCGCCGGCCACCATGCGTTGTCGAAGGCACCCTCTATATCCAGCGATACCATCAGAATGAGCTTCTTCCCCTTGAGCTTCATCCTAACGTGCTCTACTAGGTCACAGAGGGCGTCCTCGGTCCCGCGCTGCGGTATGAAACCATATTGGTTTGCGCTCAATGTGGGGAGAATATGCCATTGCAGTCTATTGATCATTAGTTTTTCAACTATTTTTCCGAGCACCGACAGGAGGCCGATCGGTCGGTAAGACTTTGGGTGTGTGTAATCGTCCTTTCCCGGCTTTCTCAGGATGATCACGTGTGCCACTTTCCATTTGTCGGGGAAATGTTCCAGAGATAGGCACTTGTTTGCTATTCCAAGAAACACGCCCCCGTCGTTCCGGATTGCTGTAACGCACACGTCGGCTGTCAGTCCGTCTGGTCCCGGTGCCTTTTTGGGATTTTGATTTTTAAGTACCGATTCCAGTTCTGCCCTGGTGAACGGTGGTTCATCGCGTCCCAGCCGATTGTCCCTCCAGGGGGCCGATTCTCAGTTTTTTAGAGATATCTCTAATTCGACATATCTCTATTACATTGCATCTCTACTAATAATCTCTCAAAAATGTCTATGATATGAAAAAATCGTATTCTCGCTGGCAATAGAGATGTATGTCGAATGATGGTCGAATGACTATGAGGGTGCGGTCCGAAATTTGATATCAGCGCTCGTGTGCGCGTTTTGCGTGTAAAAAGTCGGTTCAAAATTGCTCATAATATGCGCATTTGTAAGCGGTATGACTTAAAAGAGGAGTGCACTGTCTCTAGAACTGTCAATGACAAAGTTAACGTTAGTTTCCCGCGGAATTTAATTTCTTCGAATTATTTTTTTCATTAGGTATAATATCTACAATAGATACAGAAGTGCTCTGTAAAGATACTGGAGGGACAATACACGTCGCCCTTCAATTTTTCTTTTCAAATAACATTGATTGATCAAATTGACATTTGACAGACTCAAAGATCGAAAGCTCGGTCAAAAATTGATCTTAATGCTTACGTCCGTGAGCAGTGCAAACGATTTGAATGGGTTTTTTTGTTTGCATGCACGCAACCACACCCATAAAAATGAATGGTTACGTTTTGTTGATTTATACGATCAAAAAAAAACAAAAGTAGCGTCCAAGTTGTCATCAAAGTTACTTTCTCAAAGCAGACTTTGAGCATGTCAACGCGGCTTTACGAAGCGTATTGTGAACCTTTTTCACATCCTTCGAAACGTTGAAATGTTTCAAAACGTCGTGTTTTGTATTTGTAACACTTTTGAATATTTTTAGAAAACAGAATTATTAGAGGTGCAGTAATAAATCTATAATGGACTATAAAAAACAATACCCCACTTCAGAACAGAATTCGTGGCTTTGTCAGTTAAAGGTTGAAGAACTTTGTAAAGCCAAATTTTCGGGGACTTTTACTAAAATAATCCGAACAAAAGTGGAAATGTATAGCAGAGGAATTAAATTGTTTGGGAGACGTCAATAAGACTTGGATTAACTAAATATATTACAATGTTAACTAATTCTTTAGATAAGCGAAAGTTCTTAAATGCATATATGTAATGGTAATTCCACTAAAAACCGAGCTTCTTCTACTATACATTAACAACAGTTGTTATAATAATCATCGATTATTCATATTAATTAAATGTGTTAGCAATTAAAATACATACATAAACTAAAATCGTAAAAAAAGTTCCAACAAATTATGTAAAACAGACACAGAAATAACCAATTACTGTAGCTCGTACTCGACTTTTCAAATGTCGATTGCTATCTACCACTCGTGACATGTCGAACGCTAGGCATAGACATATCTCTAACGTGACATTTTGAGAATACGGAAACTGAGA
Organism: Schoenobius gigantellus; assembly: GCA_963935595.1. Lineage (NCBI taxonomy): Eukaryota > Metazoa > Arthropoda > Insecta > Lepidoptera > Crambidae > Schoenobius > Schoenobius gigantellus. Next base: position 123,883 of record OZ012549.1, on the reverse strand, counting down.
AATATTCGACATCCGCCATTTAATTTAGACATATGTCGAATTCGACATTATCTCTATGGCTTGAGAATCGGGTCCCAGCCCCGACTCTCCGTCGCCGCCCGGATCTTTTTGTGGTACACCGTGTCGGTCTCGAGCATGTCGTCCGCATAGAACGTGTTGGTGAGGAGTTCTGCCGAGTCCCGTGGGGTCAGGGTGCATCCGTTTCGGTCTTTTAGAAGTACATCCTCAGAGCTGCTCGATGTTTTCCTTAGTATGCGGTTTCCTTAGTGAACTTTAGATTAGCTGCTATAAGGACGACATGTGTTTTTGGACCATATAATATGTTAGACGAGTTGATACAGTCACCAATTACGTTTGCGATCATTCGATACTAACCCGCATTATTTAAGTGTTGAGCACTATATTCTAGTTCTTGCTATTATGGTGCATTGTTGTCTTTCACTCACTTATTAATTTTGCACTCTTTTTTAAAGCATTTAACACGTGTATTAACATCAATATTCCCCTGAAAACTGCAAAAAACACTCTTTTTTTTATAAATATATATAAATTGACGTACGGTAATTGTACGGTAATTTTGGGGTAAATTTGACGTAATTCTGGCAGCACTTGTTAGCAACACTGCTCTAACCTGGTGGAATGTAAAATGTGCAGAAGCAGTTGAGAGGTGCAGGCTAGCTTTTATTACATTTAAATCAAACTCTTCTTTGGTAAATTACATAGCATTTAAAAGAGCTCAAGCCATTAAGAAAATAGTTATCAGAAATGAGAGTCGTTCTGCTTGGGAACAGTTTTGTTCCTCTATCTCGCGTTTAGTCCCCATGAACATTATTTGGCAGAAGATGAGGAAATTTAATAAAACTTATACTCCTCCAAAAAGGTTTCTCAATGGAGAGTGGTTGAGGGAATTTTTGCATAAATACACACCTGACACCGTCGAAAATGCACCATTTTTATCTAATAATAATAGTAGTTTTAACTCATTGCCCTTAACCACATACTTAGTTGACCCTTTCACCATAGTTGAGCTACAGTCTGCCCTGAAATCAAGGAAAGACACAGTTTGTGGACTTGATGGATTAACATATAAAATGTTTAAACTTTTAAATACATCTAGCTTATTGAAGTTTTTAGATATAATCAACACAATGTGGCAATCTAATATAATTCCAAATGAATGGAAATTAGACTGTATTATACCTATTCTTAAGCCTGATAAAGATCCAAATTGTGCTGATTCATATCGCCCAATTACGCTTAGCTCTTGTGTAGGGAAAACATTTGAACAATTACTAAAGCAGAGAATAGAATTTTATATTGAACATAATCACATTTTACCTGATAATCAGTTTGGCTTTCGCCGCGGTCGTTCTGCTCGAGAGAGTCTCAGTCACTTGTACTTGGACATTGATGAGGCTATGCATAAAAATAAAATTCTAATTTCTGTTTTTCTTGATATAGTAAGTGCCTTTAATAATGTTAATCTGGACAAATTAGCTTCCATCTTGACTTCTCTCCAATTCCCTATAAAAATAGTAAACTGGATTAAGCAGTTCCTCAGTGGTAGGCAGATTTTTGTAAAGTACAACAACCAATTATTTGGGCCTAGATTTTCTTATAGAGGAGTAAGTCAAGGAGGGATCTTAAGTCCCCTCTTATTTATTTTATACATTCATAGATTAAATATTGAACTTGGTCATAAAGTGAGCAATCTCCAATTCGCTGATGATTTAGTGATCTACTGCTCTGGTAATAATGTACAAAACACTAATAATATACTTAATGAAGCTTTATCAAACTTGAAGAAGTATTTTAGTGACCTAGATTTGGCTATTAGCCATGAAAAAAGTAAAGTAATAGGATTTAACACCTTCTCAAACCGATCGATAAAACTTTACTACAATGATCATTTACTTCCAACTGACTCACATGCCAAATTTTTAGGGGTTACTTTTCAAAGTAATTTTAAATGGGATCAATATGTTAACAACATATCTAATAGAGCTATAAAAGCTTGCAATATACTCAAGTCACTAGCTGGCACATATTGGGGATCTGACCCCAAAATGCTCCTAATCTTCTATAAAAGTATGGTACAGAGTCATTTTGAATATGGTTTCTTTTGTTATGCTCATAAAACTCATTTGGTTGAAAAACTTAACAAGATTCAAAACAGATGTCTGCGCATCATAATGGGTGCTATGATATCAAGCCCTATAATTTCAATGCAGGTTGAAGCAAATGTTTTACCTCTCAATTTAAGATTAAAATATCTATTACATAAGTTCATGCTCAAAATTACTTCAATCACTAGACACCCCTTACTTTTGAAAATAAAGCAAGCATCTCATAGAAATAGCACCACTTATATAGTTCAAGGATTTAATGAAATATCAATTTTGACACCTGAAAATAGCATACATCATAGTGTACATCTTCCTTGCTATTGTGACACATATCTGAGTAAGTTTACTTTAATAAATGTGATTATAAATCATAGCTTTAAATTTAAAGAAGATGTTTACTTGAAATTAGAGGACTTTGCAGAGTTTAACCAAATCTACACTGACGGTGCAAAAAACAATGAAGGAGTCTCAATGGCATTCTATGATTTAAAAGCAGAGCGAGGTTTAGGCTATAGGTTACCTGAAAATGCAAGTATTTACACAGCAGAGTCTTCAGCCATTCTAGAGGCCCTTCATTATATTGAAAAACAACGAAAATAAATGGATCATAGTTAGTGATAATATGAGTGTCCTAAAAGCTCTAGATAGTCCTAAGTTTGATGCTAAAACTAGCTATATTATTTATCAAATTCGAGAAAAATATTATCAATTGACACTAGCCGATAAAGATATTGTTTTCTTTTGGACCCCTTCCCATATAGGAGTTACTGGAAATGAAAAGGCAGACTTTATTGCTACATCCATTACCAATAATACCCATACAAACATTTTCACTGCTAACCTCAAAAATATTCTTGTACCTGAATCAGATCTAATAATTGTTTTGAAGAATAATATCATAGAAGGATTTAAAAGACATTGGTCGCAAATAATTGAGACCAAAGGCAAATGGTATGCAGAAATAAAAAGCCACATTGGAACTCCTTGGTTTTGCAAAGGGAATAAATATCACGGCCGAAAATATTTTACAACTATCTTATCTGTCGCTTGCGTTTAGGACACTGCCGTTTCAATGCTCACCTAAAGGCGCGTTCGGATAGCATCGAGGTGGCAAAAATAACTGTTAAAAATGACAAAATTGACACATGGAGCGTTCGGTTAGAAGAAATGTGAACAAAAGTTGCATTTTTATCTGTTTACGTCAATCGTTCGGATAGCTGAAAAAATGTCAAAAATGGCATCGTGAACTGCCAATTTCGCCCCAGCTATCGAAGAGGGTCAAAAGTGGCAGTTTTGACATTTAAGATTTTTGACGTTTACTAAACGTAAAATTTTTGACACGATTGAATAAGTTTTAACGAAATAAATTTTATTTTCATTATTTATGGAAATTAGTGAACATTAATCATGAAGCGAGCTTATTACATCATAATACATCCAGAATCTGGAAACTGAAAATAAATTTAGGTTATAATAGCTTATGACTTTGACATATTGATAATATAGCGTTCGGTTAGGGTGTGGAGCAAAAATGGCAAAAATTTCATAACCTTCTAACCGAACGCTTTACATCAACGCCAATTTGCTAAAAACGCCACCACAGGCTACCCGAACACGCCTTAAATAGGTTGAACTTAATTGCATCCCCCAATTGTAATTATTGTCATCAATTAATTAGCCAAACACTCCATCACCTGTTCTTCGATTGTAATAGCTTTTCAATACAAAGGATGGTTTTGATCGATCATCTTCTGTGTATTTATAAAACACCTGAAAATATCCCGCGCTCTCTACCGCAACTCCTTAAAAACAACAATTGTAAGCCCATTTTTGAATTCATAAATTCAACTGTTATTGACATATAATTTCCATTTAACACTTGGACTTGGAGTAGTCTTTATTTCTATTGTTATTAGATATTATATTAACAAAAATGAAATGACAAAAAAATGGCTTTGACCTTTACAAAAAACAAAATTATGACAAGGACTTGGACTCACTGGACTTGACTAATTAACTTATGTATCTGTACAAACGACATGGCTGCTGCCTTGACCAAATTATAACAATTGAAGAAGAGAAGATAAGGAAGAAAGAAAAATGAAGAAAGGAAAAAGGAATAAAAATGAAGATTGAAGAAAAGATACCACCGGATGATACCTATAAGGAAAATACCGGTAAAAGAATGACTAAAGAATTGGCTGTATGGGCACAGTACCCTTTGCCTTCCCAGAATGGGAAAATGATCTAAAAAAAAAAAGTGTCAAATTGCTACTTGTACATTTTTGTATTATAGAAGTATATTTTGTAATTTTTAGGATAGAAAGTGTATGATCAAATTATTATAGTGATTTTTTAGTATTTATTTAAATAACCCTTATTAATTGCATTTAAAGAACCTAAGGAAAATTTGAAGTTTTCTTTGTGATTTTGATATCTCAAAATATTTAGAGCCCAACAACCAGATAAGTTATAAGATAATCAACCTTTAGTGCCTAATCTTACTGTCTTACATCACGATAGTTAATATCATGGTATTGTTCACAAAATAGTGAATAATACTCACACCACGTCGAATATTATTTAACTACTGGGCGAAGATATTCATGTACATTTAATTTTCGGAAAAGGTCTTTTTCAGTGGGAATTTCAGCTATTTTCAACAAATCAGGTAATTCTTTTGTGTATGTTCATATTATTAATTATGTTCCAATTAATTTTTGATGTGGTTAAATATATTAATAGGTTCTATTAAATACCATATTTACTAGATACCTAACTAAAATATGTATAACATTTCATATTTATTATTCCCTCAATCATTTATTTAAATGTATTTATTTGTTCAACGGATATACATATAGAGTCAACCATGACAGCACCTACAAGTACAGTTAAAAAAAATTAACTTTGTAAAGAATCTTGAAACAAAATATAGATCACAATTACCAAATGACACACTGGCCTTGTCCTGGAAATAATGATTGACATAGTCAGCAATACCTACAATTTTGTTATTTTTACTAATTATGTTAGTTCATTGTCCAAATAATTCGGCCTGCTTTTGTGTCAGAAAATAAATTATTTCACAAATTATTATTTTAAAATAAGAGGGCGCATTGTATGAGACAAAATAGTGAGTACTTACATCTGTGATTAACTATTTATTGATATAATATTATTACTAATTATTGATATTATTTGTTATATGAAGTCATTTGAGTTGAAGACTGGTGTATATTTCATTATTTTCATACTACTATATTGACATTGATGTAAGTATATAAATCTCATTTATGCATTCATCATCATCATCATCACAGCTCATATACGCCCCCACTGAGGGGTACGAGCCTACTCTAACTAGTTAGGGCGATTAGACCTTAGTGAAACCATGCTGGCCCAGTGGGGATTGGTTGACTTCACATACACCTTTGAATTACTTTGCAGGTGTATGCAGGTTTCCTCACAATGTTTTCCTTTACCGTAGGACCATCAGATAAATGTACATATGAAATTCGTGCAACTAAAAGTCATTGGTACATGGCAGGATCGATCGCCGGCCTCCCGATTCTACTCAGAGCACAGTCCAGTGCCGAGGCCACAGTGCCACTGATACATTAATATTATTTAACTTTATTATTGATAATGGTTGTATATAGATACTTATAATTAGTTTAATAAATGTTTTGGAAGGCACATAAACAGTGGATGACATGTCTCATCCTAGTTGTGTTGGTTTTTACATTGTGTTGGAATTGATTCAGTGTCATTTCCAGGCCAAAACTTTTAGAACACAGAAAGGAGGTCCCGAGGTTGTTATTAAATTAAAGCCAAAGTCCTCATTTCATTAGCATGTATTCTGCATGGGGTCAGAGTTCTGTTGATCTATTGATTTACTCAGTATGACAGTACTGTGAATTCTTTCTCTTTAACACTAGAAAGACCACGGCCGTCAATTTGACAGCACCGAGATTTCATTCTTACATATTTTACAAACTATGTTTTTGTTTCTTTTCATATTTTATGACTTTTCCTAATTTGTCATCGTTAGCCTTAATATATATATTAAAAATTATCACATTATATGTGGTATATGACATTCCTGTACAAATACCTACTAAGACTGGGCACACCGTCAATGTGACGGCAGCTATAAGAATAAACAAAGTTTTCTACAAACTAATGAGGGTACTTTTGTTTTATTTATTACAAGCTTTTATTTAACTTGCAATGTAAGTAAGTATGTAAGTATGTTCTGGTGAAATCTTGCAATGCAATTTTGAAGCAGATATTTTTAACCGATTGAGCTGAAATTTTGTATACACATTCAGATTGGATGACAATGCATGGTTGAACGTGTGACGTCATTCTAAATCCAATCCAAGATGGCGGCATACCCAAGATGGCGGACCAATTATATTTAATGCACCCCTACAATATGGGTATCAAATGAAAGGTCTTGCTAACAATAACTTGGAAAATAAAGTGATGTCACTATTAATCCAATATGGCGTACTTCTAAAGCCAAAAAATCAATTTTGAAGTAGATATCTTCAATCGATTGAGCTGAAATTCTGTATACATAGACGTTTCGGCAAACGACCTTGCAACAATGACGCGTTGAATGAGATGAACAGACTGAGAAACGTGTCCAGTGATAACTAAAAAGTAAAAAATAAATTATATGTAAAAAAACCTTTTTAAAAACAAGCTTTATTTTTTTTACATTTGTATCCCATTGTCATGAATATTTGTACAATAAAGGGTTTATTATTACTATTTATATAAAAAGAAAAAAAAAACTTAAAAGTTAAAAAGAAAAATAAACTTTTACTTATAACGTCATTTCATATTTGACACAATTTATATGATATAAAAGCTTGTCGCGAAATTTACTTGTGTGTAGCAACTTAATTTTAGTGTAAAAGTTAATTTTTTCTTTTTAGCGCATTTAAATAAAAGCTTGTTTTTAAAAAGGTTACACGCAAGTGCTCACTCAACTAAACCAACGTCTACTAAGTCTTAGTAGACGTTGGTTTCATTTAGTGAGCACTCGCGTGATTTGTTAGAAAAATGCGTCGCCGTCTCAATAATTCCGAAATAGGTCAAGACCTGTAGTGATATCGGGATATTCAACAATATGGGTCAGGTGATGAAAGTGGTGTCGATTTATCAGACAATATTCTTGAAACCTGTGATGCAGAATTTCAGCTGGAACAGCTCAATTCTTCATCAGAAGACTCCAAAGTAGATTCCCTTGCTATGAATAACAATATTATTGTAAATTCGCGCACAGATGGGTATCTCGTAGATCCATTATAATAGATCCATTAGCTGCAGACGAAAAATGTTATTATTTTGTTTATTCTGCACCCCAATGTGAGAATAGGTATTGATAAAAAAAACCGGCCAAGTGCGAGTCGGACTCGCCCATGAAGGGTTCCGTACGATTTATGAATTATGACGCATTAAAAAAGTACTTACTAGATCACGTTCAAACCAATGTTCGGTGGAAGTTTACATGGTAATGTACATCATATATTTTTTTAGTTTTATCATTCGCTTATTTTACCACTTTGGAAGTGTCTCTCGCGCAAACTATTCCGTTTTTTGCCATTTGGCTACGGAACCCTAAAAAGCTGCCTGAGACAGTTGAATTTTATAATGAAACAAAATTTGGTGTGGATGGTGTGGATATCATCAATCAAATGGCACCGTAAGAGCTGGAAGTCTGAGATGTCCTGTTCCCGTTTTTTACAATATACTTAATTTAGCAGCTATAAACTAATGGATTGTGTACCGAAAAGTCATAGGAATATAAATATTTCTCGGCATGATGTTATTCTTCAATTACTGCGATTTACATGCAGAGTATGTGAAAAAAAATCAACTTTAGCTGCTACTTGAAAAGTCAAACAAACTTACCTGTAAGTGAAGTTCGACTGTAATTATGCGAAGCTGTTGTCTCGTCCGAAGATGATGAATTAACTAATGTAGTCTCGGCTATTTCACTCTCTGGCGTCACATAAGTTTAAAGAAATATTTCGTAAAACGAAACGTAGACGCACCGCACGTCACTCCCTTTATCTGTAACTAACTTCATTAATTTTAAAGCATTATGATTTTACAACAAGGGGAATTATTAATTATGAATATAATTACAATTCAAAGGGTGGGGTGGGACTTCATCATCTTCGGACGAGACAACAGCTTTGCATAATTACAGTCGAACTTCACTTACAGGTAAGTTCGTTTGACTTTTCAATTATGCTCACTGTTGTCTCGTCCTCAATAATGAATTAACTAATGTAGATGTTTAAAGACTAGTTGTAAAATCAACAACATTCATTAGGAGATACAATAATTTGTACACAATATTTATTATTGATATGTAGGAACTACATACATAATTTTACATTCTAATATAATAGTATTGGGTAATAATAAAAATCTTAATTATTATTATCAAGTTTTCAATACAGTTTTGCTGGCAAATTCTTCATTTCAATGATTGGTCTGTTATAGAATCTGTCAAAAAAGTATTTGATTCTCCAGTCCAACAAGCCGTTCTTCGAATATTATCAATATTGACACCTCTTTTAAAAGCTATAGAGCATGAAGCATGTCGTGTGCTGTGTGCCTAAAAAAACTGTAACATCAATTCCACTTTCTTTCATTGTTTGTTTAATCCAACGGCTGATAGTACTGGCTGTTACACTTTTATATGGTTTTCTAATTGAAAAAACAAACAAGTTATCACATGTACGAATTACCTTAGTAATGTCCATATAATTGCTCTAGCTGGACAGATCTTCTTATTATCGTTTAAAAAAATAGTAATACTAGGAAAGGTTGGCATCTTTTAGGTGCAGATGTCTTAATAATCTTATCTATTGTTATAGTGACACAATCGTTTTTTACAATAATATCTTTAATTTCATTTAAGGACAGGTTTGGAGCTCTTTGGTCTTTAGCTAATGCTTATAATGAAACAATCTTTTTGGTATTTATATCTAAAGAATTACTACCTGAATTGCTATTTTCAATAAAATTAAGTAATACTGACACATCCCATGTAGTTATATTTTGGTGCAGTGGGTCTAAGTTTGAAGAAACCTTTGAATAGTCTCTTAATACTGCTATCATTACCTAAATGCGATCCTATAAAAAATGATAATGCAGATCGTAATGAGTTAAGGCCACCATAAGACAAACCTTCATGGAATCTTTTTGTCAAGTATACAAGAACCTCCGAAATTTAGGTGAAAATACATTCAAATTATTTAGCCTATCTGTTATTATCTTTTCTAACACTTAAGACTCATACAAAAAAAGGAGGGAATACATAAAATAAATATTGATTCCAACATATAGTAAATGCATCAATTGCAAATGCATTTGGGTCTGGATGCCAAAAAACATATTAAAGACATTTCATACTGGTTCTTGATGCAAATAAATCAATAGATGGCTGTCCTAAATCTTTTAATAATTATTTGTTTAAAATATTTTGTTCCTAATTCCCATTCTGTGATATTTAACTCTCTTCTAGATTCAAAATCATCAATAATGTTCTCTTTGGAATTATTATAGCTTTAAATTTGCACAATTGCCAAATAGTTTTAGCAATATCATCTGTCGAAAATTATATGACAACATGATATGTTTATTATTATGTTATATATTTATATATCTATATTTATGTATATATCCATTTATATTTATACTGATTTATATATTTGCATATTTAGTATTCATTTTATCAGCATTTTGTATATCTTATTTAATAGTAACAAAGAGCTTGTAGCTTTTATTATTGTTTTTCCCAATTCGCACACCGTCAACAAACATTCTCACATTTTACGGGTTAACTGGTTGAGAATGCCTCAGGCATTAAGTCCGCCTTATGTACACTTGTTCATATGTTGTACGAAAATACTTAAATAAATAAATAAATATCATGGCGGTGAGGGTATTGAACCCCTCCCTGTCTATTAATATAAGATACTGCCCTTACATTGTCTATACGTAATAGTATTTTACAGTTATTAACATCTTTTGTGAAGCATTTTATTTTAACCCAAAAAATGCTGCTATCAATTCTAAAAAATTTATATGTAATTTACTTTCTTCCTCAATCCAACTGCCATTAGTTGTCTCAGTATTACGTTTGTTTTGTTTTTTTTTATGAGATTTACAGATTTTAAAATGTTTTTAGACCACCATGTTAAAACTTGTTTACATTGGTTGTCAAAAAACAGTAGAAACTTCATAATTATCATTATTATATTTGAAACTGAAATATTTAATTCTTTCTAATTGCTCTAGTGTATAACATACATAGATAAATAGATAAATAAATATTTTATTGCCGGGCACACAGATATTAGAATACCTACCTATAACTTTTGCTAAAAATCTGATTGACATAGATTTTTTGTTCTATAATAGCTTAAAGGCAATTTTGTCTTTTTTCTTATTTATTTTTATTACTACGAATTCCTAATTTGTTCAATATCTGAATAGTCATATTTATATTGTTTTGGCAGTTTCTATGTGAATTATTTATACAAAGGTAGTCGTCTAAATATGATAATTGATATTAAGTATATCCTTTTTCTTTTGGCGTAGCTTCCTTGACTTTCAAAAGAGATTGTAAAATCCAAGTTGAATTTGATTATTTTGATTTTGATTTAGTGTGCAATCATTGGTTTCATGATTTTTGTGAACATAAATGGTGCAGTACACAGAGATTCAAATCGTTAGATGCGCCCTGCGCTTCCAAAAAGTGACTACATTTTATGTCTGTGTGCGTTACATGACAAATTCACACAACAACGCGACGCGCCATACAACTTTGACACCTAAAATCGCTAACGGTGTATTATGCAAGGGGTCAAACTAGTTTGGTTTAAACGACAAAACAATGACACGTATATCGATCTCGCTCACGCACGTATTGTTCGGTCTCGCTCGTACAAACACGTACCGGACGCCAAATTAAGTTAGCGATTTATTTGGAAAATAATGAAAATAATTAATAAATAGGTAGTTACGCATAAAATGTAATTCCCTTAGATTTGTTGGTATTCCTCGAGTTATTAAAACACTTTCTAAAGGCACAGGAAGGCATATTTTATTATTTTACACTTTAAATTAGGGAAAAGAAAAAATGCATTTGACATCCAACGCTCGGTGCTTTCTGGTACAGACTACGACGGGATGAGTGAGCTCACTCTTCCCAACGTTGACACATTTTTGAGCGCCTATGTATGGGAAGGGCACATCTAACGATTTAAATCTCTGGCAGTACATAGTCCAAAAGGTAGAACATTAAATTGGTAATATTTTACCTTAAAAAAGAACCTTAGGTACCTCCTGCTTTTCTCATGTATACTTACCATATAATAAGCGTCTTTTAAAAAATAGAGAAGCTAAATAATAATGTTTGTTAAGTAATTTATACACTGTCCCATAGTCTTGAACTTAAAATGAAGAGTACCATTAGGTTTCTTAATTAAAAAAACCCTTTTTAAAAACAAGCTTTTATTTAAATGCGCTAAAAAGAAAAAATAAACTTTTACACTAAAACTTTTACTTACTTATAACGTCATTTCACATTTGACACAATTTATATGACATAAAAGCTTGTCGCGAGATTTACTTGTGTGTAGTAACTTAAAAGTACTTTTAAGTACCTACTCGTATTTACTTAGTTTGAAAATTATTATGTATAAAATTATTCACATTGAATTATTTAATTTACTTGTTTATCTACAAAAGTAAATCTCGCGACCAGCTTTTATGTCATATAAATTGTGTCAAATGTGAAATGACGTTATAAGTAAGTAAAAGTTTGTTTTTTCTTTTTAGCGCATTTAAATAAAAGCTTGTTTTTAAAAAGGTTTTTTTACATAATTTTTTTTTCTACTTTTTAGTTATCACTGGACACGTTTCTCAGTCTGTTCATCTCATTCAGCGCATCATTGTTGCAAGGTCGTTTGCCTGAACGTCTATACAGTATTTCAGCTCAATCGGTTAAAGATATCTACTTCAAAATTGATTTTTAGCTTTAGAAGTACGCCATATTGGATTAATAGTGACATCACTTTATTTTTCAAGTTATTCTTAGCAAGACCTTTTATTTGATACCCATATTGTAGTAGTGCATTAAAAATAATTGGTTCGCCATCTTGGGTATGCCGCCATCTTGGATTTAGAATGACGTCACACAGTTAACCATGCATTTTCATCCAAACTGTGTGTGTATACAAAATTTCAGCTCCATCGATTAAATATATCTACTTCAAAATTGATTTTCAAGCTTTAGAAGTCCGCCATATTGGATTAATAGTGACGTCACATTATTTTTCAAATTACTCTTAGCAAGACCTTTTATTTGATACCCATATTGTAGGGGTGCATTAAAAATAGCTGGTCCGCCATCTTGGGTATGCCGCCATCTTGGATTTAGAATGACGTCACACAGTCAATCATGCATTGTCATCCAAACTGAAAGTGTGTACAAAATTTCAGCTCAATCGGTTAAAGATATCTGCTTCAAAATTGAGTTGCAAGATTTCACCCGAACATACATTCTTACATACATTGCAAGTTAAATAAAAGCTTGTAAAATATATAGAGAACAGAACTGAGGGCCTATTGCCGATCTCATGGTTTTGCAAATGATATCATATGATATCATAGTGCAAGACGAAAAATACGATTTCCGGTCAAATTTTTGATCATTTTTTCATTATTTAATGATGACATCATTGAAATTATGCCATAGTGATGATATCATTGGAGATCGGTAATACGAAATGCAGCATTTCATGACTTCTTTTTCTCAAATTTATACCATGTCATACGATGTCATAATTGGCCTGCTGGTCCCTTTCAGGTTTACAAAATTCTATAGCTTTTTTATTTAACAATTTAATAAATTTTTTCATCTATCATATTTGATTCCGTTTTTGAAAACATATTATTCAAAGGAATATTCTGATAAGGTTTTTCTTTAAAGGGAATATATATTTACCGTTGTATCCAAGTTAAAATTGTTTTATCATCAGTAAAATTCTTCCAATTATTGAAAAAAAATATTTCAATCTGCCTACCTTGGGAACGACTTCCTGTTGTGCTGTATTTTACAACTGTTTTCGCCTTCTTCCTCTCCCTCTGTTTTTTGATGTTGTAAAAGGGGCCCCACTGATGTCGTCCTGGGTGTGTAATGATTTTTCATCGCTGGACGGGGAGGACCCCACCAGTTTAAAGACTTCTATACTGGAGTATTTGCCGTTATATTAGCTGCATTCTGTTTTGAAGTAGGTTTTTTACTTCTTTCTGGAACCTTAAGGTCTTAACTTGATTTTTGGACAGATATTGCAGTTTTTATTTTTTCAGTCAAATTATCTCCAAAGATATATATGTCAAAGGTTCTGTTTGTAACAAGGAATCTTTCATGTCTTTATTTTGTGTGGACATAATGAGTGCTCTACACATTCACCTCCGCGTGTCCAAAAAAATTCATCGCAAATTAATTTACAAGCCTCATTTACTTTCTTAATGATTGTTGGTTTATGTTCTTTTATGTCATTTTGACACATAACTATAGTGTAGTTCCAAGGCATTATGGAACAGTTGACAGCTGTTTTTGTCTTATTTCAATCAAATGATCTCATTTTTACAAGCTTTTATTTAACTTGCAATGTAAGTAAGTATGTAAGTATGTATGTTCGGGTGGAATCTTGCAACTCAATTTTGAAGCAGATATCTTTAACCGATTGAGCTGAAATTTTGTATACACGTTTAGTTTAGATGTCAATGCATGGTTAACTGTGTGACGTCATTCTAATAAACTTTCTAATAATTCATTTGTAGATAAACAAGTAAATTAAATAATTTACACATAAGTAAATCTCACGACAATCCTTTATGTCATATAAATTATGTTAAATGTGAAATAACATTATAAGTAAAAGTTTTAGTGTAAAAGTTTATTTTTTCTTTTTAGCGCATTTAAATAAAAGCTTGTTTTTAAAAAGGTTTTTTTACATTTAATTTTTTGATGTATTCACTTATTGTCAAGTTCACTTCGGGGTTAAGTTTAGGAGCAATCATTAAAGGGCAGTTATTGAAGGGTTTGTTGTTACTTATCTCATCTCTATCAGTTTTCTTCAAACCATTTTAAGGATATCAGATCATATCTTAATTATTTCTGATTGTCGGGGTATACTCTTAGATTCGTTTGGCTGAATTATGCGTGCCCGCATGCAAATTATGTGTCCCCGCGTTTATGCGTGCTTATACAGGTCTCATAGCGGAGAAGCGGATACAGCTCGATTATTCGAGCACCTGAATTTGACGACTGATAAAGTCCTTGAGCAATATCCCTCTAAAGTTAGTTAGGTAGCAATATCCCTCTAAAGTTAGTGATTTTGGGAGACTTTAATGCCCATCACGTAGACTGGCTTAGTTCTCGGTCCACTGACTTCGCGGGGAGGTGTGCTCACGAATTTTCTCTGGCCTATGGTTTCTCTCAACTGGTCAATTCTCCTACAAGAATACCAGACATTGAGGACCATACGAGCTCCTTACTGGACCTTCTGCTGACCACACGTCCGGACGGATATTCTATTTCAGTGGATGCACCTCTCGGTTCTTCCGACCACTGTCTCGTCCGGACTCAAGTTGCCTGCGCGCGGCCTGATCCATCTAGGCCACCCAGTATGCGCCGCATGTGGCAATACAAGTCAGCAGATTGGGATGGATTGCGAGAATTTTATGCATCGTACCCGTGGAGGCAGCTTTGCTTCACATCAGATGAGCCTGACACCTGCGCAGCCGCAGTCACGCAGACAATCCTGGTGGGTATGGAATGTTTTATTCCTAACTCATTAGTAGCTGCGGGGGCAAAAAAACGACCGTGGTTTAACCGGCCTTGTAAGGAAGCTCTACTTCTTAAGCAAGCCGCGTACAAGGCTTGGACCACGGCTCGTAGGACACATGACCCCAATCTAACTGATGTGAAACGCAAGTATAATGCGGCCTCGAGGGCCAGTAAAAAAATTATTGCCAGAGCTAAATTCAATTTCGTCGGCAGAATTGGCGAGCGGCTCGCAAGCTACCCCTCGGGTAGTCGTGCTTTTTGGTCGTTGGCCAAAGCTGCCGAGGGAAACTTTTGTAGGTCGTCCTTACCACCACTCCGAAATGTCAGTAAAAACTTGGTCCATAGCGCTAAAGAGAAAGCCTATCTATTGGGTAATCTCTTTGCCTCAAACTCGACTATAAACGGTGACGAAAGCGCCACACCACCTACCATTCCGTGGTGTGGTCACTTCATGCCGGAAGTCAAGATAACACAGAGTGAAGTTCGGTGGGAGCTACTTTCTCTCGACATTCAGAAGTCGAATGGGCCAGACGGCATACCGGCAGTGGTGCTAAAACAGTGTGCTCCTGAGTTGTGTCCTGTGCTAACGCGACTTTTCACACTTTCCTACCGCACAAGACAAGTTCCGTCTTCGTGGAAGACTGCAAATGTACACCCGGTGCCCAAAAAGGGCGATAGATCAGATCCATCGAATTACAGGCCTATTGCTATAACCTCCCTTCTCTCGAAGGTGATGGAGCGTGTGATTAACACAAAACTCCTTAGATACCTAGAAGATCACGATCTGATCAGCGACCGCCAATACGGCTTTCACCACGGTCGCTCGACTGGTGATCTTTTAGTGTATCTCACACACCGTTGGGCCTCTGCCATTGAGAGTCAAGGTGAGGCCTTGGCAGTCAGCCTGGATATAGCAAAGGCGTTCGATCGGGTCTGGCACCGGGGTCTTCTATCGAAGTTGCCATCATACGGGCTTCCCGAGGGATTGTGCAAGTGGGTTGCTAGTTTTTTATCCGGGAGGAGCATTAGAGCCGTAGTTGACGGTAGCTGCTCCGAAACCAGGATAATAAATGCTGGTGTCCCACAAGGCTCCGTGCTATCTCCAACACTGTTTCTGCTGCATATCAATGATATGCTGTCGCTTGACGGCATCCATTGCTATGCAGACGATAGCACTGGAGATGCATTTTACACAGGCCGTGCAAATATCCCTCGTTCCATTGTGGAGGAAAGTCGTGAACAACTTGTGTCTCAAATCGAGAGCACTCTATCCAGAGTCTCCGATTGGGGGCGGGACAATTTAGTCCGATTTAACCCCTCTAAGACACAAGTCTGTGCGTTCACTGCTAAGAAAACCCCATTTACTGTGGCCCCACAATTCCAGAACACACCCTTGACCATCTCAAAGAGTTTAGGTATCCTCGGTGTCGACATCTCCAGCGACGTCCAATTCCGAAGTCACTTGGATGATAAGGTCAAGTTGGCGTCCAAAAAACTAGGTGTGCTTAACAGAGCCAAGCGGTACTTCTCTTCAAGGCAAAGACTGTTGCTGTATAAATCACAGGTCAGGCCTCATATGGAGTACTGCTGTCATCTGTGGGCGGGAGCACCTCGATACCAACTTGGACCTTTTGATTCGGTCCAAAGACGAGCTGAGCGAATTGTTGACGATCCCAAACTCACAAGCGGTATTGAGCCTCTAGTCTGAGGAGAGACTTTGCCTCATTATGTGTGTTCTACCGCTTGTACAACGGGTTGTGTTCTGAAGAATTGTTCGACATGATGCCAACGGCCACTTTTTATCATCGCACCGCTCGCCATCGGCAGGGTGTTCATCCTCACACGCTGGAGCCTAAGTGGTCACGCACAGTGCGGTTTGAGAGAAATTTCCTCCCACGCACGCTCCGGTTGTGGAACGAGCTCCCTGCCGAGGTTTTCCCCGGGGAATACAGTATGGGCTTCTTCAAGAAGGGAGTAAATAGGTTCTTAAAGGGTCGTCAACGCGTTTGTGATGCCCCTGGTGTTGCAGGCGTCCATAGACTACGGTAACTGCTTACCATCAGGCGGGCCGTAAGTTTGTTTACCGGCATCATAGTATAAGAATTACACCAAAAATTTCAAGTATTTCATCTGATAATTTTACTTCTTCCTCTCCATCTGGTAGGTATTTCTATTTATTCTGCTATTTCAAATTTCCTTCATTTGAAACAGATGGAGGTGCATTTTTTCTATCCTCTATAGAGTAATCAAAATTATTGTGCATTGATTCGATATTGTCTTTCATGTTCCAGGTTTTAATATGTAATGATTGCAAACCGTAACCATGTGAGTTCCCGCAGAACTCCCCTTGAAGGTTAGGTAATTATAGTAATGATTGCAAACCATAACCATGTGAGTTCCCGCAGAACTCCCCTTGTAGGTTAGGTAATTATAGTAATGCAAACCATAACCATGTGAGTTCCCGCAGAACTCCCCTTGAAGGTTAGGT
This sequence comes from Schoenobius gigantellus, assembly GCA_963935595.1. NCBI lineage: Eukaryota > Metazoa > Arthropoda > Insecta > Lepidoptera > Crambidae > Schoenobius > Schoenobius gigantellus. Next base: position 106,374 of record OZ012549.1, on the reverse strand, counting down.
AATTATAATCGATAAAAAACCATGTACGTTCCCGCAGAACGGCCCTAGGTTATATAATTTGTTTAATCGATGATGATTAAACCCATAACCGTGTGAGTCCCCGCAGAACTCCCCTGTAGGTTATGTTTATTGTAAGTAAATATAGCCAAAAAACTTTCCACAGAATTTCAATAGAAATTTGATTGGGCTTTTTAATACACATACACATTGTAACTTTGTAACACACACTGATAACTTCTTGATCCAAATTGGCCAATTTTTCAATTCTATGTTGTAGTTTTCTTATTTTTCTCATTAAATGAGCTTTTTCCTTCTCGAGAGATCTTTTACTTATTGTTAATGAATTATTTATTAACATTTATTTAACAACCAAAAGAAAATACGTGACACCGTTGAAATGACATAAAACCGAATGAAGTTAGTTACAGATAAAGGGAGTGACGTGCGGTGCGGCTGCGTGTCGTTTTAGGAAATATTTCTTTAAACTTATGTGACGCCAGAGAGTGAAATAGCCGAGACTACATTAGTTAATTCATCATTGAGGACGAGACAACAGTGAGCATAATCAAAGACAAGAACTAATTCTGAAACAAGTGAACGACGTAGTACAAACAATAAGAGTCAGCAATGTCAAGTCAATCATAATAATTTTTAAAAAGTAGAATGTGTGAAAACTGCACTATCTATAAAAGAAGCTGTTTGTGGAAAATGTATAAAAAAAACCATTATTTTTTTCAAATATTACTCAGTTTAAATATTAAAATTGTTTATTATTATTAAAAAAATAAATGGATATTATTTTTATTTCATTTTAAAACCAAAATGCGCAATAATTTCATGAGTATTCTAACTGAATCTCTAGTGCCGTCAAATTTAAAGGTATAGAATGAAGCCCGGTCCTTCTAGTGTTAAAAGTCAATAATGAAACACTCAACTTGTCTCAACTCAAACAATCGACTCATCTCAACTTGTGTCCCGATGAAGCTGTAGTTCTCTTAAGGCAGAGAGGTGCAACAAGGTTTTCATTTTTGTCACATTGAAGCTGACACTGTGCTAAAAACATTTCATATTATTAGTATCAAAAAAACTGAAGACCGTATGGGTATTTAAACGCACATCATCAAATCATTTATAAAGGAACTTGCCCTTCAACTCACGCTGATATTTAAATGTATTGATGAAGGTGTCGTCTACGACCTCATGAAGAGTAGCAAGTTAATACCATTATTTAAATCTGGAAATAAAAATGATCCTTCAAATTATATATCGATTTTGATTCTAACAGGACTGCAAAATATTTGAAAAAATTATATCTCAGCAATCATTTCACAAGTAATAACGTTTTTCATATTATTATGAACCGATTTGGTTTTACCAAAGGTTGTTGCACAACAGATGCTGGAGTTGCACTTCTCAAACACATTTTTGCCACTTGGGAACATAAACAAGATGTAATTGGTATATTTTGTATTTTTTTGTTGAATGTGAAACAACATACAGAATAGAATTAAATATCTTAGGTCAGTTAATTAAATTAACACCCCCATTATACAATGGGGGTGTTAATTTAATTTTACAACAACCACTCTCAAACCATGCTAAACAAGTAATCTTCATAAAACACTCATTCAGTGAGTGTTAGTTGGTTTAACTGTTAAACTAACTGACAATCATTGAATGTTTTATTGAATTCTAGATTTTGATTTTCCATATGAAACTCGCGTAGCCACCTAGATTGCACTTAAGCCTCTTTAAAAATAAAAGTAAAAAAATGATATTTTGTGAACTGTCAAAAGCTTTTGATTGTGTTAGTCACCAGACTAATATTAGGTTCTTACATATGAAATTGGCGTTTTGCCGTACTGGCCACTTTGATCTCAAATATCTCCTCTATGGTTAGGAAATTCAAATTCAAATTTATACAGCTATTTACTCATGTATTTGTGTTTAGAAAATTATAATTCACTTGTTTTTTCCTCAATTGTTTTGGACTTTTCAATCAATTATTTTGTTTTCAACTTTTTTGGAGTCAATTTTCGCTTGGGGCATGGTTTGGTTGGTTCAGCAGGGTTCAGTCATTGCGATGAGCGCTTCCGATTATCGTACAGGACCCACTTTCCATCACAAGTAATGATTCGATTTAAAATCCCTTCATTATTGTGCCGGTTGAGTAATGCAACGCAGCAGTCAACGCGCGTTTGTTGATTTGCTTCACTCAATTCGTGAGGTACCCACCTTTCAAGCTTTTTCACCTTCCCAATTTGCTTCAAGTGGATTAAAACAGTTTTATTTATCACTAACACCGCAGCCTGCAGCTAACTCGGACGTGGTTTGCGATGGATCCCCTTCCACAATAGCCTTCAATTCTTCATTATCAACTTTGGTCTCCGGCCGTCCACGGGGCTTGTTCTGCAGGTCGAAATTTCCAGAACGAAAACGTTGGAACCAAAAACGCACTGTGTTTTCTTTTGCGGCACCGTCGCCATACACATCATTAATCCTTCGAGCCGTTTCTGCAGCACTGGTGCCACGGTGGAACTCGTACTCGTAAATAACGCGATATTTCAAGTTTTCCATTTTGTAAACTGACGCAAGAACAAAAACAATTGAGGAAAAAACAAGTGAATTATAATTTTCGAAACACAAATACATGAGTAAATAGCTGTATTTGACTTTGGAATTCCTATCCACAGAGGAGATATTTGAGATCAAAGTGGCCAGTACAGCAAAATGCCAATTTCATATGTAAGGACCTAATATAATAATTTTTAAATAAACTCAAACATTATGGTGTCTCTGAAGAAGCAATTAGTCTTCTTGAGTCTTATTTGTTTAATAGGATCCAGAAAGTTGTTATTAACAAAACTAGGTCTGCCGGTGCATCTATAACTACGGGTGTACCTCAGGGATCCTTATTGGGACTTTTGCTTTTCTTAATTTACATCAATGACCTCTCACACTTCACTAACGGTCTGCGGGATTCAGTACTATTTGCAGATGATGATACTTCATATTTAAGGTCGACAGAAGAAATGAAAATATCGACGGTGTTAATAGTACTCTCTTTATAGTATGGCACGGGTTACGTACAATTTCACGCGTCTGCGTATATGAGAGGTAATGATTTTTTCAATCGGGGCACCCGCGGGGGGGACGTTCAGGAGAGAGGCGCAGAGAGGTTAACGGAGGATCGGCCGTCGGTCCAGGTCGGTCGCCGCGCGGAGCGGGGCGGTGATGGTGCGATGGCGTCGCGGCGCGTGACGCGCAAGTGGGAGGTGTTCGCCGGCCGCAACCGGTTCTGGTGCGACGGGCGGCTGATGACCGCGCCGCACCCCGGCGTGCTGCTGCTCACGCTGGCGCTCATCTGCGGCACGTGCGCGCTGCACTTCGCCTTCGACTGCCCGTACCTCGCCGCGCGCGTCTCGCCGCTGGTGCCCGCCGCCGGCGCCGCGCTCGCCGCGCTCACGCTGGCCGCGCTGCTGCGCACGGCGCTCTCCGACCCGGGCATCATCCCGCGCGCGGCGCCCGGCGAGGCCGCCTCGTCGCCGGCCCCCTCCGACCTCGCGCGCCCGCCGCCGCGCGCGCGCGAGGTGCTCGTGCGCGGCCGCCCCGTCAAGCTCAAGTACTGCTTCACGTGCAAGATGTTCCGGCCGCCGCGCGCCTCGCACTGCTCGCTGTGCGACAACTGCGTCGACCGCTTCGACCACCACTGCCCGTGGGTGGGCAACTGCGTCGGGCGGCGCAACTACCGGTACTTCTACGCGTTCGTGGTGTCGCTGTCGTTCCTGGCGGTGTGGGTGCTCGCGTGCGCGGCGGCGCACCTCGCGCTGGAGGCGCGCGGCGGCGGCGGGCTGGCGGCCGCGCTGCGCGCCGCGCCCGCCTCCGCGCTGGCCGCCGCCGTCTGCTTCCTGGCCGTGTGGTCCGTGCTCGGGCTGGCCGGCTTCCACACGTACCTCGCGTCCACCGACCGGACCACCAACGAGGACATCAAGGGCGCGTTCTCGCGGCGGCGCGGCGCCGACAACCCGTACTCGCGCGGCGGCGCGTGCGCCAACTGCTGGCACGTGCTGTGCGGCCCGCAGCCGCCGAGCCTCATCGACCGCCGCGGCCCGCTCGCCGCCGACCTGCCGCCGCCCTTCGCCAGGGTGGTCGTGCTGCATCCGCCGGCGCCCGCGCCTCTCGCCTCGCCCGCACCGCCCGCCCCGCCAGCCGCCGTCGGTCAGTACTTATTATAAGTGTTTATTTTTTATAAAAAAATCTTACTTTAATTTTTTCAAGAACGCAGCAATCTGGCGTAACTAATTTAATTTTAATAATAGCCTGAAGTGTCAGTTTGATAACATTTATACTGATTGTTCAAAATGTTTTGATGTCTACTCTGTTTCATTGATTTGATTTTAAAAGTGCGTCCATATTTGGCGAATGTACGTGCATTTTATGTGTGTGCGTCGCTCCCGTGTCGACCGCGCGCCGTTCGCGCGCAAGCTATGCGCCGCGCGTGAGCGGCGCGACGGCCACGCGCTAGCCACCCGCGAAAAACTACTGCTTTGCCCCGTCCGCGCCTCAAGCCCGTACCCCTACCCACTCATCTACTCTTAGTTTTTGATTATCGGAAGCGAAATAAGTATTGTCACGAATATTTTTACGATTAATCGAAACGTATAAAAGATTCCCCATTGTGTGGAATCGTGTGAGCGCGCGCTGCTCACGCGCACACCAAACATTACAGTGACTGCACGCGTACAACGCAGTTCGCGGATGGCTCACGAGCTGCGCATTCGCCAAACGTGGACGCACCCTTACATCTAAAATCGTAGCTATGAAGTCGCTCTCTCGTGTCTAGATTCTTGGAGATCCAGTCGGGAATGCCGCAAGGCTCTCATCTCGATCCACTAACCGTATCGTTTACTCGTCAACAGCGACGCTGGGCGGCAGCTACACCGACCTGTACGAGTGCGAGCCGACGCGGCACGCGTACGCCAACCGCAGCCTCGACGTGGAGGCGGCGCCGGCGGCCGCCTCGGCCGGCTCGTCCGCCTCGGCCGCCTCGCCGGCCTCGGTCGCCTCGGTGGCGGCGGCCGGCGGCGGCGGCCTGAGCGCGTCGCGGCTGCAGCTGCTGCACGACACCACCATGATCGACGCGGCGCTGGACCTGGACGAGCCGGAGCTGCCGCCGCTGCCGCTGCGCGCGCTGCCCGCCTCCGCCTCCGCCGCCGCGGCCGCCGTGCGGGCCCTGTGACGCCGCGCCGGCCCGCGGCCCGCTCCGCCCCGGCCCGCGGCCCGCTCCACCCCGGCCCGCTCCGCCGCGCTCCGCGACGTCGCGGTGGACTGAACTCGCCGCCGTTCTCGTGCGTGATGTGAAGCTCGAAATTCGAATTTCAAACAGTCAGCTCGGTGACCGGCGCGCTGCGGCCGACTCCGCGCGGTTCCGTCGGCCGCCCGTCGACCTGTACATGATGTGTATATGTATCGATGAAAATGTATTAATAGTGTACAGTTTGTCTAATGTAATATTGGTGATTCCGATGGTATTATTTGCCGTTTTTGGTATGCTACAAATAAATTATGAATTCTTGATTAATAGTTGTGTGTTTCATTCGTTGATATTTGGTAATCTCATTCCATATGATGAGGGTAGATTGTCCGTTAGGCCAGAATGTAGCCTCCTTATCCCATGATCAAATCGAAAAATTCTTTTTCGCTCCTCGTGCTCGTAATTGTTATTATGTCAAGAGAAAGCTGCATAAAAAAGTTTTTTATACTTAAAGTAATTTCTTCTTTAAAGACGAGCAATTAGTCCATTCAGCCACATACATAATAAATCTTCATTTAATAGATTAGATTTTTATGAGATTAGGTTATATCTTCATTTAATTTATATGTTCAATACTCGGCCGTGGTTGTGTTAAGCAGAAACACATTGCTTGTGAGCGTTTGGTGGACTAGTGCTGGTCGTTCACTACAGCTTTCTTAAATCTGGCCAGACGATTACGGCAGATGTCTATTGTCAGCAACTGCAAACCATGATGGAAAAGCTAGCTGCTAAACAACCGAGGCTGGTCAATCGCTCTAGGCCACTGCTGCTTCATGATAACGCTAGACCACACACTGCACAACAGACGGCTACCAAATTAGAAGAGCTTCAATTGGAATGTCTAAGACATCCACCGTACTCTCCGGACCTTGCTCCAACAGATTACCATTTTTTTTTCGAAATTTGGATAACTGCTTGAAAGGGAAAAACTTCAACGCCGATGGGGCAGTCCAAACCGCCTCCAAAGAATTTTTTAATTCCCGCCCGAATGGTTTTTTTAGTAAAGGGATCGATGAACTACAGAACAGTTAATAAAATCCGAGGACCCTAGCAACTAGACAAACCTCAATGAGGTTTTTTGTTGTTTTGTGAAAGTTGTTATGATATAAATAAATAAATAAACAAAACCTATGAGATGGCAAAAGTGCATAGATAGCAATGGTACATACTTTGATTGAATAAATATATTACCTATATTAAAACAAATCGACTTTATGTTCCTCCCATACAAAACGACAATTTCATATGTAAGCACCTAATATTAATAATAGAAAACATATTATGATAGACTAGTGGGCCCGGCGGACGTTGTCCCGCCCAATGAGGTCCCGTAATGGTATCGCTTTTCATAATACAACATACATAGTAACATTCCTTATTGTATTACAATAAATATGTTTTTTAAATCACCAAAATCGGTCCATCCGATCTAAAGTTATAAACCAATTTGCATCAACTGATTTTATTAAATCCGCCGCTGCCTACGGACAGGCTGTGACGTCAGTCGACACTATCCGCCGCCGCCGTGCGCCGCACTATGGGATGAAAGCGTCAGTTGTGTTTCAAAAATCTGCAACGTTTTTTCTACTACACCTACGGATACAAAATTTTGCATACAGGATCTCCAATATGAAGCTATGAAATGATACTAGAATCTATTTAATTTATTATTACACATAAAAACATACAAAATAAAAAATCGCTACTTTTCCATACAAAATTACTTTTTCCGTTTCATTGTTTGCTTATTACGAGAATATGAAGGTGATTATAAAGGAAATAACGATATAATATTGTTATTATATCACTATTATATTATATCACTAAATGACGTGATAGTTGACTAAAATACACTATAAGGGCATGGACCTACAAGAATCTTTTATTCAGGTCTGTTTATTCGGGAGACATGTTTCCCTCAAAATGTATAAAGTTAAATATAATATTACCTTAAAGTTTATCGTTGTTTGTATTCACTTTGCCCCGATGAACCAACACATCCCCATTTGCTAAACCTGAGACGTATTTGAAAAGGTCTGTAAACACCTTTTATCATCAAAACACGGCCAATAGCATGATCCAGCAAATCTTGTAGCTTTACTTTAGCACTTGTGTATGTTACTTCAATACTCGAAGCAGGCAAATAGTACGTTTTTTTTTGCGTCAGATACTCGATATGTTATAATAATGACGGAAACATGGCTGAGTTCTTTTCTATAAATTTTAAATCTTAAAAATGTGTACTAGCTTTTGACATCCAAATCTTAAAAATGTGTACTAGCTTTTGACAGATCCAAATCCCCGTAGAGGGCCAAAGCTTCATCTGCAGAGAAACTTCATATTGATGGTTTCATGAAATATTTTTCTTCATCACCTTTTTCTCGTTTGTATTAGAGCTTCGCATTATGGCAACCATCGTAGCTTTTTCCGCCCTGCCTTCGTCTCTCAATTCTTGCACATATGCGTTATTCGAACCTAATGCACCGTTTAGCCATGTTGAATTTTTAGTTACAAAACGTTCGGCTTGTTTTGTTAACGCGATCTTGAAATTTCGACAACAGTTGTTTTTGTTTCCTTTACTTACATAATAGATTATGTTGCCTGGAAGATATTGCTTATTAGCAATAGCTTTCCGCTCATAACTTCGCCCGCGTTATTTTTGTTTTCCCGTGGGAATTTTATATTTTCCCGTAGGAATATTACCCTATGCCCTTCCCCTGGTCTCGAACTATCCCTATACCAACTTACATCACAATCTGTTCAGTACTTTCGAAGCCTATTCAATACAAACAAACAAACAATCACATCTTTCCTCTTTATAATATTATAATATTAGCTTTCCGCTCGCGACTTCGTCCACGTTATTTTTGTTTTCCCGTGGGAATTTCATATTTTCCCGTAGGAAAATTACTCTATGTCCTTCCCTTGGTCTCGAACTATTCCTATACCAACTTTCATCCAAATCGGTTCAGTTTCGAAGCCTATTTAATACAAACAAACAAACAATTAAATCTTTCCTCTTTATAATTAAGAATTGAACGAACTTACCTTGTGAAGTTCGATTCCAATTATACGAGCATCACGTAGAAGATGATTACCATAGTTTACATGCAGCAGTACGTAGTATGGTGCCGTTCTTATCACACTGTTTAAAGATATAAATACAAAAAAAAAAGTTTTGTCTACCTCACTCTCGCCACACCTCGGTCGCTTGGTCGGCCTGTGAACGCCATTAATTTTAGAGTCCATTGAAATCAAATTTTTCAAGTAAGGGTACTCAGAGAACGTATTGAAACTGGGTTGGGTGGGAGTATGGTAATCATCTTCTACGTGATGCTCGTATAATTGGAATCGAACTTCACAAGGTAAGTTCGTTCAATTCTTAATTATACTTTGCATCCCTCCGAAGATGATTACCATAGTTTACATGCAGATGTTTAGAGCTTTATAAAAAATTTGATTTGATCCATCACTTATATATAACATTGTGTTTTTAAAACAATTACATACATACTTTAATTAATATGATAACAATAAACATGATAGTAGTCAACATGAATTACATGTATTTATGCTTATAATATAGAGTTCGCAAAAACGTCATATTCTCAATTATTATATTTTAGGAAACATTAGAAGTGTCACTCCAGTGCAGCATAACGAACCATTTGTAGTTTGACTCCTGTAGGTCTATTACCGATCTCATGGTTTTCAAATGATATCATTATAAAATCCTAGTGCAAATCGAAAAATAAGATTTTCGGTCAGATTTTTGATCATTCGTTCATTATATCGTTATAACATCATTTAAATTATGCCATAGTGAACATATCATTGGAGATCGGTAGTACCAAATGAAGCATTTCATGACTTTCTTATCTCAAAATTAATACCATGTCATACAATGAAAGATCCATAATAGGCCTGCTGAAATGTGCGCACGACCAAGTTGTCGCATGCCGTGTGCTGAGTGAAGACAAATTTCTTCGGCGCGCAGAATAAATTTGTGTCCGCTCCGTTTTTCTAGATGGTAGTTTTCACGCAATATGCAAGCGTTTGGAATCCTTCCTTAATGTGTGGTTTTTAAACTGATAACAAATTTTCAGAAGACACATTTTTACAAAAATTCGAAATTTTATTAAAATTTATATAATAGGTATATACGCTTGTAAAGCTTATGCTGGACATAGGGTAGTCTAGTATTTGGTAGGTTTCCAGGTCTAGTGTTTTATTCAGGGTAACCTATCATATTTTCGAAAATTCATTGTTCGAATATCAAAATTCCGAAAACGGTTCACCGAAGTTTTGAATCGCAGATATATTTCTTGACATAATATTGTATGTAATAAATTTATTTTCCAACTGTTTCATTTTCCAGAAAAACTAATTGCCGATTTTCAAAACTTCTTTTTTTCCTTTTATAGATGTTTTGTTTGCAATAATTTTGTATTCTAGATGTTTCAAATATCAAAGTAACGTATTCTATATTGTTTCAAACACACTTATTTATTTGCCAACATTATTGATTGAAATAAAAAACAACTATTGATGTATCGTATGATTTATTTTAAGTAAGTACTGCAAGTACCACAAACGTAATTTTCTTCGAACCAATGACCCAGTTCTTTAAGCTCTTCATTATCTGTAAATAAAACATATTATTTAAGATTAAAGACATTAGTTTAATTACCTACATATTGACAGAAGCGAATCGCTGCAAATCCGACTCCAAGCAGTCTTGTCTGTCATACCCCTAGAGTGTAATTCAAACCCGCGTAGGCGCGGAGGGGCGAGGCGGCCCGCTAGCTCAGGAGCAGGTGGTGAGCGAAAGCCATCTGCGACGTTAAGCTAGCGTGGGGCCGCCGTAGCCCCGCAGCGCCGGAGCCGTGACAGAAGCCATGCATGCTGCATGCCTGCTTGCATGTTGCATGCCTGCTTGCATGCTGCATGCATGCTTGCATGCTGCATGCCTGCTTGCTCGGTGCATGCCTGCTGTTGCAACTTGTTGTTGTACACTTTGTTTTTATAATAAGAGAAACATTTATGAAACAACTTAAAAGCGCCTTTATTGGATTTAAATAATTCCGCAATATCAGACATTTTCGTGTAAAACTTACGGGAGCCCGTGCTGATAATAACTTGTAACAATTATTCTTGACAAATGATCAAGACTACCCACATAATCTAAAGTTTAAAATTGTTATGGACATTGTCATAATAATTGTGCCAGAAAAATAAATTGCAAATATTTTCGGCTAGGAGTTAGCGTTTGTAAAACTGATGGATTGTAAATGTGTTTGTTTTTTAAATTATTTGTGTTTTGGTATTATAGAAATCAATTTTTTGGAAAATAAGTCATTTAAAATATGAAATAGTTATCAAAGGTTTAGTGAGATTCCGAAACATATAGAATTTGAAAAATGCTTTTTTGAAAATCGGATTGTCAGCTATATGTCAAACGTTTTTTCGGTATAATGAAAATATGGTAAACAAAAAAGTGGCGAAACGTTTTCGGAAAAATGAAATTCGAACTAGAAAAATTCGGTAATAAGATAGGTAACCTTTATTCAGTCAACTATTTTTATAAATATACATTCATTATCAATTATTATATTAAACATAGTTTGCATTCGGTCATCCGAAGCTATAGCGAATAATGGCATTTAAAAGATAAATCACGCAAGCTTAAGTATATTTTCATAGGGGTAAAAAATACTTAATTTTTTGTCAATTTTAACCGATTAAGAACAAAAATAGAGCTCCACGTAAGATTATATTTTGCTATGGGAGGTTTTAGCTTATTTAAAAGAAACTGATAACTATATAAATAGTTGATACCAATGTATCTAACCCGCAGCGATAATGCTGACCTTTCCGCAATCAAAGTACTTGACTAACTTCCAATTGAAAAAAAAATGAATTAACTGTGTCATTGTGTCACACTACTTTTATTATTAGCTTGACAAAACTCCCAAAAGTCATCGAAGAAGAGTTAAGTATATTGATTCAGTGCCAATCTTACTTGTAAGCGAAGCCATAAGTTAATCTAAAGAGATATTTGAAGCACCTGACTTTATTAGAGCTTGCTGAATAATCTCGCTGTTTTTAAAGCATTAGAAGTGAATATTAAATTCGAACACGAATAATATTTAAATTATTTTCTACTGTTCCCAATTTTAAATTTTTTTTGAATCACTAGAATTCAGTGATGTCATTAAAAACAAGTTCTACATAAGATACCGTTTCACACAAAAATAAAAAAATAAAAGCCGGTACGCAATAATATGGCAATAACCATTTACGTATATAAATTACTAATTTAAAAGCGATGAATCGCAATAAAACGAAACATTTTTGTTACGTATATTCTAGTAGTAGAAATCAATAAGGAGTGGAAATGGCAAAATTGACGGAATGAATATTCAAAAATTAGTATATTTGGAAATATGCATTCGAAACTTAGCATTTCGAATGCGAATTTGAATTCGATTATTTCAAAAATGCGTCTTCCGGGAAAGGCTCGCGTGGAGCGAGTGTGCTTCGAAATAAGAATAAAGCAATAATTTATTCTACACAAATATAATGATTTGTGCAACAGTAATTTTTATAATACATTATTTAATAATTTTTATAGTATCAAAATGCTTCCAATATGTTGTGCATCTACCTTGATAGTCCCTACTACTCTTAAGTGGACTGGCAAAAATGCCTAATGGCATTAAGCCCGCATTAAGGTATTCTATTTACATAATGTATTAAATAAATAAATAAATAATTTTATAGACGGGGGCTACGGCTGTCATGGCCAGTATGAGACAACAACAATGCCTTCGGTTTTGTCTAGTTTAATTTTTTGGAGTTATTTAGTAATGAGACAAAATAGAGGAAATACATAGAATGTTAACTGTGCCAATCAAAGGTGAACCCATCAATTTTACGAGTATTTTTCAGTTTTAAGAAGTTGAACAGCCTTTTCTTTTATTCGTAATTTCTTTTCTTTAGGTAAAGACAATTTCATGTTTATTGTATAAAATACAAATCCTAAAAATTTCACTATCTACTGGGTATGGTTTAACTTATGTATCAGTTTATTAAGAATCCCAATAATTCGAAAAAGTTTGTTGTGGCAGTGACATTGTCGATACAACGATACATGTTCGAAGTGATATGTCGTATCATATCACTTCGAACTACCGATCTGGTAGTTCGAAGTGATATGATACGAGCGAAAATCATCTATCTAGCATACGGGTTTTGAAAATGCTGTAAACACGATTGTACACAAATCAAACAGGCTATCAACAGAACGTTAACTTCAAATAAAATCGAAAGTCACTAGAATTTCGATATTTTTCCATCTTCTATACTTATCAATTGACACTAAAAAGTAAGCATCTTAGAGTTGTAGCCATATAATAATCACTTTATTATTATGTTAAATACTGTACGGTAATATCCCATTTTAAGTGTTGAACATCAATGTATTTATTTAAACTTTAAGTTTTATATAAATCTGTGTCGACCATTCGGATCAAAATTAGAGAAAAATATTTGGTCGTTGCATGGACTGCAAGATGAAATAAAACCACATTGAACTAGTTCGAAAATACACTCGTCAATAATTTCAGTTTAGTTTCTTTTTGTGTACACCACTTATTTTGAGGTAAACTTTGTTGTAAGGGGTTTTTCTTAAAAGGAAATCTGTAATAGCCGTAACAGACGATCCGATTTGGTTGGAGCCAACCGCCCGACCCTAACCAAATTGGAACGTGTGTACGGCTATCGGCCCGACTTAATTATTATTAGCTTGTTGGATGCTCGACGGCCCGATCGCTCATCCGACAAGTAGGGACACGACAAAAGACAAAAGTATCGATACTTTGTGGTTTAATTTAATTATGTGTGCTTAAAGTAATAAATTAATAATTTAGTAAACTAAAATGACTCGACTGCTGTCCTGCCAAACCACAATGTAGAGAAAAAAATATGTTGCAAAAATGTTGTTTTACTTTTTGTTTGTGTTTTAACAGGGCAACCGTGTTTCATTATTTATTTATTTTCGCACGTTTAGTTACGCATTGTACAGTAAGCTCTTTGTCAAGCTATTTGACCTTGGGATCGTTCTTATGTCCCTTATAATAGTGGCGGTATTCGTAGTGTCAATGTAAAGCTTGAATAGGAGCTTACTGTACATCCTGCTAGTTGATTATTTATATAATCAATAACAGACATTACCCTATTTATGAGTACCTACCTAATATAATAAACTTTAATTTGTGAATTTACATATGCTTTTTTATTATTGTTTATACACACTGTTCACGCTCGAGGAAGAGCGAGTGGCGGCACTGCATTCTAGTCTGTGCAGTGACAGCTTTTTTGGCGGCCGGCCGCATGTGATATGTCAGTTGAGTCGAGTCGAAATGTCATGACATGCTTAAAGGTTATGTGCGGGCCGGAATAAAATATAATACACAATATTCAAGCAAATAGTGATTTGCGCGGCGCACCTAATATCGGGGTGCGAAAGCCCGCTTTGTGTTGTGCAAGGTATCAAAATCGCGTGTGTGAGTCGTGGTGGCCTAATAGGCCTTTGTAGTGCTCCGGTCTCCACCGGTGGATCCACTGCAGAACTTCAGGAGCCGCGACTTCCTTCGAGCTAGCTCAGGAAGTCCACCGGCTACGGAGGAGACGGACGGAGACAACGGGAATCGGGGTAAGCCACAATACTTTCTATGAGCGGGTAGTAGGGCATCAGCAATCAACCCAAAATTCCTTACTCGGTGAAACGCCGACGTGGTGGAGTCTACTTGGGGCACCACCATCTCTTGGTAGCAGAGCGTGGTTTTTAGATTTGAGTGGTTGATTAGTATTGTACAATTAATATTGTAATCTTGTTGGTTGTCCAAATGGGCAATACATATTAATTGGTTTTGATTGCTGATTTTAAACCGACTACCAGCTCATTTGTGGACCGATCTCCTTAACTAATTGTCATTGTATATGAAAAATTGGGGTTAAATGTCTTTGTTGTTCTAGTTAAGTTCTAGCATTTACCTATATTTGATTTTGGTTTGTTTTTTCATATCTTTGTTTTGCCCTTGAATATTTTGTTGTTAAGTTGTAAACTTATATTTGAATTTATTTTGTTTAAAAAATTTTGCTGCTAAATGACTTTGCTGTTGTTGTAATACACTATTTTGCTGTGTTAAGTTTTGGCATTTACATTTGATTTTGTTTTGTTTGCCTTTGAATATTATGTTTGTTAAGTTATTGACTTAATAGTTGAATTTAATTTGTTTGAAAAATTCTATTGTTAAATGCCTTTGTTGTTCTAGTTAAGTTCTAGCATTTACACTTGATTTTGGTTTGCTTATATATTTTGTTCTGCCTTTGAAGTTCCTCCCGATCTGTTTTATTGTCTGCGGTTGTCGGTCTGTTTGTCCGTGTATTATTATAGTGTTTATTAATTTTGGTGCAAAATGGTCCCGCCAGTCAGCCCGCTTAGTGGTGCCCGCGCGGGTGCACAAAAGATTTTGAGATGGTTTGCTAGTGCCGTCGCTTTGGTAGACCGACCAGACCGAGAACAGGCCTTGTTAATTCGGCATGAGGGAGTACCGGCTCGCTTGAAGGAATTGGAGCAGCTTTTCGTTGCTCATCAACAATATCTGCTCGACCACCCAGCCGAGGGTGCCGCTGAGTTGCGGGCAGTCGACCAATTTAATGCCGATTATGATCAGTGTTTTGAACAGGCGGATGTGATTATAAACAAGGCTCAGGCAATCCTATCCGTCCGGAGGGGTGAGTCGTGCACGCCCGGGGAGGTCAAGCCTACCCCGGCCGGCTTGCTGGGCAGACTGCCCACTTTAGACATCCCAACCTTTGATGGGAACTTGGCTGCTTGGATGGGGTTCATTAACCTCTTTGATAGCCTGGTCCACTCGAGGGAGGACCTGTTCTCTAGCCAGAAATTGGCCTATTTGCTCTCTGCCTTACGTGGAGAGGCTGGTGTACTTGTCCAGCATCTACCTGTCAATGATGACAGTTATGATATTGCAAGGGCGTTGTTGACCGCCCGGTATCAGAATGTTCGCTTGCTAGCGGACACACATGTGGCTGCCATTTTAGGGCTGCCACGAGTATCGCGGGTCTCCTCATTGAGGAAGGAGATTTTGAACCCGCTGCTAAGCGCTATTAATGCGCTCAAACGACTTGATCTACTGGTGGACCAGTGGTCCTTTATTTTGCTCCACCTCATCCTCGATAAGCTTCCCATGGAGATGAAGGGGCGCTTTGAACAAAGGTATGGGGGCAATAGTGCCTCGTACCTCCCCCCCTTCTCGGATCTCCTCAGATTTTTGGAGGATGAGTGTCGGATGACCGACCACTTGGATCTGGCTCCTATACCGGGACCGAGTACAGGCCGCTATGAGGCAACCCGGGCAGCGCCACGGAGAGAGCGCCGCCCGCACAAGCAGTATACTGCAGTGCGGCAGAACTCTCCACACGGGGAGAGGCCGAGGCCTTGCAAGTGTTGCAAGCGGGATGGCCATCGTTTGCCGGCCTGTCCCAAATTTGTTGGCCTACGCACCGAGGGGCGTAGAAATATGGCCAAACAGCGGAATTGGTGCTACCGCTGCCTGGGGGCCCATATGGCATCGGCTTGCCCCCACCCACGAGATTGCCACTGTTGTGGAGGGGCCCATCACCCCCTTTTGTGCTTCAACAATAGAGACACTCGTGGGGTGGTGAGAGAGAGGGACTCGCACACGGGCGGGGGCCCTCGTAGGTCACCCACATCTCCGAGGAGATCGGAGGGGCGTGCCACCCCTCCGCGGAGATTGGACAGGCGCCCCCCCTCCAGTGAGAGGATTGGGCGCCCCACCCCCCCCTACGGGCGGGGGGGATCGACGCGCCGCTTATGAGGCGCCACCGCGGGATTGGGCCGCGGTCATTAGGGAGCCACGTCGGGAGCCGATACGCTTCTCTCCCCCTCTGATGGAGAGACCCCGGTTGTCACGGGCTCCCCCAACTTTCGCCCATCATGGGCACCGCCCGGCCCCCCGATGCCGCTTTGATCGGGGCCAGTACGTGCCGGATTGGGACCCGCTCGAGCGCCTTGAGCGCCCTATTCCTCCGCCGCGCACGCATTTTTCTTCGGACCCCCCTTCCCCCCCGTTGCGGGGAATGCGGGAGGATTTTCACTAAACCAACTGTCGGCTGCAACCCCCCCACAGGAGCAGGTGCTGTTACCAACAGCCTCCGTACAGGTGTGGGGCCCGAGGGGCACCTTTGTTTTAGTTCGCGCCCTTTTGGATACGGGAGCTCAGGGTTGCATTGCCTCCAGCTGGCTGGTCCGGCAGTTGAGTTTGAACACATCTCCATACCTTGAATCGGTACGAGGAATCGGAGACCTGCGGATCCCGGATCCGATCGGTCAGGTTTTGTTCTCCTTCTCCCCCCACTTCTCTTCAGCGCCCAAAATTGGCGCTACCGCGATTGTTTATGAGAAGGTTGTTGGTCAGCTTCCGCAACAGCACGTTTCGCGCGCTGTCGTTGATGCGACATCAGGATTGACCTTGGCTGACCCTTCCTTCCACCGAACCGGTCTGATTCACTTATTGCTCGGTGCCGATGTTCTAGGCCGCGTGTATTGTGGGAAGAGGAGAGAGTTACAGAAGGGTGGGCTGGTAGCCTTATCTACATCGCTTGGGTTTGTAGTGATGGGACCAGTTAGGCATAACCCACCATCTCCATCGGTGGACAGTTACATAACTGTTAGCTCCACCTTATCGGATGTCCTTCAACGGTTTTGGGAGGTGGAAGAGCCACCTACCGTGAAGCGAGTGAACCCCTTGGACGAGGAGTGTGAGTTGTTCTACCAGAACAATACAGGTCGCCTTCACTCGGGACGGCTGATCACTCGTTTGCCCCTTTTGTCAGTTCGCCCCTCACTTGGCAGCTCCCGGCCCTTGGCCGAGAAGCGGCTGCTGTCCATGGAGCGTCGCATGAGTAGGAACTCCGACTTCAAACAGAAGTATGTCGACTTCATGCGAGAATATGAGCAACTGGGGCACATATCGGTCTCGCGACTGGACTGGCGAAACGAGGAAAATAATTTTCTTCCTCACCACGCGGTTTTGAAACCTTCCACCGGGAAGATACGCGTTGTTTTTGATGGGTCAGCTCCTACGTCTACCGGATTTTCGCTGAATCAATGTCTGCATGCTGGACCGAAGTTGCACCACGAGGTGGGTGATGTATTGACCAACTTCCGTCGCCATGCCGTCGTCTTTGTGACCGATATCCGGATGATGTTTCGGCAGACTGTGATTCACCCGGACGATAGGCGATATCAGCTCATATTATGGAGGGAGGATCCCAGAGATCCCATGCTGGTCTACGAGCTGTACACCAATACATACGGTTTGCGTTCGAGCCCCTTTGTGGCAATTCGCTCACTTGTGGAACTCGCTGAACGTGAGCGGTTACGATACCCTCGCGCATCCTTGGTTCTCAAGGAGGATGCATTTGTGGATGATATTTGTACGGGCTCCTCTAGTGTCGAGGAAGCCTTGATTTTGCGAGATGAACTAATTGCTCTTCTCGGGGCTGGTGGTTATGAACTGAGGAAGTGGATGTCCAACTCACCTCAGCTTTTGTGTGACTTGCCAGACGACCACCAGCAGGAGCCTCATATTTTTGAGAATGCCAACACTCCAGATTTACTGTCTGTTTTGGGAGTGCAATACAGACCTGTCCAGGACACGTTCACCTATCGATTGGAGCTGCCAAGCCCCAAGGTCTGGACGAAACGGTTGGTTTTGTCTACAGTAGCTCGTACCTTTGACCCAAATGGCTGGATTAGTCCCGTAGTGTTTTGGATGAAGTGCTTCCTACAGGAACTTTGGTCAGCCGAAGTGTCGTGGGATGAGCCCCTCTCGGGCCGTTTGCTGCGAGATTGGGAGTCCTTCATGTCGTCTCTCCCCGACATTAACCGTGTTAGTATCCCTAGACATATACTACCTAAGGGACGGTTTACGGCCAGCCTTCATGGATTTTGTGACGCGTCTGAGAGTGGATACGCAGCCGTCGTATATATCCGGACGGTCGATGATAGAGGAGCTGTTAAGCTCCACTTGCTAATTGCTAAGAGTAAGGTTGCTCCACTTCGGACTCGATTAACGATTCCGAAGTTAGAATTGTCTGGAGCTACTCTTCTGGTTCGGTTGATGAACCACGTTGTTGACACCCTGGGACGTAGTGTGGACTTTGAGTCGCTCTTTGCTTGGTCCGACAGTCAGGTTGTCCTGTGTTGGATTAAGAACTCCGTCCACTCCCTGGAAGTATTTGTGGCCAATCGGGTATCCCAAATACTGGCCTCGAAGGCCACGTTGATTTGGCGCCACGTGCCAGGTGAAATAAACCCTGCTGACTGTGCATCACGTGGCAGCGAAGCCCCTCGGCTTATTGACCACACTCTGTGGTGGGGTCCCGAATGGTTGTTACAGCCGTCCTGGCCTTCCACACCAGCTGTGGTGAAGGTACCAAATCCGGGCTTGCGTGTTCACGCTGTCGAGACTATGGCGGCTCCAGAGCGGGAATTTTTATTAGACCGTTACAGTTCTCTGGACAAGTTGCTCGGCGTGACCGCTTGGATAAAAAGATTTATACGAAATTGTCGACGGCCTCAGGACAAAGATTTGTGTCCGGTCGTCTCTCCGCAGGAGCGCCAAGATGCTCTTTTGCATTGGGTGCGTATGACCCAGTCTAGAGCGTTTGAACCGGAACTTAAGATTTTCCGTACCGGGATATCCAAATTAAAGGGACCCTTAGTGCGTTTGACTCCCTTTCTGGATGATAAGGGATTGTTGCGTGTAGGAGGCCGATTGAGGCACGCTAACTTGCCTTATAGATCACGTCATCCCCTGTTGCTCCCCAAGGACGGACCATTGGTGCGATTGTTGATCATTGATCGCCATGTGAAGAATGCTCATGCCGGATGTAATGCATTGACCGCGCTCCTCCAACGGGAGTTTTGGATTTTGTCAGCGCGAAGAATAATCCGATCTGTTATCTTTCGATGTCTGCCCTGCTATCGTTTACGCCCCGAGACGATGCAGCCCCAAATGGGTGATTTGCCTGCTGATCGTGTGAATGAATCGATGACCTTCTTAGGAGTTGGAACTGATTTCGCGGGACCGTTCACTATAAAAACGTCGCGACTCCGTAATGCTAAGACTGAAAAGGCTTATTTGTGTGTGTTTGTTTGTTTGGCCACTAAAGCCGTTCATTTGGAGGTGGTGAGTGCACTCACCATGGACGCTTTCTTAGCAGCGTTAGGCAGATTTGTCTCCCGCCGGGGACTGCCTTCTCTAATTCGGTCCGATTGTGGGACGAACTTCAAGGGCACTGATAGACATATAAGAGAAGTTTGTGAATTTTTAGATAAAAATAATATTGAGATCGGATCCACACTCTCCCGTAGGGGAGTAACATGGCGATACTCCCCGCCGTCTTGCCCTCACTGGGGAGGGATTTTTGAATCTGTTGTAAAGGCCGCCAAGACTCACCTTCGCCGCGTTATTGGGGAGACTATTCTCACGTTTGAGGAACTCGCGACGGTGTTTCATAAGATTGAGGCGGTTCTCAACTCGCGTCCGTTATGTCCGTTGTCTACCGACGCGAACGATTTGCAGGCCCTCACGCCGGGCCATTTCTTGATAGGCAGACCACTTAACGCCCTGCCCGAGTATCCTTATAGAGATATCAATCCCGGACGCCTTTCGCGGTTTGAGTTGCTCCAGCAGCTTACCCAGAGTTTCTGGCGCCGCTGGCACCTTGAATATTTACACATTTTGCAACAGCGCGTTAAGTGGTCAGATAAGACAAACCCACCGAGGGTTGGAGACCTCGTGTTAGTGAAGGACCCAAACCTGCCACCCTTACGTTGGCGTCGCGGACGCATTGTCCAACTTACTCTAGGGTCTGATGGTGTGCCCAGGTTTGCCGAGGTCCTAGTTGGGGATTCTGTTTTGAAGCGCGCGGTCGCTACTCTTTCTCGCCTCCCCTTAGACTGATTTGGCGGACAGTCCGGGACTGTCCGGAGCGGGGGGATGTTCACGCTCGAGGAAGAGCGAGTGGCGGCACTGCATTCTAGTCTGTGCAGTGACAGCTTTTTTGGCGGCCGGCCGCATGTGACATGTCAGTTGAGTCGAGTCGAAATGTCATGACATGCTTAAAGGTTATGTGCGGGCCGGAATAAAATATAATACACAATATTCAAGCAAATAGTGATTTGCGCGGCGCACCTAATATCGGGGTGCGAAAGCCCGCTTTGTGTTGTGCAAGGTATCAAAATCGCGTGTGTGAGTCGTGGTGGCCTAATAGGCCTTTGTAGTGCTCCGGTCTCCACCGGTGGATCCACTGCAGAACTTCAGGAGCCGCGACTTCCTTCGAGCTAGCTCAGGAAGTCCACCGGCTACGGAGGAGACGGACGGAGACAACGGGAATCGGGGTAAGCCACAATACTTTCTATGAGCGGGTAGTAGGGCATCAGCAATCAACCCAAAATTCCTTACTCGGTGAAACGCCGACGTGGTGGAGTCTACTTGGGGCACCACCACACACCTACTTAATTTGTTGCTGTTTTCAAGTCACTGACTGACGTTGAAGTACTCTACACTTTGAATTTGAAGTATTGATACTTTTCTTTCGATATTTTTACGAGTACGATAATTTTTTAATCTATAGGTATAGGTCTTATTTTAGGTATTTGTGTCTGTGTATCTGACTGGATGTCTGGCTGTGGCTTCATAGTTCCCAAACGAATGGAACGAATGGTCCTATTCAGTGATACAATACAAGGCATCCGACGGCGATGCCACATGGAGGAAAAGTACATTAAATACCGTAGATATAACTTTGCGGAAAGAATTCATAATTTTAAATTCAAAAGCAAATCCAACCGCATTCAAAGACTTTTTTTTTTTTATGGGATAGTGGGCAAGCTAGCAGACGTTTTACCTGATGGTAAGTAATTACCGTCGCCCATGGACACCCGTAACCCCAGAGGAGTTACAAGTGCGTTGCCGGCCTTTGAGGTGGGAATATGCTCTTTTTTTTGAAAGTTTGAAGGTCGTATCGGTCCGGAAATACCGCAGGCGACAATTCGTTCCAAAGTTTGACTGTGCGAGGCAGGAAACTTCGAGAGAAACGCACAGTTGTGGACTGCCAACCATCTAAGTGATGGGCATGGATTTTTTGCCGCGTGGAACGATGGCGGAAAGAGGCGGCAGGTATAAGTCCGAACAATTCCTCGGAGCATTCCCCGTAATAAATACGATAGAAGATGCATAGTGAAGCGACATCTCTACGCAGCGCCAAGGTATCAAGCCGATTTGAAATTTCCTGGCAGTCGACGATTCGAGACTGCTAAATAATCACCTGTCTGGATCGGGATTTTTATGATACCGATCGATAGAGTCGGATCACAGGAAATATATTTCTAACAAACATTACCTCAAAAAATTAAGGACAACCATGAAATCTATATGTACCAATTTATTTATTCTTTATAAACAAATTTTATAAACTTTATAAAATATTAACAAAAGGTGTTAATTTATTTGAGTTTCGCAAAGACAAATTATGTTT
Organism: Schoenobius gigantellus; assembly: GCA_963935595.1. Lineage (NCBI taxonomy): Eukaryota > Metazoa > Arthropoda > Insecta > Lepidoptera > Crambidae > Schoenobius > Schoenobius gigantellus. The sequence goes on along the minus strand of OZ012549.1, from coordinate 84,404 downwards.
TTGTATTGGCCAAAATAGTATTTTGTATCGATATCGATATAGGTACATAATACTTTTTAGGGCATCCCTAATGTTGGATTGCCAACCTAGTCGGACCGTCTGTAGGCGCGTCGGCTCCTCATTTGGTTGGATCACGTTGGATTCAACCAAATCGGATCGTCTGTTAGCACTATAACCTTTGGTCCAAAGACAAAGACAAAATTGTACGGTCATTAGTAATGAAAATAGGTAACTCCTTCCTACTTTGACGCTGGCTGGTACATACGTACTGGTTGGCTGGACGTACCGGTGGTGGTGCATCGAAGCCAGAGCTATAGAGCTGTATCCGCATTAATCCCCCTCGATACGGACGTCGTTGTTCACATCTCTGCTGCTGCTGCTTGCGGAGCCCCCCTTGAGTTTAAAGTCACAAGACAAGCTGCCGATGTTCGACCTCTACTGGTAAGTACCTTTAGCTTCGGTCGACTATCGCCAGCTGTCGTTCTTAATTCCAAACTTGGAACATCTTTAATTTTAGTGAGTAATAGATGAAGGACTTTCTCCACAACTGAAAAGAAAGTTGCCAATTGATTTTGTTTTGTTTAAGAATATATAAATCATTTGATACTTACACGTTCAGACATTTATTATGAATAACCACATCACGTTCCAATATTAGTTTGTCTGTATTCATTTAGAATACTTCTGTCAGTGCTCGAACACGATATACGTGGAGCTTACTTATGTAATAATCACTCAAACACGCTTTACGTGGAGTATAGGTATGTTATTTATTGCAAGGAACCACATCAGCCCCCGTATTACGGATCGTTTATGACATGACATGGTATAAATTTGCAATATTTAGAATGTCTAGAAATGCTCATTTACTTGTCCTTACTCTACTGATATGATTGCTAGGGTATAATTTCGATAATGTCATCATGCCATAACCCTTGAAAGACATATTTATGAAGTGTTGATCCGTAAAAAGGCAAATAAATTTTATGTCATCATGATATCATTTGTAATCATGAGATCCGTAATCGGCCCCCTGGTTCCATAAGAATCCAATATCAGTTTGTCTGTAGAATACATCTGTCAGTGCTCGAACACGCTATACGTGGAGCTAATTTATGCAATAATCCCTCAACACGCTATACGTGGAGCTTATTTAGGCAATAATCCCTCAACATGCTATACGTGGAGCTTATTTATGCAATAACACACACACGCTATACGTGGAGTATTGTCATTTATTGCAAGAAACCACATCAGGTTCCATAATTATCTAATATCAGATTGTCTGTTTTAATTTACAGTAGGTACTGTCAACGCTCGAACACGATATACGCGGAGTAGGTAGTACCTACTTACCATTTAAAGCGGCAACTTTTACAACACGATTTACGCGAAGTTAGGAGAAAAACAGATGCCAACACAGTTTACGTTAAGTAAACAAACCCACACGATTTACGTTTAACTTATAAGAGTTCCAGTAGGTACAGGACTTAAAACACGATTCACGTATTTTTGTCTAATAATTTATATAATAATAATAATAATAATAATAACTCTGGTTTCCCTTCAAAGCGTATAATTTTTTTTTTTTTTTTTTTTTTTTTTTTTTTTTCGCCTTTTACTAAAGGTTAGGTTAGGTTAGGTTAGGTTAGGTTAGGTTAGGTTAGGTTAGGTTAGGTTAGGTTAGGTTTCCGTGTGCAGTTTCCAGTCTGCCATAGGACGCGTCCCCGGGTTGCGGATAGGGGAACGCCCCCCAGATATGGGGGGTACCGGCTTGCCGGCGCGGACAAAAACTGGTAACCGCTTGTTTTGCGGTTTGGCGGGAGCGTTTCGCTCGGAGTGCGTTTGCACTTTTGTTGTCAACGGCCCTTCTCAGGGCCAGCGGCCGTTCATCGGCGTAGCATGGCAGATCTCCAAGATCTGCGGAGCGTCGAGTGCTCCCACACTCTTTTGCGCCAATTTTGGCGCTTGCCTTTATTGGCTGGCTCCGAAGGGGCTGGCATTTGTTTGTCAGCCCAGTGGCCGCCCTCGGGCGGCGTGGGTTGGCGGACTTTCAAAGTCCGCGGCGCGGCGGGCCCTCGGTCGCGGTTAAACGTGACCTTTGGGCACGACATTTTATGTCACCGCCGGGCAACCTGTGTCGTGTGTGGATGTCGTGGATCACGTCTCGCGATTCACTCACAGCGTAGGGGCTTTTGCCTTTACCGGCTGGAGCCAAGAGGATGCAACCTCGTTAAAAAACACTGAAAGGGGGTTTGTTGGGGTGTGCCTTTGCACCTTGCGCGGCAAATCTCCGCCTCCATTGGAGGTGGCAGGCCAGTATGTCTGCCCGCTAGCGGCCAACTTCACCAGAACGCCCGACCTGGTGTCGTATTAGGGTAGCTGGGGTATCGGGTTCTCTGCCCCAGTGGTCTTTTTAGTTCACCCGTACTCGTGGGATCAGTATGGCTAGTGTTAATAATTCTTTGGATGTTAATGGGAGTTCTATTATTAATAAGGTAGGAAGAAGCCTACCCGGTGATGAGGGCGCGAAGCCCAAGGACGTAGGCGATAGGGCTGCAGATGCAGCCTCGCCAAGATGGGAGATTGAAATTGAATCGGACACAGACTCTGTCTGTTCAAACCAAACGGTTACATCCGTTTCCGGTAGAAAGAGGACTCGGTCCACCAAAAAGAAGGAGAAAGGCTCGAATGAGTCTGAGGGTGCCTCCAGCTCGGAGGAGACCCATGCGTCTAAAAAACCGGCGCGTCGAGGACGTGGTCGCCCCCCCACTACTGGCCAGTATGTTGGTCTGGCGGCGGCCAAACAAAAATATAACGCTGAACTCCAGAAACAAATGGAGTTGGAAGCCGAAAAGGAGTTTGCGGCGGAGCTGGCGCAGAGGCAAACGCGCTCTAGCTCTGCCATGTCTGTGGCCTCTGGCGATTCCTCCGGAATTGAGGCCGTAATCGGCAACGAGAGCAGGGAGCAAGGTGCGGCCGAAATTTACAAGTCGGTCGAACAGGAGCTCCAAACTATCCTGAAGGTGGCTCAAAAGTCGAGCAGACTAAAGGGCACCTATCAAAAGGCCCTTAAATGCTCGGCTGCAGCCATAAAGGAGCATACCGTGGAGCTCCTGAAGAAGTCGGTCAATGAAGAGGTCGTCAGGCTGGAGCGCCAGAATCAGTGCCTCCAGAAAAATATTGACGACCTACAGAAGCAGCTGGAAGAGCTGCGAGCCCAGATCAATGGGCAACCAAAGGCGAGCGCTGCGACAGAGTCGCAACCTGCAGGAATTGCAGGCATAGATGAAATCATCCGCGCAGTATCCACCGTGGTGGATGGGAAGGTCCGGGAGGCAATGGTGTCAGCCCGGAACATGATCGACGCTCGCGTCGAAGGGCTCAAGACAGCGGACCGGCCACGACCACCTCTGGCCGCGAACGCCAAGAAGCAGGCCTCAAAGCCGCAAGTTTCTGCTGCCAAAAAGGCTACACCGAAAGCCGCGTTAAAGGCCACGCCAAAGGCTGCGCCGAAGGCCGCGCCAAAGACCGTGCCAAAAGCTGCACCTACGGCTGCGCATACGACTGCGCCTACCACTGCGCCTACCACTGCGCCGAAGACCGCCCCAGCTCCTGTCGCTTCTTCCCAGAAGGGGAAGGGGAAAGGCAAAGGCAAAGGGAAGAAAACGGTCACCCCTGAGGCGCCGCTCGATCAGCGGCCGTCTGACACAACCGCGACCACATCCAATGATCCGGAGTGGACGACGGTAGCCAAAAGGGGAAAGAAAAAGGCGGCCCCAAAAACAACGGCTTCTCAGCCTAAGCCCCAAGCCCAGCCTGTCCAAGGCAAAGGCAAAGCTAAAGATAAGACCAAGAAGCCGAAATTGAGGGTGCCTCGTTCTGCCGCGGTCGTAATAACCGTCAGCCCCGAGGCTGAAAAGCGTGGTATTTCTTATGCCAGTGTTTTGAGGAAGGCGCGCGCATCCATCCAACTCCCGGATCTCGGGATCGATGCGCCAATGAAGATAAAGACCACGGTCACCGGGGCCAAGGCTTTTGAAGTCTCTGGCGATGAGCGAGACGCCAAAGCCAATCGCCTGGCGTCTGAGCTGACGTCCCTGTTTGAGGCTGAGGCAGATATTCGGGTCCATATGCCAACAAAATGCGCGGAGTTCGTTGTGAGTGGACTCGATGACTCCGTGGAGAGGGAGGAGGTTGTGTCGGTGGTGGCCACGAAAGGCAACTGCCCGCACAACCTCATAAAGACGGGCGAGATTCGGTCCGGGCCGGGCGGGCTTGGATCCATCTGGGTCTCGGCGCCGATTACGTCGGTCAAAACCATTCTTGACGCCGGCCGTCTTTTGATTGGATGGAGTTCGGCGCGAGTTCGGGCAGTGGAGGCACGACCCATGAAATGCTTCCGCTGCCTGCAGCGGGGTCATACCCGGCCCCAGTGCTGCGGTGAAGACCGAGCAGCCCTATGCTTCCGCTGCGGAAAGCCCGGGCACAAGGTGGCCACCTGTTCCTCAGAGCCGCACTGTGTCGCCTGCGAGGCGGCAAAGAAGCCAGCGGGACATGTCCTTGGGGGCAAGAGCTGCAAAGCTCCAGACGCCCCCAAGAAGAAGAAGAAGGCGCCGGCGGCCAGGACCCAGACCGCCTCGCAGGCTGCGGAGGAGCCGCAGCCCATGGACACATCTCCGATCGCTGATGGACCCACGCTCAGCTAAGTTCATTCAGACGAACTTGAACCACTCCTCTGGCGCTCAGGACCTTCTGATCCAAGCCATGAGAGAGTGGTCTGTTCATGTGGCTGTGGCTGCCGAGCCATATTACGTCCCGCCCGGTTCTGATTGGGCCGCGGATCTGGACTCTATGGTGGCTATCACCTTGTCGGGCGTTGAGCCGTCGCCGCCCCTCTCGGTCATCCAGAGGGGCAACGGGTTCGTCGTCGTCTCATGGGGGAGCACCTATATCATAGGTGTTTATTTCTCCCCCAACAGACAGTTCGCCGAGTTCGAGCTCTTCCTCGGCGAGCTGGGTGCTGCGGTGCGACGACTCCCGTCTTCGTCTCATGTTTTGGTGCTAGGGGACTTCAATGCCAAATCCTCGGCTTGGGGTTCCCCCGTCACCGACCAACGTGGCACTGCGGTAGAGGCCTGGGCGGTCATGCTCGGCCTCGTCTGTGCCAACCAGGGCTCGGAATTTACCTGCGTGCGGCAGCAGGGAGGGTCAGTGGTGGACTTGACGTTCGCCACCCCTGCACTAGCCGCTCGCATCCGAGACTGGTGTGTCACAGACGCCGAGACATTGTCGGACCACGTCTTTATCAGGTTTGACATTGTCTCGGCAACCGAGATCGATAGGAATGCACAAAATCAGATGGTCAGCCCCTTCCCGAAATGGGCGCTGACCAAACTTAACAAGGATCTGCTGGAGGAGGCGGTGCTGGTTGAGGACTGGTGCACTCCCCCCAGCATCGGGGATGTCGAGGAGGAGGCTTCCTTATTCAGGGCGTCGCTGCAGCGTATCAGCGATGCAGCTATGCCCCGGGTTCGTCGTTGTCCGCCGAAAAAGGCGGTCTATTGGTGGACGGAGGACGTCGCCCGACTCAGGGGGAATTGTAACTCCAGACGCAGGGAGCTGGCCAGGTATCGCCGCCGCACACGCAATGGACAGCGAGACGAGGGCGTCGAATCCCTGCTGCACGACCGTTACACGGAAGCGCGCAGGGAAATGAGGGCCGCCATTTTCAGGGCAAAGGCCGAGGCACGAGAGGAGTTGCTCGAGAGCCTTGACCGGGATCCGTGGGGCAGACCCTACCGCGCGGCGCGTTGTAAGCTGCGCGGCCAGGGTCCACCGGTTGTCGAAACTCTGCGGCCGGAACTGCTCGAGTCAATTGTAGAGGCTCTCTTTCCGGCGAGGCAGGAGCACACTCCTCCGCCGATGGCCCCACCCCGTGGGATGACGCCGGACGCTGCAGACCCGGAGGCACCGCCACCGCCTGTCACGGAGGCGGAATTCGATGCCGCAGCCCTCAAGCTGCGTGCAAAGAAGACAGCCCCGGGTCCGGACGGAGTGCACGGTCGTGTCCTGGCCCTCTCTTTGGCGGAGCTCGCGCCACGTCTCAAGCGGCTTTTTGACGCGTGCCTGGCTGCTGGAAAGTTCCCTGCGGTCTGGAAGTTGGGTCGACTTGTCCTCCTCAGAAAGGAAGGCCGTCCAGCAGAGTCGCCGTCCGGCTACCGGCCAATTGTCCTCCTGGACGAGCCCGGTAAGCTTTTCGAGCGAGTGATCGCCGCTCGGATTACGGACCACCTGTCGTCGGTGGGTCCAGACCTCGCTGAGGTCCAGTACGGGTTCCGGGAGGGTCGTTCGACGATCGACGCGATCCTGCGCGTCAAGGCCCTCTCGGAGGAGGTGGTGTCTCATGGTGGGGTTTTGCTGGCGGTGTCTCTCGATATCGCCAACGCGTTCAATTCCCTGCCATTTGAGTGCATCGCCGAGGCGCTCCAATATCATGGAGTGCCCCCGTACCTCAGGCGGACGGTGGCAGATTACCTGGCAAACCGGTCAGTGGTCTGTCAGACGAGCGACGGCGCTCTGCTGGAGCGACGCATGTCGTGCGGGGTTCCACAGGGGTCGGTGTTGGGGCCGCTCCTGTGGAACATAGGATATGATTGGGCGCTGAGAGGCGCATTGCTGCCGGGCGTCGGCGTCACATGTTACGCCGACGACACTCTTGTCACGGCGCGCGCCGGTACGTACGCTGAAGCGGCGCGCCTGGGCAAAGTTGGCACGATTCAGGTGGTCCACCGCATACAACGGCTGGGACTAAGGGTGGCTCTGAACAAAACAGAGGCCATCCTGTTCCACGGCCCGCGGAGAGGACCACCTGCCGATGCTGCCATGGAGATAGAGGGCTGTCGAGTCCCCGTCGGCTCGTCATTAAAATATTTGGGGCTTGTGTTGGACCCAGGGTGGAAATTCACACCCCACTTCCGCCACATGGGCCCCAAACTCTTGAGGGCGTCTGCGTCGCTGAGTCGGCTGCTGCCGAATCTGGCCGGTCCGGGGGATCGATGTCGCCGCCTCTTTACGGGAGTCGTGCGCTCCATGGCCCTCTACGGGGCACCCGTATGGGCTGATGCCCTGACGGCCGCTAACAAGGCTCTATTGCGAGCTCCGCAGCGAGCCATGGCCGTCAGGGTGATCCGGGGATACCGCACGGTGTCATTCGAGGCGGCGTGCGTCCTGGCGGAGACCCCGCCTTGGGATCTCGATGCTGTGGTCCTGGCGGAGGTCCATCGGAGAAGGGAGGCATTCCGAGAGGCGGAGGGCTTCCGGCGTGTGCCACCGGCGGTGGTGGAGCGGTGGCGGAAGTCCGCACAGCTCCGCACCATAGACAGGTGGCTCGACCATCTGGAAGAGCCCACCGCCGGTCTCCGGACCATAGAGGCGGTCCGGCCCGTTCTACGGGAGTGGCTGGCACGGCAACACGGGGTGCTGTCCTTCCGGCTCACGGAGGTACTGTCGGGGCATGGATGCTTCGGCAGGTACCTCCACCACATCGCCGGGAGGGAAAGCACTCCGAGGTGCCATGAATGTGGGGCGGAAGAGGACACCGCGCAGCACACGCTGGAGGTCTGTCCAGCGTGGGCAACACAGCGCGCTGTCCTCGTCGCCGGTATCGGTGGAGACCTCTCGCTGCCGGCCTTCGTTAAGGCCATGGTCGGCAGCGAAACAGGCTGGGAGGCGGCGGCCACCTTCTGCGAGGAAGTCCTTGCAGAGAAGGAGGCCGCCGAGCGGGTCCGGGAAGATGATCCCGACGCGGACCCGTCCCGCCGACGGCGGCTGGGAAGGAGGAGGCGAAACTACGCCCTCCACCAGCCGCCAGATGGGTCGCGGGCGACGGAGTGGGGCTCCCGTCGCTCGCAACAAGGACCCTAAAGCTGAGGGGGTGTCTGTAGTGTTCCGCAGGCACTTCCTACCCTAGAGAGGGGCCCGGCATGGCCGGGCAGCATCGCCCTTGGCACGCACAGCGCCTGCGAAGAGTTCCCTGTGCGTGTCGAGAATGGCGAAGGACGGAACGCCCCGGTGCTTTTTAGTGGGTATGCCCAGTAGGGGCGAGTCCCACATAACCGCAGGCGGGCCCCACCCTGCCTGCGGTAGATATAAAATCTTTTTACACCGGGTCAAAAAAAAAAAAAAAAAAAAAAAAAAAAAAAAAAAAAAAAAAAAAAAAAAAAAAAAAAAAAAAAAAAAAAAAAAAAAAAAAAAAAAAAAAAAAAAAAAAAAAAAAAGGTTAGGTTAGGTTAGGTTAGGTTAGGTTAGGTTAGGTTAGGTTAGGTTGGGGTTCCGTGTGCAGTTTCCAGTCTGCCATCGGACGCGTCCCCGGGTTGCGGATAGGGGAACGCCCCCCAGATATGGGGGGTACCGGCTTGCCGGCGCGGACAAAAACTGGTGTGTGGCCGCCTGCCCCTTTTCAGGGCGGGCATTGCACGGTCACACAACCCGTAGCCTCACACTGAGTGGGGTCGGGGGCCTTCGGGCTGCGAGGAAGACAACCTCTATAAAAAATCACCCTCGAGGGCGGCATCTCGCTGCCGGCGGACCCGACTTCGGGTCGTGGTACGGCCGGATTTTATCCGGCGGCCACTTTTTAGTGGCAGCGTGGGGGCGATCTTTCGCCACGGCGCTTTGCGCCTCTTGTTGTTGTCCGGGTTGGCCTGTCTGATTCGGGCGGCCTCGAGCTTCGGCTCACTCGCGCGGCGGTGGACCCAGTGGGGTCTGCCGTCGGGCGAACCCGTTACCCGCATTGAGCGGGCCGGGGGTCCGGCGCACTGAGCGTCGGGCCAAGTGGAAGAAAACCACACTAAAAAATCACCCTAATCCCAAGGTCTGGTCCGTGCCGATGGGACGAATGGCTGGAAGGTCTCCAGTCCCGAACGGCCACCCAGGGAGCTCATCCCTTTAAAATGGCGAAAACATGGAAATGAGTGAAAACAATACGTTAAGTCCCCAGGGGGTTTCAGTCCCTTCGGTAGGACCGCGGAAGGCGGCTGCCGAACGCCGGAGGTATATGGGGCCGGCTAATCTCATTTCCACCTCTTCTGATGCGATTGCGAGTGCGAACCAATGCGAACCCGTTAAGAGCGGGCCATCCCTGGTATCCGGGCTAGGTGATGGAAAATATGTAACCGAGGCGTGTGGGAGTATTGAGGAAGGAGGAGGAGTGCGGCTTTCCTTTAGGAGTAGCAGCAGGAGTGGTGCGTCCACACCGAGAACTGAGAGATCTCGCAGTGGATCCGTGTCCAGTACACGTAGTTTGTTAAATAGTTACAAGTGTAGGTTAAGTGAGAGTTCTGACTCTACTGTAAATAACAGCGATGTAAATAGCCATGTAAATATAGTTGTAAGTCATGTAAATAGTGACTCTAAGAAGAAGCAGACGGCGGTTGCGTCTGTATCTCAAGGCGGGACGAGTGCTGGTCCTGATGACCAAGCACAGGCCGAGAAGGGCCAGAAGAGGACGTTGGACGAATCCGACTCCCCTACTCTCTCGGAGCAGTCGGTGATTGACCTTACCGACTCAACCATGATGACGGACCGACTCTCTGACGGCACTGCTCCTGAAAAGTCGCAGCGGCGCCGCAGAAAGTCGAAGAAAAAGAAGGAGAATCCAAACTCTGAATCTGACGAGGAAAGCAAGACGGTTGAGGAGAAGGCCTCCAAAAAACCGGAGGAGAAAACACCCGGTGGCGGGCGCGGGCGCGGTAGAGGCCGCCCCCCGACCACCGGAGAATACGTGGGTCTGGCGCAAGCTAAGCGCGATCTGCTGGCGGTTAAAAAGGCGGAGGAGCAGGCCCGCCTTGACCGTGAAGTTGCAGAAATGGAGCGCAAAGCTTACGCCACAAGGGCGAAATATTTTGAAACCCAGACTGAAGGTGACACTTCGAGGGCAGTGGACCCCGCCGAGAAGACGGCCATTGACCTCGAAACGGTGGTTCAAACGGACTGCCAACTGATTGTGGATGTCGCGCGTAAGTCGTCCCACCTGAGTGGCTCCTACCAAAAGGCCCTCAAAAAGGCTGCACAGTCTATCCAAGACTGTTTCAGTGAAGTCACGCGAAAAACGATTTCCGACGACGCGCGCATTTTAAGGGCAGAGAACGAAGCCCTCAAGAAGGAGTTGGCCGAGCTCCGGAACAGCGTTTCCGAGCTGACTGGCGAGATAAAGGCCCTAAAGAAGGGCAAACGTAGAGAAGTGCGTCGGTCCATTTCGCCGGCGCCCGTTAGTATGGAGATGGACGTGACGTTGCCACCGGCGCCAACCGCAGCACCCACGATTGAGGTCCCCAATCCCGCACCGCAGCCCTTTACTCCGCCCTCTGAAAAGGAGGATTGGCTGCGAGAGGCGATGATCCGCATTGGTGGAATCATTAATGCGAGACTCGAAGGTCTGGAGAGCAGGCTTTTACCTGCACCCAAAGTTCGTCCGCCGCTTGCGGCAGACAAAAAGAATGCAGCAAAGAGCGACAAGGCTGCTAAACCTGCTCCGCAGCCCGCTCCCAAACCACCCGTTAAGAAACCGGCGGCCACAACACCAGCAGCCGGCAAACCAGCCCCTAAGCCTGCAAAGGCTCCTGAGGAGGCCAAGAAGAAGGGAAGGAGTACCGGCAAAGCTGCCAAGTCTACTAGGGAAGCGGTAGACCCGGTGAACCCAGTCACGCCCACGAGTACTCCCAAAGAGACTGAGCAGTGGACCGAGGTCGTTGGACGCAAAGCTAGAGCCCGAAGGGCGAAAGCCCAAGCCCAGACCCAAGCCCAGTCCCAGGCTCAAAAGCCGGCGGCCAGCGCCAAAACCAAGGCGAGGGCCAGAAAGAGGAGGGCCAAAAAAGGCTTAGAAGCGCCCCGCAATCCAGCGGTGGTGCTGACTATTAAGCCCGAGGCGCTGGAAAAGATGAGCTACTCCAGTGTCATCCAGGCGGCAAGAGGGAAGATCAGCTGGAGCGATCTTGGGGTCGAGGACCTGAGGTTCCGGGGCACGGCAACTGGTGCCCGCCTGTTGGAGCTTCCCAAAGAGGCCTCCCCCGAGCTGGCTGACCAATTGGCCTCCAAACTCAAGGAGGTGCTCCCGGATGAGGTACAAGTGTCCAGGCCAATTAAGTGCGCGGAAGTGCGCATCTCTGGCCTGGACGACTCGGTGACGCCAGAGGACGTGCGTGAGGCCATCGCCCGCACAGGTAACTGCTCCGCGGACTCCGTGAGGGTCGGAGTGATCCGCGTGAGCGCATACTCACTGGGCTCAGTTTGGGCGAAGTGCCCCGTTTCGGCCGCCAAGACTATTTGCTCTGGCAGGCTGTTGATAGGGTGGTCGTCGGCTAGGGTCAGGCTACTTGACCCGCAGCCAATGAAATGCTTCCGATGTTTGGAGCCCGGTCACACTCGAGCTACATGTCCATCATCTGAAGATAGAAGTGGTCTGTGCTTCCGCTGTGGTAAGACAGGCCACATCGCTCGGAACTGTAGCGCTACCCCTACCTGCGTTGTTTGCACGGGCAAGGGCAAAGCAGCCAATCACATCCTGGGGGGGAAGAGTTGTCATCCCCCCAAGAAAAGAGGAAAGGCGGTGCCTAGGACCCAGGCCACAACCAGCGGTGACGATCTGACCGCTAGGGAGGAGCCCCAGGAAATGGAATCTTAATGGCCACAACTAAAGAATTCCTTCAGGGAAATATCAACCACTGTGCCGCCGCGCAGGATATTCTCCTGCAATCAATGGCACAGTGGTCGATCGATGTGTGTGTTTTTGCCGAACCCTACTCTGTCCCGGCGCGGTCGAATTGGGTCTCAGACCTAGATGGAGCAGTTGCCGTAGTGGCGTCCACGAGAACTGGCACCCCCTGCCTCCGTGTCAGGGAGAAGGGGCATGGCTTTGTTATTGCACAGTGGGGCGATATGGTGTTGGTTGGGGCCTACTTCTCCCCCAACAGGTCGTTCGCAGAGTTTGAGACCTTCATTGATGAGCTAGGGGCCGCAATCCAGCGGAACTCGACGCTCTCAATGCTGGTTCTCGGCGACCTGAACGCGAAGGCCGAAAGCTGGGGCTCTCCGGCCACAGATCAGAGGGGCGAATTGGTGGAGGAGTGGGCCGTCATTTCCGGTCTATGCCTCCTAAATAGAGGCTCAGTCAATACCTGCGTGCGACAGCAGGGAGGGTCCATAGTGGACGTTTCGTTCGCTTCCCCTGCTGTCGAGAGCCAAATATGTGACTGGCGAGTACTGGAGGAGGTTGAGACGCTGTCGGATCATTTGTATATCCGGTTCAGCATCTCCCCGCCCTCGCCCTCACAGGGTAATCGTCGGACCAGGGACATCCATTCCTTCTTCCCACGCTGGGCTGTGTCTCGTTTAAATGGAGAATTGGCAAAGGAGGCTGCCCTTGTGCAGGCCTGGATCGCTGACTCGCTGCCGTACCGGGGCACTGATGCTGAAGCAGGCTGGTTTCGTGACGCTCTCACCAACATTTGCGATGCAGCCATGCCACGAGTGAAGCATCAGTCCCCGAAAAAACACCTGTATTGGTGGTCGGGCGAACTGACCGACCTTAGAGCTGCCTGTACAAGGGCAAAACGTTTACACGCCCGCTACAGGAGGCGCCGGACGAGGGACGTGGAAGAGGAAAGCCGACTGTTAGAGTCTTACAAGACTGCGAAAAGGACACTTCAGATGGCGATCAAAACCGCCAAAAATCAGGCTTGGCAGGAGATGCTGTCCAGCCTCAACGAGGATCCGTGGGGCAGGCCGTATCGCATGGTCCGGAACAAACTGCGTACGCCTGCCCCACCTCTAACTGAGACCTTACCGCCGGACTTCCTAGAAAGAGTCATTTCGACCCTATTCCCTGGGAGACTGGAAGACTTTTCCCCACCTCAAATGGGGTCATCCATTGAGGCAGTCAGGGAAATCCACGTTCCCCCTGTCTCTGATGGGGAGTTTGAAGCGGTGATGGACCGCCTCAAGGCCAAAAAGAAAGCCCCTGGTCCGGATGGTGTCCCTGGGAGGGCTCTCGCGTTAGCTCTGCAACCGCTGGAGAGTCGTTTCAGGAGACTCCTGGACAGGTGCCTAGAAGAGGGACGCTTCCCCGCCAGTTGGAAGATGGGAAGATTGGTTCTCCTTAGAAAAGAGGGAAAGCCGGAGGACTCTCCGTCGGGGTACCGGCCTATAGTACTCCTTAACGAGGCGGCTAAGTTCTTCGAGCGCATAATCGCGTCTCGTATCAGCCGCCACCTGAGTGAGATTGGTCCGGACCTCGCGGAGAACCAATTTGGTTTCAGGGAGGGTCGATCTACCATCGATGCCCTCCAGAGCGTCAAGTCCCTCTCCAGGGAAGTCGTCGACAGCGGAGGTATATTGTTGGCGATATCGCTTGATATCGCCAACGCATTCAACTCGATCCCCACCGAGTGCATCCTCGAGGCACTTGATTACCATGAGGTGCCTCGGTACCTGCAAGAAGTCGTCCGGGACTACTTTGGGGGTCGCTTTATTGAGTATGTCGGCGCCAATGGTCTCGTCCAAACGAGGCAAATGGTGCGCGGTGTTCCACAGGGCTCGGTCTTGGGCCCACTTCTGTGGAATATCGCGTACAACTACGTGTTGCGAGGTAGTCTTCTCCGCGGGCTGAACCTGGTGTGCTACGCCGACGACACTTTAGTGACGGCCCGTGGGAGAAATTACCGTGAGGCGGCTTTAATAGCTACAGCGGGAGTGGCTCAGGTCGTGTCCCGAATAGAGAGTCTGGGACTTAAAGTGGCGTTAGAGAAAACGGAGGCCCTTGCCTTTCATGGGCCCCGTAATCGTCCCCCGCCTAGGGCCTACCTAATTATAAATGGGACGAGGGTGGACTTCAAGCCCCACCTGAAGTACCTCGGCCTGCTCTTGGACGAGAAGTGGAACTTCAGGGAGCATTTCTTGCGTCTGGCTCCTAAGTTGGTTGCTGCCGCTGCAGCATTGGGTCGGCTCCTGCCGAACCTGGGTGGTCCGAGTGCCCTGTGTCGCCGCCTCTACGCAAACGTAGTGGCATCCATGGCACTCTATGGTGCACCGGTGTGGTCGGATGCCCTGAGCCCGCAAAACGTCGCGCTACTGCGCCGAGCGCAGCGCATCGTAGCAATCAGGGCAATCCGAGGCTACCGCACCATTGCGACGGAGTCTGCCTGCGCCCTTGCCGGGATGCCACCCTGGGACCTAGAGGCGGACGTTCTTACCGCGGTACACGAGCGGAGGGCAGAGGCCCGCGGCAGAGGCTTGAGACCAATGCGTGTGGAGGTGGAGCGATGGCGCGAGGAGGCCAGGAATCATATTCTCGATTCGTCTTGGCACCGACGCCTGGAGCAAGCTGAGTATGGCCGCTGGACCAATACGGGAATCCACCCGGTGCTTCGGCAATGGGTGTCGAGAGGGCACGGGACCCTTACCTTCCGCCTCGTGCAGGTTCTGTCGGGGCACGGCTGCTTCGGCAGATATTTGTACCGAGTTGCCGGAAGGGAGGAGGACCCACATTGCCACGAGTGTGGCGCCGATGAAGACACTGCGCTGCACACCCTCGCGCACTGTCCTGCGTTTACGGTGCAGCGCAGTGCCCTGATCGCGGTGATCGGAGGCGATTTATCCCTGCCCACTGTTATCCGGGCAATGCTCGAGGAGCCGGCGGTATGGGATGTTGTCGCCACCTTTGCGGAGGACGTTATGTCCCGCAAGGAGGCGCATGAGCGTGAGCGCGAGCAAGACCCGCTCGCGAGCGCCAGGAGGCGCCGGAGGGTAGGACGGCGACGGAGGGGCTATAACGCTCTGATTCCGCCGTCCTAGTGGGGGTCGGCGGGTGACGCGGATGGGTACCGTGTCGCTCGCATTGCACTCGACCCCTGCGATGGTGGGGGCAGCTAGGGGACACTAGCTGCTCCCATGCCTCCGGTAGCGAGGTGTGCCCGTACCGAGATCGGTGCGGGCCCGGCCGAGCGACCTACGCGTGCCAGCGCTCTGCGCATGCGCGCAAGTCGCTCATTATGGCCAGCGAGGTGTCCCCGTGAGGTTTAGTGGGTAGTCGCGGCGCTCTGCCGCGGAGTCCCACACACCCTTGCCCCTACCCGGGGGCTTGGACGGTGCGTCAATGCATTCCTCACGTAAAAAAAAAAAAAAAAAAAAAAAAAAAAAAAAAGGTTAGGTTGGGGTGCGATGTCAGAACACCTCCTCGTGGTGCACCCTGGGCAACCCGGCAGATTTTCTGCCGCGGGCTAAGAGTCTGACAGCTGCCCCGTGGAGGGGGCGTGGTGTGGCCGGGTTTAACCCGGCGGGCCACTTCACGTGGCCATGTGGGGCGTCACCTCCCCTTCTTTTTGAAGATGGGGTTGTGTGTCGCCTGGGGACCCGCTCGCGGGTCATGGCGCGTTGCGCCTTGTGCCGTTGCCCCTTTGATCGGGTTGGTGCGGGTCCTTGTTGAGCTTCGGCATGTCGTTGTTCCGAGTCGGTGCAAGCTCGTTGAGCTTCGGCGTGTCGTTGTTCCAAGGACTGAGGCTGACCCGATCAACGTGTGGCTTCGGCACACTTGTGCGGCCCCCATGAGGGGGGCGTGGGATGGCCGAGTGCTACTCGGCGCGCCACCTCGTGTGGCTACCGTGGCCGCTTTTTGCGGTGGGTCGGCGCTTTGGCGCCGCTGAGCTTCGGCTCGTGTGCGCGGCGGTGGATCCAGTGGGGTCTGCCGTCGGGCAAGCCCGTTACCCCGCACTGAGCGGGGCCGGGGGCCTGGCGCACTGAGCGTCGGGCCGCGTGGAAGAAAACCACAGTAAAAAATTACCACCCGGAGTATGCCCCGGGAACTCCTCTCCATCTCCATCTTGGAGAGGGCGTGAGGGGCCCGCCATTGGTGGGCAGGTGCCGCGGACGGGGTTATGGTCGGTCTGTAAGGGTTCCCACGACCTCGTTCGGCAGCGGCGCGTCCTTTGGACGTGGCTGCGCTAGGCGCCAAAGAGGGCATATCGAGGGGTTTAGTGGGTAGTCGCTCGCTGCGGAGTCCCACACACCCTTGCCCCTGCGGGGGCTTGGACGGTGCGCAAACGCATTCCCCTCGTAAAAAAAAAAAAAAAAAAAAGGTTAGGTTAGGTTAGGTTGGGTTAGGTTAGGTTAGGTTAGGTTAGGTTCCGTGTGCAGTTTCCAGTCTGCCATCGGACGCGTCCCCGGGTTGCGGATAGGGGAACGCCCCCCAGATATGGGGGGTACCGGCTTTGGCCGGCGCGGACAGAAACTGGTGTGTGGCCGCCTGCCCTTCTCAGGGCGGGCATTGCACGGTCACACAAACCCGTAACCCCGCACTGAGCGGGGCCGGGGGCCTTCGGGCTGCGAGGAAGAAAACCTCTATAAAAAATTACCCCCTGGGTGAACTCCCCCCTTCTTGTCAAGAAGGGGTGTGAGTGTCGCCGGTGGACCCGCTTGCGGGTCGTGGTATGGCCGGACTATATCCGGCGGCCACATTTTGTGGCAGTGTGGGGGCGTTTTTACGCCAAGGCGCATTGCGCCATTGGTAGCGTCGTGTTCGATGCTCCGAGCTTCGGCTCACCCACGCGGCGGTGGATCCAGTGGGGTCCGCCGTCGGGCAACCCGTAGGCCGCATTGAGCGGAGACGGGGGTCCGGCGCACTGAGCGTCGGGCCGCGTGGAAGACAACCACTATAAAAAATCACCCCAATCCTAAGGTCTGGTCCGTGCCGATGGGATGAATGGCTGGAGGGTATCCAGTCCCAAACGGCCACCCCAGGGAGCTCCCCCTCAAAAAGCATATCATGGATTGCGAGGAACAAAAACTAACACACCAAGGGGTATCAGTCCCCCCTGTAGGACCACGGAAGGTGGCTGCAGGCAGCCGGGCGTATTTGGTGCCGTGCGTCCCGCAATCCACATCTTCGAATGCGACTAAACCTGTATGCGAACCCGTTCAGAGCGGGCTTCCACCGTTGTCCGGGGCGGTGGTCGACAATGTGACCGAGGCGAGTGGCAGTGTAAATTTTGTAAATACTAAAACTGTAAATAGGTGTGTAAATATTTCATCTGTAAATAGGTCAAAAGGTGTTGTGCTCCGTTATGGGAGTGTTGGGGATTTGCCTGGAGCCGCGCGGTCGCGGTCTGGCTCGGCATCTTCTTCTGTAAATAGTGTACGTAGTTGTAATATAAATAGTGTAGGTTTAAGTCTAGAATTAGGATCTAGTCTTAAGAATGCTGAGTCGGCAGTTGCGGCTCAGTCACGTAAGAGGCAGGCGGACGAGTCAGACTCGTCTTCCAGATCGGCTCAGTCCGTGATATCGGTCACTGAGTCGATTATTTTAACAGAGGATCCATCCGACGCAACGAGCAATACCTCGCGGCGGCGGAAAAAGAAAAAGAAGAGGAGTTCGGTCAGTTCTGGCTCAGATACCGACGTCCCTCCTTCGACAGGCACGTTAAAGAAAACGGACTCCCTCAGTAAAGGGCGCGGGCGTGGCCGTGGACGCCCCCCTACAACTGGGGAGTACGTTGGGCTCGCCAAAGCCAAGCGAGAGCTGGCGGCGGCAGAGCGAGAGGAGATGCAGCTCCGCCTTGATAGAGAGATTTCCGAGGCGGAGAGGAAAGCATATGAGACGCGCGCTCGCTTCCACGCGAGCCGCGCCGACGTTTCGGATGAGGCAGCAGTTCCGACCGGCACGACCGCCCTCGACATCGAGGATGTGGTCCGGTCGGACTGCTCAATTATCTTGGATGTGGCGAGGAAATCATCGCAGCTGAAGGGGACCTATCAAAAGTCCCTAAAAAAGGCGGCGTCCTCCATCCAGGAATGTTTTGAGGAGATTTCCCGTAAGTCCATCTCGGAGGACACTCGGAAGTTGAGGGCCGAGAATGAGGCCCTCAAAAAAGAGATGACTGAAATGCGACGCCTGATAGCAGAGCTCAAAGCGGAGCTGGACGCCGTCAAGGCAAGCTGTAGGGAACCCCGACGGGTTGATCCCCCGGCTAATGAGAGCGTCCCTATGGATGTGGCTGAACCGGAGGCGGAAGTGGAGACTGTCTCTCCTTTCCCGCTTCCAGCCATGCCCACCATGACCACAAAGCCCGCCAAGACGGCGAAGACCGCTAAAAGAGCGCGCCCTTCACCTGGCGCAACAGAGACGGCAACCCCGATCGACCCAGCCTTGGAGGCATTCGAGGCTAAGATCACCAGGTCGATCGGGGCAATTATCAATGCCCGCTTCGAGGGCATACAGGAGCGCCTCCTTCCTGAAAAGAAGTTGAGGCCTCCTCTCGCGGCGGACAAATCGTCTGCCCGCACTCCCTCGAAGCCGGCTAAAAAACCAACTAGCGGGGACAAGCTAACTGATGCTCCGGTTGACCCAAAACCTGCCGGCAAGGGCAAAGCTCCCAAAGGCCAGCAGGCCAAGAAGTTATCGGTTCCACCCAAGGCCCCATCCACCTCCCGGGCGCATGCCTCAAAGGCAGCTGAACCCCTGGTCGAGGAGGAGTGGACTGCAGTGGAAACCAAAAATCAGAGGCGCAGAAGGCGCAGGAAGGCGAAGCAGAGCGGCCAGTTGAAGCAGTCAGAGGTTCAGCCAAAGGCTGGCTTCGCAAGCGCCGCCAAGGGGAAGTCGGCACGTCCACCCGCCGCCGCCGCTCCTGCTGCCAAGCCCACGGCCAAGACCACGGCTAAGCCCACGGCCAAGCCCACGGCGAAGACTAAAAGTGCGACTCCCAAATTGGTGCCCCCAAAATCGGCCGCGGTGGTCGTAACTTTAGACGCCGCCGCCCTCGAAAAAGGGACCACCTACGGAGAAGTTTTGAGTCGAGCTCGTCAGAGCATTAATGTCTCCGAGCTCGACATTACTAAAATGACATGCCGTCATACAGCTGCAGGCGCCAGGATCATAGAAATTCCCGGCGCCCAGGCGGGAGAAAAGGCAGACCTCTTGGCATCTAAGCTACAGGAGGCTCTCGCTGGGGTCGCTAAAGTCGTCCGGCCCACCAAGCGTGTTGACCTAAGGGTCTCGGGACTGGACGACTCAGTAGAAAAAGAAGAGGTGGCGACTGCGATCGCACAGAAGAGCGGTTGCAATGCTGACCTTGTCAAGGTCAGTGACATCCGCGTTGGACCAGGCGGCCTGGGCACTGCAATCGTGCAATGCCCCGTCACCGCCGCCAAACTTGTTGTACAGGGCCGGCTCCTCATTGGGTGGAGCTCCGTCCAGATAAAGGCGTTGGAGGCCCGTCCCTTGCGCTGCTTTAAGTGCTTGGGTTCGGGCCACACCCGCCAGCTTTGCCCCTCCGAGGTGGACCGGAGCGGGCTCTGTTTCCGTTGTGGCGAGACCGGCCACAAGGGCGCCACATGCAGCGCAGAGCCCCGATGCATTGTGTGCGCCGCAGCCAAAAAGCCGGCCGGTCACCTGCTGGGGGGCAGTAAATGTAAAGCCCCCCATGTCAGAGGGAAGCCCCCCACCGCACGGAGGGCTGCGCCTCCAAGTGAGGAGCAGGAGGGAGCTGTCATGGAATCCTGATGGATTTAGGTACACCATACAGCTTCCTCCAAGGAAACTTAAACCACTCCGCCAGGGCTCAAGACTTGCTGATGCAAGTTCTGGCGGAGTGGTCCATCAATGTGGGTATTGTCGCGGAGCCGTACTTCGTCCCCGACCGGTCCAATTGGGCTGGAGACCGGGACGGCTCCGTGGCAATTGTCGTTCGCTCGGCGCCGGGGAGCAGCCCTCTCTCTGTGGTCGAGAGAGGTGCAGGCTTCGTTGTTGCCAACTGGGAGAAGGTCACCCTAATTGGGGTGTACTTTTCTCCCAACAAGCCCCTCTCCGATTTTGAGGTCTTCCTCGTGGCGGTTGGGGCCGCCGTGAGACGAGCTGCTCCGCGTCAGGTCCTCCTTCTGGGAGACCTGAACGCAAAGTCTGTCGGGTGGGGCAACCCAGCGACCGACGCCCGCGGCCAAGCAGCAGAACTTTGGGCGGCAGCGTCGGGCCTCTCACTGCTGAACCGTGGTGATACCCACACCTGCGTTCGCCAACAGGGCGGGTCGATCGTTGACGTATCGTTCGCGACCCCCGCCCTAGCACGCAGAGTAAGGGAATGGCGGGTGATAACGCGGGTGGAGAGTCTCTCGGATCACCGATACATTCGGTTCGAGATTCCCACCCAGCGTCCCCGCCAGCCGCCGAGTAGCAGTCATGCCCGACGATGGGCCCTAACCCGCCTCGACCGGGAGAAGGCTCAAGAGGCCGCTATCGTCCAGGGGTGGTGCTCCCAGCCCATGGACGGTGATAATGTTGACGAGGCCGCAGACCGCTTCCGCGATGCCCTCACGGAGGTGTGTGAGGCATCCATGCCCAGATCACACCCTCCCAAAGATCGCCATGAAGTCCATTGGTGGTCTCAGGACATCGCGGACCTACGAGCGGCCTGTACAACAAAGAGGCGGGCATACACACGCCATCGAAGGCGGCGCGTTCGCGACCCGGAAACAGAGGGACAGTTGTACGAGGAGTACCGGCAGTCCAAAAAGGCTCTGCAGCTAGCTATCGCCCGCTCCAAGGAGGAGGCAAGGGCTGAGATGCTGCAGAGTCTCGACCGAGACCCATGGGGGCGGCCGTATAAAGCTGCGCGGAACAAGTTTCGCGCGCGCGGTGCCCCCCTCACGGAATCAATGGAACCCGGTCTCCTGGCAACTGTCGTGCAGGGATTGTTCCCGTCGATCCAGGAGGATTTTTCCCCTCCGCGAATGGCTCCTTCCATCGCGGAGTCAGGTCCATCTGCGAGTATTACCCCTCCTCTTATGACCGACGAGGAATTTAATGATGCGGTATCGCGTTTGAGTGGGAAGAGGACTGCCCCGGGCCCTGATGGTGTCCCTGGTAAAGTTCTGAGTTTGTGCGTCCATTACTTCGGCAACAGGCTCCGGGAGCTATTTGACGCATGCTTCCGCGTCCGGCGCTTCCCCAAAGCCTGGAAGGATGGCGCACTTTGTTTGTTGCAGAAAGAGGGCAGGCCAATGGACGATCCGTCGGCTTATCGTCCAATAGTTTTGCTGGATGAGGTCGGCAAGGTATTTGAGAGGGTTGTCGCCTCCCGCCTCATCCAGCACATTTCTGAGGTGGGCCCGAATCTGTCCTCCTTGCAGTTCGGCTTCCGTGAAGGGCGTTCGACGATCGACGCCCTGACCAGTTTGAGGGAGCTGGTTACTGACGCCACCGATAAGGGGGAGAGGGTGTTGGCGGTGTCCTTGGATATCGCGAACGCCTTTAACACCCTCCCCTTCAAGACCATCCTAGAGGCGCTCCACTACCACGGAGTGCCTCAATATCTGGTGCGCATCATCTCCAGTTATTTGGAAAACCGGGAGGTCATTTTCATTGGCCAGGGTGGTACGACTGGCTGCCACCTCATGACGCGCGGCGTTCCACAGGGGTCTGTCTTAGGGCCCCTACTTTGGAACGTCGGCTACGACTGGGTGCTCCGCGCCGCCCTCCCCCCACGCGTGCGTCTTTTCTGCTATGCAGACGACACGCTTGTAACCGCCAGGGGGAGGGACTTGGAGGAGACTCTCCGGCTGGCCTCGGTATTTACCACCCTGGTCGTGCAGCGGATAGAGGCTCTGGGCCTGAAAGTGGCCCTCCACAAGACCGAGGCGCTTCTATTTCATGGGCCTCGCAAGGGAGCCCCATCAGGCACAGAAGTATCTGTGGCTGGTGTAAGAGTGCCGCTTTTGCGGCACTTGAAATATTTAGGGCTTGTCATTGACGGGAGGTGGGGGTTCGACGAGCACTTTCGTCGCCTCGAACCCCGCCTCCTCGGTGCTGCTGATGCGCTCGGGCGTCTTCTCCCGAATGTCGGGGGCCCGAGCGCAACAGTCAGGCGTTTGTATGCCACGATAGTGCGCAGTATGGCGCTTTACGGCGCACCTGTCTGGGCTGATGCCCTTGGCCCCGCTGCGGTTGCGTCCCTTCATAGGGCGCAGCGCGCTATGGCACTCCGGGCCATAAGGGCTTATAGGACCGTGTCCCACGCGGCGGCATGTGTCCTGGCCGGAACTCCCCCATGGGAGCAGACGTCCCACGTCCTGGCGGCTGCCTACCGCGTCAGAACAGACGCTCGAGACGGCGACCGGCGCTTGGCGCCGAGAGAGAGGGCCTCCGCCTTGGAGGAGGCCACAGTGGAGGCGTTCCACCTGTGGTTCGAGGAGCTCGAGGAGCTGAGGGGTTCGGCCTCGGTCTCTGGCACACTGTCCAGGACCTTGGAGGCCATGCACCCCTTCCTCACCACATGGTCGAACCGGCACCACGGGTCGCTCTCCTACCACTTGGTGCAGATTCTTAGCGGCCATGGTTCTTTTGGCCGCTATCTGCACCGCATCGGACGGGAAGCGACCCCCGAGTGCCACCACTGTGGCGCCGACGAGGACACCGCGCAGCACACCTTAGCGGTGTGCCCCGCCTTCTCCTCAGAGCGCCGGGAGTTGGTCGCCGTCATAGGCGAGGATCTCTCCCTCCAGAACGTGGTCTGTGCCATGCTGGAGGGGGAGCGGACGTGGGAAACGGTGGACTCCTTCTGTGTCAACGTCATGACACAGAAGGAGGAGGCGGAGAGGGCCAGGGAGAACGATCCCGAGGCCGCTCCATGCCGTCGCAGGCGGACGGGACGAAGGAGGCGGCAGTTCGCCCGCCTACTTCCTCCTGACGGCAACCAGCGGGGTCCTGGGTTGGGAAGCCCGGACCCTGCATTGCACCGGTTGCCGCCAGTCGCTGATCCCCTGGATGCCCCGGGGGATCACCGGCCTCCCCATTTCGGGGGGGTGAGAGGGGCTCGCCCTAGGCGAGCAGACGCCGACGAGGTCGTGGAAGTGTTCGTAAGAGTTCCCATGACCTTGTCCGGCAGCGATGCGGCCCTCCTCGGCGTATCCTCTTCGTCTGATGATGAGGAGAATGCGGCGATGATGGCTGTTCTCGCGCCAAGGCGTATGTGAGGGGCATCGATGGGTTTTAGTCGGTAGGCCGCGGCATTGCACTCCCTGGTGGACATACCATCCCGTCTGCCAGGGGCCGCGGAGAGTCCGACATAACCCCGCGCCTTCCCAAGCGCGGGGTATGCGTAATGCATTTCCCATCGTAAAAAAAAAAAAAAAAAAAAAAAAAAAAAAAAAAGGTTAGGTTAGGTTAGGTTTCCGTGTGCGGTTTCCAGTCCCGCCATCGGACGCGTCCCCGGGTTGCGGATAGGGGAACGCCCCCCAGATATGGGGGGTACCGGCTTCGGCCGGCGCGGACAAAAACTGGTGTGTGGCCGCCTGCCCTTTTCAGGGCGGGCATTGCACGGCCACACAAACCCGTAGCCCCACACTGAGTGGGGTCGGGGGCCTTCGGGCTGCGAGGAAGACAACCTCTATAAAAAATTACCCCGGCCTTGTGCCCCCAATCCTAAGGTTCGGGCCGCGCCGATGGGATGCATGGCGGGAGGGAGTCCCGTCGCGAGCGGTCCACCCCAGGGCGTCACCCCTTTAAACTGTCACACTAACAATGGATTGCGAGGAACAAAAACGAACACACCACGGGGTATCAGTCCCCCCTGTAGGACCACGCCAGGTGGCTGCAGGCAGCCGGGAGTATGTGGTGCCGCGCGTCCCGCAATCCACCTTATCGAGCGATGTTATTGAATGCGAACCCGTTAAGAGCGGGCGTTCGGGGGTTGCCGGTAATCCCCCGTTCGAAAAATCCATGCGCAACCGAGGCGTTAGTGGGCGAGAATGTAGTGGTGGTGCATCTTGCACGTGTGCTTGGTGTACCGAGAAGGAGAATCCCCCGGCGGCGGATCCCGGGCCGTCGGGGAGGAGGTTGTTGACCGGACGAAAGGAGCCGAGGGACTTCTCAGGAGAGATGTCCGACTACGAGGCGCACGATGCCCCGGGCAAGTCGTACCCCTTCTCAGGGGAATCTGACTTCACGTCTGAGGCGTCTTCGGTGGCGACGGCCGTGAGTGCGACTAGCAGCATCGCTAGCCGTGTGCGTCGCAAACGAAGGAGAGATCCGGCTAAGGCTGGTGAGGAGGGGGATAGCGACGATCCTGACACAGATGTTCCGCTGTCTACCTTCCGAACGCCGAAACCTTCTGTTCGCGGAAAAAGAGGGAGAGGCCGACCGCCCACTACCGGCGAGTACGTTGGGCTGGCGAGGGCCAAAGCTGAATGGCTGAGGCAAGAACGCCTGGAGCTACAGCTGCAGGTGGAGAAGGAGTTATTGTCCGTGGCTTCTGAGGCTCGAGTCACACGGAGTGCGACACCCGCGCCCGCTGCCACTGTTCCAGCGGCGCCGGTCCTCGCCCCGCTGAAGGAGAAAGGAGACGACGATCCCTCGCTTGTTGTTACCGAGCGTATAGGTCGCTACCTCAATACAATCAACTTTGTGGCTGAAAGGTCGTCCAATTTGAAGGGCACCTTTGTCAGCAAGTTGAAAGAAGCGGTGAAACAGTTGCGGGAGGACGCTCAGATCCTGGCGGCGCGGACGGTCTCGGATGAGACGTCCCGCCTACAGGCGGCGAACTCCCGCCTCGAAAGTGAGCTCAAAGCTCAAAAAGAGCGAATTGTCGAGCTGGAGGCGAGGATGCGGGACCTCCAGAAGAGGTGCACACCGCCCCCTCCAGCTCGCACTTACCCGGACGTAACACCAGCGCAAGCTGACGTACTCGACGTGACACCAGCTCCTCCTAGTCTCGAGGAGCTGGAAACCAGGATTATGGGGCGCCTGGTCGCACGGCTCAATGCCAGGCTCGAGGGACTAGAGCCGCGCTTGAACCCCGAGCCGCGCCTGCGCCCCTCCCTGCAGCATGAACGCGACATGCAGGAGATGCCGGTCCTCTCGCTCCCGGATGAGGCGATTCCCGCAGCGTCCAAACCCCGCTCTGTCGGGAGGAAGGGTGCCCCCCCGGCACCCGCGACGTTGGCGAAGGCCGACAGGGAGCGGAGGCAACGGGCCCCACGGAAAAAGAAGCAGAAGGCTACCGCCGTCGAGGAACCTCCGGCGAAGGAACCCCGCGCGCTTCCCCCTGCCCCTGCGGCTATGGCGGAGACCTGGACAGAGGTCGCAAAGCGCGGCAAGAAACGAAAGGGCAAAGGCCAGGGCAAACCGGCTGCAAATCCGCCGGCGCAGCCCCAACCCCAGCCCAAGAAAAAGAAGGGGAAGACTCCGCGGCCCCCCAGACTTCGCGAACCGAAGACGGCTGCAGTGGTGTTATCACTGCAGCCGGGGGCCAAAGAGAAGGGCCACAGTTATGGCTCCATTCTCACGGATGTCCGAGCCAAAGTAAGCCTTAGGGAACTTGATATCGATGGTATCAAGTTCCGCAGGTCTTTGGCTGGGGCAGCCGTGTTGACGATCACAGGAGAGGATAAGGAGGCGGTGGCCCACGATCTGGCCCACGCCGTCCAGGAAGTAGTAGACCCCGACGTTGTTCGGGTTGGCGTCCCTACCAAAAAGGCGGAGATGTTGATCTCCGGCCTGGACGAGTCGGTTCGGCCGGAGGAGGTCAGGGATGCCCTCGCCAACGTCGGTGATTGCAATGTAGATGAGGTTCGGGTTGGCGGCATACGCCAGGGCCGTTACTCCATGGGCGTAGTATGGGCCTGCGCTCCCGTTGGAGCTGCGAAGAAAGTCGCGTCGGTTGGGCGCCTATTAGTAGGCTGGTCCTCCGCAACGGTAAAGCTCCTCCAGCCCCGCCATATGCGGTGCTTCAGGTGTCTCGAAATGGGGCACCTGAAAGCAGACTGCACAGCGGCGGAGGACCGGAGTTCGACCTGCTACCGTTGCGGAGAGGACGGACACAGGGCAACGACTTGTATGTCGATGCCCAAGTGCCCTCTCTGTCTCAAGTCGGAGAAGCCGGCGGATCACCGCCTCGGCAGCAAGGCCTGTTCGGCCCCCAAGAAGCCAATTAGCCGCTTCCGGCGCCGCGAGGCGCCGGTTCAGCCACCCGAGAGGGAAAGGACGGTGGAAACGGAGATGGACGTGACTGAGAGTGTTCGGTCGCCCATCCTCCAGGGATCGGATGCGGGACGCGGTTCCCGTACCAGTACCCGCGCTGCTGCTGACTAACGCGCGCGCGAGGGCGGAAGAGAGCCTCGAAAACGAGCTCAGGGCAGACGTGCGGGCAATTTGAGGGCGAGCTTGCCTCTGGCGAGCGGATGCTGCGGGGGGTTGCGGACGACTCTCCGGATCTCCCGGGGCCCCCCCCAGGCTGCGAAGCGCCTGTCGCTCGCGCCACGGCGCACGTGATGGGCCCCCGGTGTGTTTTTAGTGGGTATGGCCGCGGCATTGCACTCCCTGGCTGGCACTCGGTCGGCCAGGGGCCGCGGCGAGTCCCACATAACCTCGTGTCCCCGCCACGAGGTATGCGTAAAAGCATTTTCACACCGTAAAAAAAAAAAAAAAAAAAAAAAAAAAAAAAAAAAAAAAAAAAAAAAAAAAAAAAGGTTAGGTTAGGTTAGGTTAGGTTAGGTTAGGTTAGGTTAGGTTAGGTTAGGTTAGGTTAGGTTAGGTTAGGTTAGGTTAGGTTTCCGTGTGCAGTTTCCAGTCTGCCATCGGACGCGTCCCCGGGTTGCGGATAGGGGAACGCCCCCCAGATATGGGGGGTACCGGCTTGCCGGCGCGGACAAAAACTAGTGACCGCCTGTTGTGTGGTCGTTGGTGGGAGCGTTTCGCTCAAGGTGCGTTTGCACTTTTGTCGTCAACGGCCCTTCTCAGGGCCAGCGGCCGTTCATCGGCGTGGCATGGCAGATCTGCTAGATCTGCGGAGCGTTGAGTGCTTCCACACTCTTTTGCGCCAATCTTGGCGCCTGCCTTAATTGGCTGGCCCCGACGGGGTTGGCATTTGTTTGTCAGCCCAGTGGCCGCCCTCGGGCGGCGTGGGATGGCGGACTTTCAAAGTCCGCGGCGCGGCGGGCCCTCGATCGCGGTTACACGTGGTCGTTGGTTACGACATTTTATGTCACCGCCGGGCAACCTGTGTCGTGGGTGGATGTCGTGGATCACGTCTCGCGATTCACTCACGGCGTAGGGGCTCCTGCCTTTACCGGCTGGAGCCGAGAGGACGCAACCTCGTTAAAAAACGCTGAAAGGGGGTTTGTTGGGGTGTGCCTTTGCACCTTGCGCGGCAAATCTCCGCCTCCATCGGGGGTGGCAGGCCAGTATGTCTGCCCGCTAGCGGCCAACTTCACCAGAACGCCCGACCTGGTGTCGTATTAGGGTAGCTGGGGTATTGGGTTCTCTGCCCCAGTGGTCCACTTATTTCACCCGTACTCGTGGGATCAGGATGGCTTGCTTAAATTCAAACGACGTTAGTGGGAGTGATATTTTTGATAAGGTAGGACGAAGCCTACCCGGTGATGAGGGCGAGAAGCCCAAGGACGTAGGCGATAGGGCTGCAGGTTCAGCCTCGCCGAGATGGGAGATAGTTATAGAGTCGGATACTGACTCAGTTGGTTCCACTCAGACGGTTACATCCGTCTCCGGAAGGAAGAGGACTCGGTCCCAGAAGAAGAAGAAAGGCTCTAACGAGTCTGCGGGCGCCTCCAGCTCGGAGGAAACCAATGCGCCCAAGAAGTCAGCGCGTCGAGGACGCGGTCGCCCACCCACTACTGGACACTATGTGGGTTTGGCGGCGGCCAAAGCGAAACATAACGCTGAACTCCAAAAAGAAATGGAGTTGGAAGCAGAAAAGGAGTTTGCGGCGGAGTTGGCGCAGAGAAAAACGCGCTCTAGCTCTGCCATGTCCGTGGCCTCTAATGATTCCTCTGGAGTCGAGGCCTTAATCGACAATGAGAACAGGGAGCAAGGTGCTGCTGATCTTTTCAAGTCGGTAGAACAGGAGCTCCAAACAATCCTGAAGGTAGCTCAAAAGTCGAGCAGATTAAAGGGCACTTACCAAAAGGCCCTTAAATGCTCGGCTGCAGCCATAAAGGAGCACACGGTGGAGCTCCTGAAAAAGTCGGTAAATGAAGAGGTCGTCAGGCTGGAGCGCCAGAACCAGCGCCTCCAGAAAAACATTGAGGACCTCCAGAAGCAGCTGGAAGAGCTACGAGCCCAGATCAATGGGCAACCGAAGGCCGTCACTGCGACACAGTCGCAACCTGCAGGAACTGCAGGAATGGACGAGATCATCCGCGCGGTGTCCAGCGTGGTGGATGGGAAGGTCCGGGAGGCTATGGTGTCTGCCCGGAACATGATAGAAGCCCGGGTTGAAGGGCTCAAGACGGCAGACCGGCCACGACCACCTCTGGCCGCGGATGCCAAGAAGAAGGCCTCAAAACCGCAAGTGTCTGCGGTCAAAAAGCCCGCGTCGAAGGCGGTAACAAAGGCCACATCACTGGCTGCACCTAAGGCTGCACCCAAGGCCATGCCTAAGGCTGCGCCCAAAGCCGCGGCCAAAGTCGCGCCTAAGGCCGCGCGTAAGGCTGCGCCTGAAGTTGTGCCAGAGGCAGCCCCTGCTCCTGCCGCGCCTTCCCAGAAGGGGAAAGGCAAGGGCAAGGGCAAGAAGACGGCCTCCCCTGCAGAGCCACCTGCACAGCGCCCGGCTGAGCCCACTGCGTCCACGTCCAAGGAGTCGGAGTGGACGACGGTGACAAAGAAGGGGACGAAGAAGTCGGCCTCAAAAACGGCGACTTCTCAGAACGAATCCAATGCCCAACCTTCTAAAGGCAAGGGCAGGGGTCAGGCGAAGGCCAAGAGGCCCAAAAAACTGAAGGTGCCTCGTTCTGCCGCGGTCATAATAACCGTCAGCCCCGAGGCTGAAAAGCGTGGAATTTCTTATGCCAGCGTTTTGAAGAAGGCGCGCGCATCCATCCAACTCCCGGATCTCGGGATCGATGCGCCAATGAAGATAAAGACCACGGTCACCGGGGCTAAGGCCTTTGAAGTCTCTGGCGATGAACGAGACGCCAAAGCCAATCGCCTGGCGTCTGAGCTGACGTCCCTGTTTGAGGCTGAGGCGGATATTCGGGTCCATATGCCCACAAAATGCGCGGAGTTCGTTGTGAGTGGACTCGATGACTCCGTGGAGAGGGAGGAGGTTGTGTCGGTGGTGGCCACGAAAGGCAACTGCCCGCACAACCTCATAAAGACGGGCGAGATTCGGTCCGGTCCGGGTGGGCTTGGATCCATCTGGGTCTCGGCGCCGGTTACGGCGGTCAAAACCATCCTTGACGGCGGCCGTCTTTTGATTGGATGGAGTTCGGCGCGAGTTCGGGCAGTGGAGGCACGACCCATGAAATGCTTCCGCTGTCTGCAGCGGGGTCATACCCGGCCGCAGTGCTGCGGCGAAGACCGAGCAGCCCTATGCTTCCGCTGCGGAAAACCCGGGCACAAGGTGGCCACGTGTTCTTCTGAGCCGCACTGTGTCGCCTGCGAGGCGGCAAAGAAACCAGCGGGACATGTCCTTGGGGGCAAGAGCTGCAAAGCCCCAGATCCCCCCAAGAAGAAGAAGAAGGCGCCGGCGGCCAGGACCCAGACCGCCACGCAGGCTGCGGAAGAGTCGCAGCCCATGGACACGACAACCGTTGCCGATGGACCTACACCTGTCTAGGTTCATCCAAACGAATCTGAACCACTCCTCTGGCGCTCAGGATCTCCTGATCCAAGCCATGAGAGAGTGGTCAGTTCATGTGGCTGTGGCTGCTGAGCCCTATTACGTCCCGCCCGGTCCTGACTGGGCCGCGGATTTGGACCAAACGGTGGCCATCACCCTGTCGACACTCGAGTCGCCGCCTCCCCTCTCGATCATCCAGAGGGGCAATGGGTTCGTGGTCGTCTCGTGGGGGAGTGCCTACATCGTAGGCGTTTACTTCTCCCCCAACAGACAGTTCGCCGAGTTCGAGCTATTTCTCGGCGAACTTGGAGTGGCGGTGCGACGACTTCCGACGTCGTCTCAAGTCCTGGTTCTTGGGGACTTCAACGCCAAGTCGTCGGCCTGGGGTTCCCCCGTCACCGACCAACGTGGAACAGCGGTTGAGGCCTGGGCGGTCATGTTCGGCCTCATCTGTGTCAACCAGGGCTCGGAATTCACGTGCGTGCGTCAGCAGGGAGGGTCAGTGGTGGACCTCACGTTCGCCACCTCTGCACTCTCTGCGCGTGTCCGAGACTGGTTGGTCACGGATGCCGAGACACTGTCGGACCACGTTTTTATTAGGTTTGACATTGTCTCGGCAACCGCAACCGATGGCCCTGCACCCGGTCGGTTGGTTAGTCCCTTCCCAAAATGGGCGCTGACCAAATTAGACAGGGATCTGCTGGAGGAGGCGGTCCTTGTAGAGGATTGGTGCGCTCCCCCAAACATCAGGGGTGTCGATGAGGAGGCATCTTCATTCCGGGAATCGCTGCAGCGGATTAGCGATGCAGCGATGCCCCGGGTCCAACGTTGTCCGCCTAAAAAAGCGGTATATTGGTGGACGGAAGACATAGCCCGTCTTAGAGGAATTTGCAACTCCAGACGCAGGGAGCTAGCTAGGTATCGCCGCCGAACACGCAACGGGCCGCGAAATGAGGAAACCGAATCCCTGCTGCACGACCGTTACACGGAAGCGCGCAGGGATATGCGAGCCGCCATCTTCAAGGCGAAGGCTGAGGCGCGCGAGGAGCTCCTCGAGAGCCTCGACCGCGATCCATGGGGCAGACCCTATCGCGCGGCGCGTTGCAAGCTGCGCGGACAGGGCCCACCGGTCACAGAAACTCTGAGGCCGGAACTACTCGGGAGGATCGTCGAGGCTCTCTTTCCGGCGAGGCAGGAGCACACTCCTCCGCCGATGGCCCCTCCTCGTAGGGCAACGCCGATTGCTGCAGACCCGGAGGCGCCGCCTCCACCTGTCACGGAGGCGGAATTCGATGCCGCAGTCCTCAAACTGCGCGCAAAGAAGACAGCTCCTGGTCCAGACGGGGTGCACGGCCGCGTCCTTGCCCTCTCGTTGGCGGAACTCGCGCCGCGGCTTAAACGGCTGTTCAATGAGTGCCTGTTAGCCGGAAGATTCCCTGCGTCCTGGAAAACGGGCCGCCTAGTCCTCCTCCGAAAGGAGGGCCGTCCAGCGGAGTCGCCGTCCGGCTACCGGCCAATTGTCCTTCTGGATGAGGCCGGTAAGCTATTCGAGCGGGTGATCGCCGCCCGAATTGCGGACCATCTGTCGGCGGTAGGTCCGGATCTCGCCGAGGTGCAGTACGGGTTCCGGGAGGGTCGCTCGACGATCGACGCAATTCTACGCGTCAAAGCCCTCTCGGAAGAGGTAGTGTCGCATGGCGGGGTTTTGCTGGCGGTGTCTCTTGACATCGCCAATGCATTTAACACCCTGCCATTTGAATGCATCGCCGAGGCACTCCGATACCATGGAGTGCCCCCGTACCTCAGGCGGACGGTGGCGGATTATTTGTCGGACCGAACAGTGGTCTGCCAGGCGAGCGACGGCGCTCTGTTGGAGCGACGAATGTCGTGCGGGGTTCCACAGGGGTCGGTGCTGGGGCCGCTCCTGTGGAACATAGGGTTCGACTGGGCCCTACGAGGTGCATTGCTGCCGGGTGTCAGCGTCATTTGCTACGCCGACGACACCCTTATTACGGCGCGAGCCGGCAATTATGGCGAGGCGGCGCGGCTCGCCAAAGTGGGCACAGTACAGGTGGTTCATCGCATAGAAAGGCTGGGACTTAGGGTGGCTCTGGACAAAACAGAGGCCATCCTGTTCCACGGCCCGCGGCGAGGACCACCTGCCGATGCTGCCCTCGAGATTGAGGGATGTCGAGTCCCTGTGGGCTCGACAATTAAATACTTGGGGCTCGTGTTGGACCCGGGGTGGAAGTTTACACCCCACTTCCGCCACATGGGCCCCAAACTGTCGAAAGCGACTCAGTCGCTTAGCCGGCTGTTGCCGAACGTGGCTGGTCCTGGGGACCGATGCCGCCGCCTCTTTATCGGGGTCGTGCGGTCTATGGCCCTCTATGGGGCGCCCGTATGGGCGGACGCCCTGACGGCCGCCAACAAGGCTCTTCTGCGAGCTCCGCAGCGAGCCATGGCCGTCAGGGTGATACGCGGATACCGCACGGTCTCGTTCGAGGCGGCGTGCGTCCTGGCAGGCACTCCGCCCTGGGACCTTGACGCTGTGGTCCTGGCGGAAGTGCACCAGCGGAGGGTGGCCTTCAGAGGCACGGAGGGCTTCCGGCGTGTGCCCCCGGCGGTGGTGGAGCGGTGGCGGAAGTCCGCGCAGCTTCGCACTCTAGAGAGTTGGCTTGGCCGACTGGAGGAGCCCACAGCCGGTCTTCGAACCATTGAGGCGGTTCGCCCCGTTTTACGGCAGTGGCTGATGAGGCAGCACGGGGTGCTGTCCTTCCGGCTCACGGAGGTACTGTCGGGGCATGGATGCTTCGGCAGGTACCTCCACCGCATCGCCGGGAGGGAAGGCACCCCAAGATGCCATGAATGTGGGGCGGACGAGGACACCGCGCAGCACACGCTGGAATCCTGCCCAGCGTGGGCAACACAGCGCGCTGTCCTCGTCGCCAGTGTCGGCGGAGACCTCTCGCTGCCAGCCTTCGTTAAGGCTATGGTCGGCAGCGAAGCAGGCTGGGAGGCGGCGGCCACCTTCTGCGAGGAAGTCCTTGCAGAGAAGGAGGCCGCCGAGCGGGTCCGCGAGGATGATCCTGACGCGG
Source organism: Schoenobius gigantellus (assembly GCA_963935595.1). Classification (NCBI taxonomy): domain Eukaryota; kingdom Metazoa; phylum Arthropoda; class Insecta; order Lepidoptera; family Crambidae; genus Schoenobius; species Schoenobius gigantellus. The sequence continues at coordinate 51,691 of OZ012549.1, read as the reverse complement.
ACCCGTCCCGCCGACGGCGGCTGGGTAGGAGGAGGCGAGACTACGCCCTCCACCAGCCGCCAGATGGGTCGCGGGCGACAGAGTGGGGCTCCCGTCGTCCGCAACAAGGACCCTAAAGCTGAGGGGGTGCCTGTAGTGTTCCGCAGGCACTCCCTACCCTGAAGAGGGGCCCGGCATGGCCGGGCAGCACCGCCCTCGACACGCACAGCGATTGCGAAAAGTACCCTGTGCGTGTCGAGTAGGCGAAGGACGGAACGCCCCGGTGTTTTTAGTGGGTATGCCCAGTAGGGGCGAGTCCCACATAACCACAGGCAGGCCCCACCCTGCCTGTGGTAGATATAAAATCTTTTCCACCGGGTCAAAAAAAAAAAAAAAAAAAAAAAAGGTTAGGTTAGGTTTCCGTGTGCAGTTTCCAGTCTGCCATCGGACGCGTCCCCGGGTTGCGGATAGGGGAACGCCCCCCAGATATGGGGGGTACCGGCTTGCCGGCGCGGACAAAAACTGGTGACCGCCTGCTGTGTGGTTGTTGGTGGGAGCGTTTCGCTCAAGGTGCGTTTGCACTTTTGTCGTCAACGGCCCTTCTCAGGGCCAGCGGCCGTTCATCGGCGTGGCATGGCAGATCTGCTAGATCTGCGGAGCGTTGAGTGCTTCCACACTCTTTTGCGCCAATCTTGGCGCCTGCCTTAATTGGCTGGCTCCGACGGGGTTGGCATTTGTTTGTCAGCCCAGTGGCCGCCCTCGGGCGGCGTGGGATGGCGGACTTTCAAAGTCCGCGGCGCGGCGGGCCCTCGATCGCGGTTACACGTGGTCGTTGGGCTCGACATTTTATGTCACCGCCGGGCAACCTGTGTCGTGGGTGGATGTCGTGGATCACGTCTCGCGATTCACTCACGGCGTAGGGGCTCCTGCCTTTACCGGCTGGAGCCGAGAGGACGCAACCTCGTTAAAAAACGCTGAAAGGGGGTTTGTTGGGGTGTGCCTTTGCACCTTGCGCGGCAAATCTCCGCCTCCATCGGGGGTGGCAGGCCAGTATGTCTGCCCGCTAGCGGCCAACTTCACCAGAACGCCCGACCTGGTGTCGTATTAGGGTAGCTGGGGTATTGGGTTCTCTGCCCCAGTGGTCTTTTTATTTCACCCGTACTCGTGGGAAAAGGATGGCTTGTAATAATTCTTTTGACGTTTGTGGGAGTGCTATTGTTAATAAGGTAGGACGAAGCCTACCCGGTGATGCGGGCGTGAAGCCCAAGGACGCAGGCGATAGGGCTGCAAAAGCAGCCTCGCCGAGATGGGAGATAGAGATCGAGTCGGATACTGACTCAGTCGGTTCCACTCATACGGTGACTTCCGTTTCCGGAAGAAAGAGGACTCGGTCCCAAAAGAAGAAGCACAAAGGCTCGAATGAGTCTGAGGGCGCCTCCAGCTCGGAGGAGACCAATGCGCCTAAGAAGTCGGCGCGTCGAGGACGTGGTCGCCCCCCCACTACTGGCCAGTATGTGGGCTTGGCGGCGGCCAAGGCCAAATTAAATGCTGAACTCCAGAAGGAAATGGAGTTGGAAGCTGAGAAGGAGTTTGCTGCAGAGCTAGCACAGAGGCAGACACGCTCTAGCTCCGCTATGTCCATGGCCTCACAGAGCTGCTCTGAAATAGAGGCTCTACTTGGTCAGGAGGAAGCGAGCCAAGGCGCGACGCAAATTTTTAAATCTGTCGAACAGGAGCTCCAGACCATCCTCAAGGTGGCAACAAAGTCGAGCAGACTAAAGGGAACCTACCAAAAGGCCCTTAAATGCTCGGCAGCCGCCATCAAGGAACACACAATGGAGCTCCTAAAACGGTCGGTGAATGAGGAGGTCGTGAAGCTGGAGCGGCAAAATCAGCTCCTCCAGCGGAACATCGATGACCTCCAAAAACAGCTGGAAGAGCTACGCGCCCAAGTTACTGGGCGACCGCAGGCTGCTGTCGCAGTGGAGGCGCAGCCTTCAAACATGGAGGAAATCATCCGCGCGGTCTCCACCGTGGTGGATGGAAAGGTCCGGGAGGCCATGGTGTCGGCCCGGAATATGATAGATGCCCGTGTCGAAGGGCTAAAAACGGCGGACCGGCCACGACCACCTCTGGCCGCGGACGCCAAAAGACAGGCTCAAAAGCCGCAAGCTCCTGCGGCCAAAAAGCCTGCGACGAAGAAGGCTGCGTCTAAGGCGACAACCAAAGCTGTGCCCAAGGCCCCACCAAAGGCTGCACCAAAGGCTGCGCCCAAACCGGCGCCGAAAAATGTGCCAGAGAGCACCCCTGCTCCCGCCGCGCCTTCCCAGAAGGGGAAAGGCAAGGGCAAGGGAAAAAAGACGGCCATCTCTGCGGCGCCACCTGCACAGCGCCCGGCTGAACCCACTGCGTCCACGTCCAAGGAGTCGGAGTGGACGACAGTTACAAAGAAGGGGAAGAAAAAGGCGGCTCCCAAAGCCGCGGTTCCTCAGCCTAAGTCCCAAGCCGAGGGTTCCAAAGGCAAGGGCAGGGGTCAGGCGAAGGCTAAAAAGCCCAAAAAGATGAAAGTGCCTCGCTCTGCCGCGGTCGTGGTAACTGTCGGCCCCGAGGCCGAAAAACGTGGCATTTCATATGCCAGCGTTATTAAGAAGGCGCGCGCATCGATCCAGCTACCTGAACTTGGAATCGATGCGCCAATGCGTATTAAAACGACGGTCACCGGGGCCAAAATTTTCGAGGTCTCGGGTGAGGAACGAGATGCCAAGGCCAACCGCCTGGCACTCGAACTCACGAACCTGCTTGAGGCTGAGGACGGTGTGCGGGTTCATAGGCCCACAAAATGTGCGGAGTTTGTCGTCAGCGGCTTGGACGACTCCGTCGAGAGGGAGGAGGTTGTGTCGGTGGTGGCCACGAAAGGCAACTGCCCGCACAGCCTTATAAAGACGGGCGACATACGGTCTGGCCCAGGTGGACTTGGTTCCATATGGGTCTCGGCACCGGTAACGGCAGTCAAGACCATTCTAGACGCCGGCCGTCTCCTGATCGGGTGGAGTTCGGCGCGAGTCCGGGCAGTGGAGGCACGTCCCATGAAGTGCTTCCGCTGCCTGCAGCGGGGCCATACCCGGCCGCAATGCTGCGGTGAAGACCGGGCAGCCTTGTGCTTCCGCTGCGGGAAGCCTGGGCATAAGGTGGCAACGTGTTCCGCAGAGCCGCATTGCGTCGCCTGTGAGGCGGCCAAGAAGCCAGCGGGTCATGTTCTTGGGGGCAAGAGCTGCAAAGCTCCTGATGCCCCCAGGAAAAAGAAGAAGGCGCCGGCGGCCGAGACCCAGACCGCTACGCAGGCTGCGGAGGAGACGCAGCCCATGGACACGTCACCGATCGTCGATGGACCTACGCCTGTCTAGGTTCATCCAGACGAACCTGAACCACTCCTCTGGCGCTCAGGATCTACTGATCCAAGCCATGAGGGAGTGGTCGGTCCATGTGGCTGTGGCTGCCGAGCCCTATTTTGTCCCGTCTGGCCCCTACTGGGCCGCAGACCTGGACTGCACGGTGGCTATCACGCTGTCGGCCGTTGAGTCGTCGTCGCCCTTCTCCGTCATCCAGAGGGGCAATGGTTTCGTCGTTGTCTTGTGGGGGAGCACTTATATAATAGGTGTTTATTTCTCCCCCAACAGACAGTTCGCCGAGTTCGAGCTCTTCCTCGGCGAACTGGGTGTCACGTTGCGACGACTCCCACCGTCGTCACAAGTCTTGGTGCTGGGGGACTTCAATGCCAAATCTTCGGCTTGGGGTTCCTCCGTCAACGATCAACGCGGGACAGCGGTTGAGGCCTGGACGGTCATGTTCGGCCTCGTCTGTGTCAACCAGGGTTCGGAATTCACGTGCGTACGCCAGCAGGGAGGGTCAGTGGTGGACTTGACGTTCGCCACCCCTGCACTCGCTGCGCGCATCCGAGACTGGTTGGTCACGGACGCCGAGACACTGTCGGACCACGTCTTTATAAGGTTCGACATTGTTTCGGCAACCGCAATTGACGGCCCTGCACCCGGTCCGATGGTCAGCCCCTTCCCGAAATGGGCGCTGACCAAACTCGATAAGGAGCTGCTAGAGGAGGCAGTCCTTGTCGAGGACTGGTGCAGTCCCCCCAACATTGGGGATATTGATGAAGAGGCGTTCTCGTTCCGGGCGTCGCTGCAGCGGATTAGCGATGCTGCGATGCCCCGGGTCCAGCGGCGTCCGCCGAAAAAATCGGCATATTGGTGGACGGAGGATATAGCCCGGCTCAGACGGGACTGCAACTCGAAGCGCAGGGAACTAGCCAGATATCGTCGCCGCACACGCGATGGACAGCGAGACGAGGGCACTGAATCCCTGCTGCACGACCGGTACACGGAAGCGCGCAGGGAAATGAGGGCCGCCATCTTTAGGGCAAAGGCCGAGGCACGGGAGGAGCTGCTCGAGAGTCTCGATCGAGATCCGTGGGGCAGACCTTACCGCGCGGCGCGTTGTAAGCTGCGCGGTCAAGGCCCACCGGTTGCAGAAACCCTGCGACCGGATCTAGTTGTAAATATCGTCGAGACTCTCTTCCCGGCGAGGCAGGAGCACACTCCTCCGCCGATGGCCGCACTGCGTGGTGTCATGCCGGTTGCTGAAGACCCGGAGGCTCCGCCTCCACTCATTACAGAGGCGGAATTCGATGCCGCAGTCCTCAAGCTGCGTGCAAAGAAGACTGCCCCGGGTCCGGATGGAATTCACGGTCGCGTCCTTGCCCTGTCGCTGGTGGAGCTCGCGCCCCGCCTTACGCGGCTAATCGACGCGTGTCTGGCTTCCGGGAAGTTTCCTGCGGCCTGGAAAATAGGCCGGCTTGTCCTCCTCCAAAAAGAGGGTCGCCCAGCAGAGTCGCCGTCCGGCTACCGGCCTATTGTCCTCCTGGACGAGGCCGGTAAGCTCTTCGAGCGGATTATTGCCGCTCGAATTGCAGACCACTTATCGTCGGTGGGTCCGGACCTCGCCGAGGTCCAGTACGGGTTCCGGGAGGGTCGCTCGACGATCGACGCGATCCTGCGCGTCAAGGCCCTCTCGGAAGAGGCGGTGTCTTGTGGTGGGGTTATGCTGGCGGTGTCTCTCGACATCGCCAACGCGTTTAACACCCTGCCGTTTGAGTGCATCGCCGAGGCGCTCCAATATCATGGAGTGCCCCCGTACCTCAGGCGGGTCGTGTCCGACTATTTGGTGGACCGGACAGTGGTCTGCCAGACGAGCGACGGCGCTCTGCTAGAGCGACGCATGTCGTGCGGGGTTCCGCAGGGGTCGGTACTGGGACCGCTCCTGTGGAACATTGGGTTCGATTGGGCCCTCCGAGGCGCTTTGTTGCCGGGTGTCGGCGTGATTTGCTACGCCGACGACACACTAGTTACGGCGCGAGCCGGTTCTTACGCCGAAGCGGCAAGGCTCGCTAAAGTGGGCACAATACAGGTGGTCCATCGCATCGAGAGGCTGGGACTAAGGGTGGCTCTGGACAAAACAGAGGCCATCCTGTTCCACGGCCCGCGGCGAGGACCACCTGCTGATGCTGCCCTGGAAATTGAGGGCTGTCGAGTCCCCGTGGGCTCGACAATTAAGTACTTGGGGCTCATTTTGGACCCGGGGTGGAAATTTACACCCCATTTCCGCCACATGGGTCCCAAGCTGTCGAAGGCGACAGCTTCGCTCAGTCGGCTGCTGCCAAACGTCGCAGGTCCGGGAGACCGATGCCGCCGCCTCTTTATTGGGGTCGTGCGGTCCATGGCCCTCTACGGGGCGCCCGTATGGGCTGACGCTCTGACGGCCGCTAATAAAGCTCTACTGCGAGCTCCGCAGCGAGCCATGGCCGTCAGAGTGATACGCGGGTACCGCACAGTCTCCTTCGAGGCGGCGTGCGTCTTGGCGGGCACTCCGCCCTGGGACCTAGATGCCACGGTCCTGGCAGAAGTGCATCGGCGGAGGGAGGCCTTCCGAGAGGCGGAGGGCTTCCGGCGCGTACCCCCGGCGGTGGTGGAGCGGTGGCGGAAGACCGCACAGCTCCACACCCTAGACAGGTGGCTCGACCGTCTAGAAGAGCCCACCGCCGGGGTCCGAACCATAGAGGCGGTCCGGCCCGTCTTGCGCCAATGGGTGGCACGGCAGCACGGGGTGCTGTCCTTCCGGCTCACGGAGGTACTGTCGGGGCACGGATGCTTCGGCAGGTACCTCCACCACATCGCCGGGAGGGAAAGCACCCCGAGGTGTCATGAATGTGGGGCGGACGAAGATACCGCGCAGCACACGCTGGAATCCTGCCCAGCGTGGGCAACTCAGCGCGCTGTCCTCGTCGCCAGTGTCGGCGGAGAGCTCTCGCTGCCGGCCTTTGTTAAGGCTATGGTCGGCAGCGAAGCAGGCTGGGAGGCGGCGGCCACCTTCTGCGAGGAAGTCCTTGCAGCGAAGGAGGCCGCCGAGCGGGTCCGCGAGGATGATCCCGACGCGGACCCGTCCCGCCGACGGCGGCTGGGAAGGAGGAGGCGAAACTACGCCCTCCACCAGCCGCCAGATGGGTCGCGGGCGACGGAGTGGGGCTCCCGTCGCTCGCAACAAGGACCCTAAAGCTGAGGGGGTGCCTGTAGTGTTCCGCAGGCACTCCCTACCCTAAAGAGGGGCCCGGCATGGCCGGGCAGCATCGCCCTCGGCACACACAGCGCCTGCGAAGAGTTCCCTGTGTGTGTCGAGAGTGGCGAAGGACGGAACGCCCCGGTGCTTTTTAGTGGGTATGCCCAATAGGGGCGAGTCCCACATAACCGCAGGTGGGCCCCACCCTGCCTGCGGTAGATATAAAATCTTTTTACACCGGGTCAAAAAAAAAAAAAAAAAAAAAAGGTTAGGTTAGGTTAGGTTAGGTTAGGTTAGGTTAGGTTAGGTTAGGTTAGGTTAGGTTAGGTTAGGTTAGGTTAGGTTAGGTTAGGTTCAGAGGGGCCATGTCCGGCCACAGTGCTGCGGAGAAGACCGAGCAGCCCTGTGCTTCCGCTGCGGAAAGCCTGGACATAAGGTGGCCACATGTTCCGCAGAACCGCATTGTGTCGCTTGCGAGGCGGCCAAGAAGCCAGCGGGACATGTCCTAGGGGGCAGGAGCTGCAAAGCTCCAGACGCCCCCAAAAAGAAGAAGGCGCCGGCGGCCAGGACCCAGACCGCCACGCAGGCTGCGGAAGAGTCGCAGCCCATGGATACGACACCAGCCGTTGATGGACCTACAAACAGCTAGGTTCATCCAGACGAACCTGAACCACTCCTCTGGCGCTCAGGATCTGCTGATCCAAGCCATGAGGGAGTGGTCTATCCATATGGCTGTGGCTTCCGAGCCTTACTATGTCCCGCCTGGTTCTGACTGGGCCGCGGACTTAGACTATATGGTGGCCGTCACCTTATCGGGCATTGAATCGTCGCCGTCCCTCTCGGTCATCCAGAGGGGCCATGGGTTCGTCGTCGTTTCTTGGGGGAGCACCTATATCATAGGTGTGTACTTCTCCCCCAACAGACAGTTCGCCGAGTTTGAGCTATTCCTCGGCGAACTGGGTGTTGCACTGCGGCGACTTCCAACGTCGTCTCAAGTCCTGGTGCTGGGGGACTTCAACGCCAAATCTTCGGCTTGGGGTTCTCCCATCACTGACCAGCGAGGGACAGCGGTTGAGGGCTGGGCTGTAATGTTCGGCCTCGTTTGTGTCAATCAGGGCTCGGAATACACTTGCGTGCGGCAGCAGGGAGGGTCAGTGGTGGACCTGACGTTCGCCACCCCTGCACTCGCTGCGCGCATCCGAGACTGGTTGGTCACGGATGCCGAGACATTGTCGGACCACGTCTTCATTAGGTTCGACATTGTCTCGGCGACTGCAATCGATGATCCTGCACCCGGTCCAGCGGTCAGTCCCTTTCCTAAATGGGCGCTGACCAAACTGGACAAGGAGCTGCTAGAGGAGGCGGTCCTTGTCGAGGACTGGTGCACACCGCGGAGTATCAGGGACATAGATGAAGAGGCGTCTTCTTTCCGGGCGTCGCTGCAACGGATCAGTGATACGGCGATGCCCCGCGTCCGGCGCTGTCCGCCTAAAAAGGCGGTTTATTGGTGGACGGAAGAAATAGCCCGTCTTAGGGAGATCTGCAATTCCAAGCGTAGGGAGCTCGCTAGATTTCGCCATCGCACTCGTAATGCCCACCGAAACGCCGAAACCGAATCCCTGCTGCACGACCGTTATACGGAAGCGCGCAGGGAAATGAGGGCCGCCATTTTTAAAGCAAAAGCAGAGGCGCGACAGGAACTGCTTGAGAGTCTCGACCGCGATCCATGGGGCAGACCCTACCGCGCAGCATGTTGTAAGCTGCGCAATCAGGGCCCACCGGTCGCAGAAACTCTACAACCGGAACTGCTCATGCGAATAGTCGAGACTCTCATTCCTGCGAGGCAGAGACATACTCCTCCGCCGATGGCACCGCCCCACAGGGCAATGCCAATAGCCGAAGACCCGGAGACGCCGCCCCCGCTTGTTACGGAGGCGGAATTCGATGCTGCAGTACACAAACTGCGTGCAAAGAAAACAGCTCCGGGTCCGGACGGAGTGCATGGTCGCGTCCTTGCCCTGTCTCTGGTAGAGCTTGCGCCTCGCCTTAAGCGGTTGTTTGACGAGTGTCTATCTGGCGGTAAATTCCCTACGGCTTGGAAGGCGGGTCGGTTAGTCCTCCTCCGCAAGGAGGGCCGTCCAGCGGAGTCGCCGTCCGGCTACCGGCCAATTGTCCTCCTGGACGAGGCCGGTAAGCTGTTTGAGCGGGTGATCGCCACCCGAATTGCAGATCATTTGTCGTCGGTGGGTCCGGATCTCGCCGAGGTACAGTACGGGTTCCGGGAGGGTCGCTCGACGATCGACGCGATCCTACGCGTCAAGGCCCTCTCGGAAGAGGCGGTGTCTTGTGGCGGGGTTTTGCTGGCGGTGTCTCTTGACATCGCCAATGCATTTAACACCCTGCCATTTGAATGCATCGCCGAGGCACTCCGATATCACGGAGTGCCCCCGTACCTCAGGCGGACTGTGGCGGATTACCTAGCGGACCGGAAAGTGGTCTGCCAGGCGAGTGACGGCGCTCTGTTGGAGCGACGAATGTCGTGCGGGGTTCCACAGGGGTCGGTGCTGGGGCCGCTCCTGTGGAACATAGGGTTCGACTGGGCCCTACGAGGTGCATTACTGCCGGGTGTCAGCGTCATATGTTACGCTGACGACACCCTAATTACGGCGCGAGCCAGCAATTATGCCGAGGCGGCGCGGCTCGCCAAAGTGGGCACAATACAGGTGGTCCATCGCATCGAAAGGCTGGGACTAAGGGTGGCTCTGGACAAAACAGAGGCCATCCTGTTCCACGGCCCGCGGCGAGGACCACCTGCCGATGCTGCCCTCGAGATTGAGGGATGTCGAGTACCCGTGGGCTCGACATTGAAATACTTGGGGCTCGTGCTGGACCCGGGGTGGAAGTTTACACCCCACTTCCGTCACATGAGCCCCAAGCTGACGAAAGCGACTCAGTCGCTCAGCCGGCTACTGCCGAACATGGCTGGTCCTGGGGACCGATGCCGCCGCCTCTTCACCGGAGTCGTGCGGTCAATGGCCCTCTATGGGGCGCCCGTATGGGCCGATGCTCTGACGGCCACCAACAAAGCTCTTCTGCGAGCCCCGCAGCGAGCCATGGCCGTCAGAGTAGTACGTGGGTACCGCACGGTCTCTTTCGAGGCGGCGTGCGTCTTGGCGGGCACTCCGCCTTGGGACCTCGACGCTGCGGTCCTGGCTGAGGTGCATCGGCGACGGGAGGCCTTTCGGGAGTCGGAAGGCTTCCGGCGTGTCCCCATGGCGGTGGTGGAGCGGTGGCGGAAGTCCGCGCAGCTCCACACCCTAAACAGGTGGCTTGAGAGGTTAGAAGAGCCCACCGCCGGTCTCCGGACCATAGAGGCGGTCAGGCCCGTCCTTCGCCAATGGATGGCTCGGCAGCACGGGGTGCTAACCTTCCGGATCACGGAGGTACTGTCGGGGCACGGATGCTTCGGCAGGTACCTCCACCGCATCGCCGGGAGGGAAGGTACCCCAAGATGTCATGAATGTGGGGCGGATGAGGACACCGCGCAGCACACGCTGGCATCCTGCCCAGCGTGGGCAATACAGCGCGCTGTCCTCGTCGCCAGTGTCGGCGAAGACCTTTCGCTGCCGGCCTTCGTTAAGGCTATGGTCGGCAGCGAAGCAGGCTGGGAGGCGGCGGCCACTTTCTGCGAGGAAGTCCTTGCAGAGAAGGAGGCCGCCGAGCGGGTCCGCGAGGATGATCCTGACGCGGACCCGTCCCGCCGACGGCGGCTGGGTAGGAGGAGGCGAGACTACGCCCTCCACCAGCCGCCAGATGGGTCGCGGGCGACGGAGTGGGGCTCCCGTCGTCCGCAACAAGGACCCTAAAGCTGAGGGGGTGCCTGTAGTGTTCCGCAGGCACTCCCTACCCTGAAGAGGGGCCCGGCATGGCCGGGCAGCACCGCCCTCGACACGCACAGCGATTGCGAAAAGTACCCTGTGCGTGTCGAGTAGGCGAAGGACGGAACGCCCCGGTGTTTTTAGTGGGTATGCCCAGTAGGTGCGAGTCCCACATAACCACAGGCAGGCCCCACCCTGCCTGTGGTAGATATAAAATCTTTTCCACCGGGTCAAAAAAAAAAAAAAAAAAAAAAGGTTAGGTTAGGTTTCCGTGTGCGGTTTCCAGTCCCGCCATCGGACGCGTCCCCGGGTTGCGGATAGGGGAACGCCCCCCAGATATGGGGGGTACCGGCTTGCCGGCGCGGACAAAAACTGGTGTGTGGCTGCCTGCCCTTTTCAGGGCGGGCATTGCACGGTCACACAAACCCGTAACCCCGCATTGAGCGGGGCCGGGGGCCTTCGGGCTGCGAGGAAGAAAACCTCTCTAAAAAATTACACTCGAGGGCGGCGTCCCGCCGCCGGTGGACCCGATCACGGGTCGTGGTATGGCCGGATTTTATCCGGCGGCCACTTCTTAGTGGCGGCGTGGGGGCGATCTTTCGCCGCGGCGCTTTGCGCCTTTGTCGTTGTCCGGGTTGTTGTGTTCAATCCGGGCGGCCTCGAGCTTCGGCTCACTCGCGCGGCGGTGGATCCAGTGGGGTCTGCCGTCGGGCGAACCCGTTACCCGCATTGAGCAGGCCGGGGGTCCGGCGCATTGAGCGTCGGACCAAGTGGAAGAAAACCACACTAAAAAATCACCCTAATCCCAAGGTCTGGTCCGTGCCGATGGGACGAATGGCTGGAAGGTCTCCAGTCCCAAACGGCCACCCAGGGAGCTCATCCCTTTAAAATGGCGAAACATGGAAATGAGTGAAAACAATACGTTAAGTCCCCAGGGGGTTTCAGTCCCTTCGGTAGGACCGCGCAAGGCGGCTGCCGAACGCCGGAGGTATATGGGGCCGGCTAATCTCATTTCCACCTCTTCTTCAGATGTGTCCAATAAATGTGAACCCGTTAAGAGCGGGCCATCCCTGGTATCCGGGCTAGGTGATGGAAACTATGTAACCGAGGCGTGTGGGAGTGTTGAGAAAGGAGGAGGAGTGCGGCTCTCTTTTAGGAGTAGCAGCGTGAGTCGAGTGTCCACCCCGAGAACTGACAGATCTCGCAGTGGATCAGTGTCAAGTACACAGAGTAGGATAAGCACTCGTAGTAATAAGTGTAGGTTAAGTGAGAGTTCTGACTCTTCTGTAAATAGTGCTGTAAATAGCCATGTAAATATAGAGGTTAGTAATGTATATAGTAATACTGAGGAGAAGCAGATGGCGGTTGCGTCTGCATCCCAACGAGGGACACGTGTTGGTCCTATTGACCAAACACAGGCCGAGAAAGGCCAGAAAAGGACGTTGGACGAATCCGACTCCTCTACACTGTCGGAACGATCGGTGATTGATCTCACTGACTCTACTATGATGACGGACCGACTCTCTGACGGCGCTGCTCCTGAAAAGTCGCAGCGGCGCCGCAGAAAGGCGAAGAAAAAGAGGGAATGTTCCAACTCCGGATCCGACGAGGAACGTAGAACTGCGGAGGAGAAGGAAGTTGCAAAAACCAAGGACGGGAAAGCCCCTAGTGGCGGGCGCGGGCGCGGCAGAGGGCGTCCCCCGACCACAGGGGAGTACGTTGGACTGGCGCAGGCTAAGCGCGATCTCTTGGCTGCTGAAAAGGCGGAGGAGCAGGCCCGCCTCGACCGCGAACTCGCCGAGATGGAGCGAAAAGCCTACGCCACAAGGTCCAAATATTTTGAAGGCCGTATCTGTGATGATACCTCGAAGGCAGTGGCCCCCGCCGAGATGACGGCCATTGATCTCGAAACGGTGGTACAAACGGACTGCCAATTGATTGTGGATGTCGCGCGTAAGTCGTCTCATTTGAGTGGCCCCTATCAAAAGGCCCTCAAAAAGGCTGCTCAGTCTATCCAAGACTGTTTTAGTGAAGTCGCCCGGAAAACGATTTCCGACGACGCGCGCATTTTAAGGGCAGAGAACGAAGCCCTCAAGAAGGAGCTGGCCGAGCTCCGGAACAGCGTTTCCGAGCTAACTGGCGAGGTAAAGGCCCTAAAGAAGGGGAAACGTAGAGAAGTGCGTCGGTCCATTTCGCCGGCGCCAGTTAGCATGGAAATGGACGTGACGCCGCCACCGGCGCCACCCGCAGTACCCACGATTGAGGTCCCTGATCGCGCTCCGCAGCCCTTTACTCCACCCTCTGAAAAGGAGGATTGGCTGCGAGAGGCGATGATCCGCATTGGTGGAATCATCAATGCGAGATTCGAAGGTCTGGAGGGCAGGCTTTTACCTGCACCCAAAGTTCGCCCGCCGCTTGCGGCAGACAAAAAGAATGCAGCAAAGAGCGACAAGGCTGCTAAACCTGCTCCGCAGCCCGCTCCGAAACCACCCGTTAAGAAACCGGCGGCCACAACACCGGCAGCCGGCAAACCGGCCCCCAAGCCTGCAAAGGCCCCTGAAGAGGCCAAGAAGAAGGGAAAGAGTACCGGCAAAGCTGCCAAGCCTACCGCTAAGGAAGCGGTAGCACCGGTGGACCCAGTCGCGTCCACGAGTACTCCCAAAGAGACTGAGCAGTGGACCGAGGTCGTTGGGCGCAAAGCTAGAGCCCGAAAAGCGAAAGCCCAAGCCCAGACCCAAGCCCAGTCCCAGGCTCAAAAGCCGGCGGCCAGCGCCAAAACTAAGGCGAGGGCCAGAAAGAGGAGGGCCAAAAAAGGCTTAGAAGCGCCCCGCAATCCAGCGGTGGTGCTTACTATTAAGCCCGAAGCGCTGGAAAAAATGACCTATTCCAGTGTCATCCAGGCGGCCAGAGGTAAGATCAGTTGGAGCGATCTTGGGGTAGAGGACCTGAGGTTTCGGGGCACGGCGACTGGTGCCCGCTTGTTGGAGCTTCCCAAGCAGACCTCCCCCGAGCTGGCTGACCAACTGGCCTCCAAACTTAAGGAGGTGCTCCCAGATGAGGTGCAAGTGTCCAGGCCAATCAAGTGCGCGGAAGTGCGCATCTCTGGCCTGGACGACTCAGTGACACCAGAAGACGTGCGTGAGGCCATCGCCCGCACAGGTAACTGCTCCGCGGACTCCGTGAGGGTCGGAGAGATCCGCGTGAGCCCGTACTCGCTGGGCTCAATTTGGGCGAAGTGCCCCGTTTCGGCCGCCAAGACTATTTGCTCTGGCAGGCTGTTGGTAGGGTGGTCGTCGGCTAGGGTCAGGCTACTCGACCCGCAGCCAATGAAGTGCTTCCGGTGTTTGGAGCCTGGTCACACCAGGGCCACGTGTCCATCATCGGAAGATAGAAGTGGTCTGTGCTTCCGCTGCGGGAAGACAGGCCACATTGCTCGGAATTGCACTGTTACCCCTACCTGTGTTGTCTGCACAGGCAAAGGTAGAGCAGCCAATCATATTCTTGGGGGGAAGAGCTGTCACCCCCCCAAGAAAAGGGGAAAAGCGGCGCCTAGGACCCAGGCCACAGCCGGCGGCGATGATCAGACCGCAAGGGACGAGCCCCAAGCTATGGAATCCTAATGGCCGACACAATGCCAAAAGAGTTCTTACAGGGGAACATCAACCACTGTGCCGCCGCGCAGGATCTGTTTCTGCAATCAATGGCACAGTGGTCGATCGATGTGGGTATTGTGGCCGAGCCCTACTCCGTACCGGTGCGGACGAATTGGGCCTCAGACCTTGATGGTACTGTTGCTGTAGTGGCGTCAACGAAATCAGCCACCCCCTCACTCCGTGTCAGGGAGAAGGGGCATGGCTTTGTTGTAGTGCAGTGGGGCGACATGGTCCTTCTCGGGGCCTACTTCTCCCCCAACAGGTCTTTCGCAGAGTTCGAGACCTTCATTGATGAGCTAGGGGCCGCAATCCAGCGGAACTCGACGCTCTCAATGCTGGTTCTCGGCGATCTGAACGCGAAGGCCGAAAGCTGGGGTTCCCCGGCCACAGATCAGAGGGGCGAATTGGTGGAGGAGTGGGCCGTCATTTCCGGTCTGTGCCTCCTAAATAGAGGCTCAGTCAATACCTGCGTGCGACAGCAGGGAGGGTCCATAGTGGACGTTTCGTTCGCTTCCCCTGCTGTCGAGAGCCAAGTACGTGACTGGCGAGTGTTGGAGGAGGTTGAGACGCTGTCGGATCATTTATATATCCGGTTCAGCGTCTCCCCGCCCTCGCCCTCACAGGGTAATCGTCGGACCAGAGAAATCCAGTCCTCCTTCCCACGCTGGGCTGTTTCCCGCCTTAATGGAGAATTGGCAAAAGAGGCTGCCCTTGTGCAGGCTTGGATCGCTGACTCTTTGCCGTACCGGGGCGCTGATGCTGAAGCAGGCTGGTTTCGTGACGCACTTACCAACATTTGCGACGCGGCCATGCCACGAGTGAAGCATCAGTCCCCGAAAAAACACCTATACTGGTGGTCGGGCGAACTGACCGACCTTAGAGCCACCTGCACAAGGGCGAAACGTCTACATGCTCGGTACAGGAGGCGCCGGACGAGGGATGCGGAAGAGGAGAGCCGTCTGTTGGAGTCCTACAAGACTGCCAAGAGGACCCTACAGATGGCCATCAAAACCGCCAAAAATCAGGCTTGGCAGGAAATGCTGACTAGCCTCGATGAGGATCCGTGGGGCAGGCCGTACCGCATGGTCCGCAACAAACTGCGTACGCTTGCCCCACCTCTGACTGAGACTTTACCGCCGGACTTTCTTGATAGTGTCATATTGACCCTCTTCCCTGGAAGACTGCCCGACTTTTCCCCTCCTCAAGTTTTGTCACCCAACGAGGTAGTTAGGGAAGTCCAAGCTCCCCCTATCACCGATGGGGAGTTCGAGTGTGTGATGGACCGCCTCAAGGCCAAGAAGAAGGCTCCTGGTCCGGATGGTGTCCCTGGGAGGGTGCTCGCGGTAGCCTTGCAACCGTTGGAGCGCCGCTTTAGGAGACTCCTGGACAGGTGCCTGGAAGAGGGACGTTTCCCGGCTAGTTGGAAAACGGGAAGGTTGGTTCTCCTTAGAAAGGAGGGTAAGCCGGAGGACTCTCCGTCGGGGTACCGGCCCATAGTACTCCTCAACGAGGCGGCTAAGTTCTTCGAGCGCATAATTGCGTCTCGGATCAGCTGCCACTTGAGTGAGATCGGTCCGGACCTCGCGGAGAATCAGTTTGGCTTCAGGGAGGGTCGATCTACTATCGATGCCCTCCAGAGCGTGAAGTCCCTCTCCTGGGAAGTTGTCGACAGTGGAGGAATCTTGTTGGCGATATCACTCGATATCGCCAACGCCTTCAATTCGATCCCCATCGAGTGCATCCTCGAGGCACTTAAATACCACGGGGTGCCTTGGTATTTGCAAAAAGTCGTCCGGGACTATTTTATGGGTCGCTACATTGAATACGTCGGCGCCAATGGCTTCATCCACAGAAGGCAAATGGTACGCGGTGTTCCACAGGGCTCGGTCTTGGGCCCACTATTGTGGAACATTGCGTACAACTACGTGCTGCGGGGTAGTCTTCTCCGCGGGCTAAACCTAGTGTGTTACGCTGACGACACCCTGGTAACGGCCCGCGGAAGGAATTATCGCGAGGCTTCATTGATAGCCACCGCTGGAGTGGCACAGGTTGTGTCCCGGATAGAGAGTCTGGGACTCAAAGTAGCTTTGGACAAAACGGAGGCCCTTGCATTCCATGGGTCCCGTAATGGTCCCCCAGCCGGAGCCTACCTCATTATAAATGGGACGAGGGTGGACTTTAAGCTTCACCTGAAATACCTCGGTCTGTTTTTGGACGGGAAATGGAGCTTCAGGGAGCACTTCTCGCGCCTAGCTCCCAAGCTGGTCGCTGCCGCTGCAGCACTGGGTCGGCTTCTGCCGAACCTTGGAGGTCCGAGTGCCCTTTGTCGTCGCCTCTACGCGGGCGTGGTGGCATCCATGGCGCTCTATGGTGCACCAGTGTGGTCGGATGCCCTGAGTCCGCAAAACGTCGCGCTACTGCGCCGCGCGCAGCGCATCATTGCGACCAGGGCAATTCGGGGTTACCGCACCATTTCGTTGGAGACCGCCTGCGCCCTTGCTGGGATGCCACCATGGGACCTGGAGGCGGACATTCTTGCCGCTGTGTACGAGCGGAGGGCAGAGGCTCGCGGCAGAGGCCTGAGGCCTGTGCGAGTGGAGGTTGAGCGGTGGCGCGAGGAGGCCAGAAATCACACCCTTGGCTCTTCCTGGCCCCGACGTCTAGAGCAGACCGAGTATGGCCGCTGGACCAATGCGGCGATTCACCCTGTGCTTCGGCAGTGGGTGGCGAGAGGGCATGGGACCCTCACCTACCGCCTCGTGCAGGTTCTGTCGGGGCACGGCTGCTTCGGCAGATACCTGTACCGAGTTACCGGGAGGGAAGAGGACCCGCATTGCCACGAGTGTGGTACCGATGAAGACACTGCGCTGCACACACTTGCGCATTGTCCTGCGTTTACAGTGCAGCGCAGTGCCCTGATCGCGGTGATCGGAGGAGACCTCACGCTGCCTGCGGTAATCCGGGCTATGCTCGATGAGCCGGCAGCGTGGGATGCCGTCTCCCACTTCTGCGAAGAGGTGGTTGAGACGAAGGAGGTTCACGAACGGGATCGTGAACACGACTCGCTCGCTAGCGCGAGAAGGCGCCGGAGGGTAGGACGGCGACGGAGGGGTTACAATGCCCTAATTCCGCCGTCCTAGTGGGGGTCGGCGGGCGACGCGGATGGGTACCGTGTCGTCCGCATTGCACTCGACCCCTGCGACGGTGGGGGTGGCTAGGGGACACTAGCTGCTCCCATGCCTCCGGTAGCGAGGTGTGCCTGTACCGTAGATCGGTGCGGGCCCGGCCGAGCGACCTTACGCGTGCCAGCGCTCTGCGCATGCGCGCAAGTCGCTCATTATGGCCAGCGAGGTGTCCCCGTGAGGTTTAGTGGGTAGTCGCGGCACTCTGCCGTGGAGTCCCACACACCCTTGCCCCTACCCGGGGGCTTGGACGGTGCGTCAAAGCATTCCTCACGTAAAAAAAAAAAAAAAAAAAAAAAAGGTTAGGTTAGGTTAGGTTAGGTTAGGTTAGGTTAGGTTAGGTTAGGTTAGGTTAGGTTAGGTTAGGTTAGGTTAGGTTAGGTTAGGTTAGGTTAGGTTTCCGTGTGCAGTTTCCAGTCTGCCATCGGACGCGTCCCCGGGTTGCGGATAGGGGAACGCCCCCCAGATATGGGGGGTACCGGCTTGCCGGCGCGGACAAAAACTGGTGACCGCCTGTTGTGTGGTCGTTGGTGGGAGCGTTTCGCTCAAGGTGCGTTCGCACTTTTGTCGTCAACGGCCCTTCTCAGGGCCAGCGGCCGTTCATCGGCGTGGCATGGCAGATCTGCTAGATCTGCGGAGCGTTGAGTGCTTCCACACTCTTTTGCGCCAATCTTGGCGCCTGCCTTAATTGGCTGGCTCCGACGGGGTTGGCATTTGTTTGTCAGCCCAGTGGCCGCCCTCGGGCGGCGTGGGATGGCGGACTTTCAAAGTCCGCGGCGCGGCGGGCCTTCGGTCGCGGTTACACGTGGTCGTTGGGCACGACATTTTATGTCACCGCCGGGCAACCTGTGTCGTGGGTGGATGTCGTGGATCACGTCTCGCGGTTCACTCACGGCGTAGGGGCTCCTGCCTTTACCGGCTGGAGCCGAGAGGACGCAACCTCGTTAAAAAACGCTGAAAGGGGGTTTGTTGGGGTGTGCCTTTGCACCTTGCGCGGCAAATCTCCGCCTCCATCGGGGGTGGCAGGCCAGTATGTCTGCCCGCTAGCGGCCAACTTCACCAGAACGCCCGACCTGGTGTCGTATTAGGGTAGCTGGGGTATTGGGTTCTCTGCCCCAGTGGTCTTTTTATTTCACCCGTACTCGTGGGAAAAGGATGGCTTGTAATAATTCTTTTGACGTTTGTGGGAGTGCTATTGTTGATAAGGTAGGACGAAGCCTACCCGGTGATGAGGGCGAGAAGCCCAAGGACGCAGGCGATAGGGCTGCAGACGCAGCCTCGCCGAGATGGGAGATTGTTGTCGAGTCGGATACTGACTCAGTCGGTTCCACACATACCGTGACTTCCGCTTCAGGAAGAAAGAGGACTCGGTCCCAAAAGAAGAAGGGGAAAGGCTCAAAGGAGTCTGAGGGCGCCTCCAGTTCGGAAGAGACCTATGCGCCTAAGAAGACGGCACGTCGAGGACGTGGTCGCCCCCCCACTACTGGCCAGTATGTGGGTTTGGCAGCGGCCAAAGAAAAATATAATGCCGAGCTCCGTGCTCAAATGGAGCTAGAGGCAGAAAAGGAGTTTGCGGCGGAGTTGGCGCAGAGAACAACGCGCTCCAGCTCTGCTATGTCAGTGGCCTCCCAGAACTCTTCTGGTTTAGAGGCGGTGATTGACGATCAGGAAGCTGAGCGAGGAGCGACCCAACTCTTCAAATCGGTCGAGCAGGAGCTTCAGGTAATCCTGCAAGTGGCACAAAAGTCGAGCAGACTAAAGGGTACCTACCAAAAGGCCCTTAAATGCTCGGCTGCTGCCATCAAGGAGCACACCATGGAGCTCCTAAAACGCTCCGTGAATGAAGAGGTGGTGAAGCTGGAGCGCCAAAATCAGCGCCTCCAGCAAGATATTAATGGCCTCCAGAAGCAGTTGGAGGAACTTCGTGCCCAGGTAAATGGGCGACCGAATGTGGCTGTTGCAATGGAAGCGCAGCCTACAAATATGGAGGAAATCATCCGCGCGGTGTCCACCGTGGTGGATGGAAAAGTCCGGGAGGCAATGTTGTCGGCCCGGAATATGATAGACGCCCGCGTTGAAGGGCTGAAAACGGCGGACCGGCCACGACCACCACTGGCCGCAGAAACAAAAAAACAGGCTCAAAAATCGCAAGCTCTTGCGATCAGAAAGCCTACGAAGAAGGCTGCATCTAAGGCGGCATCTAAAGCCGTGCCCAAGGCCGCACCAAAGGCCGCGCCAAAGGCTGCGCCCAAAACGGCATCAAAAGATGCTGCTGAGACCGCCCCCGCTCCCACCGCGCCTTCCCGGAAGGGAAAAGGCAAGGGCAAGGGCAAAAAAACGGCCACCCCTGAAGCGCCACCGGCACAGCGCCTGGCTGAACCCACTGCGTCTACGTCCACGGAGTCGGAGTGGACGACAGTGGCTAAAAAAGGGAAGAAGAAGACGGCCCCCAAAACTCCGGCTCCTCAGCCTAAGCCCCAAGCCCAGCCTGTCAAAGGCAAAGGCAAAGCTAAAGCTAAGACCAAGAAGCCGAAGAAGCTGAGAGTGCCTCGCTCTGCCGCGGTTGTGGTGACCGTTGGCCCAGAGGCTGAAAAGCGTGGCGTATCATATGCCACAGTATTGAAGAAAGCGCGTACATCGATCAAACTCCCGGATCTTGGAATCGATGCACCAATGCGCATCAAGACCACGGTTACTGGGGCCAAGGTCTTCGAAGTTTCTGGCGACGAGCGGGATGCCAAGGCCAATCGCCTGGCAGCCGAGCTCATAACTCTGCTCGAGGCCGAGGATGATGTGCGGGTTCACAGGCCCACGAAGTGCGCGGACTTCGTTGTGAGCGGGCTCGATGACTCCGTTGACAGGGAGGAAGTCGTTTCAGTGGTGGCCACCAAGGGCAACTGCCCCCAAGACCTCGTCAAGGCGGGCGAGATCCGGTCTGGTCCAGGTGGACTCGGCTCCATCTGGGTGTCTGCCCCTGTTGCGGCTGTCAAGAGCATCCTCGACGCCGGTCGCCTATTGATTGGCTGGAGCTCGGCGCGAGTCCGGGCAGTGGAGGCACGTCCCATGAAGTGCTTCCGCTGCCTACAGCGGGGACATGTCCGACCGCAGTGCTGCGGTGAAGATCGGACGGCACTGTGTTTCCGTTGCGGGAAGCCCGGACACAAGGTGGCCACATGCTCTGCAGAGCCACATTGCGTCGCCTGTGAGGCGGCCAAAAAGCCTGCTGGGCACGTTTTGGGGGGCAAGAGCTGCAAAGCTCCGGATGCTCCCCAGAAGAAAAAGAAGAGGGCGACGGCGGACAAGACCCAGACCGCCACGCAGGCTGTGGAAGAGCCACAGCCCATGGACACGTCACCGGTTGTCGATGGACCTACAACAAGCTAGGTTCATCCAGACGAACTTGAACCACTCCTCTGGCGCTCAGGATCTACTGATCCAAGCCATGAGAGAGTGGTCGATCCATGTGGCTGTGGCAGCCGAGCCCTATTATGTCCCGCCTGGCTCTGACTGGGCTGGAGACCTAGACCATACGGTAGCCATCACCTTGTCGGCTATTGAGCCGTCGCCGCCCCTCTCGGTCATCCGGAGGGGCAACGGGTTCGTTGTAGTCTCTTGGGGGAGCACCTACATTGTGGGTGTCTATTTCTCCCCCAATAGACAATTCGCCGATTTTGAGTTGTTTCTCGGCGAACTTGGCGTAGCAATTCGGCGGCTTCCAGCTTCGTCGCAAGTCCTAGTACTGGGGGACTTTAATGCCAAATCCTCGGCTTGGGGTTCCCCCGTCACCGACCAGCGCGGTACAGCGGTCGAGGCCTGGGCAATCATGGCCGGCCTCATTTGTGTCAACCAGGGCTCGGAGTTCACGTGCGTGCGGCAGCAGGGAGGGTCAGTGGTGGACCTAACGTTCGCCACCCCTGCACTCGCAGCGCGTGTCCGAGACTGGTTGGTCACGGATGCCGAGACACTGTCGGACCATGTCTTCATCAGGTTCGACATTGTCTCGACGACCGCACTTGACGGCCCAGCACCCGGTCCTCTGGTCAGCCCCTTCCCAAAATGGGCGCTGACCAAACTGGAAAAGGAACTACTGGAGGAGGCAGTCATTGTCGAGGACTGGTGCTCTCCCCCTAATATCAGGGATATCGACGAGGAGGCTTCCTTGTTCCGGGCATCGCTGCAGCGGATTAGCGATGCAGCCATGCCCCGGGTCCAGCGTTGTCCGCCGAAAAAGGCGGTATATTGGTGGACGGCAGATATAGCACGGCTCAGGGCGACTTGCAACTCCAGGCGTAGAGAGTTGGCCAGGTTTCGTCGTCGCACGCGTAACGGGCAACGAGACGAGGGCATTGAATCCCTGCTGCACGACCAGTATACGGAAGCGCGCAGGGAGATGAGGGCCGCCATCTTTAAGGCGAAGGCAGAGGCACGAGAGGAGCTGCTTGAGAGCCTCGATCGGGATCCATGGGGTAGACCCTACCGCACCGCGCGCTGTAAGCTGCGCGGTCAGGGCCCGCCGGTAGCAGAGACTCTGCAGCCGGAACTTCTCGGGAGGATCGTCGAGGCTCTATTTCCGGCGAGGCAGGAACATACTCCTCCGCCGATGGCCCCACCATCTAGGATGGTGCCGATTGCCGAAGACCCGGGGGTGCCGCCTCCGCTCGTTACGGATGCGGAGTTTGATGCCGCAGTCCACAAATTGCGCGCAAAGAAAACTGCCCCGGGTCCGGATGGTGTGCACGGCCGCGTCCTTGCCCTTTCGTTGGCGGAACTCACGCCACGCCTCAAGCGGCTGTTTGACACGTGCCTGGCTGCTGGGAAATTCCCTGAGTCGTGGAAGACGGGCCGCCTTGTTCTACTCCGAAAGGAGGGCCGCCCAGCAGAGTCGCCGTCGGGCTACCGGCCTATCGTCCTCCTGGACGAAGCCGGCAAGCTCTTTGAGCGAGTTATCGCCGGTCGCATCACGGATCACCTGTCATCGGTGGGCCCAGACCTCGCGGAGGTTCAGTACGGGTTCCGGGAGGGTCGCTCGACGATCGACGCGATCCTTCGCGTCAAGGCCCTTTCGGAAGAGGCAGTGTCTCATGGCGGGGTTTTGCTGGCGGTGTCTCTCGACATCGCCAACGCGTTTAATACCCTGCCATTTGAGTGCATCGCCGAGGCGCTCCAATATCATGGAGTGCCCCCGTACCTCAGGCGGACTGTGGCGGACTATCTGGCCGACCGAACGGTAGTCTGTCAAGCGAGCGACGGCGCTCTTCTGGAGCGGCGCATGTCGTGCGGGGTTCCACAGGGGTCGGTGTTGGGGCCGCTCCTGTGGAACATAGGGTTTGATTGGGCCCTTCGAGGGGCATTGCTGCCGGGTGTCGCCGTCATATGTTATGCCGACGACACACTAGTTACGGCGCGAGCCGGTTCTTACGCCGAAGCGGCGAGGCTCGCTAAAGTGGGCACAATACAGGTGGTCCATCGCATCGAGAGGCTGGGACTAAGGGTGGCTCTGGACAAAACAGAGGCCATCCTGTTCCACGGCCCGCGGCGAGGACCACCTGCTGATGCTGCCCTGGAAATTGAGGGCTGTCGAGTCCCCGTGGGCTCGACAATTAAGTACTTGGGGCTCATTTTGGACCCGGGGTGGAAGTTTACACCCCATTTCCGCCACATGGGTCCCAAGCTGTCGAAGGCGACAGCTTCGCTCAGTCGGCTGCTGCCAAACGTCGCAGGTCCGGGAGACCGATGCCGCCGCCTCTTTACTGGGGTCGTGCGGTCCATGGCCCTCTACGGGGCGCCCGTATGGGCTGACGCTCTGACGGCCGCTAATAAAGCTCTACTGCGAGCTCCGCAGCGAGCCATGGCCGTCAGAGTAATACGCGGGTACCGCACAGTCTCCTTCGAGGCGGCGTGCGTCTTGGCGGGCACTCCGCCCTGGGACCTAGATGCCACGGTCCTGGCGGAAGTGCATCGGCGGAGGGAGGCCTTCCGAGAGGCGGAGGGCTTCCGGCGCGTACCCCCGGCGGTGGTGGAGCGGTGGCGGAAGTCCGCACAGCTCCACACCCTAGACAGGTGGCTCGACCGTCTAGAAGAGCCCACCGCCGGGGTCCGGACCATAGAGGCGGTCCGGCCCGTCTTGCGCCAATGGGTGGCACGGCAGCACGGGGTGCTGTCCTTCCGGCTCACGGAGGTACTGTCGGGGCACGGATGCTTCGGCAGGTACCTCCACCACATCGCCGGGAGGGAAAGCACCCCGAGGTGTCATGAATGTGGGGCGGACGAAGACACCGCGCAGCACACGTTGGAATCCTGCCCAGCGTGGGCAACTCAGCGCGCTGTCCTCGTCGCCAGTGTCGGCGGAGAGCTCTCGCTGCCGGCCTTTGTTAAGGCTATGGTCGGCAGCGAAGCAGGCTGGGAGGCGGCGGCCACCTTCTGCGAGGAAGTCCTTGCAGCGAAGGAGGCCGCCGAGCGGGTCCGCGAGGATGATCCCGACGCGGACCCGTCCCGCCGACGGCGGCTGGGAAGGAGGAGGCGAAACTACGCCCTCCACCAGCCGCCAGATGGGTCGCGGGCGACGGAGTGGGGCTCCCGTCGCTCGCAACAAGGACCCTAAAGCTGAGGGGGTGTCTGTAGTGTTCCGCAGGCACTCCCTACCCTAGAGAGGGGCCCGGCATGGCCGGGCAGCATCGCCCTCGGCACGCACAGCGCCTGCGAAGAGTTCCCTGTGTGTGTCGAGAGTGGCGAAGGACGGAACGCCCCGGTGCTTTTTAGTGGGTATGCCCAGTAGGGGCGAGTCCCACATAACCGCAGGCGGGCCCCACCCTGCCTGCGGTAGATATAAAATCTTTTTACACCGGGTCAAAAAAAAAAAAAAAAAAAAAAGGTTAGGTTAGGTTTCCGTGTGCAGTTTCCAGTCTGCCATCGGACGCGTCCCCGGGTTGCGGATAGGGGAACGCCCCCCAGATATGGGGGGTACCGGCTTGCCGGCGCGGACAAAAACTGGTGTGTGGCTGCCTGCCCTTTTCAGGGCGGGCATTGCACGGCCACACAAACCCGTAGCCCCACACTGAGTGGGGTCGGGGGCCTTCGGGCTGCGAGGAAGACAACCTCTCTAAAAAATTACACTCGAGGGCGGCGTCCCGTCGCCGGTGGACCCGTTTACGGGTCGTGGTGTGGCCGAATTTTGTTCGGCGGCCGCTTCTAGTGGCAGCGTGGGGGCGTTCATTCGCCATGGCGCTCAGCGTCTTTGTTGTTGTTTGGGTCGGTGTATCTGACCCAAACTTCCTCGAGCTTCGGCTCATCAGCGCGGCGGTGGATCCAGTGGGGTCTGCCGTCGGGCGAACCCGTTACCCGCATTGAGCGGGCCGGGGGTCCGGCGCACTGAGCGTCGGGCCAAGTGGAAGAAAACCACACTAAAAAATCACCCTAATCCCAAGGTCTGGTCCGTGCCGATGGGACGAATGGCTGGAGGGTCTCCAGTCCCGAACGGCCACCCTAGGGAGCTCCCCCTTCAAAAGCAAACAATGGAAATTAGTGAGAAAACAAATTGTCCCCAGGGGGTTTCAGTCCCTTCAGTAGGACCGCGCAAGGCGGCTGCTGAACGCCGGGTGTATATGGGGCCGGCCAAGCTAATTTCCACCTCCGTCGATGCGACATCCACCTTATGCGAACCCGTTAAGAGCGGGCTACCGCCGGTATCCGGGCCGGCGGCGGACAATGTGACCGAGGCGAGTGGCAGTTTGAGTGAGTCGGGAGCAGTGACGCTCCGCTTTAGGAGCAGGAGCAGGAGTGGTATGTCCACACCGAGGACCGATAGGTCCCGGAGTGGCTCTGTACATAGTATAAATAGTAGGTTAGGCTTAGATTTAAGTGAGAGCTCTAGCTCTGTATATAGTGGTGTAGATAGTCCTGTAAATAGCGACATCGAACAGATGGAGACGGCGGTTGCGTCGACATCTAGAGAGGATCCCCAAGTTGTTACTGACAACAAGGGAAAAAAGAAGGGTAAGAAGAGGACATTGGAGGATTCTGACTCCTCTTCTAAATCTTGTCAGTCGGTAATTTCGTGTACCGACTCAACGGTTACTGATCTGCTTTCTGACAGTGCTGCTTCTGAAAAGCAGCGGCGCCGTAAAAAAGCCAGAAAGAGAGGGTCCGACAGTCCCGGATCCGACGGAAATGACACTAATGTCAAAGAGAAGGAAAGTTCGGAGAAATCCTCGGACAAGACAACCCCCGGAGGCGGGCGCGGGCGCGGTAGAGGGCGTCCCCCGACCACCGGGGAATATGTGGGATTAGCAAAGGCCAAACGGGAACTCTTGGCGGTCGAAAAGGCGGAGGAGCAGGCCCGCCTTGACCGTGAGATCGCCGAGATGGAACGCAAGGCCTATGCCACGAGGGCTAAGTTCTACGAAGCCCAAATTGGAGAGGACAAATCGAGCTCGGTGGACCCGGCTGAGAAGACGGCCATCGACCTCGAAGAGGTAGTTAGAACAGACTGCCAACTAATAGTCGAAGTAGCGCGCAAGTCTTCCCACTTGAGTGGTCCTTATCAAAAGGCCCTCAAGAAAGCTGCGCAGTCCATTCAGGATTGTTTCAGTGAGGTCGCCCGTAAAGCCATCTCGGACGATGCGCGCATCTTGAGGGCCGAGAACGAGGCACTCAAGAAGGAATTGGCTGAGCTCCGCAAAAGCGTATCTGAGCTCACCG
Source organism: Schoenobius gigantellus (assembly GCA_963935595.1). Taxonomy (NCBI): domain Eukaryota; kingdom Metazoa; phylum Arthropoda; class Insecta; order Lepidoptera; family Crambidae; genus Schoenobius; species Schoenobius gigantellus. The sequence goes on along the minus strand of OZ012549.1, from coordinate 25,678 downwards.
CGGAAATGAAGACCTTAATGAAGGGAAAGAGTCGACAGGTTCGTCGGTCCATGTCACCAGAGCCTGTAAGCATGGAGACCGATGGGGTTTTACCCGCCTCCTTAGAGCCTCCAACAGAGGAGCACGCGCCTGCACCCCAGCAATTCCCCCCACCTTCCGAAAAGGAGGAGTGGATGCGGGAAATGATGCTGCGCATCGGAGGCATGATAAATGCCAGGTTTGAGGGTATCGAGAGTAGGCTCATGCCTGCCCCAAAACTCCGCCCACCTCTAGCGGCGGACAGGAAGAAAGCAGCCACAAAGGATTCTGCTCCTAGTGCTGCCAAAAAACCTGCTTCAAAACGGACGGAGAAGACGCCGGCCACTCAGTCGGATTCTTCCAAGAAGTCGACCCCTAAGCCTACGCAGGCAAGGGAGACGCAGCCTAAGAAGGTTAGGAGTCAGGAGAAAGCCTCAAAGCCGGCCAGTGTGACCGCAGAGTCTCCAGTTGCCTCCACTAGTACTCAAGCCCAGTCCGAGAGCTGGACCGAAGTGATTGGTCGAAAGGCCAGGGCCAAAAAAGCCAAGGCCCAAGCCCAAGTGCAAAATAAGAAGACGGTAGCCGAAGCCTCTAGTAATGCCAAGGCTAAAAAGAAGAAGGCCAGGAAGAAGAGGCCATTGAAGGCGCCCCGCAATCCAGCGGTGGTGCTAACAATCAAGTCAGAGGCAGCTGAAAAACTGTCGTACTCTGACGTGATTACGATGGCGAGAGGGAAAGTTAGCTGGAGTGAGCTCGGGGTACAGGACATCAAATTCCGTGGCACGGCGACTGGTGCCCGGCTATTAGAGTTTTCTAAGGACACCTCCCCCGAGATGGCCGACCAACTGGCCATAAAATTAAAGGAGGTACTCCCTGAGGATGTAGCGATCTCCAGACCTGTTAAATGTGCAGAAGTGCGCATATCGGGTTTGGATGATTCGGTAACCGAAGACGACGTAAGGACTGCCATTGCACGTGTAGGCAACTGCTCCTCGGATTCAATCCGAGTGGGGGGCATACGCTTTAACCCCTACACGCTAGGATCAGTCTGGGCAAAGTGTCCTATCGCTGCTGCCAAGGCTATCACCACCGGCAAGCTACTGATTGGGTGGTCATCAGCAAGGGTTAAACTGCTAGAGCCACAGCCTATGAAGTGCTATCGCTGCATGGAGCCCGGCCACACTAGGGCCAGATGCTCTGCATGTGACAGAAGTGACCTGTGCTTCCGTTGTGGGAAGACAGGTCACAAAGCCAGGGAATGCGTCGCCACTCCGAACTGTACAATATGCGCAGGTGCCGGTAAGGCGGCTAATCATGTTATGGGGGGAAGGAACTGCCATCCTCCCAAACGAAGAGGCAAGGCGGCCCATAGGACCGGGGCCAACTTAAATAAAGAAGGCCGGACTGACAGGGACGGCACTGATCAAATGGAACAGTGATGGACGGCTCAACCCAAAAGGAAATACTTCAGGGCAACATCAACCACTGTGCCGCTGCTCAGGATCTTCTCCTGCAGACAATGGCACAGTGGTCCATTGATATCTGCGTGGTTGCGGAGCCCTACTCAGTCCCTTCACGGCCGAATTGGGTTTCAGATTTGGACTGCACAGTCGCTGTCTTAGCATCCAATAGAACAGGTGCTCCCCCTCTTCTTATTAAGGAGCGGGATACTGGATTTGTGGTGGTTAAATGGGGCGACTTGGTCGTAGTCGGAGCCTATTTTTCGCCAAACCGGTCCTTCGCAGAATTCGAGGACTTCATTGATGGGTTAGGGGCCGCAATCCAGCGGAACTCGACACCCAAAATGATAGTCCTCGGGGATCTAAATGCGAAGTCTGAGTGGTGGGGTTCCCCTACCACCGACCAAAGAGGAGAACTCGTAGAGGAATGGGCAACCATTTTAGATTTGTCCCTCCTCAATCGCGGATCGGCCAACACCTGTGTGCGACAGCAGGGAGGGTCCATAGTAGACGTTTCGTTTGCTACCTCTGCTGTCGAAAACAAAGTTGTCGACTGGCGTGTGATGGAGAATGTGGAAACGCTCTCTGATCACGTTTACATTCGTTTCGGCATCTCACCAATATCTTCTCACCCGACAACGAGAAATGGTCGAGATAGGGCTCAGTCACTCTTTCCGCGGTGGGCTGTGTCACGCCTGGACCGAGACCTAGCTGAAGAGGCTGCCCTGGTGCAGGCCTGGATATCCGACTCGAGACAGCTCCTCGATGTTGATGCTGAGGCTGGCTGGTTCCACAACGCTCTTAATAGAGTCTGTGATGCCGCCATGCCTCGCGTGACGAGTAAGCCCCCAAAAAAACACCTGTATTGGTGGTCGGGTGAGCTGTCTGACCTTAGGAATGCCTGCAACAGGGCAAAGCGTCTTCACGCCCGCTATAGGAAGCGGCGTACTAGAGACGTGACGACAGAAGAACGCCTACTGGAAGAGTACAAAACGGCCAAAAGGACCTTCCAGATGGCAATTAAAACGGCCAAGAATAGGGCATGGACGGAGATGCTGGAGGGAATCGATTCCGATATATGGGGCAGACCGTACCGCATGGTTCGGAATAAACTGCGGACTCTTGCCCCGCCTCTCACGGAGACCCTCCAGCCCAACTTCCTTGATAGAGTTGTTTCCACCCTCTTCCCACGGAGGTTGCCGGATTTTGTCCCACCATTGATGGTGCCAGAAAATCAGGCCCCGATCAGTCAGGCTCCTCCTGTCACTGACGGCGAATTCACCATGGTGATGGACCGCCTTAAGGCGATGAAAAAGGCTCCCGGTCCTGATGGAGTCCCTGGGCGAGCTCTGGCGGTGGCACTGCAGCCGCTAGGACAACGCTTTAGGGATCTTCTAAATCGATGCCTGACTGAGGGCAAGTTTCCAGCAGACTGGAAGACAGGAAGGCTAGTTCTGCTAAGGAAAGAGGGGAAGCCTGAGGATTCTCCGTCAGGATATCGGCCCATTGTGCTGTTAAATGAGACGGCCAAGGTTTTTGAACGCGTCATCGCGTCTCGCATCAATGACCACCTGAGCACAGTGGGACCTGACCTGGCGGAGAACCAGTATGGGTTTAGAGAGGGGCGTTCGACCATAGATGCGCTCACTAGGGTTAAAACCCTCTCCAAAGAGGTGGTAGATAGTGGAGGCACTCTTCTGGCGATATCTCTCGATATCGCCAATGCCTTTAACTCCATCCCGACTGAGTGTATCCTTGAGGCGCTGAAGTTTCATGAAGTGCCTCGGTACATTCAGCGGGTCATAGAGGACTATTTCAGGGAAAGGGTCATTGTTTTTGTTGACAGTCGTGGACAGATAGTCAGACGGCAAATGGTTAGGGGTGTTCCACAGGGCTCAGTTTTGGGCCCACTACTGTGGAACATCGCCTACAACTATGCTTTGCGGGGTAGTCTTCTTCGCGGGCTGCAGCTGGTATGCTATGCTGATGACACTCTGGTGACAGCCCGCGGAAGAAATTATAGGGAGGCCTCTCTTATTGCCACAGCGGGAGTGGCACAAGTGGTGTCTCGAATCGAGAGTCTGGGGCTCGTAGTGGCATTGGAGAAGACTGAGGCTCTGGTCTTCCATGGGCCTCGAAATCGTCCTCCACCGAACTCCTACCTGCTAATAAACGGGACTAGGGTTGATTTTCGCCCCCACATAAAGTACCTTGGATTGGTACTCGATGGGAAGTGGAGCTTTGGAGAGCACTTTGCACGCCTGGCCCCTAAGTTGGTCGCCGCTGCCTCCGCGTTGGGAAGGCTCCTGCCGAATATTGGAGGTCCGAGTGCCCTCTGCCGCCGCCTCTATGCGGGCGTCGTGGCATCTATGGCGCTCTACGGTGCTCCGGTGTGGTCGGATGCCCTGAGCCAGCGAAACATTGCGCTTTTGCGCCGCCCGCAGCGTGTTGTCGCTATCAGGGCAATCCGCGGCTACCGGACCATCGCCACGGAGACTGCCTGTGCCCTAGCCGGAATGGCGCCATGGGACCTGGAGGCGGTAGTACTGACAACAGTCTACGAGCGGAGGGCAGAGATCCGCAATAGAGGCGGGAGGCCCCATCCCGTTGAGATAAAGCGGTGGCGGGAGGAAGCCAGAGACTCCATTTTGAGCTCTTCATGGCCCACTAGATTGGAGCAGTCGAGGTCCGGCCACTGGACCAATACGGCGATATACCCGGTGCTGCGGCAGTGGGTAACAAGAGGGCACGGAACTCTCACCTTCCGCCTCGTGCAGATTCTGTCGGGGCATGGTTGCTTTGGCAGATATCTGTATCGAGTTGCCGGGAGGGAGGAGGACCCGCAATGCCACGAGTGCGGTGCCGATGAAGACACTGCGCTGCACACGCTTGCGCATTGTCCTGCGTTTGCGATGCAGCGCAGTGCCCTGATCGCTGTGATCGGAGGAGACCTCACGCTGCCCGCGGTATTCCGAGCCATGCTCGATGAGCCGGCAGCGTGGGATGCCGTCTCCCACTTCTGTGAGGAAGTGGTCGAGGCGAAGGAGGCGCACGAGAGGGATCGCGAGGTCGATCCACTCGCAAGCGCGAGAAGGCGCCGGAGGGCAGGACGGCGACGGAGGGGCTACAACGCTCTGATTCCGCCGTCCTAGTGGGGGTCGGCGGGCGACGCGGATGGGTACCGTGTCGCCTGCATTGCACTCGGCCCCTGCGATTGTGGGGGCAGCTAGGGGACACTAGCTGCTCTCATGCCTCCGGTAGCGAGGTGTGCCCGTACCGTAGATCGGTGCGGGCCCGGCCGAGCGGCCCACGCGAGCTCAGCGCTCTGCGCATGCTTGTGGCCGCTCACTCATGGCCAGTGAGGTGTTCCCGTGAGGTTTAGTGGGTAGTCGCGGCACTCTGTCGCGGAGTCCCACACACCCTTGCCCCTACCCGGGGGCTTGGACGGTGCGTCAATGCATTCCTCACGTTAAAAAAAAAAAAAAAAAAAAAAAAAAAAAAAAAAAAGGTTAGGTTAGGTTAGGTTAGGTTAGGTTAGGTTAGGTTAGGTTAGGTTAGGTTAGGTTAGGTTAGGTTAGGTTAGGTTAGGTTAGGTTTCCGTGTGCAGTTTCCAGTCTGCCATCGGACGCGTCCCCGGGTTGCGGATAGGGGAACGCCCCCCAGATATGGGGGGTACCGGCTTTGGCCGGCGCGGACAGAAACTGGTGTGTGGCCGCCTGCCCTTCTCAGGGCGGGCATTGCACGGTCACACAAACCCGTAACCCCGCATTGAGCGGGGCCGGGGGCCTTCGGGCTGCGAGGAAGAAAACCTCTCTAAAAAATTACCCCCTGGGTGAACTCCCCCCTTCTTTTCAAGAAGGGGTGTGAGTGTCACCGGTGGACCCGCTTGCGGGTCGTGGTATGGCCGGATTCAATCCGGCGGCCACTCTGTTGGCCTTGAGGGGGCGAGTCTTCGCCATGGCGCTCCTGCGCCTTTTGTTGTGTATCGTATCGATACTTTTCGGGTTTCGGCCCACCCGCGCGGCGGTGGATCCAGTGGGGTCTGCCGCCGGGCAACCCGTAGCCCGCATTGAGCGGAGACGGGGGTCCGGCGCACTGAGCGTCGGGCCACGTGGAAGAACACCACTTTAAAAAATTACCCCAACCTTAAGGTCTGGTCCGCGCCGATGAGGTGAATGGCTGGAGGGAGTCCAGTCACGAGCGGCCACCCCAGGGAGCTCACCCTTAAAAGCAAAACATGGATTGCAGCAAAGAAAAACTGACACACCAGGGGGTTTCAGTCCCCCCCGTAGGACCGCGCAAGGCGGCTGCGGGCAGCCGGGGGTATCTGGTGCCGTGCCTACTGCAATCCACTTTCGATACGACAAAATGCGATCCCGTTCAGAGCGGGTTACCGTCGGTATCCGGGCCGACGGTGGACGATGCAACCGAGGCGTTAGGTGGGAGGAAGGATGAAGGCGTTGGAGACCGCAGGCTCCGTTCACGGAGCGGGAAATCGACACCGAAAGCGGCTACTTCACGTAGCAGCTCGGTATCGAGTGTACATAGTGTACATAATGTAAATATTGTACCTAGTGTAAATAGAGACGTAGTTTTAAGTCTTAATTCTAAGGATTTAGTCAATAGGGAACCTGGGACGGCAGTTGCGTCTCCAGGTAAAAGAAACAAGGCTGATGACGATTCAGACACGTCCTCGATTTCGGGGCGGTCCGTAATCTCGTGTACGGATTCGATCCGTATGACCGAAGATGTTTCCGATGCGGCGAGCACAACATCTCATCGCCGCAAAAAACAAAAGAAGAGGAAGAGCTCCAATGATACGGATCCCGACTGGGGCTCGGAAAGTGTCGCAGCTGCATCGCAATCAGATCCCTCCGCTAAAGGGCGCGGGCGCGGACGAGGACGTCCCCCGACCACGGGCGAGTACGTAGGGCTCGCCCAAGCGAAGCGAGAACTGGCTGCCGTCGAGCGCGCAGAGCTACAGCTTCGCCTCGACAAGGAAATTGCCGAGGCGGAGAAAAAGGCCTATCAAACCCGGGCCAAATATATGGAGAGTCGCTCGGATATGAGCATGCCATCACTGGCAGACCCTGCTCCTACAACAGCCCTCGATCTTGAGGAAGTTGTAAAGACGGATTGCAGGGTAATAGTGGAGATTGCCAAGAAGTCGTCCCACTTAAGTGGGCCGTATCAAAAGGCATTAAAGAGGGCCGCGCAGTCCATCCAGGATTGCTTCTTGGAGGTGGCACACAAGTCCATTCCAGAAGACATGCGCGCCCTCAAAACGGAAAACGCCTCGCTGAGCAAGGAGCTTGCCGAGCTCAGGCAGAGTGTCACGGAACTCACAAAGGAGCTCAGAGCCCTTAAAAAGAGAACGCCCAAGTCCACTCAGGCAGCGGAGAGTAACGTAGAAGAGGACATGGAAGTGGAGCTCGCTCCTTCCACCTTGTCCCCTCCGGCTCCTCCAGCTCCCTCGGTGCCTCCCCCTGCCAACTCTGGTTTGGCAGCCGGTACGAGCTCGACCGAGATTGAGGCTGGCCTTGAGGGATACGAAGCCCGAATAATGCGAGCAGTCGGAAAAATGCTGGACGCTCGCCTCGAGGGCATCAAGGAGAGGCTTCCGCCTGAGAAAAGGCTTAGGCCGCCACTAGCGGCCGACAAGAAAACGGCGCCACCGCCCAAGCCGAGTGGCTCGAATAAAACCGCACCGCCTGCTCAGGCGGCTATGGCGGGATCTGCCAACCAAGGCAGCAAGAGGAGATCCGGCAGAAACAAGCCGGAGAAAAAGCAATCTGCAGTGGACCCTCCCGTGTCTACGTCTGGGAAAAAGGCGCCCACACCATCTGTGGTGCAGCCTGAAGTACCGGTAGAATCTGAGTGGACTACTGTTAGGAAGAGGAGGAGGAGGGGGAAGAGAGGGTCTAAGGCAACTGAAGCTTCCACTGCTGCCGCTGCTAAGCCAACGGCCGGAACTTCCGGGTCGAATTATGCCACAGCGGCTAAAAACAAACCGGCGCAGCGCCCGCCTGCCCCAGTTAATGCAAAGCCGAAGCCCAAAGGCCCTAAGCGGACCAAACCCAAGTTGGCCCCGCCTAAGTCTGCTGCTGTCATTGTCACACTTGACCCGGCAGCTGCTGAGAAGGGGCTCACTTACGGGGAAGTACTGGGACGTGCACGGAGCTCCATTAACATCGAGGAGCTCCAAATAAGTAGGATGAAGACTCGGCACACAGCCACGGGTGCCCGTATAATTGAAGTCTACGGCACCCAGTCCGCAGAGAAGGCGGAACTCCTAGCGGGTAAACTTCGAGAGAGTCTGTCGGAAGTTGCGAAGATCGTCCAGCCCGTCAAATGCGTTGCCCTTAGGGTTGCTGGTCTGGACGACTCAATCCAAAAGGAGGAGTTGGCGGCGGTCATCGCAAAAAAGGGAGACTGTCGGGAAGACATGGTGAGGGTAGGGGAGATCCGGGTTGGTCCTGGAGGCTCCGGTGCAGCACTGGTGCAATGCCCAGTCGCTGTAGCCAAGAAGCTCGTTGACGGTGGCCGCCTTCTTATAGGCTGGAGCTCGGCGAGCGTGACACTTCTAGAGACCCGCCCCCTGCGCTGCTTCAAGTGCATGGGGACGGGTCATGCCCGACAGTGCTGCCCCTCCTCGATTGACAGGAGTGAGCTATGCCATCGGTGCAGCAAGCCTGGGCATCGGGCTTCCTCTTGCAGCGAGGAGCCTCATTGTGCCGCATGCGCCGCCGTGAAAAAGCCGGCTGGCCACGTGATGGGGGGGAGGAAGTGTAACCCTCCCCAAACCAGGGGTAAAGTTCTGGCTGACAAGCCGAGAGCCCCTGGAAGTCCGCCCAGCGTCGCTGAGCAGGAGGGAGCTGCTATGGAGTCCTGATGGATCTAGGACGACCATACAGCTTCCTCCAGGGAAACCTAAACCACGCCGCCAGGGCCCAAGATTTGCTGCTGCAAGTCCTGGCGGAGTGGTCAATTGACGTAGCCGTAGTCGCGGAGCCGTATTTTGTCCCCGTCGACCGGCCCAACTGGGTCGGTGACCAGGACGGCTCTGTAGCCATCATCGTGCGGCCGGTGCCGGGCTTCACGCCCCCGTTGGCGGTTGAGAGGGGTTCCGGCTATGTGATGGCTAGCTGGGAGGGCATTGCCCTAATAGGGGTTTACTTTTCCCCTAATAGGCCACTTGCGGAGCTGGAGACATTTTTGGTGACGGTCGGGAGCGCTGTCAGACGCGCTGCACCGCAACAGGTCCTCCTTCTCGGGGACCTAAATGCGAAGTCCGTTGTCTGGGGCAACCCGTCAACGGACGTGCGTGGCCAGGCTGTAGAGCTCTGGGCCGCGGCCTCTGGTTTGTCTCTCCTCAACCAGGGTAGTGTTCAAACCTGCGTGCGCCGGCAGGGTGGGTCTGTGGTCGACCTGTCTTTCGCGACCCCCGCCCTCGCACGCAGAATACGGGATTGGCGGGTGGTGACGCGGGTGGAGAGCCTCTCCGACCACCGGTATATCCGGTTTGAGGCTCCCACCCAGCGCCCCCAGCCCTCCCGACCATCAAATGACGGCCGCGCTCCGCGCTGGGCCCTCACCCGCCTGGACAAGGAGAAGGCAGAGGAGGCGGCCATTGTCCAGGCCTGGTGCTCCCGACCGATGGATGGCTCTAACATTAACGAGTCTGCGTCTCGATTCCAAGACGCTATTGTGGAAGTCTGCGAGGCTTCTATGCCCAGGTCTCGTCCGCCAATGGACAAACGTGAAGTCTACTGGTGGTCGCGGGAAATCGCCGACCTTCGGGCGGTCTGCTCGTCCAAAAGGCGGGCATACGCGCGCCACCGTAGACGACGCCACAGGGACGTAGAAGAGGAGGAGCGTCTATACGCGGAATATCGTCAGTCCCAGAAGGCCCTGCAGACGGCCATCTCCCGTTCCAAGGAGACGGCCAGGGAGGAGATGCTGCAGGGTCTCAACCAGGATCCGTGGGGTCGGCCATATAAAGCCGCGCGCAATCAACTGAGAGCGCGCGGCGCCCCCCTGACGGAGTCAATGGATCCCGGGCTTCTGAGTGAGGTCGTTCAGGAGCTGTTTCCACCAGCCACCGATCACTCTCCTCCTGCCATGGCTGCCCCAACTTCTGCGGTAACAGCCAACGCGGTAAGACTTTCCCCTGCAATTTCAGAGGAGGAATTCAGGGACGCTATTTCCCCCCTCAAGGGGAAGAAGACTGCGCCGGGTCCCGATGGTGTCCCGGCCAAAGTGCTTGAACTCGCCACTCACCACCTTGGCGACCGGCTCCGGGAATTGTTTGACGCTTGTCTTCGCGTTGGGCAATTCCCGAAGCTGTGGAAAGACGGCACACTATGCTTGTTGCGGAAGGACAACCGGCCCCTGGACGATCCTTCCGCCTACCGTCCAATAGTGTTACTGGATGAGGCCGGCAAGGTCTTTGAAAGGATCATAGCCAAGCGCCTCATTCAGCACATATCGGTAACTGGACCTAATCTGTCTGAAGTCCAGTTTGGATTCAGGGCTGGTCGCTCTACGCTGGATGCCCTCTCGGGCTTAAGGGAGTTAGTCGAGGAAGCGACAGGTAGGGATGAAAAGGTTCTGGCGGTGTCATTAGACATCGCCAATGCATTTAATAGCCTCCCCTTCAACACCATTCGGGAGGCGCTCCGATTTCACAGAGTCCCACCCTACCTGTTGCGCATCCTCCAGGATTATTTGGAGGAACGAGAAGTGTTGTATGTTGGCCGGGGCGGCTCCGTAAGTCGCCACCCAATGTCCCGCGGTGTCCCACAGGGGTCCGTCCTAGGACCCCTACTCTGGAACGTGGGGTTCGACTGGGTGCTTCGCGCTGCCCTCCCCCCGCGAGTGAAGCTATTCTGTTACGCGGACGATACACTCGTCACCGCCAGGGGGAGGGACCTAGATGAAGCTCTACGTTTGGCCTCAATCTACGCCAGCCTGGTAGTCCGCAGGATCGAGAGCCTAGGGCTAAAGGTGGCGCTACATAAAACTGAAGCCCTTCTCTTCCATGGGCCTCGGAGAGGTGCCCCATCGGGTACAGCTGTCACCGTCGGTGGTGTCGCAGTGCCCCTTAAGCCGCACCTGAAGTATCTGGGCCTAGTGATCGACGGGCGCTGGGGGTTCGACGAGCATTTCCGCCGTCTTGAACCCCGCCTACTCAGCGCCGCCGATTCACTCGGGCGTCTCCTTCCCAACGTGGGAGGACCGAGTGCCAGCTGCCGTCGTCTATACGCGAATATCGTGCGCAGCATGGCCCTATATGGGGCCCCAGTCTGGGCGGACGCCCTCAGTGCCCGCGCAATTGCATCCCTTCACAGGGCGCAGCGCGCAATGGCACTGAGGGCGATCAGAGGGTACCGCACGGTATCGCATACGGCGGCGTGCATGCTGGCGGGGACACCACCTTGGGAGCTGGTTGCCCATGTGCTCGCAGCGGCTTACAGGCTGCGCTGTGATGCCAACGACCGACGCCTACACGCTCGGGAGAGAGCCGCCTTAGTAGAAGAGGCGAACTATGAGGTGTACCGAACATGGTACGCGGAGCTGGAGGAGCTCCTTGGCAGCGGCTCGGCCTCCAGTACCCTGCACAGGACTGTCGAGGCCTTGAGCCCCTGCTTGACCATGTGGGCCAATCGAGGGCATGGCTCCCTCTCTTACCATTTAGTCCAGGTTCTTAGCGGTCACGGTTCGTTCGGCCGCTACCTGAATCGGATCGGTAGAGAGGTGAGCCCCAAATGCCACCACTGTGACGCGGCGGAAGACAGCGCGCAGCACACCCTCCAGGTGTGCCCGGCTTTTGCCGAGGAGCGCGCGAGTTTGATCGCCGAGATTGGTGATGACCTCTCGCTCCACACCGTGGTGTGTTACATGCTAGAGAGCGAGAGGTCATGGAACGTGGTGGACTCCTTCTGCGTCGAGGTCATGACGCAGAAGGAGGAGGCGGAAAGGACTAGGGAGGATGACCCTCTGGCCGATCCTTGCCGCCGCAGAAGGCTGGGGCGGAGGAGGCGGATATACGCCCGCCTTCTTCCTCCTGACGGCAACCAGCGGGGCCCTGGGCTGGGAAACCCGGGTCCTGCATTGCACCGGTTGCCGCCAGTCGCTGATCCCCTGGATGCCCCGGGGGATCACCGGCCCTCCCCTTTTGGGGGGGTGAGAGGGGCTCGCCCTAGGCGAGCAGACGCCGACGAGGTCGTGGATGTGTTCGTAAGAGTTCCCATGACCTTGTCCGGCAGCGACGCAGCCCTTCTTGGCGTATCCTCTTCGTCCGATGACGAGGAGGATGCGGCGATGATGGCTGTGTTCGCGCCAAGGCGTCCTTGAGGGGCATAGTTGGGTTTTAGTCGGTAGGCCGCGGCATTGCACTCCCTGGTGGACATACCATCCCGTCTGCCAGGGGCCGCGGAGAGTCCGACATAACCTCGCGCCTTCCCAAGCGCGAGGTATGCGTAACGCATTTCCCAACTATAAAAAAAAAAAAAAAAAAAAAGGTTAGGTTAGGTTAGGTTAGGTTAGGTTAGGTTAGGTTAGGTTAGGTTAGGTTAGGTTAGGTTAGGTTAGGTTAGGTTAGGTTAGGTTAGGTTAGGTTAGGTTGGGGTGCGATGTCAGAACACCTCCTCGTGGTGCACCCTGGGCAACCCGGCAGATTTTCTGCCGCGGGCTAAGAGTCTGACAGCTGCCCCGTGGAGGGGGCGTGGTGTGGCTGGGTTTAACCCGGCGGGCCACTTCACGTGGCCATGTGGGGCGTCACCTCCCCTTCTTTTTGAAGATGGGGTTGTGTGTCGCCTGGGGACCCGCTCGCGGGTCATGGCGCGCTGCGCCTTGTGCCGTTGCCCCTTTGATCGGGTTGGTGCGGGTCCTTGTTGAGCTTCGGCATGTCGTTGTTCCGAGGCTGGGAGACTCGTAGAGCTCCGGCGTGTCGTTGTTCCAAGGACTGAGGCTGACCCGATCAACGTGTGGCTTCGGCACACTTGTGCGGTCCCCATGAGGGGGGCGTGGGATGGCCGAGTGCTACTCGGCGGGCCACCTCGTGTGGCCACCGTGGCCGCTTTTTGCGGTGGGTCGGCGCTTTGGTGCCGCTGAGCTTCGGCTCGTGTGCGCGGCGATGGATCCAGTGGGGTCTGCCGTCGGGCAAGCCCGTTACCCCGCACTGAGCGGGGCCGGGGGCCTGGCGCACTGAGCGTCGGGCCGCGTGGAAGAAAACCACAGTAAAAAATTACCACCCGGAGTATGCCCCGGGAACTCCTCTCCATCTCCATCTTGGAGAGGGCGTGAGGGGCCCGCCATTGGTGGGCAGGTGCCGCGGACGGGGTTATGGTCGGTCTGTAAGGGTTCCCACGACCTCGTTCGGCAGCGGCGCGTCCTTTGGACGTGGCTGCGCCAGGCGCCAAAGAGGGCATATCGAGGGGTTTAGTGGGTAGTCGCTTGCTGCGGAGTCCCACACACCCTTGCCCCTGCGGGGGCTTGGACGGTGCGCAAACGCATTCCCCTCGTAAAAAAAAAAAAAAAAAAAAAAAAAAGGTTAGGTTAGGTTAGGTTAGGTTAGGTTAGGTTAGGTTAGGTTAGGTTAGGTTAGGTTAGGTTAGGTTAGGTTAGGTTAGGTTAGGTTAGGTTAGGTTTCCGTGTGCAGTTTCCAGTCTGCCATCGGACGCGTCCCCGGGTTGCGGATAGGGGAACGCCCCCCAGATATGGGGGGTACCGGCTTGCCGGCGCGGACAAAAACTGGTGTGTGGCCGCCTGCCCCTTTTCAGGGCGGGCATTGCACGGTCACACAACCCGTAGCCTCACACTGAGTGGGGTCGGGGGCCTTCGGGCTGCGAGGAAGACAACCTCTATAAAAAATCACCCTCGAGGGCGGCATCTCGCTGCCGGCGGACCCGACTTCGGGTCGTGGTACGGCCGGATTTTATCCGGCGGCCACTTTTTAGTGGCAGCGTGGGGGCGATCTTTCGCCACGGCGCTTTGCGCCTCTTGTTGTTGTCCGGGTTGGCCTGTCTGATTCGGGCGGCCTCGAGCTTCGGCTCACTCGCGCGGCGGTGGACCCAGTGGGGTCTGCCGTCGGGCGAACCCGTTACCCGCATTGAGCGGGCCGGGGGTCCGGCGCACTGAGCGTCGGGCCAAGTGGAAGAAAACCACACTAAAAAATCACCCTAATCCCAAGGTCTGGTCCGTGCCGATGGGACGAATGGCTGGAAGGTCTCCAGTCCCGAACGGCCACCCAGGGAGCTCATCCCTTTAAAATGGCGAAAACATGGAAATGAGTGAAAACAATACGTTAAGTCCCCAGGGGGTTTCAGTCCCTTCGGTAGGACCGCGGAAGGCGGCTGCCGAACGCCGGAGGTATATGGGGCCGGCTAATCTCATTTCCACCTCTTCTGATGCGATTGCGAGTGCGAACCAATGCGAACCCGTTAAGAGCGGGCCATCCCTGGTATCCGGGCTAGGTGATGGAAAATATGTAACCGAGGCGTGTGGGAGTATTGAGGAAGGAGGAGGAGTGCGGCTTTCCTTTAGGAGTAGCAGCAGGAGTGGTGCGTCCACACCGAGAACTGAGAGATCTCGCAGTGGATCCGTGTCCAGTACACGTAGTTTGTTAAATAGTTACAAGTGTAGGTTAAGTGAGAGTTCTGACTCTACTGTAAATAACAGCGATGTAAATAGCCATGTAAATATAGTTGTAAGTCATGTAAATAGTGACTCTAAGAAGAAGCAGACGGCGGTTGCGTCTGTATCTCAAGGCGGGACGAGTGCTGGTCCTGATGACCAAGCACAGGCCGAGAAGGGCCAGAAGAGGACGTTGGACGAATCCGACTCCCCTACTCTCTCGGAGCAGTCGGTGATTGACCTTACCGACTCAACCATGATGACGGACCGACTCTCTGACGGCACTGCTCCTGAAAAGTCGCAGCGGCGCCGCAGAAAGTCGAAGAAAAAGAAGGAGAATCCAAACTCTGAATCTGACGAGGAAAGCAAGACGGTTGAGGAGAAGGCCTCCAAAAAACCGGAGGAGAAAACACCCGGTGGCGGGCGCGGGCGCGGTAGAGGCCGCCCCCCGACCACCGGAGAATACGTGGGTCTGGCGCAAGCTAAGCGCGATCTGCTGGCGGTTAAAAAGGCGGAGGAGCAGGCCCGCCTTGACCGTGAAGTTGCAGAAATGGAGCGCAAAGCTTACGCCACAAGGGCGAAATATTTTGAAACCCAGACTGAAGGTGACACTTCGAGGGCAGTGGACCCCGCCGAGAAGACGGCCATTGACCTCGAAACGGTGGTTCAAACGGACTGCCAACTGATTGTGGATGTCGCGCGTAAGTCGTCCCACCTGAGTGGCTCCTACCAAAAGGCCCTCAAAAAGGCTGCACAGTCTATCCAAGACTGTTTCAGTGAAGTCACGCGAAAAACGATTTCCGACGACGCGCGCATTTTAAGGGCAGAGAACGAAGCCCTCAAGAAGGAGTTGGCCGAGCTCCGGAACAGCGTTTCCGAGCTGACTGGCGAGATAAAGGCCCTAAAGAAGGGCAAACGTAGAGAAGTGCGTCGGTCCATTTCGCCGGCGCCCGTTAGTATGGAGATGGACGTGACGTTGCCACCGGCGCCAACCGCAGCACCCACGATTGAGGTCCCCAATCCCGCACCGCAGCCCTTTACTCCGCCCTCTGAAAAGGAGGATTGGCTGCGAGAGGCGATGATCCGCATTGGTGGAATCATTAATGCGAGACTCGAAGGTCTGGAGAGCAGGCTTTTACCTGCACCCAAAGTTCGTCCGCCGCTTGCGGCAGACAAAAAGAATGCAGCAAAGAGCGACAAGGCTGCTAAACCTGCTCCGCAGCCCGCTCCCAAACCACCCGTTAAGAAACCGGCGGCCACAACACCAGCAGCCGGCAAACCAGCCCCTAAGCCTGCAAAGGCTCCTGAGGAGGCCAAGAAGAAGGGAAGGAGTACCGGCAAAGCTGCCAAGTCTACTAGGGAAGCGGTAGACCCGGTGAACCCAGTCACGCCCACGAGTACTCCCAAAGAGACTGAGCAGTGGACCGAGGTCGTTGGACGCAAAGCTAGAGCCCGAAGGGCGAAAGCCCAAGCCCAGACCCAAGCCCAGTCCCAGGCTCAAAAGCCGGCGGCCAGCGCCAAAACCAAGGCGAGGGCCAGAAAGAGGAGGGCCAAAAAAGGCTTAGAAGCGCCCCGCAATCCAGCGGTGGTGCTGACTATTAAGCCCGAGGCGCTGGAAAAGATGAGCTACTCCAGTGTCATCCAGGCGGCAAGAGGGAAGATCAGCTGGAGCGATCTTGGGGTCGAGGACCTGAGGTTCCGGGGCACGGCAACTGGTGCCCGCCTGTTGGAGCTTCCCAAAGAGGCCTCCCCCGAGCTGGCTGACCAATTGGCCTCCAAACTCAAGGAGGTGCTCCCGGATGAGGTACAAGTGTCCAGGCCAATTAAGTGCGCGGAAGTGCGCATCTCTGGCCTGGACGACTCGGTGACGCCAGAGGACGTGCGTGAGGCCATCGCCCGCACAGGTAACTGCTCCGCGGACTCCGTGAGGGTCGGAGTGATCCGCGTGAGCGCATACTCACTGGGCTCAGTTTGGGCGAAGTGCCCCGTTTCGGCCGCCAAGACTATTTGCTCTGGCAGGCTGTTGATAGGGTGGTCGTCGGCTAGGGTCAGGCTACTTGACCCGCAGCCAATGAAATGCTTCCGATGTTTGGAGCCCGGTCACACTCGAGCTACATGTCCATCATCTGAAGATAGAAGTGGTCTGTGCTTCCGCTGTGGTAAGACAGGCCACATCGCTCGGAACTGTAGCGCTACCCCTACCTGCGTTGTTTGCACGGGCAAGGGCAAAGCAGCCAATCACATCCTGGGGGGGAAGAGTTGTCATCCCCCCAAGAAAAGAGGAAAGGCGGTGCCTAGGACCCAGGCCACAACCAGCGGCGACGATCTGACCGCTAGGGAGGAGCCCCAGGAAATGGAATCTTAATGGCCACAACTAAAGAATTCCTTCAGGGAAATATCAACCACTGTGCCGCCGCGCAGGATATTCTCCTGCAATCAATGGCACAGTGGTCGATCGATGTGTGTGTTTTTGCCGAACCCTACTCTGTCCCGGCGCGGTCGAATTGGGTCTCAGACCTAGATGGAGCAGTTGCCGTAGTGGCGTCCACGAGAACTGGCACCCCCTGCCTCCGTGTCAGGGAGAAGGGGCATGGCTTTGTTATTGCACAGTGGGGCGATATGGTGTTGGTTGGGGCCTACTTCTCCCCCAACAGGTCGTTCGCAGAGTTTGAGACCTTCATTGATGAGCTAGGGGCCGCAATCCAGCGGAACTCGACGCTCTCAATGCTGGTTCTCGGCGACCTGAACGCGAAGGCCGAAAGCTGGGGCTCTCCGGCCACAGATCAGAGGGGCGAATTGGTGGAGGAGTGGGCCGTCATTTCCGGTCTATGCCTCCTAAATAGAGGCTCAGTCAATACCTGCGTGCGACAGCAGGGAGGGTCCATAGTGGACGTTTCGTTCGCTTCCCCTGCTGTCGAGAGCCAAATATGTGACTGGCGAGTACTGGAGGAGGTTGAGACGCTGTCGGATCATTTGTATATCCGGTTCAGCATCTCCCCGCCCTCGCCCTCACAGGGTAATCGTCGGACCAGGGACATCCATTCCTTCTTCCCACGCTGGGCTGTGTCTCGTTTAAATGGAGAATTGGCAAAGGAGGCTGCCCTTGTGCAGGCCTGGATCGCTGACTCGCTACCGTACCGGGGCACTGATGCTGAAGCAGGCTGGTTTCGTGACGCTCTCACCAACATTTGCGATGCAGCCATGCCACGAGTGAAGCATCAGTCCCCGAAAAAACACCTGTATTGGTGGTCGGGCGAACTGACCGACCTTAGAGCTGCCTGTACAAGGGCAAAACGTTTACACGCCCGCTACAGGAGGCGCCGGACGAGGGACGTGGAAGAGGAAAGCCGACTGTTAGAGTCTTACAAGACTGCGAAAAGGACACTTCAGATGGCGATCAAAACCGCCAAAAATCAGGCTTGGCAGGAGATGCTGTCCAGCCTCAACGAGGATCCGTGGGGCAGGCCGTATCGCATGGTCCGGAACAAACTGCGTACGCCTGCCCCACCTCTAACTGAGACCTTACCGCCGGACTTCCTAGAAAGAGTCATTTCGACCCTATTCCCTGGGAGACTGGAAGACTTTTCCCCACCTCAAATGGGGTCATCCATTGAGGCAGTCAGGGAAATCCACGTTCCCCCTGTCTCTGATGGGGAGTTTGAAGCGGTGATGGACCGCCTCAAGGCCAAAAAGAAAGCCCCTGGTCCGGATGGTGTCCCTGGGAGGGCTCTCGCGTTAGCTCTGCAACCGCTGGAGAGTCGTTTCAGGAGACTCCTGGACAGGTGCCTAGAAGAGGGACGCTTCCCCGCCAGTTGGAAGATGGGAAGATTGGTTCTCCTTAGAAAAGAGGGAAAGCCGGAGGACTCTCCGTCGGGGTACCGGCCTATAGTACTCCTTAACGAGGCGGCTAAGTTCTTCGAGCGCATAATCGCGTCTCGTATCAGCCGCCACCTGAGTGAGATTGGTCCGGACCTCGCGGAGAACCAATTTGGTTTCAGGGAGGGTCGATCTACCATCGATGCCCTCCAGAGCGTCAAGTCCCTCTCCAGGGAAGTCGTCGACAGCGGAGGTATATTGTTGGCGATATCGCTTGATATCGCCAACGCATTCAACTCGATCCCCACCGAGTGCATCCTCGAGGCACTTGATTACCATGAGGTGCCTCGGTACCTGCAAGAAGTCGTCCGGGACTACTTTGGGGGTCGCTTTATTGAGTATGTCGGCGCCAATGGTCTCGTCCAAACGAGGCAAATGGTGCGCGGTGTTCCACAGGGCTCGGTCTTGGGCCCACTTCTGTGGAATATCGCGTACAACTACATGTTGCGAGGTAGTCTTCTCCGCGGGCTGAACCTGGTGTGCTACGCCGACGACACTTTAGTGACGGCCCGTGGGAGAAATTACCGTGAGGCGGCTTTAATAGCTACAGCGGGAGTGGCTCAGGTCGTGTCCCGAATAGAGAGTCTGGGACTTAAAGTGGCGTTAGAGAAAACGGAGGCCCTTGCCTTTCATG
Organism: Schoenobius gigantellus; assembly: GCA_963935595.1. Taxonomy (NCBI): domain Eukaryota; kingdom Metazoa; phylum Arthropoda; class Insecta; order Lepidoptera; family Crambidae; genus Schoenobius; species Schoenobius gigantellus. The sequence continues at coordinate 7,054 of OZ012549.1, read as the reverse complement.
GGCCCCGTAATCGTCCCCCGCCTAGGGCCTACCTAATTATAAATGGGACGAGGGTGGACTTCAAGCCCCACCTGAAGTACCTCGGCCTGCTCTTGGACGAGAAGTGGAACTTCAGGGAGCATTTCTTGCGTCTGGCTCCTAAGTTGGTTGCTGCCGCTGCAGCATTGGGTCGGCTCCTGCCGAACCTGGGTGGTCCGAGTGCCCTGTGTCGCCGCCTCTACGCAAACGTAGTGGCATCCATGGCACTCTATGGTGCACCGGTGTGGTCGGATGCCCTGAGCCCGCAAAACGTCGCGCTACTGCGCCGAGCGCAGCGCATCGTAGCAATCAGGGCAATCCGAGGCTACCGCACCATTGCGACGGAGTCTGCCTGCGCCCTTGCCGGGATGCCACCCTGGGACCTAGAGGCGGACGTTCTTACCGCGGTACACGAGCGGAGGGCAGAGGCCCGCGGCAGAGGCTTGAGACCAATGCGTGTGGAGGTGGAGCGATGGCGCGAGGAGGCCAGGAATCATATTCTCGATTCGTCTTGGCACCGACGCCTGGAGCAAGCTGAGTATGGCCGCTGGACCAATACGGGAATCCACCCGGTGCTTCGGCAATGGGTGTCGAGAGGGCACGGGACCCTTACCTTCCGCCTCGTGCAGGTTCTGTCGGGGCACGGCTGCTTCGGCAGATATTTGTACCGAGTTGCCGGAAGGGAGGAGGACCCACATTGCCACGAGTGTGGCGCCGATGAAGACACTGCGCTGCACACCCTCGCGCACTGTCCTGCGTTTACGGTGCAGCGCAGTGCCCTGATCGCGGTGATCGGAGGCGATTTATCCCTGCCCACTGTTATCCGGGCAATGCTCGAGGAGCCGGCGGTATGGGATGTTGTCGCCACCTTTGCGGAGGACGTTATGTCCCGCAAGGAGGCGCATGAGCGTGAGCGCGAGCAAGACCCGCTCGCGAGCGCCAGGAGGCGCCGGAGGGTAGGACGGCGACGGAGGGGCTATAACGCTCTGATTCCGCCGTCCTAGTGGGGGTCGGCGGGTGACGCGGATGGGTACCGTGTCGCTCGCATTGCACTCGACCCCTGCGATGGTGGGGGCAGCTAGGGGACACTAGCTGCTCCCATGCCTCCGGTAGCGAGGTGTGCCCGTACCGAGATCGGTGCGGGCCCGGCCGAGCGACCTACGCGTGCCAGCGCTCTGCGCATGCGCGCAAGTCGCTCATTATGGCCAGCGAGGTGTCCCCGTGAGGTTTAGTGGGTAGTCGCGGCGCTCTGCCGCGGAGTCCCACACACCCTTGCCCCTACCCGGGGGCTTGGACGGTGCGTCAATGCATTCCTCACGTAAAAAAAAAAAAAAAAAAAAAAAAAAAGGTTAGGTTAGGTTAGGTTAGGTTAGGTTAGGTTAGGTTAGGTTAGGTTAGGTTAGGTTAGGTTAGGTTAGGTTAGGTTAGGTTAGGTTAGGTTTCCGTGTGCAGTTTCCAGTCTGCCATCGGACGCGTCCCCGGGTTGCGGATAGGGGAGCGCCCCCCAGATATGGGGGGTACCGGCTTTGGCCGGCGCGGACAGAAACTGGTGTGTGGCCGCCTGCCCTTTTCAGGGCGGGCATTGCACGGTCACACAAACCCGTAACCCCGCATTGAGCGGGGCCGGGGGCCTTCGGGCTGCGAGGAAGACAACCTCTCTAAAAAATTACACTCGAGGGCGGCGTCCCGCCGCCGGTGGACCCGATTTCGGGTCGTGGTATGGCCGGATTCCATCCGGCGGCCACTTCTAGTGGCAGCGTGGGGGCGATCACTCGCCATGGCGCTCTGCGCCTTTGTTGTTGTTCGGGTTGGTTCATCCAATCTGAACTTCTTCGAGTTTAGGCTCACCAGCGCGACGGTGAGTCCAGTGGGGCTTGCCGTCGGGCGAACCCGTTACCCGCATTGAGCGGGCCGGGGGTCCGACGCACTGAGCGTCGGGCTAAGTGGAAGAAAACCACAATAAAAAATCACCCTAATCCCAAGGTCTGGTCCGTGCCGATGGGACGAATGGCTGGAGGGTCTCCAGTCCCGAACGGCCACCCTAGGGAGCTCCCCCTTCAAAAGCACATCATGGAAAATAGTGAGAAAACGTATTGTCCCCAGGGGGTTTCAGTCCCTTCAGTAGGACCGCGCAAGGCGGCTGCTGAACGCCGGGTGTATATGGGGCCGGCCAAGCTATTTTCCACCTCTTCTAGCGATCTTACATGCGATCCCGTTCAGAGCGGGTTACCGTTGGTATCCGGGCCAACGGCGGACAATGTGACCGAGGCGAGTGGGAGTTTGGATGAGTTGGGAGGAGTGAGGCTCCGCTTCAGGAGCAGGAGTAGGAGTGGTGTGTCCACCCCGAGGACCGATAGGTCCCGGAGCGGATCTGTGTATAGTGTACATAGTAGGTTAGGTTTAGATTTAAGTGAGAGCTCAGACTCCATTGTAAATAGCGATGTAAATAGCACTTTAAATAGTGATGTTGAAAGGATGGAGACGGCGGTTGCGTCAACATCCAAAGAGGGATCCTCTGTTGACTCTGTCAACAAGGGGAGAAAAAAGAAAAAGGGACAAAAGAGAACGCTGGAGGATTCCGACTCCTCTAGCCGTTCCTTACAATCGGTAATTTCTTGCACCGACTCGGTTGTGACAGATTTACCTGCGGAGAGTGCTGCTTCTGGAAAACAGCAGAAGCGCCGCAAGAAGGTTAAAAAGAGAGGGTCCGACAGTCCCGGATCAGACGGACATGACGGACATGTCATAGAGAAGGAAAACTCTGAGAAACCATCGGATAAGACAGCACCTGGTAGCGGGCGCGGACGCGGCAGAGGGCGTCCCCCGACTACCGGGGAGTACGTGGGGCTGGCGCAGGCTAAACGTGAACTCTTGGCGGCTGAAAAGGCGGAGGAGCAGGCCCGCCTTGATCGCGAACTTGCCGAGATGGAGCGCAAAGCCTATGCCACAAGGGCCAAATATTACGAAGGCCTAACCGGAGATGACACTTCGAAGTCAGTGGACCCGGCCGAGAAGACGGCCATTGACCTAGAAGAGGTGGTCAAGACTGACTGCCAATTGATCGTGGAGGTTGCGCGCAAATCGTCCCATTTGAGTGGCCCATACCAAAAAGCCCTCAAAAAAGCTGCGCAGTCCATTCAGGACTGCTTCAGCGAAGTCGCTCGCAAGACGATTTCAGACGATGCGCGCATCCTCAGGGCGGAAAATGAAGCCCTAAAGAAGGAGTTGGCCGAGCTTCGGAAAAGTGTTTCGGAGCTGACTGGCGAAATGAGGGCCCTGAAAAAGGGTAAAAGCAGGGAAACTCGTCGGTCAAATTCGCCGACACCAGCAGCCATGGAGACCGATGTGGCGCCACCTCTGGTGCCTTCTCCGGCTCCTACTGTGGAAATCATGGAGGTTCATGAGCCAACAGCCCAGCAGTTCCCCCCGCCCTCTGAAAAGGAGGAATGGCTGAAGGAGGCGATGATTCGCATTGGCGGCATTATAAATGCTCGCCTTGAGGGACTGGAGAGCAGACTCCTACCTGCTCCCAAAATCCGCCCACCACTAGCGGCGGACAAGAAGAAAGCGGCTAAGAGCACTAAAACTGCTAAACCTGCTCTGCAGTCTGCTCCTCAGCCGCCTGTTACGAAAACGGCCGCAAAGGCGAATAAGGGGGCCCCCGATCCCGATCCTGTAACGGTGAGAGAGGAACCCAAAAGGAGGGGCAAGGGTACTGGCAAAGCCACCAAGCCCTCTGCTAAGGCAGCAGTGGCCCCTGTGGACCCAGTTGCATCTACCAGTACCCCTAAAGCACCTGAAGAGTGGACCAAGGTCCTGGGGCGCAAGGCTAAAGCCAGAAAGGCGAAAGCCCAAGCTCAAGCCGAGGATAAACCTCAGGCTCAGAAGTCGGCAGCCACCGCCAAGAACAAGGCGAAGGCCAGAAAGCGTAGGAACAAGAAGCGCTTAGAAGTGCCCCGCAATCCAGCGGTGGTGCTTACCATTAAGCCAGAAGCGCTGGACAAAATGACTTACGCTGGGGTCATTCAAGCAGCCAGAGAAAAGATCAGCTGGAGCGACCTTGGGGTTGAGGACCTTAAGTTCCGGGGCACAGCAACTGGTGCCCGCCTATTGGAGCTTCCAAAACAGGCCTCCCCTGAGTTAGCTGACCAACTGGCCTCCAAACTTAAGGAGGTACTCCCTGAGGAGATACAGGTATCCAGACCAATTAAGTGTGCAGAAGTGCGCATCTCTGGTCTGGACGATTCTGTGACGCTGGAAGATGTACGTAACGCCATCGCCCGTACAGGAAACTGCTCCGCGGACTCCGTGAGGGTCGGAGAAATACGCGTGAGCACGTACTCACTGGGTTCGGTGTGGGCGAAGTGTCCCGTTCCAGCTGCCAAAGCAATTTGCGCCGGCCGGCTGTTGGTTGGATGGTCGTCGGCCAGGGTCAAGCTGCTTGATCCACGGCCAATGAAATGTTTCCGGTGTCTGGAACCTGGCCACACGAGGGCTACATGCCCCACACTGGAGGACAGAAGTGCCCTGTGTTTTCGCTGCGGAAAAACAGGCCACGTTGCCCGGGATTGTTCTGCTACTCCCAACTGTGTCGTCTGCACCGGAAAGGAGAAATCGGCAAACCACATCTTAGGAGGGAGGAATTGTCATCCCCCCAAGAAGAGAGGAAAGACGGCCCCTAGGACCCAGGCCCAAGTCAGCAGTGTCGGTCGGACCACAAGGGACGAACCCGAAGAAATGGAGTCCTAATGGATAATACGACCCCAAAGGAAATTATCCAGGGAAATATCAACCACTGTGCTGCCGCGCAGGATCTTTTCATGCAATCGATGGCACAGTGGTCGATCGACGTGGGAGTCGTGGCCGAACCCTATTCCGTTCCGGCGAGAACAAACTGGGCCTCGGATCTTGACAACACAGTCGCTGTTGTCACGTCAACAACATCTGACGCCTCCTCTCTCCGTGTCAGGGAGAGAGGACACGGCTTTGTAGTGGTGCAATGGGGGAACATGGTTCTGGTCGGAGCCTACTTCTCCCCAAACAGGTCGTTCGCGGAGTTCGAGACCTTCATTGATGAGCTAGGGGCCGCAATCCAGCGGAACTCGACACTCTCAATGTTGGTTCTCGGCGACCTGAACGCGAAGGCCGAAAGCTGGGGCTCTCCGGCCACAGATCAGCGGGGCGAGTTGGTGGAGGAGTGGGCGATTATCTCTGGTCTGTGCCTCTTAAACCGTGGGTCGGTAAATACTTGTGTACGACAGCAGGGTGGGTCCATAGTGGACGTTTCGTTCGCTTCCCCTGCTGTCGAGAACCAAGTTCAGAACTGGCGAGTGCTGGAAGGGGTTGAGACGCTGTCGGATCACTTGTACATCCGATTCAGCGTCTCCCCGTCCTCCCCCTCACAGGGAAATAGTAGGCCCAGGGATATCCAGTCCCTCTTTCCACGCTGGGCGGTGTCCAGAATGGACAAAGAGATGACGAAAGAAGCTGCCCTCGTGCAAGCTTGGGTTGCCGATTCGTTACCCTATCGGGGTGCTGACGCCGAAGCAGGCTGGCTCTGCAACGCACTTACTAAAGTCTGCGACGCGGCTATGCCACGAGTCAAGCGCCAGCCCCCGAAAAAGTACCTGTACTGGTGGTCGGGACAGCTCACTGACCTGAGGAACTTCTGCACCAGAGCGAAACGCTTACATGCAAGGTACAGGAGGAGACGCACGAGGGTTGCAGAAGAAGAAAGCCGTTTATTAGAGGCCTATAAATCGTCCAAAAGGTCCCTACAAATGGCGATCAAAACTGCCAAAAACGAGACCTGGCAAGAATTTTTGTCAGGGCTCAATGCGGATCCGTGGGGCAGGCCGTATCGCACGATCCGGAATAAACTGCGTACGCTTGCCCCACCTCTAACAGAGACGATGGCCCCAGAATTTCTTGACCGGGTCATTACTACCCTGTTTCCGGGAAGGCTGATAGATTTCTCCCCGCCTCAAATGACGGCGCCAAACGAGGTCGTCAGGGAGACCCACGTTCCCCCGGTTACTAACCGGGAATATGAATGGGCGATGGACCGCCTTAAGGCGAAGAAAAAGGCCCCTGGTCCAGACGGGGTCCCTGGGCAGGCTTTGGCGGAGGCCTTGCAACCGCTCGAGTCTCGCTTCAGGAATCTTTTGGATAGGTGTTTGGCAGAGGGAAGATTCCCAACTGGGTGGAAGACTGGGAGGCTTGTGCTCCTCAGAAAGGAGGGGAAGCCGGAGGATTCTCCGTCGGGCTACCGGCCCATAGTACTCCTCAACGAGACAGCTAAGTTCTTCGAACGCATTATTGCGTCTCGAATCAGCTGTCACTTGAGTGAGATAGGTCCGGACCTGGCGGAGAACCAATTTGGTTTTCGGGAGGATCGTTCCACAATAGACGCCCTCCGGAGCGTAAAGTCCCTCTCCAGGGAAGTCGTCGAAGGCGGGGGAACGCTGTTGGCGATATCACTCGATATCGCCAACGCTTTTAATTCAATCCCTACCGAATGCATCCTCGAGGCACTCAAGTACCACGAGGTGCCTCGGTACTTGCAGGATGTCGTTAGGGATTATTTTCGCGATCGCGTGATTGCCTTTGTTGGAAGTGACGGGCAACTAAAACGTAGAGAGATGGTCCGCGGTGTTCCACAGGGCTCAGTCTTGGGCCCACTTCTGTGGAACATCGCATACAATTATGTGTTGAGGGGAAGTCTCCTCCGCGGGCTGAGCTTGGTGTGTTACGCTGACGACACCCTGATCACGGCCCGCGGAAAAACCTACAGGGAGGCTGCTTTGATTGCCACCGCCGGAGTGGCACAGGTGGTGTCCAGAATCGAAAGCCTGGGGCTAAAAGTAGCCCTCGATAAAACGGAGGCCATTGTTTTTCACGGGCCCCGTAATGGTCCGCCGCCCAGAGCCTATCTGCTCATAAACGGGATGAGGGTGAACTTTACTTCACACATGAAGTACCTCGGTCTTGTCATAGACGGAAAATGGAGCTTCAGGGAGCACTTCTCGCGCCTGGC